>JAPVLO010000192.1:1669166-2300000 GCA_027257055.1 Cephalopachus bancanus
TCTTTATAATAAAAAAAAAATAAAAGAAGTGATTCAGTCAGGAAAGCAGAGACCTCAGGGACAGGTTCAAGCCCCTCAAACAAAGGACTTGAGGGAACAGGTTCATTCCCTTCTCTAACCTCTCAGCCATGTCAAGGATACAGTCCTCTCCAGGCATGCAGCAACAGGGGGCCATCTTGGAAGCAGAGGGCAGTCCTCTCAGATACTGGATAGAAACCGCCAGCACCTTGATTTTGGACTTCCTAGCCTCCAAAACTGTGAGAAATACAATTCTATTATTTAGAAACTTCCCAGTCGCCAATATTTTGTAATAGCAGCACAAATGGACTAAGAAAGAGAAAGTAATCAAATTGTGTGGTACTGGCATGAAGGCACATATAAACCAATGGAACAGATGGCCAAACAATTTCAGCAAGGGTGCTAAGGCCACTCAATGAGGGAAGTACAACAAATGGTTGAAAATGGGATATTCACACAGAAAAAAGAAGCTGGACTCATATTATTCACAAAAAGTAGCTCAAAACTGACAGACGACCTAAGCATAAGAGCTAAAAACTATAAATCTCTCAGAAGAAAATTTTAGGCGAAAAATTTCATGACACTGGATTTGGCAATTATTTCTTAGAGATGACACCAAGTGCAGAGACAACAGCATCTACTTCATCAAAACGAAAAACTTTTGTGTACCAAAGGATACTATCAAACAGAGTTAATAGCTGGGAGAATGAGAGAAAATATTTACAAATCCCATATCTGATAAAGGATTGATCTCCAGAATAAAGAATAACGAACTGGAAAAAAAAGTATGATTTTAAAATGAACAAGGGCTTGAAAAGACTTTTCCACAAAGAAGATACACAAATGGCCAATAAGCACATGAAAGATGTTCAGTATCACTCATCCTTAGGAAAATGCAAATCAAAACTACAATGAGATACCACCGCACACCCATTAGCATGGTTATTGTTAAAAACAAAAACAAGACCAAAAACATCCAGAGAATAACAAATGTTAGAGGAAAACAAGTATGGAGAAACTGGAAGCCCTGTGCATTGTTAGTGGAAATGTAAAATAGTAGAACCAATGTGAAAAACTGTAGGGCAGTTTACCAAAAACTTTAAAAATAGAATTACCATATGATCCAACCATCCCACTTCTGGGTATTCAACCAAAATAACTTAAATCAGAGTCTTTGATATTTGTAAACCCATATTCATAGCAGCATTATTCATAATGGATAAAACGCAGAAGCAAATCCAGGTGTCCATCAACAACGAATGGATAAGCAAAATGTGGTATACACATACAATGGAATATTAGTTAGTCTTTAAAAAAGGAAGGACATTATGACACATGCTATAGCATGGGTGAACCCTTAGGGCATATGCTAAATTTTTAAAAATTCACAAAAAGACAAATACTCTATGATCCCACTTTTATGCGTTCCCTAGAGTAGTCAAATTCACAGAGACAGGAAGTAGAATAGTGACCACCAGTGCTGGGGCAAAGGAAAAAAGAAGTTATTGTCCTTAGGGTACAAAGTCTCAGATCCACAAGTTGAAAAGAGTTCTCTGGAGATGACTGGTGATGATGGTTGCACAACAATGCGAATGTACTTAATGCCACTGAAACGTACACTTAAAAATGCTCAAGGCCAGGGTCAGTGGCTCAGCCTGTAATCCCAGCACTTTGGGAGGCCGAGGTGAGTGGACTGCCTGAGTCCGCAGGTTCATGACCAGCCCGGGCAACGTGGCTCTACAATAAAATCAAAAACTAGCCGGGCGCAGTAGCGTGCGCCTGTAGTTCCAACAGACTACTTGGAAGGCTGACGCGGGAAGGATTGCTGGAGCCCAGCAGGTCAACACTGGGGTGGCCATGAGTGTGCCATGGCACTCCAGCCTGGGTGATGGAGTGAGAATACATCTCAAAAAAACTAAAAAGAAGTAAACATGTTCACCAGGGAAAGTTTTGGGAATCTACTTCTCCCACAAGTTCCATGGTTTTGTCCTCTGATTTTGTACTAATGTCTTTTATCCTGTTTAAGTGGGAGCCTTTGTAGAGAGAGACTTTGAACAGAATTCTAATCTACAATAACCACACACACCAGAGGTGGGCAAACCACAGGCTGGAAGCCAAATCTGATCTGCCACCGGTTTTTGTACTGCTGTGAGCTAAGAATGGATTCTAAGTAGTTGGGGGAAAAAAATCAAAATAAAACTATCTCAAGACCTGCAAACATTATAGGGTACATTCGAATTTCAACGTCCATAAATAAATTGTCCTGGAACACAGCCATGCCCACGAGCTTACCCACTGTCCATGGCTGCTTTTCCACGACAATGGCAGAGGGGAACAGTTGTCGTAACAGACAGTATGGCCCACCGAGCCTAAAACATTTACTTTCTGGCCTTTCACAGAAAAAGTTTGCCAACTCTCTCCTAAAACAGCCCCAATTTCAAACATCTTGCAACAGTGCTCAGGCAAATCTTTAAAGAGTTTCTAGAACCTTTACATCTCGGCCTCGTTCACCCAGCAAATATTTACTAAGCACCGGCCCTGTGCCAAGGGTGGCAGGAGATGCCAGGGATGCAAAAGACAGGCCAAGCAGACGCTGTCCTTGTCCTCATGGAGTTTTTAGTTAGCTGGCAGCTGTGACCTGGTAGCCAAGTAGTCCCAATGGCAGTGCTCAATGCAGCACCCCGAGTCACTGGGTGCTGTGCAGAGTGGGGACACTTTAACCAGACCAAAAGCAGGCATCCAAAGCAGAGAGCCATGAAAAGAGGGGAGACAGGAAGGAAGAGAGAGGAGGAAGGAGGGAGGAACTGCTGGGTAAGGAAGATACGCTCCAGGATGGAAAGAAGAAGACACCTTCACTCTCTGACAGCTCAAGGATGTGGCTTAGCCGGCTGGACTTCTGAGGTCAATGCAGAGCCTGCAAGGAGCAGTACGGAGACCAGGTCAGGCCACAGAAGAGTCCTGCTGGCCTGCTGAAGAAAGCATTCATCAGTCCATTTCTCCCAGACCCTCCTACCTGGACACAGGACAGAACTCTGGGAGCCCCCAGCCCAGATTTAAGGGAGAGAAATTATGATCTCTAACTTCCTGTCCAACTGCAGGGGGCTGCACAAAATCCAGCACGCAAAAGCATTCTCTAGATTAAAAACCACACAATCACTCACCAGAAAGCAGCAAAGTATATTAATATTTGTAGCTGCTCTTCAAACTCCAAGGAGTGCTTCACAGAAGATCTCTAGGTAAAAATAAGCAACAACTCAATTGAGGGCTTTTATGTGGCTATGGTGTAACAGTCTATGTTTCAAAGAAAAGTTTCGTACTTTTCATAATCCTTATCATCACCCTATGCACACAGGCTCCATCAAGAAGACAAAAATAAAACTTGTAAATTCCAAATAGACTGTGACAAGCCGTGCAAAACTTAGATTCCTGGCAGGTGGTAGAGTAGATAAAGTTGACACCCATCCTTTAAAACAGGCTACCAAACAAAACAAAACAAAACAAAATATCTTGCAGTGTGCATTGAAAGTGGCTGCCCAATCTTGCTCCAATTTATGGCCTCACGTCAGGTATCAGTAATTTTTTTTTTTTTTTTGAGTTGGAGTCTCACTCTGTCACCCAGACTAGAGTGCAGTGGCCGCTCCCAGCCACCGCAGCCTCAACCTGCTGGGCTCCGACGGTCCTTCCGCCTCAGCCTTCCAAGTAGCCGGAACTACAGGCATGTGCTACCACACCCGGCTGATTTTTTGATTTATTGTAGAGATGAGGTCTCGCTGGCCAGGTGGGTCTCGAACCCGCGGGCTCAGGCCATCCACTCACCTCAGCCTCCCAAAGGCGTGGGATTACAGGCTGAGCCACCGAGCCCGGCTGGTATCAGTAATTTTTAAAGATAAAGTTAAAACTTCTCTTTGGGTATTTGCAGAATTTACCAGGTTTGGATTCTACACTAGTAAGTATTATGATTATGAAAGAGTGAATCAAATGGTATATGGCGGGAGTGTGAACCACAGCCACGGTGGTACGTCAGGACAAGTTCCAGAGAATGTGCGTCACACTTGAAGCTAAGAATCTGATTTGTCACATAAGCTCACCACTCTGACTTCCAACTTGGATGGTGCCCATTTCTGAGAAGCACACATGACAAGGCAGGAACCAGGATGTTTTGTTCTGGTAAGAAAAATCCAGATTCTATTTAGACTCAAAGACAACGGAAGTGCTATACATAAAACCTGAGCTTATAGGTAATGAATGCCATCAATTCAAGAGTCAATAAAATACCTTCAAATTCGCCTATTATAATAGAAGACTGCCAGAGGATTCATGTCAAAAGGGTTCAGGCTAGCCCTTGGCAAATTTATGCCACCTTCCACAAAACATTGGTGTCTCTAAGGGAAGCTTGATGAATAAGTATGTCATCTCACCTACAGTTGGATAAGCTCCTGCTCGCCCTGCATTTACACCCTCCTGCTCCCCCACGCCGATTCAGAGCACCCCAAGAGCAAGACTGTGCTCCCACCATCTCTTTTTGTTATTGTTGTTGAGTTGGAGTCTCACTCTGTCACCCAGACTGGAGGGCAGTGGCCGCTCCCGGCCACCACAGCCGCAACCTGCTGGGCTCCGGCGATCCTTTCGCCTCAGCCTTCCGAGTAGCTGGAACTACAGGTACGCACCACCACACCCGGCTAATTTTTGATTTATTGTAGAGATGATATCTCGCCAAGTTGCCCAGGCGGGTCTCGAACCTGTGGGCTCAGGCAATCCACTCGCCTCGGCCTCCCAAAGGCATGGGATTACAGCCTGAGCCACCGAGCCCGGCTACTCTCCATCTCTTTGTCCTCACCCTAGGCCAGCACTCAGGAAAGGAGCCCTCAGCAAATGCCGCATGCAAAACCCAAGATGCACAGGGGTCTTCACAGAATCCTTGTATATTCTTCAATTGTTTAAAGAGGCAGGAAGCAGTCCTGTTCCAGGGGACACCAAAGAGCCCAGACTGGTTTTGACAAGGGGCCCTCTCTCTTCCTTAATCCTCTGACAGTGACAAAAGTTAAATCCTGCCAACCCTCTTTCCGGTCCCCTCCTGCTGCCAGGAGCTTTCCTGATCTTCTAATAAACACCTACTCACTAACTTAAAAAAAAAAAAAAAGCTAAATCCTTAAGGACAGTTTCGTCTCTGCCACTCTCCAGGGGCTGGTGTCTACAGTGGTGCAGCACGGGCCATTTTGACCAGAATTTTGACCATTTTGACCAGCAGCATCTGTGTCTAAAAATGAAGTCACACTTTCACCTCAAAACCCCTGCAGGAGGCCCAGCTCGGTGGCTCAGCCTGTCATCCCAGCACTGGGGGAGGCTGAGGCGAGTGGACTGTCTGAGCCTGCGGGTTCGAGACCCACCTGGGCAACTTGGCGAGACCTCATCTCTACAATAGATCAAAAATTAGCCGGGCGTGGTAGTGCGCACCTGTAGCTCCAGCTGCTTGGAAGGCTGAGGCGGAAGGATCGCCGGAGCCCAGCAGGTCGAGGCTGCGGTGGCCGGGAGCGGCCACTGCCCTCCAGACTGGGCGACAGAGTGAGACTCTAACTCAAAAAAAAAAAAAAAAAAACCCTGCAGGAGCTACAACTCTCAACACTCCCACAGAATCCGTCCCATATGTGGGAAGCAGGCACACCAGCGGGGAAACCCTACCACACTAGACAGCCTCCTAGGCAAGTGGCTCCTTCCCTACCTCAAGGTCCTGGCTCCTGGGTTTTCTGCTCATCTAGCCATCCAAATCCAAGGTCCTCCCTGAGTCCTCCACTGGCCAAAAAATGCCTCAGACTCCGTGAACCTATATCCACCCCAGTTGGAGATGGACTAAAGGACACATGAAATACACCAGAGGAGGCAAGGAAAGCCAACAAAGACTGTGCAACTCAGCATGATCTCGATTCTGGGCACCTGCAGTGAAGAAAAGCACCCCTAAGACAGGCAGTAACTGAGCCCAATTCAGGAGGAACAGGAGAATTAGAGTTCAAGACTTAGAATTCAATCCACTTCATACTTCTGAGGTCACATCCGCCCTGTGCATCAGTCAGTGGCCTGTGTTAACCTATTTCCACCGGCGAGGTTCGTGATACTCCACGGGACAGTCCACCCCCGTGCCCAACTACCACAAAGCGCTTCCTCAGGCTCAGCTCAGCTCTGGCTCACAAGCCTGCATCGTTGGGCTTCAGTTCCCCTGGCGTCACCAGAGCAAGTTCCTCCCACTCTCCAAGACAGACTCCCACAGGCAGAAGGGTCAACCATGCGTCCCGGCATGCTTCTCTCTGCTAAACCTTACAGCTGCACCATATTCAAATGCTCCTCCAGGAAAGCCTGGAATGGTGCTGATTTTGCTTTTCTAGAAAACTTGCCGGTCGGTTGAATGGGTTTAGTCAACCGCAATCTCTCTAGGTCTCAACAAGAGGACAGTTTTGAAGGTCATTTTCTCTGCTATCTTGCAGTCAACAGCTGTACCAAGTCTCTAATTGTAAGACTTCACATTTAGCCTGAAGGAGGTTCCTGCAATGCATTTAGGCCTGTGGTATCAGATCATCAAGCACTCTGTGAATACTGCTTCTGGGGTTCCGCTTTGACTATCCTCAACCTTCCAGAATCCACGGATCCAACCGGCAGCATCTCCAGAATCATCGCGTCTCCATCAATATTCCATGAACTGTCTCAGCAGTCCACTTTGATTCTACCTTGTTAGCAAAAGACTTCATGCCTTTGTACTACCTGATAATTCTCTGTTACTTTTCCAGTAACCTCTGGAAGGGGAGATTGAATTGGAGCTAGCGTGGCTAATAATAACACCAGGTTCTCTGTACCAGGCACAAGATTAAGCTCTTTTCATGCAGTCTGCATCCTCCCACAGCTCAGGGAAGGCAGGGCCATGTGTATCACCAGTTGATAGATAGTAAAGGCACATGGGTTCCTAGAGGTGACAGGAAGACTTCACACCAGAGGCTGAATGCATGAACTCTGGGCTGTACTCTCTCTCGCTTCGATTGATTTCCATAAAAAACATGGGAAAGTTGAGCCGGAAAAATCTTGGAAAAGCAACCACCCCATTCAACAGTTGAGGACCCAGGAGCAAGACTGACCTTATCACAGTGGGAGGCTTCTCCTTTAGACTTCTAGCCATGCCTCTCCAAGTCTGAGTCCATGAGAGGCTTCCAGTGTAAACACACTGTTGTCCTTCTCTCATCTATTATCCTCTGGGATTATATATCCCAAAAATGAATCTATCTTTTGGAGGGTGGACCGCTTGTAGCATACTCAGAATGTGTGGCTCTGTATCAGACGGCCAACCAAAGTTTTTATCTGGAAGTTTTGGGAAGATTGTGTCACGATTTGCGGAAGAAACTTCCTGAGTTCCTGCCCACACCGCACTGAGTGTTCAGCAGTTTTTGACAACAAAGGCATAACCCCTGTGCCCCGCCCTCCCTATTCACCTGATCTCACCCCAAGGGACTTTTTTTGTTTCCCCAGATGCGAAAAGTTCTCAAAGGGAAATGTTTTGCCAACGTGGAAAAGGTGAAACAAAAAAACGGCAGAAGCACGAAAAGATATCCAAACTGACAAGTTCAAAAACGGTTTTGCACAGTGGAAAAAGCACCTTGATAGGTGCATTGCATTCTCAAACAAAGAGGGCTCTGAAGGTGACTGAAGTTTAAATGGATAAAAATAAATACACAATTTTTGTAAATAAATTCCAAATTTTGTAAATAAATTTCAAATTTTGGAGGGTTCTCCCCCCTACCACCCAGATCTTATTTCTGAGATGCTCCAATCCCTCTGGGCCATCGGACCTTTCGGGGTCTTTATTCAACAGTTGATGCTGGCCTCATCTTTGGAGCTGTTGAAATCTTTGGAGCTCCTTCATTCTCATGACCTCTGAGATGCAGGGTAACCTCCTGCCAGTCACAGCCACTCCCGCTTTGGTTTTATTAAGATCCAAACAGTAGTTTCCTTTCAGTGGTTCCCATAACTCCTGAGATATAATTATCAACCTGGAATGACAAGAGTCAGAGAAGCTCAGTTTCAGACAGAGGAAGCGCCTAGCAGGCACCCTGCTTTGGTGCCTGGTCAGTGCTGCTCGGACCTAGCATGGCCATCTGGAGACCTCTGGGAGGACTTGGGTTTGTAGTTTTCATACACTCTACGATTCTCTATTAGATCCGTTTATTTTGAAATATTCATAATTAATAGCGATTATGGGTTGAATTGTGTCTCCCAAAAAGTTATGGTCAAGGCTGAGGCAGGATAATTGCTTGAGACCAGAAGTATGAAACCAGGATAGGGCAACATAGCAAGACCTCGTCACTATACAAAAGTCAAAAAATTAGCCAGGCATGGCAACACACCTGTAGTCCTACCTACTTGGGAGGTTGAGGTAGAAGGATAGCTGGAGCCCAAGAGGTCGAGGCTACAGTGACCCATGAGTCTGCCACTGCACTCCAGCCTAGGCAACAGAGTGACATCGAGACTCAGAAGAAAAAAGTTATATGCAAATCATAACTCCTGGTACTCATGAATGTGGCCTCGTTTGGAAAAAGGGTCTCTGCAGATGTAATGAAGTTAAAATGAAGTCATACTGGATTAGGGCAGTCCCTAATTCAAGGGTTCCCAAGCCCTGAGCCATGGACCAGTACTGGTCCGTGGCCTGTCAAGAACCAGGCGCACAGAGGAAGGTGAGCGGCAGGCGAGCAAAGCTCCACCCCCTGTCAGATCAGCAGCGGCATTAGATTCTCATAGGTCAGTAAATCCTGCACACGCTAGGGATCTCAGATGTGCACTTCTTATAAGAATCTAAGCCAGGCTCCATGGCTCAGCCTGTAATCCCGCGCCTTTGGGAGGCTGAGGTGAGTGGATTGCCTGAGCCCATGGGTTCAAGACCCGCCTGGGCAGGCGAGACCTCATCTCTACAATAAATCAAAAAATCAGCCGGGCTTGGTAGTGTGCGCCTGTAGTTCCAGTTACTCGGAAGGCTGAGGCGGAAGGATCGCTGGAGTCCAGCAGGTCGAGGCTACGGTGGCCGGGAGCGGCCACTGCACTCCAGTCTGGGCGACAGAGTGAGACTCCAACTCAAAAAAAAAAAGAGAATCTAATGTCTGATGATCCCCCATCACCATTCCCCAGAGTCCGTGGGAAAAACTGTCTTCCATGAAACCAGTCCCTGATGTCAGAAAAGTTGGGGACCACGGTACCCAATCCAATGACTGATGTCCTTATAATTTGGACACAGAAAAGAACACCATGAAAGAAGGAGAAAGAGATCACAGTAATGCTGCCATCAGCCAAAGAACAACAAGAACACAGGCAACACCAGATGCCAAGCAAGAGACAAGGAACAGATTCTCCCTCGGAGTCCCAAGTGGGAACCAACCCCACCAACACCTTGATTTCCAACTTCTGGACACCAGCACTAGGAGAGAATAAAATTCTGTGGTGTTAAGCCCCAGTGAATGGTGGTATTTTGTTATGGCAGCCACAGGAAACCACTCATCAGACCCCTTCCACGTGGCTGGCACTATCCGTGGATCTGACATACGACAGCTCATGTCAGCTCACCATGGATTCTTAGCCAACCCACTTAAAGAGACAAAGAAACCGAGACACGGACCTCACCCAAGGAGATTTGGATAGAATGTGTCGGACCTCACCCAAGGAGACTTGGATAGAATGTGTCGGACCTCACCCAAGGAGACTTGGATAGAATGTGTTGAAAATCTGCCTTTCCGCCAGGCTTGGTGGCACAGCTTGTCATCCCAGCACTTTGGGAGGCCGAGGCGAGTGGATTGCCTGAGCCCGCAGGTTCGAGACCAGCCTGGGCAACTTGGTGAGACCTCATCTCTACAATAAATCAAAAATTAGCCGGGCACGGTAGGGTGTGCCTGTAGTTCTGGCTCCTTGGAAGGCTGAGGCGGAAGGATCGCCGGAGCCCAGCAGGTCAAGGCTGCGGTGGCCGGGAGCGTGCCATGGCACTCCAGCCTGGGCGACGGAGTGAGACTCCAACTCCAAGAAAAGAAAAGAAGATGTGTCTTTCCTTCAAGAGTACCTTTCCCTTTTCCCTTTCCCAGTCATAATCAATCACCCCAGATCCTGTTATTCCAGGGAAACACCTGCCTCCTTGTCAAAGGTCCAACTCACTTCTAGACTAAGCGCTGCTATGTGAGCTGAGATCCAGGACTTTCCTCACACTTCTTCCAGATAATTTTCCCCTGTGGAATACAGCAAGCCTCCCCAAGCCCACCCCGGATGTCACAGCTGCTGACTCCCAGAGCACTGGACAGAGCAGGGAATCCTGTACCACCCAGCAGTGACATACAGAGACCTAGCCTGGGGTGGGGGAGGCATGCAGTAACCAGTCCGAGAGAACCCCTAATTCCTAAATAAATTGGCTTCCTCTGGCCCATGTCCATGCTGCAGGGACTCTGATGCTGACATTGCCCACCTCAGGTTGACATGACAAGTGCCAGTCCCCTATCAACTACCCCTTCACCCCCTCAGGTCAAGCGTCTCAACCACTAACTAAAACCACCTTGACAGTCAAACACCCAGGAGCAGGATACACAGAACAAAGGACTCAGCTAGAGAAAGGCAGGGACTGGGCCCCTAGTCCCTGGACTGAGGCCCAGCACTTCTGGGCCATGGTTAATACACTGTGACAGGACAAGCGGCTTCGTCTCTTGATGTCTTAGATGCAAACTTTGGCGAGACTTTGCCTTGGCCTGGACTCCTGCACATGAAGCGAGTGACCCCAGGCCAGGCTCTGCCCCTGTAAGGCCTTCAGCTACAGATCAGACCCTCCAGTCTCCCAAGTCTGGGGACAGCCAGTCCAGTAAATGTGGGACAGGGTGCTCCACCCACTCCAGGGAAGCAGAACAGCAAAATGATGAAGAGGATCATGGGTACCCATGCCAACCTACCCAGTGAGGGATGCCTGCTCTCTACCTCAAAGGGCTACGGGAAAGACTTGGTCAAGCTCAGCAACCTTCATGGTTATGTCCAAGAATCACGAAGTAAGTATAACCCAGAAATGCCGCCTGACCCCCCCAGTTCCACTCCCAGGTCTGTGCCCGAAGAAACGAAACGCATGTTGAAACAAATACATGAATGTCCACAGCAGCGCTAGTCACAGCAGCCAAAAGCGGAGACAACCATGCCCATCACTCGATGAATGAACAAGCAAACAGTGATGTATCCACAGCAGAATGTTCTTCTGCCATAAAATACTGATCCAAGCCGGGCTCGGTGGCTCAGCCTGTAATCCCGTGCCTTGGGAGGCTGAGATGAGTGGACTGCCTGAGCCCGCGGGTTCGAGACCCGCCTGGGCAGTGAGACCTCATCTCTACAATAAATCAAAAAATCAGCCGGGCGTGGTAGCGCGCGCCTGTAGTTCCAGCTGCTCGGAAGGCTGAGGCGGAAGGATCGCTGGAGCCCAGCAGGTCGAGGCTGCGGTGGCCGGGAGTGGCCGCTGCACTCCAGTCTGGGTGACAGAGTGAGACTCCGACTCAAAAAAAAAATACTAATCCACACATACTAGAGTATGAAGGAACCTCGAAAACATGCTGAGTGGAAGAAGCCAAACAACGAGGGCCCACATGTTATATGACTTGAATTTATAAGAAGCATCCAGGATAGATAAATCCAGAGACAGAGAACGCAGTCTGGTTTCTGCCAGGAGCAGGGATAGGAGGACACAGAAAGAAACTGCTTACTGGGTACAGGTTTTACTCCGGAGTGATAGAAATGCTTTGGAACTACAAAGTGGTGGTAGCCGCATGGCTCCGTGAATGTACTAAATGCTACTGAGTTGTTCACTTGAGAATGGTGAACTGTACGTCATAGGACTCTCACCTCAACAATTTATGTTCTTAAATCATCCAACTGACTCATAAACTTACAACTGGGTCACAAAGTGTCCTCCCCCTGCTTCCTCCACCCCTCTGCAATGGTTCCTCTATCCTGAGGCACTCAGGGCAAAGGTTCCACCAGATAACCTGACCTGACAGCTCTGCACCCTGTCCCGTTTTACTCCCACTACCTGGCACTACCTGGCACTTCCTTCTCTGCTCCCTTTCACATTCTCAGGGTCCTCCAAGGCTTGCCAAGAGCGAGCCCCCTCGGTGAAGCCTTCTCAGGGAGCCCACCCCTCAGAGAGCCCCAGGCTCCTTCTCAGGCCAAGAATAAGCACTTGCATACCCATCCTTGTAACCATCACCCTGCACAGTCCGTTTCTCTACTACCCTCTATAGAGCAAAGCCAATAAATCACAGCATCTCCTGGGTGTTAACATTTAATCTTCATGACAACACTAACTCGATTATGGTTATCCCCAGTTCACAGATGAGTAAACCGAAACACAGAGTGAAGCAAATTCCAGAAATAATACAACTAGAAGTTGGGTGTGATGGCATGCACCTGTGACTCCAGTACTCTGGGAGACCAAGGCAGGAGGATCACTTGAGGCCAGGAATTCAAGACCAGTCTGGGCAACATAGCAAGACCCTGCCTCTACAAAAAAAAAAGACAATTAGCTGGGCACCCTTTTAGCCCCAGCTTCTCAGGAGGCTGAAGCAGGAGGATTGCTTGAGCCCAGGAGTGTGAGGTTGCAGTGATCTATGATCGTACCACTATACTCCAGCCTGGGTGACAGTGGGAGACTTGTCTCAAAAAATAAAATTAAATTTAAAAAAATAAAAAAATAAAAAATATATATATATGCAATGTGGGTGCGCACACACACACACACACACACACACACACACACACACACACACATATACATTACACATACACAACTAGCAAGGTTGTACCAGGATCTACCCAGGTCACCCCCAACCGCAAACAGTCTCGTAACCCCCAGGGATTCCAGAACATTGACTATCTAGCCCACAATAGGACCCGACAACAGGCTGCAGAATCAACTCCAATGCAAATAAACTTCGATGAATTTTCATCTGAATATACAGATCTACAAGTGGCTGGAAACTCTGGCTTCTCCTGCAGTCTTCTGGACTGAGAAGCTCTCTTCAAATGAGACACATGAAAAATGCCTCAAGAGATTAAAGGGCCACGGCCAAGCCTCTGAGAGTGACCTGATTAAATACTTAACTGTAATACCAGTCTAGACTCAATAGACCCGCCCTCCTGGCTCAGGGTGACACTGGCTGTGTGGCGATTGTGCAAAATAATGCTGAGCAATGGAAGGAAGGAAGCTTGTTTCTTCTTAGCTTCTGGTAAATTGGAAGTTGGAGACTTAATAATGCTGGGCAAGTTTACAAATCAGGCTGCCAGTTCCACTGTGGACCCTGGGGGCAGGGCCCGGTCACCAGCCCTGGACACAGCTCTTTGCAATCCATGACGCTGAAACCTTGGTCTACAGCACAACTGCCAGGAAGCGGGTCCTGTGTGTCCACAATCTTCCTCCAGGCCCTCATTCCACCTGGGAGGCTTTGAGTCCTTCCTCTCACTCAGGTTTTATTCCAAATCTAGTGAATGTCTGCACTCTGTTCATGTTTTTGGTTTTTGGTTTTTGTTTTTACCCTCTCCAACAAGCCACTCGAGGTCTGTACATGTAGTTCTCGCCGCTGAGAACGCTCACCCCCTCGTCCCCTGAGTATCTTCAGCACGTCCCTGGGATCTCTATAAACAACACTCACAACTGGAGGCATTTACAGACTGTCTGGCACCTGGGCAGGTGCCCCTCGCCTGCAGAGTGGGCAACTTCTCTAACAGAGCACTCATGGTAACTGCCTGGTCTCAAGCCAGCAACCTGAGGGCTGACACTGAGTCTGCCGTGCTCTTCACGAAATCCCTAGTGCCCAGAAAGAGTGTAGCCATGGAGGCAAGCTCCTGTTTGATGTCTGTTGAAGGAACGCATGAAGGAATGACGGATATATTCTCTGGCAGGAAAGGAAGAGATCATCTAACTCAAACTAAAAAAACTGAGCCAGAAGAAACTCAAATGCACACTTCAATACCCGGCCCCTTTGGAGGGGTGGCAGTTATAATGCTCTCCCATTCACCTCCAGTTCTGGTCAACAAAAGTCACATACAACCCAAATGGAAATTAAAAAGTAGACCAGAGATGGAAATTTGCCAACGCGATCACATACGTGGGGCAGTAGTTAGCACCATACTCTCCATACGGTTTTCTTCTGAAAAGATTATGCAAAATATACCGGAGCACAACCTCTCTGAGCCTCGGATTCCTCATCAAGTGCAGACAGAACAAGATGCAGGGAGAGAAGGGTCTAGGGTGGGCACTAAAGGTTCACGAGTCTCTCCTTCCAGACAGCCCACTCCCACAAACACCTTTTTAACTGTTTCTCAAAGCATTTCCACCCTAATAGTCTGTATTAGTATCCTGTGGCTGCTGTAACAACAGAAATGTAATCTCTCACTGTTTTGGAGGCCAGAAGTCAGAAATCAAGGTGTCTGCAGGGCTATGCTCCCTCCTATATCTTTAGGGGAGAAATCTCCCTTACCTCTTCCAGCTCCTGATAACCCTAGGTTCCCTGGCATTCCCTTGTACTCCTTGGCTTGTGGCAATATAACTCCAATTTCTGACTGTCCTTGCATGGCCGTCACCCCATATGTCTCTTTCTACTTCTTACCAGGGTGCCAATCTTATTGGATTAAAGGCCTACTCTCATCCAGCATGTCCTTATCTTAATGAATTATATCTGCAGCAACCTATTTCCAAATAAGGTTCCATTCTGAGGCAATGGGGGTTAGGACTTCAACTTATTTCTTTTGGGGTAACACAATCCAACCCATATCCTCCCCTCTGTCTTCCTTCACAGAACGCTTATTAAATTATATGGTCATGAAATTGCAAGCATAAGTAGTTGTGTTTTCCCTTAAGCTGTTATGTAAATATATGTAAATACTTATGGGAAAATGTTTTCATAGTTTAATTTTTCTTCTTTTGTCTACTTTTCCTGGGAATCTAATTCAGAGGGAACCTTCACATAGCTTCGAACTGAGAACAAACATCAAGTAATTTATGTGAAAATCGGATTATTCTCCTTAACAGCTCTCTACAGTATTCTTTCAAAAACAAAAACAGAAGACAATAAACTGAGATGGCTCTGTCACCAGAGATCAACTTTCAGGCTTGCACTGTACCAACAATGGTATTCCCATGTGCCAAGTGGTTACCAGGTGGCCTGGCTTGATGCTAAACACTTTTCCCACATCACATTACTCTTCTCCCCAGTCACAGAAAGCAGGTACTATGTATCCTCGCTCTGCAGATGTGCAAACTGAGAACCACAGAAGTTAACGAAATAAATGGGCCAAAGTCAAGCGGGAATTAAGGAGTCCAAACCAGCTGAGTGCCCCCCCATGGGCTAAGTTTGAAGAGCTAAGGGTTGAAGGTTATCATTATTACTAGTTCAACCAACCCACCACCCCATCCCCGCCAATCACACACAGCAGGCACAGCCATCACACCCTGCTTGTAAAATGAGCCTATCTCAGAGTTGTCCCATGCCTGTCAACTACCACCCCTCTCCCTGCCATCATCCACGATCAGCACCTGCAACGTCTCAGTTCCTCAGCCGTCCACACTCTCACGCGGGTCACTGGTCACCAACGACTTTGTGACCTTTGATTTAAAATCCCCAGAGCACTTTATTCCAAATCACAAGGCTCTCTGCTGAGGCCATTGGCAGCCTCCCTCTGATGTCTTCAAGACACTAGAGAGAAGTTATCCTTTTGTGCCATGGTCAGCCCAACATTCGCTAGGTTTTCTTTCACTCTCTAGGACGGAGACGATGCTCATGTCATCCACCAAAACTTGCAGTTAAGAAAATCTTAATTCATCGTTAAGAATCATCCTACCTGACATTCTAGGTACTCCCTCCACCTCTCAACAAGGAAGAGATCAGAATCTTCCAAGCTTTAGAAGTGTCACAAGAAGAGCTTCTAACAATGTGACTTCATTTGGGCCTCAGGTATACCCTGAGGTTTAGATTGATTTGTGCACCTATGCACACAAACGCTGTGTGTGTGTATGTGTGTGTGTGTGTGTGTGTGCGCATGTGTGTATTTAAAAATGTACCCAAGAGTACCCTGGGTAGCAAGAAAAGGTATCAAGAGACCTGATGGAAAAAATGAAGACGCAAGACTGGGTGCTGTCATAATGTTGCTCAGCAATAACAACCTGTGTGTGGGTACGCGTATGTACACAAAAATATTTTAGAACATAAGCCTATGGTAAATTAGGCCAACTGCCCAGAAAGCCAGGCTGTATGTAACAAGAAATGTTAGTAAAAATTGAAAACAAGACTCAACACCACCATTCCATTTCTTCGGGCTAGTGATGCATTCCCAACCATAAGATGAATCATTGCTAGGGCAGTGATAAAGGTGGAAAGCCCAGTGAAAATTTTATAGGTGGTTAAAAAAAAAAAATGTAGGCCAACACATTTAAAGAGAATCTGCAAAGCTGCTGCACACATTTGCCAGTAAGCAGCAGACTTTAGCAGGTAAATAAAATACCAATTTTTAAAAATGGAAGTACTAATGCTAGCCTATGTGAGTCACGATTATTAAAACTTTGTCCTTAAGAAACACTTTTCATCCAATCCTTCATTTCCAGGGACTTAAGATTCTTCACTCTGAAGGCTCATTCCATGTTAATCCCACCTTTAAGTGCCTGCCTATAAATCACAGAGATCAAAGAAGGAAATTGTGTAGACAAATGTCTTAGAGCCCTTGACCACATCTGGTCCCCACTGGTAACTGCCGGTCAGATGAAAACTGCAAAATGGAGATTTTATTTCCTGTTCATCTGGAGGCAACATGGTTGAAGAGGCAAGAGTGCTAAAGAATTGGATTTCTGTTAAATCACTTTTTCTTTTTCTTTTTTTTTGAGTTGAAGTCTCACTCTTGTCGCCCAGGCTGGAGTGCAGGGGCATGCTCACGGCCACTGCAGCCTCGACCTGCTGGGCTTAGGTGATCCTTCCGCCTCAGCCTTCCAAGTAGCCCAAACAACCGGCACGCACTACCAAGCCCAGCTAATTTCTTTCTTTCTTTTTTTTTTAATTGTAGTAGACGAGATCTCACCATGTTGCCCAGGCTGGTCTCGAACCCAGGGGGGTGGGTTCAGACAATCCTCTCCCCTCGGCCTCCCAAAGTGCTGAGATTATAGGCTTGAGCCACCACGCCCGGCCGGCCAAATCACTTTTTAGACTTTCGCTCAACGTTCACCACCCCCATCCCCACAGTTTCAAAGTTCTCTTGCCTCTTTAAGGCTACTGACAAGGCTCTTCAGAGGGTCCCAGTTCTAACCTGTCACTCACAGTCCCCATTTCCTCAACTGGAAAAATAATGAAGTTGAGTTACTTTCAGCTCTGAGAGTCTGTGATTCTCCTATTTTGCTATCGACTTCTTTCTACGCACTTAATTTAGCTTGTTCGGGCTGCTATACCAAAATGCCATAGACTATACCAAAATGCCATACACTGGGTGGCTTATAAACAACAGAAATTCATTTACCAAAGTTCTGGAGGCTGAAAGTCCAAGGCAAGGTGCAGGCAGATTTGGCATCTGGTGAGGGCCCATTTCCTAGAGGTCTCCTTCTGACTGTATCCTCATGTGGCTGAAAGGACAAGGCAGCTCTCTGGTGCCTTTTGTGAGGGTACTAATTCCTCTACTCTCCTCCCAAGGGCACCACCTCCTCATACCATCACCTTGGTGTTTTGTTTCTACACATGAACTGGGGGGTGGGGCACATGGTTAGACCCTTGCACATGGAGAGATACGATGGAAATGATAGTTTTTAATCAACAGTATTTGGAGAATGGGAGGTTTCTTTTACATCTTTCTGCCTTCCAAATATCGCTAGTCTTTTAATAACTCACGTATAATATTATTAAAGCAATAATGGTCATTATTCTAAAACTTAGACATCCCAAGACTCTAAACCAGGAGTCAGCAAGTGATGGCCTGCAGGCTAAATCTGGCTCCCAAGACTTGGACTTATACTGCCCATAAGCTAAGAATGATTTTCATCTTTTTTTTTTTTTTAAATAGAAATAGGGTTTCACTATGTTGTCCAGGCTGGTCTCAAACTCCTGGTCTCAAATTATCCTCCTGCCTCAGCTTCCCAAGGTGCTGAGATTACAAGCAGGAGCTACCATGCCCAGTCTTCATCTTTTTTTTTGAGGTACAACTAAAATAACACACAATTAACCCTTTTAAAGCACACGATTCAGTTGCATTTAACATTTTGTACATTACAATGTTGTACAACCACCAACTCTATCTAGGTCTAAAATATTTTCATCATCCCAAAAGAAAACCCCACACCAATTAAGAAGCCATTCTCCGACCAGGCTCAGTGACTCAGCCCATAATCCCAGCACTTTCGGAGGCCAAGGCGAGTGGATTGCCTGAGCCCATGGGTTCAAGACCAGCCTGGGCAACTTAGCAAGACCTTGTCTCTACAATAAATAAAAAACTAGCCAGGCATGGTAGCGCATGCCTATAGTTCCGGCTACTTGGAAGACCGAGGTGGAAGGATCGCCAGAGCCTAGTGGATCGATGCTGGGTTGGCTGTGAGTGTGCCGCTGCACCTCCACCTGGGCGACAGAGTGAGACTCCAACTCAAAAATAAAACAAAAAAAGCCACTCTCCAATTCCCTAGCAACCACTAATATGATTTTTGTATCTAATGACTTACCTACTCTGGGCATTTCATATAAATAAATTCATATATCCTTCTGTGACCAGTTTCTTTCCCCCAGCATAATGTTTTCAAGGTTATCCACATTGTAGCATAAGTCAGTACTTTATTCCTCTTATGGCTGAATTCCATTGCGTGGATATACCATAGTTTATACATCCTTTCATCCACTGATGGACATCTGGGCTGTTTCCACTTCTTAATTATTGTGAATAACGCTGCTATGGACATATCTTATTTGTTTGAACTGTTTTTCATTCTTCTGGGTATATACCGAAGAGTAGAATCACTGGGTAGTTCTATGTTTAACGCTTTAACAAATAATGTCCTCAATTTTGTCTCTCAGCCTGCAAAACCTAAAGTATGTATTATCCGGACTTGTACAGGAAAAGTTTGCCAATCTCTGGTCTGAAAAGAAATTCATTATTATTCCTTTTAGCTGCTTAAGGCTTTACAATCGCAGGGTTCTTTAGTATATATTATCTACATTGATTTCACCACTACATTTGGGGACAAGAAAGGGTGATGGCAGGTTCCTCATTTTACAGATGATCTGAGATCACAAAAGCTCTCTGAAGTCTCACTGGGGTCCCAGAACTGCTAAGAGCCAAAGCCAGAACTCAAACCAACACCCCCCTTCACAAATCCACCTCTCCTTTTCTTCTCCCTCCTGCTGATCTACTCGCCGCAGTCAAATACACCAACAACTGAACTCAGAAAGTGTTTCATTGGAATATTATATTAAGAAGAAACTTTAGAAGTGGCCTTGTATCAACGGCAAGGGGCAAGAAACCTAGGCAGAAATTCTAGGACGTATAAAGTTATGAAAATGCTAGTGAGTCCCCAAATTATCTGAAAAGCATTCAGAATTGTATAATTAAACTGCCTGACCCACCAAGCATTTATCCAGCATGAGCAAGGTACCCATCTTAGTTCAGAAAGCCCATATGGACAGAGCCCCATTTCAGGGACCTCCCTACAGCCAGGAAAGGAGGACCCTGAGGCCACTGGCCCAGTTGCCCACAGTACCCTGAGTAGACCTGCCACTGTCCTGGAAGCGGTATCCTATCCAGGGCCCTAACTCCCCACCAACAGGAAACTTGAGGCTCTCCAAGCACCTGGTGACATTTTGCTGAGATGAAATCCAACGAGGTGCACCAGAGACCACCTCAGGTGCAGGGAAGAGAAAAGGAACACAACTCAGCTCTCTGTATGGAGCCACCAACTGCTCTGCTGGGGCAGAAGCCTAACAGCAGAGAGCAAACAAGGGGGACAAACCTTTACCCCAGGTGGGACAGGAAAGGTTTGTAAGTAGAGATGAGCCTGGAAAAGTTGGTGGAAGGTTAAAAAAAAAAAAAGCATTTCCTGGCAAACAGAAAAACATATGCAAAGACACTGTGGCACCCCTCAGAGCAACACGGGCTAGTGGCCACAGAGCCTGGGTATGGAAATACCACAGGACATCATTTGGGCTATACAACTAAGTCTCACCCCGCCTTGAGAGTCCCTGAAATTGCTCCTTCTCCTTGCCCTCACCAAGATGATCCTCAAATGAATACACTCCCATCCCGAACAATCTGAATAAATTTGGCAGCCTGGTCCTGGTGCCTGGAGGAACAAGACTGTTCCTGCCTTTGAAAAATGGGCAGGAGAACACACATGACATTAGAAGGACTTGAAAATAAATCCTGTTAAGTTAACAGAAGCATAGCAATTTAGAAGAAAAATAATCACATTTCCCTCCTGTTAAATCAGTATTTGCCCCTGGTAAAGTCAATAATGTGAAAAAAAATAAGCTATTATTTTAGCAATATGTGTGTGTGTGTGTGTGTGTGTGTGTGTGTGTGTGTGTGTGTGTGTGTGTATATATATACTTTTTTTTTTAAAGAAAGCAGGATTTATTAAGAGGACAGAAAATCTCCCAGTGTGGGAGGGGACCCAAGGGGGTCACCTAGAAATAGAAATATTTTTAAAAGAAGTCTGAGGGCCGGGCTCAGTGTCTCGGTCTTAATCTCAACTCTGGGAGGCCAAGGCAAGTGGATTTCCTGAGCCCATGGGTTCGAGACCAGCCTGGGCAACTTGGCGAGACCTCATCTCTACAATAAATCAAAAATTAGCCGGGCGTGGTAGCACACACCTGTAGTTCCGACTACTTGGAAGGTTGAGGCAGAAGGATCAGAATCCTACAGGTCAACACTGCAGTGGCGGTGAGTGTGTCACTGCACTCCAGTCTGGGCGAAGGAGTGAGACTCCAACTCAAAAAAAACATAAAAATAAAAAAGAGGTTTGACAAGTAGCTTTATTCCAGTAAATAAAATTCTGAAAAACACATGCTTTAATTCCTGTGGTTATGGAGGTCTTGGGGCAGCCTGACAATATTTCTTAAAGGAAGTGTTGGGAAGTGATCTGCAATTTGCCTGTGTCCTGCCAGTGAGTCCGGCACAATGTCCAAGAGGCCAAAAACAGGACCCAGAGACAGCAAGCAAGATACAGGGTTTATTGAAGACTTGCATGCAGGGCATACAGAGGCGGCCAGGTGGACAGAAATAAAGCACTCCAGTTTGTGGCAAGCATGCTGTCTGCAGGATAACTTTCATACAGTCATGTATACTTAGCAATCTCCACCCAGATTAAAGCAAAAAGCCTTGGTCCCTGGCACATCCAGCCTCCCAAGGAACAAGCCAGGGTGGAGATGTTCATTTCCAGAGTCCATAGCTCCGAATGCTGAACACACATTCACCAAGGAACATAGTGACATTCTCAGGGTATGGTTAAGCTACTGTCACCTGGCCTCAGCATCTCCTGTTCCTGCATGCACACCCTTTCGCAACCAAGTTGTTCGAGTTTCTGATTTTTCTTCACAAGTATTCAAAAGAGACTTTGCCGTTAACAACACAACAATAATAATAACAGTCAACCACCACTGAGTGCTTACTATGAGTTAGGATCCCTTGCCCCACTGGGGACAGTGGCAATATCCGAGTCATCCTGGCTTGTCACCCCTGGAGGGGAAACTACTCCTGGGATCTACATGGCAGATGCTGCTAAGCATCCTGCAAGCCACACGAGAGCTCCCACGACAGAAAATTATGTGGCCAGAATGCCACGAGTGCGGAAGCCGAGAAGCCACGCTTGACATGAATTAGCACATTTAGCTGCATGTGGTGGCTCACGCCTGTAATCCCAGCTACTCAGGAGGCCAAAGCAGAAGGATCACTTGAACCCTAGAGTTTGAGTCCAGCCTGGACAGCATAGCAAGACCCTGCCTCCTTCTTAAAAATAAAAAATAAAAAAAGATGTAGCTCCGTTAACTCTCCAGCAACTCTGTGAGGTGGAAAGTACTGTAATCCACGCTGGACAAGTGTGTGGGCTTGGGCACAGGGGGCAATGGTCACAGGCTCTGAGGCGGCAGCAGCAGTGGGATGAGGGGAGAGGGTGTGGCCAGGTCCAGCAGTTCAGATCAGGCAGGAGAGCCGCCACTGTGGGCTATCGTGTACACCCTCCCCGGGAAGTCTCTTCTCTGTGTGGGCACCATTTAAAATTCGCGGGGACTCCAAATCCACCCAATTTGCTGCCAAGTCCATATATTTGTCCTTCTTTATGGCTGCATAATATTCCACTGTGTCTATGCACACATTTTTTTTAATCCAGTTCAGCTTCGATGGGCCACATGGTTAGAGGACAAAGACATGGACTTTGCAGCAAACTGGATGGATTTGGAGTCGATCATCCTCAGTGATTTATCACAAAAACAGAGAACTGAGTTCCATACGTTCTCACTCATAAGGTGACCCTGAACAATGATAATGCTGTGGGAAGGCAACTGGCAGGAACAAAAACTGTCAGGGGAAGCAGAGGTGGGACGGGCAGTTGGGGAAAACTGCTCGAGGAAGGAGGGGCATACCTCATCAACAAGGGTAGCCGCATGATCGAAGTTTGTATACCTAACCCTGAATTGTACCCTATATCTTTATAATAAATAAATACATTTTTTTTAATTAAAAATAAATAAATAAAATAAAATTCGCAGAGACAAGGCACTGTGCCTCAGGCAGGACTCCCTGCAGGCAGCACATCGCTGAGTCTCTCTCGCCCAGATTCAGGACCACCTGCTCCAGGCCCAGGTTCCTCGCCATTACACGGAGCTGACCAGAACTCAACCCCCTGGCCACTGAGTTCCACCACCCCAGAACCAGCTGTAGGGGATTCTGGCTGAGGCAATTAAGAAGAGAAAACCACAGCCCTGTGAGCTCTGGGGCGACAGCCCTCTTGCCTCCTGCATCCTGACTTCCTAACCCGGCCCTGGGCATGCTTGGCCTTCTGGTCCTCTCTCCAATCCACTCCCCTTCTGCTCAGGACTCCCAGGCCCTGGGAACTCAGGGCCGTTCTCACTGGCCCTCAGCCCTCACACCTGCCTGTCCCCACAGCCTGGGTCAGAAGAAAGGGAAAAGTCTCTTCCAGGAGGGGCCAAGAGGCCACTGCCATGCCCGGGGATTAGGCACAGCCCTGTCAAGAGAGGCAGGGGAGCAGGAAATCGCACGCTGTGACCTCGGACCAGCCAGGCAGCTGGCTTGACAGGAGCGCCACAGGAAATGAGGCCAGGAAGAGCACGTTCGAGGGTTTCCAGGCTGGCGGCAGCCACCCAGAGTCTGAGGACATCAGATCAGAGAACCCGAGAGCCCAAAATGGACACCGGACTCAGAATACAAAAACTGGATGTGTTGGTTTAGCCATGAAAAAATAAAACAGATCCACATCATAATCCACAGCCCTGAAAGCCCCCAAAGTTCCAAAACCCGCAGTTTTTTGCAACTCATGAAATGGCAAAAATCTGGCCTGGGCAGAGAGAGGCTAATTATGGACCATTTCCCTCATATTGTTCATACCTCTCGCAGCAGCACATCGATGTGCTTGACTATGGGGTGTTGCCTAGATCCGCTGGGGGTGTCCGCTGGTCTAGGAGCTACATTCAAGCTATCATCTGTCTCTCACATTGTGACAAGCCGGAATTAAGAAACGCCATCGGTCTCAAGAGTGTCGGATGCAGGAGTGTCGGCCGTACCAGAATATAAGCCCATGAGGGTGGCTCTGGACCACCAATGTCTAAGGACAGAGCCAACATGCAAACAGGAAGGGGGGGGAGGGAGAAAGGGGCAGAGGAAAGAAAGAAGGGAAAAAGAAAAGGGAGAGAGGGCGAAAGAAAGTTGGGAAAAGCAAGGAGTTACCTAACAGAGTTTTGGTTGATTTCTTTTTTTTTCCCCCTTTTAACTTTTACTTTAACGTTGTGGGGTACAATTCAGGGACAGGTGTACAAATATTCATGGTGCAGGTAACCTTACCGATGAGGCATGGTTGACTGCCATCCTTACGCATGGGTTCAACCGCCCAAGTTAGTTGCTCGTGCAGAACGTTCATCGATCTATTCACGATACTCATCAATTACTAGACAACGCGTCTAGTCATAAAGTATGAATTATAAAACTTTAGGAAGCTAAAGCTCACAGCCCTTTTGCAACTTAACACAATCAACAGAAGTCGCATATTTTCCTTCAAATAAGTTAATATTGATAATATAAAAATTTAATATGAATCACTTGATGCTGAGCCGTAACTCCCCCCCCTCATCCCGAAAGCTCCTTCCCACACTATCTGGCTAGCTCCCTTGGGCTCAGCAGAGAGGCATGCGGAAGTGTTTTGATTTGCCATAACTCCAGGCAAGGGGCCAAGGCTCAGGAGGGCAGGTGAGGCAGCTGTAAGTGGTTCACCCAGGAATACCGGACCCCAAGTCTCAGGACTCCCGATGCAGTGCTCTTTACCCCATACAGACAGCCCCACGCCTAATTGGAAGTTACCGTGGTTCTCACTGATGTAACTTTACAGTCTCTTTCAGTGCACGCGTAGTCGTAAAGACAAGTGTTATTTCAGAATACAAAGATTCCGTTCAATAAAGAGACAAAAAAAAAAAAAAAAAACCACTTAGAAACAAAGACATGGTTCTCATTAGCAGACCTTAGCATGCTGGCATCTGAGGCCAGAAGAATTCAACGGCACAAGAACGGGCCTGGGGGTATGCACACATTTTCGGATGGTGAGAATAGAAACTGCCACACAAACATGGAAAAGACATGCTAAGAAAGGAGTGTTCCTTTCGGGCCCAGGACACACTAAAGAACATCTTCAAATCAACAGGGCGTAAGTAGCAAACTGCACACTAAGGAGAAGGATAGTGTCTGTCCTTGGCATCGCTGTCTGTCTTCCTAGAAACATAAACAAATGTTTTGCCAAGTGGCGTTCAGGGACAAAAAGGTGTGAGGATGTACAGCCTCTGTATTCAATCACAATAATGCTAAAGGGTCCACCCTGACTCTCTTTCTGAGTAACGAAAACAGCATCAACAGGAACATGTGGAAGACACCACTGACACCCACATTCTCCTCTTTCTGCGGGGGCACACAACCAGGCAACATTTGCAATCGCTCCTGCTGTAGGTCTGGCCAGGGTCTGAGGTGAGGGCAAGGGAAAGTCAGCAGAAGAGATGAGTGCCACCCCCAGCCCTGGCCAGGAGGGACCGCTCCTGAACGCTGTCATGCATCTGTCTTTCCCATCCACAAGTTGATCTGCAAATAACCAAGAATCTTGTCAGGGCAGACTGGCAGGATCTATGGAGCCAGGGACCCTGAATAGCTGGGCATAGCAGAACTCCAGGCACCACTTGGACACAAATGAAAAAAACATACTCTTATTGTATTCAGCCAGCGAAATGTTGGGACTGTTACAGCAGCCAGCCAACCCTAAATCAGAAAGGAAATAATGACTGTTACATGTAGATATAAAAGTTTACCTAATGTAACCAATAAAGTTAAACACATCACTCAAGATGGCATATAAATTTTGCATGACAGTCCTGAGGAAATACAGCAGCAAATCAAACTCTAAACAAGCAGCAACTGCACCAGGATAAAGGAACCCTTCTGATGTGAGATGTCTCCAGAGAGGCTTTAGAGATCTGCCTTCATCGGGTCCCTTCAGGACCCCTCGGGAATCAATGAGAACTACAGCACCTGATTTAACCCGACCCCCGGAGCTAACATTACGATTCCTGTGACCAGCACCTTGCGACAGGCAGGGACTGCGGAAGCAACGGAGCCCACCCCGGGGCTGAATGAAGCTAGACTCAGTGTCAGGCAACACAAGGCTTCTACTTACAAAACAATCAATAAAGAACGAAAGAAACTCACATTATTAAGCACAGACAAGGGGTCAGGTTAGTGACGAAGTACTAGGTTATCTCTGTATCCTCACAAGTGCCCAGGGGAGGTTGGTGTTATCACCTATTTTACAAAGGAGAAACCCAGACTTAGGGTAAATAACCCATCCAAGGTCATCTGCCTAATAAGACCCAAAGCTGATATTCAAAGAGATCTCTACATCCTGAATCTGAAATCTTTTGAGGGCACATGCCATATGCTAAGAGAAAGCACCTTTTACTCCTCAAGGCGTCCAAGCGAAAATGTAACAAGCTGACAGACATCTGTCTGGGGTGAAAACATCTGCCTTTAGAAGACAGGGAGTACCTGTGTGTATATTCAGTTTCCCACCTGCGTGCAAGTTAAGTGGATGACCGTGGTGTGCTGGGCCAACACTGTGCTTGCAAATGATCATCAAAGAGTCCAGTGTCCTTGACTGTCAACAGCCAATACCCCTCCCCTGCCCCATTAGCTCCTGAAATTAAAGTGTTCTTATACTGCCCAAGGCCACTGAGGACTGCACCTGACAGGACTGGGTGAGAGGCGCCAGCCTCATGACGTACAGCATGAATAGCGCCCCCTGGAGTTGTGCAGGGTAGCTCTGGGATGGGGGTGAGTACGCAATGCTAATCAACATCCTCTAATATTAAATGCAGCTGAAACACTGGCAGGTCGAGCTCAATAAGGCTGCTCTTTAGAAAGAGCCATTCTCATGGGGAGAATGAGCTTACCTAAAAAGCTGCTTGAGTTGGCCAGGTTCAGTAGCTCAGCCTGTCATCCCAACACTTTGGGAGGCCGAGGCAAGAGGATTGCCTGAGCCCGGGGGTTCGAGACCAGCCTGGGCAACTTGGTGAGACCTCGTCTCTACAATAAATAAAAAATAAGCTGGGAGTGGTACCGTGCACCTGTGGTTCCAGCTACTCGGAAGGCTGAGGCAGAAGGATCGCCGGAGCCCAGCAGGTCGAGGCTGCGGTGGCAGTGAGCGTGCCACTGAACTCCAGCCTGGGAAGCAGAGTGAGACTCCGACTCAAAAAAAAGAAAGAAAGAAAACGGGGAAACTAGGCTAGAAGAGGTTCAAAGATTTGCCCTGGGTTACACGCATGAAAACTGGCCTCTCTGGGCTAAAACTCAAACTCTAACCCCCTCACTGGGTCACTCCTCACCGCTTTGCTCCCAGAAGCTTTTCTCAACAGACTGAAGCAGTTTGAAAAGTGAACATCTTGACAAGCAACCAAGCAGCTGCCAGTGGAGTAAAGCCAGATCCCTGACCCCACTAAACCTGCCTGCTCAGCCTCCCACTCCAGGATGTATCTTTAAACCGGACTCAGGGTCCGTCCCCAAACACGACTGGCAATTTCACAGCCCAGTGGCCCCATGCCTGCCGTCCCCTCTTAGTCAGCCGACTTCCTCTACTCCACGACACAGGCACCTGCACACTGGCTCCCAGATCAAACCAAGACATCCTTCGAGGAAGGGCTGAAACTGGGCAAACGCGAACTCCAGCCACAACGAGAGACTACTATACATCTTTCAAACTGGCTAAAATAAACAGCAGGGACGATGACACATGAAGGCGATGATACCGAGGCAGTGGATCACACTACACCGCTGGTGGGGATATAAACTAGTGCAGCCACACTGGAAAAGTCTAGCAGTTTCTTAAAAAGCCAAATATCCAACAATCATACAACTGCACTCCCGAGCATTTCTCCCAGAAAACGAAGACTTGGGTTCACACAAAAACCTGTACATGAATGTGCACAGTCACTTTATTTTTCATAGCCAAAGCCCAGATGTCCTTTGACAGGTGAACAGTTAAACAACCTGTGGCCTATCTTTACCAGGGAATGATACTCAGCAATGAAAACGAACAGACTCGGCCGGGTTCGGTGGCTCAGCCTGTAATCTCGCACTCTGGGAGGCCGAGGTGAGTGGATTGCCTGAGCCCGCGGATTCGAGACCCGCCTGGGCAACTTGGCGAGACCTCACCTCTACCATAAAATCAAAGAATCAGCCGGGCATGGTGGCGCACGCCTGTAGGCTGAGGCGAAGGATCGCCGGAGCCCAGCAGGTCGAGGCTGCGGTGGCCGGGAGCGGCCACTGCACTCCAGTCTGGGCGACAGAGTGAGACTCCAACTAAAAAAAAAAAAAGAAAAGGAACAGACTTGACAGAAGCAACAACCCTGACGAAACTCCAAGAATTTTGGTGAGTGAAAAAAGCCAGACCAAAAAGGTTACAGCCTATGTGATTTCATTTAAGTAACATGCTCGACATGACACAATTATAGAAACAGAATAGATTAATGGTTGCCAGGGCTGGGGAGTAGAAGGAGGAAGGTGGGTGTGCCCATAAAAGGACCACATGCTGGGTCCTGGTGGTGATGGAAGCATCCTATATCTTGGCCACATGGATGTCAATATCCTTGTTCTGATATTGGACTATGGTTGTACAAGATATGATCTTGGGAGAAACCGGTAATAGGTCCTGGGGATCTCCCTGAATTATTTTTTGACAACTACTGGTGGCTATAATTATCTGAAAATACACAGTAAAGGAAAGAGAAGAAAGAGAAAAGGAGGAGGGAGCACACTACTGCCCAGTCCCTGGGTGTCTCTCCACAGCATATTTTTTTCCTCTGCATTTATCCATACCTGTCCACAGAGATGATAAGAGAACAAGAGAAAGAACTTTTGACGCACCCCAAGAAAATTCTGATCAGACGTCTGATAGTCTAGGCAAACACGGGCACGGCAATAAATTTAAAATTTTTATGTTTCCAAAGTGAAATCAAGTTTATAGAAATATCATATGCCCTAATCCGGTTTTCCTGCAACTCCGGTGAATGCAAATGCCTGCATTTCTATTTACTTATGAACCAATCTGACTTTTCTTCCCCAAAGAAGCATCTTGCTTGCTACTCTAGATGACAAAAGAGATCCTTCTCAACTCCCGCACTCCTAAACTTATTTGGATATTATGCTTCCTAGCAATTGTCATCCCTCAGAGCTAATGTGAACATGAACGAATCAGGCTCCCCCCACCAGGCAAACGTGACTTCTGCCCAGTCAAGAGGCAAAATACACCATTCAAAAATCAACTTTTTAAGAAAAGCATTTTACCGGCAACTGTGACTGTGAAACCCAAACAGAAAGTCGTCTGTCACTACATTTCTCAACGTTGTGCTTCATTAAATAAAAAGTCATAAAAGCAACGCTTCATTGAGTGCTTGGCTTACCCTGAACACAGCGCTAAATGCTCCGCCAGTATTATTTCAGTGAATCCTCTCACAAATCTCGGCATCAGGCGGGTTTATCTTCACTTTACAGATGAGAAAACTGAGACTAAAAAAGTATGAGTGATTGGCTCAAGGGTCACAGAACAAGTAAGACCTAAGACTAAAATGCGTCTGAAGTGCCCATGTCCCCATCCGCTACTGGAGAGCTCTGTACTTGGAAGAGGCCAGAATGAAGGGCGGTGAACTTGGGTTCGCTAACTTCAGTCAACAACAAGTTCACGGGTGGAAAGCGTAGCTCACCGTGCGAGCTGCTCTCCCATCATCTGTATTAGTTCTCTACTGCTGCGATAACAAACGACCACAAGCCCAGCAGCTTAAAACCACAGCAATTCAGTATTTCACAGTTCTGCAGGTCAGGTGCCCAGTGGTTCTGGGTCTCAGAGTCTAGGTGTTGGCTGATTGGGCTTTTACCTGGCACTCTTGGATGAATCTGTTTCTAAACTCACTAAAGTGCAGGCAGAATCCCGTTCTTTGTAATTGCGGAATTGGAGTTTTCTTGGCAGTTGTCAGTCAGAGGCTACAAGTCATCCTCTAACAACCACACATCCGAACGTTTTCCAGGCTTGGAATCGCTTATGACCAGCCAAATGGATCCAGGATAATCTCCTAGCTCAAGGTTCATAAGCTTAATCACACCTGCAAAGTCTCTTCTGCCAAACAGCACATCATGTTCACAGGGTCTGGGGATTACAGCATGGACATCTTCCGGGACCTTCCATGCCATCGAGATGTGGGTGCACAGTCCTCACACTTGACTCTAGAATATGCTGCACCTTTTTACCTGGCCTTAGCAACACAGGATCCACGGGAATATAATTGTACTGGTGTTGGGACATAAGCCTGCCTGGCGGGAAATCATCTGGCTGGTGTGACAGCTAAGTCAAGGTGTATGCCTGTGTTAATAAGTCAGGCCGGTAAATATGGCCCACCAAACTCGGGGCGGGGGGGGGTGGAGAGACAGGCTGGTAAATTGCACAGGCAGCCCCTACTGGAATGAATCATGGGGAACCAGCGTTTCCTGCCTCCGAAGAAGGAACCACACAGGCCAGTTGTGTACTCCTTTCCCTGTTTTTATAAAATAAGTAACTGAAGGATCTCATTTACAAACAATGCTTCTAGCAGATTCCAAGTACTCTCAAACAATGAGATGTGATTCATGTTTCCAAATGAGATGGAGTTTTATCATTTTCTTTCCCCTCGTGATTAATTCATGGGCCAAGTGACCGGAGTAGAAGCGTGGTCCACCCACAGAGCCACTGGGCCCCTCCAGGGAAACACAGCCCTGTTGTTCGGCTCCGAAAAAACGCTGAGGTTGGTAAGGGGGATCTCCAGTCATTTTTCCCTTGGGCAGAAACAGCCAGTTATCTAATGGGAAGAAATCCCTACATCCCAGCACCCACCTCCTTCCCCATCAGCCCCCTTCCTGTGAAGCACCAGAATCCTTCCAGTGCAAACTCCCAGATAGGTGGGAAGCCTGGGATGACCTCAGTGAACTCCTCTGTTTCCCTCATGCCCCAAATCAGGAGTTCCAGCCTCCTACGTCCCTCACCCCCCAAATATTTAAAGTGCCTTCGGATGCTGTTCTAATTGTGCTGTCTGGTCATTTCCACCCAGCTCAGCTAACTTATCTCCACCTGGTGAGGCCAAGCCAAGCAATCTCCTCTCTCTCTCCTCTACCTGACAGTCACACACATCCTGCCCAGGATTTCCTGGCAAAACCATCCCATATATTTCTCTCCTTGGAAAACTTCCCAACATAGAGTTTTTCTTTTTTATTTATCGAAAAAAAATTTTTTTAATCCAACAAGGAGTTTCTTTTCAAAGCAAACCTTTAGCAAGCGGTGTGATGAGAGAAGTCATTGCCATGGGTGCTGCGAAGCTTCTAGAAGGCATGTGTCTTCATGGGGAAGATCACAGCCACGTTCCGCGGACCCTTCCCCACCAAGGAGACCCTGCTCGCCCTATCTGTGAATGTCCCCTTTTGCGTCCTCCAGCTAGTCAAGCAACACTACAGGTCCTCATTACACCACTCAGGTCACCCTGTGAACCAACCAAGGGTATCAAGGTCTCTTTCAAAATGTTGCGTCTCAAAGAGAAGTCCCCCATCATCTGCTGGCAAGTTCAGGACATGGGGGCAGCTGAACCCCCGGCAGCCAGGCTTCACACCCGGGAGGACCACTTGCTTGTGGAGTGAGCGTGGGTGAGCCATTTACCTTCTCTTTGCCTCTGTAAAAACGGGGGTGACAACAGTCCTCACCACACGGCACCAGTGCGAGCGAGCCTGCACAGGTTCTCAGGAGGGCCATGGGAAGCCAGCTCCTCTGCAAGCCTCTGGGCTCTCCCTGCCGGTTCTCCCCCATCTTGCGTGCTCCTTTGCTGATGAGTCTGTCCTCAGCTCTTTCCTGTACACATTCCCTCGGGAGGCTCCACACAGCAGAAACCCCGACGGTCAGCACACCCCCAAGCCCTCCCAGTTGGAATCTCCACCCTAAACCTCCCGCCTAAGATGCTGACGGATGGAGCTGTATCTATCAGCATGTGCCCTAGACTGAATTCATCAGCAAGCATACAGGGGGCTAGTCACCCATGGGGTCTGCAGTCAGCTGGGAACCTCTGTAAATGTGCCTGAACCTGGGTTTCTGCATCTGCAGAACAGAGAAGCTCCGCCTTCATAATGGTCCTGAAGCAAAGAGACATCCCAGTCCTGCATGTGGATCGTGCCTAGTGCAGTCCCCCGGGGGGGGGAACCCAGGGCTGTCCCATGGCCAGCATCCAACCAGTTCCACCGTCAGGGCCCACTGTCTACCGCTGACACTTAGCAGAGGGAAGCCATTGGCGTTCACAGAAAGGACAACCATCAGAGGACAAGAGCCTCCTCCAGGAAGCTTCCCAGAAGTGAGAAGGCCAGGATTTGAACCACCCCAGCAGACGGAGGAGGCAAGTCACTCCTCGTGCAAGCACAGCCCAGGCAGGACACGGACCGGGCAGGGCTGCTGATGAGAAGGTGCAAAACCTGGGGCAGGGGGGAGGCCGGAGCCCCAAAGACCCCAGGGCCGGGCAGAGTCTGCCCGGACGCTGCAGGCTGTCAAGGACTCCAGCGGAACGTGGAGCGGGAGATAAGTGGGAGCGGCCACGGCGCAGACCTGAGGCGAGGTGGGCGCCTTGGAAGCAGGCAGGGACCCGCAGGCCTCGGCAGGCCAGGCTGCAGATCCCGGGCGCGGAGGGCCACAAACGGAGCGCGGCAGGGCGAAGGGGGGTCTGTCTGTGTGGCCTCCGCCGCGGGAAGGTGTACCCGGGTCCGAGACGTCAACGCGCAACCCGACTCCCTCCACGCCCTCGGGCAGCCACAAAGAGCGGCGGAGCCAGAACCAGCCCCTGCCCTCCCGCCCCCGCCCCCGGGCCTCGGGGACCCCGGAGCGCGCGGCCGCGAGGGTCCCCCCGCGTCCCCGCGGTGGGAGAAGCGGTGCCCCGCCGGCCCGGGGCGCGCGCGCCACGCTCCGCCGGGGAGGAGCGGAGTTCTTCGCGGCCACCCTCGCGACGCGGGACCGTCCGTCCGCAGCCCGGACGCCGACCGCCAGGCCCAGGAGGAGGGAGGAGCACGGCAGGACGGCGACCCCGGGGGTGCCCCGGGGCCCGGCCGCACGGAGGGCTCCGCCGCGGGGGCGCCCGAGGGGCGGGCGTCGGGGGGGCGCGCCGTCCCCCACGGCCACGCGCGTCCCGGGCCGGACTCCCGGGGGCGCCGGCGGGGATCGGGGCGCCGAGCGTCCCCCCCGGCCGCCCCCACGGCCACGGCCACGGGCGCCGGCCGCCCCCGCCGCCCCCGCGCGCGCGCGCGCCCCACCGGGCCGCCGGCGCCCGCGGAAGTGGCCGGGAGTCGAACGCGCGGCGGGCGCGCGGCGGGGCCGACGGCGCGCTGCTCACCCACGCCGTATTTCTCCTCCCTCTTGGTGGGCACCCAGCGCGTCATGGTGCCGCGCGGGGCCCGGCGCCGCCGCGAGAGCCGCCGCCGCCGCCGGTCGGGCAGGAAACTCCGCGCCTAGGCCGCCATTTTCCATCCCTTTCCGCGCCGCGGCAGGATGGGGAGGAAAAAGTTTGCGGCGGAGGCGGCGTCATGTGGGACGGGGCGGGCGGGGCGTCGCGGGCCGGATGGGAGAGGCCGGGAGCGCCCGCGGGAGGCGGAGGCCGCGCGGGCCGGGCGCCCGCCCTCGCGCCGGGCCCCCTCCCGACGCCGGCCCGGCCCCGGCGCGCGCCACCCCCGCGCCCCCCGCCCGGGCACCCCCGCGGGCCCGTCCCCGCCTCGGCGTCCGCGGGGCGTCCCGGGTGGGCGCAGCGCTCCCGGGCCGGAGCGCGGGGCGAGGAGAGGGGTGCGCCCGAGAGGGCCAGGCTGGGGCGCCAGGGGTCGAGGGGGCCTAGGGTCGTGCAGCGTGCGGCTGGCACAGCCTGGTCGGACCCCACGCCGGCTCCTCCCTGTGGGAGAGTCCTGGAGCAGAACCAACCCTGAGCGCCCCTGGGAGGGGCCTTACCAGAGCACGTGGTTCATTCATTCATTCGGCAAGCATTCAGTGAGCACCTACCTTGAGCATCTACCTACCCAGGGCCTGAGTGTGCTAGGCGCGCCCAGCAAGCCGGCTGTCGGTTGGCAGAAGTGATGAGAAGAGGAACAGCAGTGCAGACAAGGAAGCAGTGTTGTGTCGCTCGCATCCGTGTAGGCTAGCACTCGGTGCTCGGGCAAGGACACCCAAGTGCGGTGGAAGGAGATGGTGGAACACAGCAGAGGGAGAGCTCTCCAGACGGATGACCTCGGGCGTGCATGTTGAATGAACGGAGTTATCCAGAGAGGCCAGCAGGAAGATACAGGCAGAGCCCTGCTAAGGCGCAGCAACCCCAGCTCCCTGGACTTGCAGAGACTTCTGCTAGTTCAGTACCACACAAGACCTGCTGAAAACCGGACACGGAGGCTCATGTCTGTAATCAGCATTTTGGGGAGGCCAACGTGGGAGGATCACTTGAGCCCAGGGGTTCGAGACCAGCGTAGACAGCCCGGCCAGACCTCGTGTCTACAAAAAATTTAAAAGTTAGCCAGGCAAGTGGCGCGAGCCTGCAGTCCCAGCTGCTCTTTGGGAGGCTAAGGTGGAAGGATTGCCTGAGCCCAGGAGGTCCGGGCTCCCATGAGCTGGATCGTGGCACTGCACTCCAGCCTGGGCAACACAGTGAGACCCAACTCAAAAAAAAAAAAAAAATCTGTGGAAGTTGGAGAAGAGGAGAAGCAGAGAAAGGAAAATAGGCCAGGCCTAGAGCACAGACAGCCGGGCCTGACTCTCGGGCACTGCACCCTGTGTGGGAGTTGTTCTCAGGTTCTTGTGTTTCCCGTACCAGTAAAAGTTAGGGGCTTCAGATTTCTCTGAGGAAAGAGTTCGAACAACACACACATCTATTTCTTTGCTGTAATTTCAGGAAAGAATAGACTGGTTAAAACAAAGAAAGGGAGGAGGGATGTAGCCTCAGAGTGAGGATAGCCCTTTCAATGGAGTAAATTTGGTTTCATGACATGTTAGCTGGGCATCCTTTCTCTCTGATGCCCCCAGACACTGACAAAACTACAGTAGACCTGGGAGTCTTCACGGGCTGGAGAAACAAAGGGGAAACGGATGAAGGCTTTGTGGAGAAGGGGCAGCACTGAGTGGCTGAGAAGGGAGCCACAGGGAGTTTGCTGGACCAGCCGCCCGACTGGAAAGGGCCAGGTGGGCCACTGCTCTGCTATAAGCAATGTGCGTCACCTGCCCTCGGGGCCACCCCAAGCTGGGACAATCGCAGCATTCCACCGAGAAAGCAGATGAAATAAACATTCTGGAATGACTCAGGAGCTTGTAGGTGAGAGGAAGCCTGCTATATTCAGGAGGATAACATGTGATTTAAGAGTTCTGGTAAGTCGACCACAAATTCATCGAAAGTCACAGCCCTGTTTTACTGATAAGGAACCAAAATCCCACAGGGGATGTGTCCTGGGCTCACCTCACACACGCATGCATTTACAGCCTTCTGTGGAAGTCAGGAACCTCAGGGGCTCAGGTCCTGTGACCATGGCCTGGTGACCAACCCCTTGAAGGAGAAGTAGCTGTGAAGATACTATCCAGCATAGGGTGCTCCTTGATGAAGGACATGGTGGCCTGGCCTGCTCTGGGTCAGAAAGGGCATAAGAACAAGATAAGCCAGATGTTAAGGATAAGTAGAAACTGGCAGGTAGGTTTAAGTCTACATAAGTAAAACAAAAAATAAAATGGAGAAGCCAAAACCAGCTAGGCAGAGAAACCGCTTGTGCAGAGGCCCTGAGGTAGGAAGGAACATCAGTACGACAAAGAACTGAAGGGTTAGGGTGACTGAAGCCCTGGGAGCTACAGGAAAGTGCCAAGAAGAGGCTGCAGAGGTAGACAGGCCTTACTAATCCTGCTAGGAATTTGGAATTCTGCAAAGAAAACAAGGGAAATAGATTTGGGTGAAACCTCTCTTCTCTTTAGTGCTCTGTTTCGACTCTGCTTGTGCGGTTCCATGTTGGTGGAGGTGACATGTTGTAAGGACAGATAGACCTGGAGACCATTGCATGACCTTCTCCTTCTGTTGCTAGCCAGTGTTCTGTTTCTAAACCTTAGGGTTCTGATATTCCTACATATTAACCAGGGGTCATAATACCAATACCAACCTCACAGGTTAGTCTGAGGACTCTAGGAGATGTGGCTGGACATGTAAGACATTGTAAGTGTGGTGGGCTTCCTCACCTGACCCTACCTCTGAGTTCTTTGTTTGATTACCTCATGGTTCACATCTTCTGGAACAGTTGCCGCTTTCACTCTGATAAAGGTGACTCACTGAATGCATAAGCAAGGATTTGTATACTTTTGTAAAACTGTCCTATGTATAAACGTATAAAAGAATTTTAAATTTCCAGGTGGACCATGTTCCAGGTGTTTGTGACAATGCAGTTTTGGTCCCATTATTACGGTGTGTGCCCAAGCTTGGCTGAGAAGTTGTGTGTATGACCACAGTCCTTAAAGCTCTGAGATTTGTCACTGTCTCCTGACTGGCTCGGGCAGTGGTCTCATCTTGCAGCTCTAAACTGAGCCCATGGGCCTGGCTGGTTGCTTCATGGTCGGTTGAGCTCAGGGACTGGTTCCATCTCTGATTCCAGGAGCCCTGAAGGTTATGGCCATTTGGCGTTTTTACCTGCCGAGTCATCATGACTGGGTCATAGATTTCAGTTGCCCTGCCTGTGCTCAGTTGTCTGTACTGTGCTTTTGTGTGTGATCAGCCCAAGAATGCTGGGCTTCTTGATGTCCCAGACCTACACATCAGCGGGACTTTAGTGACCACCCCCAAAATCTGACAGAATCTTGGGATGGGGCCATGAAAAGCATAATCAATATTACAATATTAAATCCTGAAAATACTATTTTGATTTTTGTTTTTGAGTTGGAGTCGCACTCTGTCGCCCAGACTGGAGTGCAGTGGCCGCTCCTGGCCACCGCAGCCTCGATCTGCTGGGCTCCAGCGATCCTCCCGCCTCCGCCTTCCAAGTAGCTGGAACTACAGGCGCGCGCTACCATGCCCAGCTCATTTTGATTGATTGTAGAGATGAGATCTCGCCAACTTGCCCAGGTGGGTCTCGAACCCGCGGGCTCAGGCAATCCACTCACTTCAGCCTCCTGAAGGCGCAGGATTACAGGCTGGGCCACCGAGCCCGGCTTTTAATTATTTTTAATTCAAAAACCTGTTCCACACTCAGTGCAGGCTCACTAAAATCTTGCCTGGCGGAGATACCAGAAGGCACAGGGAGTCAGTGGAGACGTGTTTCTCAGGGGAAGAGAGACCAGTGAAAATGGGGTATTAATGTGGAGATTTTATGCAGGAAAAGGGGCTTGACCACAGATTGCTTGCCTATTGAAAGAGAAGGTGTGTAGTCTCTCAGCAAGGTATCTGCTGCAGCCCTTTGACTCAGTGGCAGATCTGGGCATCATTTTTGATGGCCAGGCATATGGTCACAATGCATAGCGTCACGCAGTATAAAAAAAGTGTAATCGAGACTTTAGACCTTCCAGTGTACAGGAAATAGAGGCGTTTGAGGAACAAGTTAAAAGACATCATAGAAAATACAGTCAGACAAAGCTAGAGAGTGGGACGTTCTTTTGGACACGGGTCTGGTCTAGTCAACGAGTTGAAGAAGGGGCTGGTGGGAAAAAACCGTTCTAGATTTTTTTAAATGTAAGAAATGTAACACTCACATGCCCTGTGTGATCCTTGACTGAAAACTACTTTTAATGATTTGACTAAAAAGAATGTCAAGGATAAGAGGAGAGTTGAACTATGGACTGGTATTAGAGGGTAGTAAAAAAAAAATTGTTATTTATTTATTTTGTTACGTGTAATAATAGTGTTATTATGATTAGGTGGAAGAAGTCCTTCTATTTTAGAGGTGCATGCCAGAGTATTTGGAAGTGAGCCATCATTGTGTCTGTCATTTACTTAAAAATATGTCAGAAAACCAACAAAAAAGATGAAGCAAAATTATTCAACCTAGGTATAGGTCTATGGGTGTTTTATCTCTCTACTTTTTTCTACATGTTTGAAATTTTGTATAAAATAAAGTCAAAGTGGGGGAAAGAGGGCCATGAGACTGGAAACTCAGTTTTTTAAAAAAAACCTGTGGTTTTTCTTCTTTGAAAAACTTGAGCTCATACTAAGAGCCTGGGCTCTGCTTCCACACTCAGCATTTCCCATGCAGATCATTAAGACAGATATTAGGTGTTAAACTTCAACCAGCTTCATTGAGAAAATATGCTGCTAAGGAGAGGATGCTGCATGCTGTGTCAATGTGTCTTATGGGCAAATGTGATGGTGAGTATAAATGCAGACCTTGCAGTCCTTCCCATATCGTGTATACAAAGAAATGACCTCTGGAGCCTGGGGCTGGGACATCTTCAGGAAGAGCTTCCTGAAGTGGAAGGAGCCCTGGATATAGGTTGCAAGCCTTCCCCTCGGAGGCTGGATGCTCTCAAACCCCCACCTGGGGGTCTCAGGGTTCTAGACAGTGCTAGGTAGCGTCCACGGTATCTGTCAGACATATGGCCAAGACCTCAGCAGCTATCTGATTCTGGGACAGTTATCTGGCCACTCTAAGTTTCCTCATTTTTAAAGTAGTCTGACTCGTGAAGACTTAATGAAATAGTGGTAACAGCGCTTAACACAGATAAGGACACAATGTCCAGCATCCAGTCAAAAATTACCAGCCAGCCAAGCAAAGTTGCAGAAAAATATGGCCCACAGCAGGTAAGGACTTCAGATGAAACAGTAGTTTTCTGATATTGGACTTTGGGTGGTACAGGCCTGTGATCCCCAAAAGGAAGGAAACAAATGAGGTGCACCCTGAAGTTGCTCGGCTTGCTTCCTGGAGAGGCAGTTTCTGGGCTGCAACACAGGAAGGGGAACTCAACCAAGCCTGGAGTCTTGCTGAGTGAAAACAGATATTGGGGTCCAGAGAAGCCAAGTTACTAGGATTTTCAGACCAGAGTATCTAGGGAGAATGAGCTGCCCACACAAAGAGAGGATGGCAGTGATCTGCAGAGGGGCTGCCCCAATTCTCTGAATATTTACATCTGCCTGTGTAGAATGGAGCTCCTTGAGGCTGGTAGCAGAAAGAACACCAGAGAGTAACAGACCCAGAATCATTCTCAGAGCTCACATGGTAGTGTTACCTCCAGCCAGTGTGGAAGGACCTCAGAAAATACAGGGTGTCAGGCAAAGTTGTTCAGAGGATCACACCTTCATAGTAGGGCTAAATTAGCCCTAAATCAAAGTCTGCTCTGGTAAGTAATAAAACTTAAAAGCAAGCTCAAGAGAATGAAACAGCTCAAGCAACTTAACTGCATGTTGGAACAAAGTCCAACAGTGTTTAAAAGATACAGTGAAACCCAGCACCCAACAATGCCAAATTCACAATGTCCAGCATCCAGTCAAAAATTACTAGCCATGGTGGCTCAAGCCTGTAATCCCAGTATTTTGGGAGGCCGAGGTGAGGGGTTTGCCTGAGCCCATGGGTTTGAGAACAGCCTGGGCAACTTGGCAAGACCTCAACTCTATGATAAATCAAAAAATTAGCCAGGTGTGATATTGTACACCTTTAGTTCTAGCTACTTGGATGGCTGAGGTGGAAGGATCACCTGAGCCCAGCAGATTGATGCTGGGGTGACCGTGAGCATGCCACTGCACTCCAGCCTGAATGACAGGGCAAGACTCCAACTCAAAAAAAAAAAAAATTACTAGCCTTGCAAAGATTCAGGAAAACATCATCCACAACCGGGGGAAAAATCAGTAGTAAAAAACAGACACGGAAATGACAGGGATGACAAAATTAGCAGACAAAGACCTTAAAACAGTGTTATAAATGTGCTCTATGTTCCCAGAAAGATAGGGGAAACAGTGAACATAATGAGAAAAGAACCAGAAGCCATGAAGACTAGAGTTAAGGTTCACAAATGGAGCTGTTATCATCATGGTAGGCTGGTGGTAGATGATCTCTGAGGGTCCTTATTCTAGTAGGCAAATTATGGCATTCTCACAACTTCTTCCTTTTAAACTTAGTCAAACTTAGTTCTTCTTATGTCTGGTTCTGAAAATGCTCACTGTTATTGTTCTTGGCTATGTGAATTACAGTGAGTGTCTGTTGAGTTTGTGTGTCGCTTCTCACTCCTTCTTTAAGTAACATCCTAATTGTCCTTTGGGGATTCACTGTTATGGGCTCAGATGTGTCCCCCAAAATTCATGTGTTCAAATCCTAACCCCCAGTACCTCAGAATGTGACAGTATTTTGGAGATAGTGCCTCTAAAAAGGTCATTAGGATAAAATGAGGTAATTAGATTGGGCCCTAATACAATCTACCTGGTGTCTTTATAAAAAAGAGGAAATTTGGATACAGACACAGAGACCCGAGGGTTGCATACATGTGTGTACATGAATACACATAGACCATGTGAGGACCCAACAAGAAGGTAGCCGTCTACAAGCCAAGGAAAGAGGCCTCAGAGGAAACCAGACCTACCCACATCTTGATCTCAGACTTTTAGCCTCCAGAACCATGAGAAAATAGGTTTCCGTTGCTTAAGCCACCCAGGCTCTGATATCTGTTATGGCAGCTCTTGCAAACTAATAACCCACCCTCCCCACTCCTAGTCCATGACTGCTAGGCGTAGTCTCGTGGCCCAGGTCCCACCAATCAGTGCATGCCATTGTTCTGGGCCCAGCTCTTAATTCAGGGCTCATCCCTTGGCTCAAATTTAGTTTATCTTGGGCATGAAGGAGACACCTTCCTCCCTGGACTTTTCATTTACATGGGCCACAGATATGACCTTTTTTTTCTTAAGGCAGTTTGAACTTGGTAAAGGCACTAACAATAGAAAAAAAGTCATGACTGTGCAAGAGTACAGGGTTTGGGTCAAACAGATGTCAGTAGGGCTGATACCTCAGACCCACAGTTGGAAGGCTCTGGAGATGTCATTTAGGGGGTTCCACCACACAAACCCTCACACCTGCCACACATCGGATGTCACCAGAGGCTTAAGGGTGCCCAAAAGAAAGAGAAATTCATCCTAGCTGGAGGAATCAGGGACAAAGAGGTGACATCTAGGGGCAAGGGTGATGTGTGACAGTGACACGTTATTCTGGACAACGGTGTGAGAAATGGTCTGGGCAGACAAGGTTCTCAGTGTCTAGGACTGTAGGATGGTGCGGCGTGAGTGGGATGATATGGGGCCAGGTGGCAAAGGGCTGAGACCGCTGAGCCCAAGGGGCGACACAGTCAGAATCCATGTTTTGGGTAGCTCACACTGGTGGCAGTGGGGAAGACAGACTGTGGAGAGAAGCTAGAATCTAGGAGATGAATTAAGGGGAAAGAAGAGAGCTGACTTGGAAAATCCTTTTGAGCTTTGACATTCACAGATTAAAATCACACTCAGTGATGGCTCCTTTGGGGAGACTTTGCCCACTAATATGCTGAGAGCATTTTGTGCTCCACCTCATTTAACCCTCACCCCAACCTACAAGTCAGGTGTGACAGATACCTCATTTTACAGATGAGGAAACCTAGCCTCCTAAAGGTGTGTGTTACTTGCTCAGAGTTCACAGCTAAAAAGCAGTAGAATCAAGAATGAACCCAGTCACTCTAACCTCAGTCTCCAGACTATTAATCAACTATGTGAATTTGACCTTGACAGCAAATCTATGGGGTGTACATGACAGATGTTCTTACACCCAACTTACAAAACGGTACTCCTCGCCACTAGACTGAGTGGATGTGCGGCCTTCTTGGAGGGGGTGAGGCCACAGTGGCATGTGTCTTTAGAGTGAGATTCAAACCACCTGGAGGTATGATAATCAGTATCCAAATGCCATAAGAGGTTGGAGTTCCAGACCCAGTGGGGTAGCAAGATGGTTCTTCTCAGCCAGGTATGGGCTGGACCCAGGGCACCTCTGCCAGGAGCTGCCTCCAGGTTGGGAGAGAGCATTCTGCATCCTATCTGCAGAGCTTGTCCCTTGGGGCTACCAATAGTGAGACGAGAGCAATAATGATACAAACAGAGAGCTCTTACTAAGTTCATGTATTATCTCATTTATTGGCAGCCTCCCATTTGCAGAGAACCGAATGAGAGACTCTACTGCCTGGAGCATAGCGAGTGTGCAATGAAGAAGGAAGGATCTTGAGCCACTCAGCCTCTCTTCTGGGTGCTGCAGGAGCTGTGTTTGGCATGGACTGTCAAAGTGATACAAGTTCATGGTCCTGTGCCCTCAGGACCAGCTGGTCTGACCTATGCAAGATTGCAGCTGAGTGAATGGAGCCCGGGTACCAATCCCGATTAACCTTTTTTTGAAACTGCACAAGCCACCCGAAGCTAGGCCCTGCTGGGCCCTTTTCAACAGAGGACCAGCCTGAGACCATCACATTCTCGGCCAAGTCCTCTTTATGTCAGTCGCTGAGATCTGTCCGGAGCGGGTGCTTCAGAGCCACCCAGAAGAATCAAGGTCAGCGGGAGTCGTGGGAACTTCAAAGGCAGGACCACAGCCAGATGCAGGTAGGTCAACACGCTCTGACCCAGCTTGGCTGTCGTCCAAGGACCGGGACCACAGGCCATGAGGAAGCCGCTTCTGGGCCAGGCCAGATGCACACCCAGGCCTGACGTGGAGGGCCCAGAGCACCCAGGGCCCAGCTCAGACAGTAACTGTGTATGCTGCACTGCACGTAGGGCACTGTGCAGGACCTGGAGACACAGTGGTGGCCAAGAGATGTCTCTTCCTTCCGGGAGCTCCTGGTCCAGAGGAGACGACAGACTAGGAAGACCACAGTGGGATGGTGTGTTGTCCAAATGGGGTAGATGCAGCTGTGGCCGCGTGTCTGAAACACGAGCGGCTCTTCCACCACCCTGAGGACTTTGGCCATATTCAGTAACGTTTGTACTGTTACTTGCTTAATATTTTTCTTAAAATGAAAAAAAAAATAAGTTGTTTTTTAAAAGGAGAACCAAGGCTAGGCTCAGTGGCTCAGCCTGTCATCCCAGCATTTTGGGAGGCCGAGGCGAGTGGATTGCCCGAGCCCGCGGGTTCAAGACCAGCCCAGCAACTTGGCGAGACCTCGCCTCTACGATAAAGCAAAAATTAGCCGGGCGTGGTAGCGCACGCCTGTAGTTCTGGCTACTTGGAAGGCTGAGACGGAAGGATCACCGGAACCCTGCAGGTTGCGTGGCTGTGCGTGTGCCACGGCACTCCACTCCAACCTGGGCGACAGAGTGAGAGTCCAACTCAAAAATTAAAAATAAAAGGAGAACCAGTATTACTTGCCACAAATAGAAAGTAACAAAAATAAAAGGCTCACTGCCCGAATTCACACGCCCACCTAAAATCCTCTCCTGTCCCACGCTGTGGACGCTCAGCTCTTTTCAGGGGCCTCATCCCAAAGAGAGCAGACATGGCTCATGGCAGAGAGAGAGGTCATGGATGGGGTCTCCAGGGGAGAGCGTGGTTCTGTAGGGGGCCAGCACTGCAGCAGTGATGAGGCTGCAGAAATGATGAATGAATAAATGGTGGGGGGGCAGACACGGCCTGCACCAGCGAAGAACAGCACCCCACCGATCAGCAGTGGGAAACTGTGTACGTGTGTGCGTGTTTGTGCACGAGTGTGCATACGTGTGTGTTCACAAGTACCCGCAGGCCATATCCCTGGGGGGAATGTTTACAAGGAAAGGAGTGGAAGCTTATGCCCTGAAGGGTCTGGAAACAAGTTAGGACATCTGGATCCTGTCTTACATACAAGCAGGCAGAGGCAGGGGAGAGGTTTTTTTGTTTTGTTTTGTTTTGTTTTTTCTTTTTTTGAGTCGGAGTCTCACTCCGTCGCCCAGACTGGAGTGCAGTGGCCGCTCCCGGCCACCGCAGGCTCGACCTGCTGGGCTCCGGCGATCCTTCCGCCTCAGCCTTCCGAGTAGCCAGAATTACAGGCGCGCGCTACCACGCCCAGCTCATTTTTTTCTTATTTTATTTTTTTTTATTGTAGAGATGAGGTCTCGCCGGCCCAGGTGGGTCTCGAACCCGCGGGCTCAGGCAATCCACTCACCTCAGCCTCCCAAAGGCGCGGGATTACAGGCTGAGCCACTGAGCCTGGCCAGGGGAGAGTTTTAAGCAGGAAGTGGCACACTTGACAGGCTGTGAGTTAGAATACCCATCCTGCTGGATTGGAGGGGCAAGACCAGAAGAGGGGGTGGCCTACAATCAGATAAGGACCACGTGGCCAAGGCAGGGTGGGGCGGGGTTAGAGGGCACTGCCCAGGCTGTCTGCATCCAGCTGTTCAACCATCACAGGGACCAGGAGAGTGCCAGGACTTCGGTGGGCCCCAACTCAGTTTCAAAACTCTGGATACGGAGAGATAAATCCCTGAAGAGACAGTTCCCTGCCCTCCTGGCTCCTGACTCTCCCTCTGTCCTGGCTGCTGGTGACAGACCAGCCCCTCTCTGTGAGTTAGACTCTCACCCTGGGCTGGCTTGGCAAGAATTCTTTCAGCATCTACCTAACTCCACTTGAACCCTCTGTGTTACAAAGACCCACCGCCCGCCCCCACCTCAGGTGAATGTCTTCCAAGGCTGACCTACGACACGTAATATCAAATTAAAACTTTAAGCGATTTTAATTGTATAATAATTGTGCCATGCATATGAATCCTATTCTGGATAAATCCAGTTTTAAAAGAGATCTTCAGCCGGGCTCGGTGGCTCAGCCTGTCATCCCGCGCCTTTGGGAGGCTGAGGTGAGTGGATTGCCTGAGCCCGTGGGTTTGAGACCCGCCTGGGCAGCGAGACCTCATCTCTACAATAAATCAAAAAATCAGCCAGGCGTGGTAGTGCGTGCCTGTAAATCCGGTTACTTGGAAGGCTGAGGCGAAAGGATCGCCGGAGCCCAGCGGGTCGCGGCTGCGGTGGCCAGGAGCGACCACTGCACTCCAGTCTGGGCCACAGAGTGAGACTCCAACTCAAAAAATAAAAAAAAATAAAAGAGATCTTCATTTTCTGAAGATCATTCTTTTCTTTTTCTTCCAACCAGGGGAATAAAACACTTTTAAGAAAACAGGTGCTCCGGGTATATTTTAGGCATGCTTGATTTTCTTCTTTTCTTTCCACAAGTAAAAATAGTCATGGAGAAATTCTGCAGGAACAGCAGCACTTGAATGGAACTTCCTAAGACTAGAAGATCTACAGCTCCGGGCTCTCCTGCTGCTTGTGAGGGAATCTGTCTCAGAGCAGAGGCACCACAGTGCCAGGGGATCTCCTCCATCCTGTTCTCTGCATTGGGGAGAGAACACCCCTGGTCAGGTGAGAGAACAAGGCTGCGGAGCCCCCAGGGCTGGCTTCGGGTTTGGAGAGCGAGAGAGGGCAGGTGAGCAGCCCAGGCCTCTGCCTTCCCCACCATAGTGGGAACACCTACAGCCAGGGACGGCTGTCTACTGAGCATTTGCTTCTATGTCACGAGATGTGGGATTTCAGGGCACAGGCCTCCTCGGGGGCTTCCTTGGCAGGAAGCAGAGGGCGCTTGATGTCAACCATCTTTGGGGATTTGCACTAACCTAAACTTGTCAAGGTGGAAACTGCCAGGGGGCCCCCAGGTAACTTAACCTGCCAGGGCAGCCATCCTCTGTTGTGGTGAGTGTTGGTTGCCCTCTTGGCAGATCTTGCCCTGGCTGGGTGAGAGCTCAGCTCTACCCCACTCTAGGCTGAGACCACTGTCCCTGGGCACAGAGGGACAAGACACTGACTTCTTATCCGCAGGTGGGACAACTCAGTGGGGTTATTCCTGTCCCAGGGATCTCTCTGGATCAGCCGAAGCTCCTCCTTAACAATATTCCTTCTTACCCAGGTCTCCTGGCCTCCTGCTTCCTCCCTTTCCTCTTCCTGGGCACACTCTCGCGGCACCACTGAGCTACATTGCCCATCTCACGCTTTTCTTCTAGAGAAACTGACCTAAGATATGTGTTGGGTAGAAGCTGAAAAGGGAGAGAACGCTTGCTGAGTTGGGAGGAGAGGGGCCCCGAACTGACAAGAGGACAGAGCAAAGGGGACGCTTGGCCCTAGGTTTTCCTGTTCAGCCCATGTTCCAGGCTCCAGGATTTGTAAGGAGGGCTAAGGGGGGTTAAGGGGGAATGGTGATGGGCCACGCGGCCTCCCCTTAACTTGTGGTTCCCTGAAAGCCTCTGGGAGTCTGTGTTCTAGAGGTTTCGAGTATGACGGTGGCAGGCTTGCCTGCTCTGAGGAGGCTTATCCGCCATGGCAGACAGAAAATAAGCCAGCAGACAAATAGGTCAACTTGATCATTGCGGATTGTAAGTGCTATGAAGAAAATATCTCATGGGGGGACAGTGTGTATGTGGTGTGGTGTGTGTGTGGCATGAGGTGTTTGTGTGGTGGTGTGTGTGTGGTATGTGTGTATGGCGAGTGTGTTGTGTGACATGGTGAGTGATGTGTATGTTGGGTGGGTGTGTGTCATGTGGTGACTCGTATGTGGTGTGTGTGTGTGTGTGTGTGTGTATCATGTGTAGGATGTGTTTATTGTGTGTGTGTTTGTATATATAGGTCTATGCATATGGTATGGTGAGTGGTGTGTGTTGCGTGTGTGTTTTGTGGTATGGTGTATGTGGTATGTTATATGGTAGGGTGTGTATGTGTATATGCGTGCTGTGGTGGGTGATGTGTGGTGTGTATGTGTTTTGTGTGGTGTGTATGAGGTGGTGGTATAGGGTGTGGTGTGGATGTGGTATGTGTGGATGTGTGTGTGTGTGGTGTGGTGTGTGGGTATGTGTGGTGTGGTATGTATACGTGATAGCGTATGTGGCTACTGTGTATGTGGTAGGTGTATGTATATGGTTTGGTGAGTGGTGTGTGTTGTGTGAGTGTGTGTTGTGTTGTGGTGTGTGTACAGTATGCTATCTGGTATGGTATATATGTGTATGTGTGTGGTATGGTGAGTGATACGTGTTGTGTGTAAATGGTGTGGTATATGGCGTGGTGTGTATGTGGTGTGTGTGTATGGACATGGGGTATGGTGAGTGGTATGTGTATGCATGAGTACGCGGTGCGGTGCGGTGTGTGTATGTGGTGTGTTATCTCGTGTGGTGTATGTGTGGTGTATGGTGAGTGGTGTGGGTTGTGTGGTCTGTGTGGTGATGTGTGTGTGCTTTAGCTGGGTTTCTGGGAAGGTCGCTAGGAGATGATGACTTTTGAGCTGAGACCTGAATGGTGACAAGAAGGAGGCTTACGAATATCTGGGGGGGCAGAGTACCTAGAACTGAGGGGGACAAGAAGTGTGAAGGCGGGAATGAATCTGGCAGATTCCAAGATCAGAGACAAGTCTCCAGGAATGTGGAGAGTGGCGGGGCATGGCAAGCCGTGTGGTGAAAAGGATGCCATTCCACTTCAATTGCTGCTTAATTAAGTTATCTGGGGTCGGGGGCAGTCTCGTCAGCCCAACTAGACACCCCCTCCTCCAGGGGAGCAGCCATACCTTGCAAATATGTATTATCATGTATCTGTGAACATACTATCCATTTATAATACGTCACATCATGCATGTTTATTGTTATGTATCATCACATATTGAGGGCTCAGACTGTCATGCGGCAGGCTCTGACTCTGGGAAGGCAGGAGGGCTGGCCACCCACTATGAGGGAGCTCCCAGGACCCAGCATCCTGGCCTCTTTGTGGTATGTCTTCAAGGTATTGTTCCATTTTCCAGAAACAATGTTAGGGATTCTTGCACTTTTTAAGTTCCCTGTTACACCCACTGCATCTGGGGAACGGCTGCACAGCAGAGAGAGTTCCCTGGCCAGAAACCACCTGTACCATCCATTGGGTACCATCCACTGGGTACCATCCATTGGGTCAGGTCAGCACAAATGCAAAAAGTGTTGTTGGCTTCAAAAAAGCAAACCTTCACCTTTCTTTTATGTGGGTTCCCTTTTCCTTGACATCGCGACCTCAGGGGTAGAGTTGGGGAATTCAAAGTTCATGCCTGACCTCTTTGAGAGGGCCTGGTGTCTGTTAAATTACTAGCAATGGAAGCTCATAAACAAGGTGTGAGTGGAGGTGTCCCGTCTGAGGGCATGGGAGGACAGCAGGCAAGGCATCTGAGTGCAGAGCTGTATTCCAACCTGCTTAGACTTAGTCATCAATTTGAGCCAGGGAGCCCTTGGCTACCTCAAGTCTGAACCGGCCTGGATGACCTTAAGTTACCAAATTGGGCTATACTCTTCCAAGGAAAGCAAAGACCGAAACCATCTCTCTGTTAGACTCAAGCAGAGAATAGAGAAGTCCATTTTTGTTCCATTGAAGAAATGTGACTGAATTCTATACTGAGGTCAGGAGGTGTGTGGGTGAATTTCTCTACTCTCCAGACTGCAAAAGCCACCCAGAGCCCTGGGAAACTAAACAAGGAGATCATTTTGTGTTTATTCAACTGCTAGACACAAGTTCCTAGAGAGGATTTGTTTGTTTTATAGAAATAGTTAAATTATCAACTATAGAAAACAGCATGAGACAAGCAAGGTTGTAGCTTTCAAAACCGAAATTATCCTCGTGGGACGGACCTCTGTTTTTGTTTTAAATCTTTTTTTTATTGTGAAATAAATTACAAACACAGAAAACTTCACAAATCAAACGTATGGCTTAGTGAATTACTACAAGGCAAACGGCATCAAGACAAGAAGTACAAGTCTCCTGGCCACCCCAGAAGCCCCTTTAATGAGCTTGTCCCAGCCACAGCCCTGTCGCTAGCCCTGTAAGTAACCGCTGTCCTGACTTGTTTTGTTTGTTTTTTTTTTTTTTTGAGTTGGAGTCTCACTCTGTCACCCAGACTGGAGTGCAGTGGCCGCTTCTGGCCACCACAGCCTCGACCTGCTGGGCTCCGGCGATCCTTCTGCCTCAGCCTTCCGAGTAGCCGGAATTACAGGCATGCGCTACCACGCACGGCTGATTTTTTGATTTATTGTAGAGATGAGGTCTCACTGCCCAGGCACATCTCGAACCTGCGGGCTCAGGCAATCCACTCACCTCAGCCTCCCAAAGGCGCAGGATTATAGGCTGAGCCACCGAGCCCAGCTAGTAATAAGTTCTTAAGTGAGGCCCAAACTTTTTATGATGTCCACTTACATACCTAATCCTGAATTATACCCACCTCTTTAAAATAAAATATTAAAAAATAAAAAATAAGTATCCTGTGCTTTTAGAAACATATTTGTATCACCCAAATGTGCATCCCTATATATGCTAGTCTTAAATTACATTTTTTGTCTTTTAAGTCTCTTTGAAACATTCAGTTCTTCCTTTATCCTTTTAATTTTCTTACAGTTTACCCATCGAGGACACTTGACACTTGCAGCATTTCTCACAGTCTGCAGTTTCCTGATTGTCCACTTTCGGTGGTTTAACACATTTCTCTGTCCCCATATTTCCTGAAAATTGGCAATTGGATCCAGAAAAAGCATCAGAGTCAGATTTGGTTCCTTTGTCCAGACTGCAGTAAACAGGTGGGGTTGAGTTGTCTCTGTTTTTATGATGTGAGCAGGCTTTGGTGCTTAATGCCTATTAAGTTATCGGGGGGTTGCTAAGTGGTGATATTCTAATTTATCATTTCTTTTTCATTGATAGTTGGAATATCTTTTAAAAGAGACATTTCTCGGCCGGGCTTGGTGGCTCAGCCTATAGTCCCAGCACTTTGGGAGGCGGAGGTGAGTAAACTGTCTGAGCCCATGGGTCCGAGACCTGCCCGGGCAACTTGGCGAGACCTCATCTCTACAATAAATAAAAATTAGGCGGGCATGGCAGCGCACGCCTGTAGTTCCAGCTACTTGGAAGGCTGAGGCGGAAGGATCGCCGGAGCCCAGCGGGTCGAGGCTGTGGTGGCCGGGAGCGTGCCACTGCACTCCAGCCTGGGCAAAGGAGTGAGACTCCAACTCAAAAAAAAGAGAGAGAGAGATATTTCCCTTCATCTGTTATTCAGTTTCCTGGTGAGATGATTGCTACAGGAAACACTGTTCTTGTTCTTTAGTTACTAGTTTTCAAGATAATGAATTTGTTCTCTGTCCATCTTCCAAATGTGATCCCTTTTCTTTATGCAGGATGGGTTTTGATCCATTGCAGCTATTATGCCAACTGAAACTCATTGTCCCATCTGTGGTCAGGGGAGGCATTTCACATTCGCTACTAGCTTCTTTTGACATGTACCTAGCAGTCTTTGAAAGCTTCCTTGCTATCTGGTATTATAGGATATTTCAAGTCATCGGTATGTTTTCTGCCTCTGACCTGGAATGAGTCATGTCTACGAGCACTAGTTTCTTTCAGTGAGAAGCTGTATTTCCAGATGACAGTGTAAGCTCTAGGGATGCTCATTGCTATTGGACTAGTTATTGTTTCTAGACCTTCGCAGAGTGAAGAGATACACATATGTGAAAAATTTTTTGCTACATTTCTATTGACCTTCCAACTCAAATTCAAAACTGCAAAGCTTTGACATAACGTCTTCTCTAGTTTTTCTCTACCATATCTGTACCTCTTTTTTTGGTACTCAGAATCTTTGTTCTCAAGGACATAGGGGATTATAGAATTAATACAGCCCATAACCATGCTGTTTGTATTATCCCAAACTGAACACAAAGTAGTCTCAGAATAATAGCATTAATACTATATATTTAAGATTTTTCTGGAGCATATGTTCTCCCCATTCTGTTTCCATTTTTAAAAATAGTTGTCTCTATTTACATTGGCAGAGAAGCTCTCCATAACTTATTATAGCCTCCCCCTTTGAGCCTTTTGTGCTTGTTCTATAGGTAAATATAGATAGGTGATAGATTGATAGATAGACAGACAGACAGACAGACAGATCACCACCAGTCTGCATGCTAATGACTGAAGCTCACTCACTATTAGATTCCGCAGGAAGAGCTGGGAGGAACACTATTTCTTGAGTTCTTGCTTGTTCATAACAATTTGTGTTCATATTTGAAAGCCAGTTTTGCTGGATATAAAACTATTAGCTTCCTTCCCTTGAATTTCTTGCTCCATTTTATTCTGGCATGAAATATTGCAGTTAAAAAGTCTGAAGATTCATTTTTTTCCCTTATACATCCCATGTTCTTTTTTTCCCCAATGCCCAGAGTCTTCTGTTTTTCTTTTTTAGACTCAGTAATTCTACTAGACTTTGTATTGGTGTTGGCCATTCTGAGTCAGTAGTCTCAGATGCGTAGTATGCTCTTTCAAGATATAGTTTCACATCTTTTTTGTTTCAGAGAATTTTTCTTGAATTATGTTTTTAATATTTGTTTTCTTCCTTTGATTATCTTCTTAAGGAATTTCTATTATCCACATGTTTAATCATCTCTGCCTATCTTTAATACTTATTTCTTTTTCTTAAATATTTTTTCATTTTTTTAATTTAAAATTCTTTTCTTTTCTTTCTTTTTTTTTTTTTTTGAGTTGGAGTCTCACTCTGTTGCCCAGACTGGAGTGCAGTGGCTGCTCCTGGCCATCGCAGCCTCGACCTGCTGGGCTCCGGCGATCCTTCCACCTCAGCCTTCCAAGTAGCTGGAACTACAGGCGTGCGTTACCACGCCCAGCTAATTTTTTGATTTATTGTAGAGATGAGGTCTCGCCAAGTTGCCCAGGAGGGTCTCAAACCTGCGGGCTCAGGCAATCCACTCACCTCGGCCTCTCAAAGCGTGGGAATACAGGCTGAGCCACCAAGCCCGGCTATTTTCTTTCTTTTTTTTTAAGACTTCTATTTCTTTTTAGGCGTTATCTTTTGTTTATTCACTCTTGTGTTCCTTTTAACTTAATCTTTGAATTTGATATAAACTTACTTTTGACTTCTGATTCTTTCATGAGTGCTTTTATCTCATTTTTGAGTTTTCCTACGTGTTGTTTAACTCATGGGTTGTATCGTTGTAGCTCATTTTGCAGTATAGATTAATTTTGATCTGCTGTGTGGTCACATCTTTCTGGGAGGCTTTACTGTCTGTAGGAATGGTTGTTTTGACCTTCCTGTCTTTCTTATAGTCATTTAGTATGGGATTTGACCTTGAGGCTTGTCTATTGGTCATTTTTAAGTGAAATTAATTCTCCTGAATGTCCCAGTTAGGGAGTGTTTAGGAAAACTGTTCTAACTCCCCAGGGCTCCCTGCTCTGTTGATTTTGTGTGTCGTTTAAAAAGCATGGCAGCTTGCTTTCTGTGCTTTTCAGGATCTATTCAGCTTTTCCACAGTGGTCTCCATCTTCTCTTATGCTTGTCTCTCATGCCTGTCTTTCTCCATTTTGATCTAACCTCGGAGGCTTCTGCTCTGTGTGGGCTCTGTTCTCTGTCCCCTGAAGGGCAGTTTTGAGAGTTCCCAGCCCTTTCTAACCCTCCTTTCATGGGTCCTTGCAGTCACCAGCTGCTGGGCGGGGCAGAACCCCTTCTGAGTTCAACTGCTGTGCTCAGAATTCCCCTTGACCTTTGCTTTCTGAGGTCTTTTATTTATGGTGCAGTCCTTCCATAATTGTACTCCAATTAGAGGTAGCAGATGGCAGAAATTTTGTCATTGTCACTTTCTGTTATAGGGGGGAGGGGCAAATAATATATTCTAAATGCTCAGGCATAAGCCAAGAGTGTTTGACAACTAGGCTTTTCTTAAAAATTAATGATTTATGGTATGCTTGAGTGAATATTCTAGATAAATAGCAGGTTGACTGTCCCTGTAATTATATTACAAGCTGAAAGGAGTGATGTTTGCTTTGGTATCACACCTTAATTTAGAAAAATTTGATTTGATTGTAAATTAGAAACAATTAATTTTTTTGATCTCATCAATATTAATAATAAATATTTAATTGTAACATATTAACTGAGTAAAAAGATAAAATCTTCAATCTTGGATGGGTCTGTTAATTTCTCAAACTAGAAATGAATAGAAGGATTATTTTAAATGTCACTCTACTTTTTAGGGACTGATTTAAGTTTAAAAATTAATCTTTAAAATGAACGGAAAATTCATATTTTGTGACAGGTGGAGAAAATCAAATTATGAATAATATATATTCCGCAGTAGATGCAAAAATTATGAAAAGAAGAACAATCTTTTTGTACGATATTATTTTTATTCCTGGGGTTGAATTCTTTGGTGGAATGCTGTGGGATGATGTGACTAGGGTCTGGACAGAGGTCACTGGGAGATTACTTCTCCTGGGAATAAAAAGCGGTCGAGTATCAGACAGTTCACCATTTCTAGAGCAATTTAGCTGATTGTAAATGTGGGGCTTCAATTGTCTGAGAATACCCAGCTGCAGCATATTCGGCAGGTCCACGTGAACTCACCTGTACCTGCAGACAATTCCTGGTACTCTAACAGCTCCCACTTTGAGCTCTGGCTTTTCTCTCTTCGCCTCTGCTGGAAAGTTTTCTTTAGCATGAAGCTTGCCTAGGTGCATGTGGCATAATTTGGAAGTGGAGTGGAGAGGAAATGCCTTGAGGAATAAATTTTCACCTATGGGGAAGGAATCTGGATTAATGCCCTTGTGGTGTCTCAGATGGCCCCAAAGGAGGAAGGGCCCCAAGCACACCTCGCCTGTAAAACAGTTCCTGTCTTATTCAGTCAACATCCATTTGGTTAATATCTGTGGGATGACTGCTATGTGCTAGACATCACCCTTCCCCTGCAGGACTGTGGAGATCACAGTCAGCTGGGGAAGGTGGACCAGGAAGTAAAGCATGCACCTGGTGTGACGGTCACACAGAGCAAAGGCCCTGGAGCCAAGTTCAATTGCACAAAAGGCTCACCAGAGGCAGTGGAGCCATGGGTGGGAGAGTAGAGGTGACCTGGGCCGGGATGGCAGGGAGGTGGGGCAGGTGAGGAAGCAGCCTTCGGGAAGAGTGACCACCAGTGTGAGCAAAGCTTAGAAGACGAAGCAGCCTGTGCTCTAGCATAGTTCAAGGGTGGGGTGAGAAGGAAGCGCGGGAAGTCATGGGATGGAACTAGAAAGCCAGGGAGGGTGCGCATGGGTCTCACTTGGCAAAAAGTGATGAGGGCTTGACCCAGGGCAGCCAAAAAGGATGGGAGATGCTAGAACAGATAAGAAATAACGCAGAACAAAATGCAAACAAGCTGAGATCCTTCTAAAAAGGACTCTCGTTGTTGGCACACTGAATTAACTTCTTTTTCTAGCCATTCATGGGTGACTGTATCCTCTAGCAAGATTCCACATATGGTGTAATGGACTGGTCAGCATCATAACCCATATTCTCTCTCTCTTTTTTTTTTGCTTTGAGATACTGATTTTATTTCTTTTTGAATATATATACCCCGAAGTGGGATTTCTGGATCAAATAATAGTTTTATTTTTAATTTTTAAAAAATTTTTATTACAAAGATGTGGGGTACATTTCAGGGCTAGATATATAAACATTGATCATGCAGGTACCTTTGTTGATGAGGTGTGCCTCTCCTCCCCTAGCAGTTTCCCTCAACTGCCAATCTCAGCCCCCCACCCCCAGAGTTTCCCACTACTGCCAATCGCTTTCTTATAGCATTGTAATTGTTCAAGGTCAGTTTACCAGTGAGAACATATGGAACTCAGTTTTATGTTTCGGTGATAAATCACTGAGTGTGATCAACTCCAAATCCATCCAAGTTGCTGCAAAATCCATGTATTTGTCCTTCTTTATGGCTGCATAATATTCCATTGTGTATATGTACCACATTTTTTTTATCCAGTCCAGCTTTGATGGGCAGCACAGTTGGTTTTATTTTTTTGCTATTGTGAATAGAACTGCAACAAACATAAGTGTGCAGGTATCCTTTTTGTAGAATAATTTGAGTTCCTCCGGGTATATTCCCATAACCCATATTCTTAAGTCACAGAATCCTCATCTAAAATACAATGATAGCCGGGCTCGGTGGCTCAGCCTGTAATCCCGTGCCTTTGGGGGGCTGAGGTGAGTGCATTGCCTGAGTCCGTGGGTTCGAGACCCGCCTGGGCAACTTGGCAAGCCCTCATCTCTACAATAAATCAAAAATTAGCTGGGTGTGGTAGCACGCGCCTGTAGTTCCAGCTACTTGGAAGGCTGAGGCGGAAGAATCGCCGGAGCCCAGCAGGTCGAGATTGCGGTGGCCGGGAGCGCCCACTGCACTGCAGTCTGGATGACAGAGTGAGACTCCAACTCAAAAAAAAGAAGTCAGAAGACTGGGCGTGATGGCTCACATCTGTAATTCCAGCACTTTTAGGAGGCCGAGGCAGTCCTGAGCCCAGGAGTTGGAGATCAGCCTTGGCAACATAGCGAAACCATGTCTCTACAAAGATCAAAACATTAACTGGTGGTCCCGGCCACCGCAGCCTCGACCTGCTGGGCTCCGGTGATCCACGTGCACTGGTAGTCCCAGCAACTTGAAATGCAGAGGTGCCATGGTTGTCATGATCATGCCACTGCACTCCAGCCTGGGTGACAGACCGAGACCCTGACTCAGAAAGAAAAAAAAAGAAGTTGGTTATTAGTATTTAGTATAACACAGTGTTATCTTCATTAAACTCTAAGTCAATACGTGTCATACAATGCATCGCACTTTTAAAGTCAGAATTTGAAGGAGGAAGGCTATGAACTGTAGCTATAGGTTACAAGGGATCTGACAGTGTCAATGGACACGACAGGACAAACCTATTCCCAGCGGTAAAACTCTGCCTATTTCCATTTAATAAGCCCAGTCATTCTTTCCTTGTTATGCTTTGCTCTTAAAACACACACAGAGTTTGCTCATCGAGCACTAGGTTTTGACTTTGCACAGCGCTGGGCCACTCTGACTTCTGATAGAGGTTCACAAACCCTTCTTATGTTGGTGCCTTTTTAAAAAATGTCTACGTTTAAATCCTCTATTTTTGGTTTCAGCTAGGTTTTCTCACTGAAATATGACCCAGATGTATAATTATAACAAAATGACTGGTTAAAATCCAAATCTGGGTGAACGAAAACCGAGACAGTTGACCAATGGCAAGATTATAAAGCTATTACTCATGGCGTGGCATTTAGTGGCCAGCTCCAAGAGTCAAGGTGGAAATAAATGTTTATTTGAAGTTTGAGTCTGAGGATTGTAAAACGAAACCATTTATCCTCTGTCATTCCTAGTGTCACTGGTTGGCGCTGCGATGTAAAATGTTCTAATTACAACGAGGAGGTTGAAGTAGAGGAGGAATTAGAAGGAACTGCCCTTGGCTGGATTCCTGGTCATGACTTTCATTTTATCTTTGGTCTTTGGGGATGGAAGAATCATCACCCCATTGTTCTTGCAGGCACTTCAGTTCTCAGAAGACTCTCGGGTGTGCCCATTTTTGAAAGAGACGTCAAGGCCTGATTTCCCTTTGCTTTGCTCACTTCAGACATGCGTTCGAAATTCACTTTAATGCTTCTCGATGACTTGCATGTTCAGTCTCTGCTCCAAGTACCAGCAAAGAGAAACATAAAAAAAGAACACAAATGAGGGAGCGTCAAGGACTTTTTCAGAGAATTGGAACAGGTGGAGGTAACCGAGGGTGCAGGCTGGGAGAAAGAATTTAAGATGTGCATGTGCTACACATACACATTTGCCAAATTGTGAGGCGAGGCCCTGGGGAGGGCCAAGACCCAACAAGAGGAATAAGCTCAGTGAACTTAAGGGATAGAAACAGTTGAGTGGCTGGAGAGGCATGAACAACGGGATAGTGGCACAAAGGTGGGCAGATTTGAGAGGTTGGCAGGGACAGAAGATCTAGAGGCTGTGATCAAAGGGTTGGGTTTTATTCTTTTTTTTTTGAGTTGGAGTCAAACTCTGTCACCCAGGATGGAGTGCAGTGGCATGCTCAACGCCCCAGCGTTGACCTGCTGGTCTCTGGCAATCCATCCCAGTGTTGACCTGCTGGGCTCTGGCGATCCATCCATCTCGGCCTTCCAAGTAGCTGGAACTACAGGTGGGCGCTACCACGCCCAGGTAATTTTTTATTTATTTATTGTAGAGATGAGGTCTTGCCAAGTTGCCCAGGTGGGTCTCGAACCCGCAGGCTCAGGCAATTCACTCGTCTCGGCCTCCCAAAGTGCTGGGATTACAGGCTGAGAGGGTTTTATTCCAGATGTGGCAAGCTTTGGGTTTTAGGCGGGGAGTAGCAAATTTGATTTTTTAAAAAAATCCTTCTACTTTTTCTACTGAGAGTAGGCTGAAGAAGAACCATGGGTCAAGGTAGAAAGACCCTTTAGACTGGAGATTTCTGAAGAGGAGGCTGGCTAGGCCCATGCTGGTGACCGGGGGCATGACAGGACTCAGTAATGGCCTGTGAGACAGGAGTAAGGTGAAGAGGGGATTCCGTGAGGCTTAGATGTTTGGTTTGAAAAACTGGTAGTTGCTAGTAAACATCCCAGAGATAGAGGAAGACACAGGCTGTGGGTAAGGGAGGGAATTAAACACTTCTGTTTGGCCCTGTTAAGTCTGAGATAATTCCTAGGCCATGTATGTCCATCAGCAGTTGGATCAAGAGGTCTAGAATTCTGGGAGGAAAGGGATAAGCTAGTTTAGTCAATGGTATTTAGTGCTTGGAGACAGGATGAGATCATCTGGAGAGATAAGGGAAATGGGCCAGAGCAGAGTCCACATATTTAGAGCCAGAAAGAGGTGGAAGGGGCAGCACAGGAAGCTGAAAGGGTACACTCAAAGGATCTGGAGACAGCCTGGAAAAGGTGAGGTCCTAAAAGCTGGGGAGGAAGATGTGTCAGCAGAGAGGAATGGTCCACGGTGGGGAAAGTCTCTAGGAGAGATGAGCATACAGGAGGGACCACTGATTTAGCCACACAGAGCTCAAGTGTAGCCTTGATAACAGTGGCCTCCTTGGGGGTGGTGAGGCTAGACACTCGTATGCAGGAGGTCAGAGATGCAAAAAGAACATGGAAGGGTATGGAGAGTGCAGGTGTGTATGCTGATGGAGAAGAAGTTAACGAGGCAGGAGAAAGAGGGGGAAAGTCCAGGAGCCCAGCTCTTGAGATAATCAGGGACTTGGGGGGTCCAGAGCCCCAAGGGTCTTCACTGGATTGGGAGGGAACCCCAGAAGCAGGAATAAGGCATCTTCCCCAGGGGAGTGGGTGGCGGTTGGCTTGGGCTCAGATGAGTCTCTCTGACCTGGGTGACGGTGCTTGTGTGTCCAACAGTACTGGGAACCTGCCCTCACCGACCCCGCAAGAGGGGAACTTCAGACCCTCCATGGAATCAGGCTGGACTCTGCTTGAAGTTCTTGCCAGAGACAGTGGCATGGAATTGTGGCTGGGTCCCCAGGATTGGCCCCACATAGTTCAAACCACAAAGCTCCACTCCTAGCAATGGCTTCCAGAGAGGTTTATCTGGGCCAAAGAAATCCTTTATATGAGTGGGGTCCTGAGTTCCTTGGGAACGCAGTGGGATTCTTCTTTCTAAGTCTCCGGAATGTCTTCCTATGTCCATTTGCCTTCATGTGGCTTCGGCTTCCTTGTTGTCTTCTAAGGAACTCTGCTGTTTTTCTGGCCCACTTCCTGTCTCTGATTCCTGCTTCTGTTTCTTTCCTTTTGCCTGGCATGACTCATGCTGCCCCCTGGCTGGATCTGGTTTCTTCTTGGTTACATGAGCAAATCCTTTAAGCCATAAAGCTAGATGACTCAGTGGTATCCCTAGGGACTGAAAGAGTTAAGGCAGTTTTCTTCTGGAAGACTGTGCTGTCTTTAAGCATTTATAAAGTGCCTTTTCTAGGCTGTGGTGGCAAAGAGGCTGAGGACTGAGTTAGGCTTTGGAACAGACAGGTGACCACAAAGCTGCTGCTTAGTGGTAGGATGTTTGGCAAGTGGCATAACTTTTCTCACACAGGGCCCTTGTATAGAGTTGTCCAGGCTGCACACTGCACAACCGTAGGAGGCACTGTTCACACAGAAGTCCACGTGAATAGATCCGCCTCTGGGTATGCTGTGTACAATACTGACAACTCGCGTGCAGCAGCCCTGACTCTCTGGGTCTGTTACTTTCTCTGCAAAACAGAGTTGATAATCTCATACCACAGAATCGTCGGAGAAATCAGGCACACAGACCTCCTGATCTGACGCTTGGCACAAGGAATCGGCCAAGCGTGTGGCAAATATAGTGTCACCGGATGCCAAGAGTTGTGGCAATGGCTTTTGTTCTTGATCAGTTCACGTCCTAGTGCGAGAGGCAAGAGAAATCCCTCAAAAATAACCACTGGGAGGTGTGTGGCCCTTGGGCAGCCACTATGAGTGTCCACCATGTCCGTCCACCTTAGTAGTCCTGGTGCATGCCGGCCAGTCTCCCAGGGCCTGCGTGGGCTTTTGTTTCCCTCTCCCTAGGGATTCTGCAGGCCAATGGAGCCTACTTTGCTACCTTTGTGGCAGGTCGGAAGTGCCAGGGAGTCAAAGTCTTTTGGGAGTAGGCTCAGCTGGTGACTGGTGAGAGTTAGCCCATAAAGATCCCGGGTCCCTGGTCCTCCATTGGGACTGCTCAGTGGTAGGTGTCCTACACTGGTTCCCAGAGTTTCCAGCAAGACGAGGCTCCATCTTGCAGGGTCATGGGCTGATGACAGGCCCTTCATGGGCTGCTCCCCCTCCCTTGTCTCACTCCCCACTCTCCTGCAGCATACCCTGAGGTTCCCACATAGTTCCTGTATTCCCAACCTTTCTAGGCTCGAGATCGGCTTCTGGGCACACCCAAGCCAAGACAGCAACCCTCGACTGGGTCCCCGCAGAGCCCCGTGGGCATTCACGTCATGGCGCTTCTTATTGCAAACTGGCTGACCTGTTTGCCGACCCCAGAGCCTGAGCACAAAGCTTGTGTCTCATTAGACATTAAAGTCCCAGGGCTTAGCACAGTGCCTGGTCTGCAGTGGGAGTGCGCGAAATATGTTCTGAGCATTAAATGCCATGGGGTCCTCACCTCGTGGCACATCTCCAGGGCTAAAGTAATTTGAGTGTGTTTATTTTCCCTAGCATCTGCTTTGCAACGTGCTTGGCCTTTTTCATGTCCAGTTCTACTGAGGGATCATTAGAAATTTAGCCTATAGGCTGGGTGCGGTGGCTCAAACCTGTAATCCCAGCACTTTGGGAGGCTGAGGTGAGAGGATTTTGCCTGAGTCCAGGGGCTCGAGACCAGCCTGGGCAACTTGGTGAGACCTCTTCTCTGTGATAAATCAAAAGATTAGCCGGGCATAGTGACACATACCTGTATTTACAGCTACTTGGAAGGCTGAAGTGGAAGGATCACCTGAGCCCAGCAGCTCGAGGCTGTGTTGGCCATGAGCGTGCCACTGCACTCTAGTCTGAGTGACAGAGTGATACTCTAACTCAAAAAAAAAAAAGAAAAAGAAAAAAGAAATCAAGCCTATAACTTCAAGTGGATTTCATTCTACAAGGGGACCCTCAAAAAATCCAGTATTTATTTATAACACATTATGTATTTATTCTTAAATATTTAAACTTTAGTCACCTTCAAAGTGCTCTCCGTTTGATGCAACACACCTATCACACTTTTTAAACTGCTCAAAACAGTTTCTGACCTCATCAATTTTGACATCTTTCAGTGCTTCTGCCATTTTTTGTTTCCCCTCTTCCACGTTGGCAAAACGTTTCTTTAAAGATTTTTTTTTTTTTTTTAATCCAGGAAAACAAACAAAAAAGTCACTCAGGCAAGATCCAGTGAATAGGGAGGGTGGGACAAGTGGATCATACTGCTTTTGGTCAAAAACTGCTGAACACAACACTCTGTGGGCGGGTGCATTGTCATGGTGGAAAAACCAGTCACCTGTTTACCATAACCCAAGACGTTTCTTCTGCAAATCGTGAAGCAACCTTCTTAAAACTTTCAGATGGCAACTTTGACCATTTGATCCAGAAGCACACATTCTGAGTGTATTACAAGGGATCAGCCCTCAAAAAAAAAAAAAAAAAGAATTTTGGATGTTTTTGGGTCCCCCATCATAGATCCTGGAGAAAGGCATAGGTTGAAGATTCTCGCCAAGGGAGCATCATCTCCCTTACCTCCCGTTCTCAAAGGATGTAGGTATCTAAACCTACAGCTCTGCGTGTGGCCCATGTTTCACTGGAGTGTATGTGAGTGGACCTGCAGTAGCAGTCTGTCTTCTCTGGTGGCAACAGCTACGCAGCGTCCCTAGGGTATCCTGTGTGCAGCCCACTCGGCTTCAGTGCCAGAACCTGCCATCTCAGGGTAGGGGCAAGGGTAGTCAGCCCATCTTGGCTCCCACTTCCTCTACTGCCCCCTTTTTGAAATCACGAGTGCTTGGTACCTAGATGATATTTTAGTTCTGGCTCTATCCATCAGCCTATTGGTGATGACCACAATCATGACGGTGATGACTAGCATGTGTTTCCACGGCAACTCAGCACCACAATCGTGGCTGTTTACGTTGATTTATGACAGTTGCCGTCCAGACCTCCTGCGTTTGTCCTTATCTTGACATCACACGGGTCCCTGAGCAGATCACCTGACCTCTCCATGGGTTAGTTTCCTTAATAGGACAGGGGAGATCATGGAATATGTCGCATAGGGTCATTGGAGGGTTAAGAGACATAGTGCTTACAAGTGCTCACACAGTGCTTGACAGTGAGTAAGTGTTCAATCAATGCAAATTATTATGGGTATTGTTACCAGTAAAGCCAGTCAGTCGCATACTTCTGTTGCTGATTAGCTTTGGGGCGTCTTTTAACGTCTCACTCCCACTGGAAGTTGCCTATTAATCCAGCTCAGCCTTCTGGGTGATCTCAGCTATGAGGTTCTCATTTACATTGAACTCCAAACCCATCACCCAGTTCCCATGAATTGCCATCCCGGCCCCCTCATCTCTGGGTTACTACTTACCCCTCTTCAGGTCCCAAACTGAGGCCAGATGTGGTGGGGTGGGCAAGAGAAGGAATCAGACTGGGGGACTGTGAACATGTCCTGGGACATGGCTTAAGACTCAGTGACATCCTCAATACCAGGCCCAAGGCACAAGCGCTGAAAACAGCAACTGCTGCCCGATGTCCGGGAGGCCCAGGGATGGGGTCTGGCGTCAGTAGCTGTCCAGCCTCCTGCCCTCCGAGGCTGCCTGGGTTCCTGCATCCCAAACCCAGCCCTGTAATTACCACACGCGATGCTGTCTCCAGTTCATCCTTCACTGTGACATACCCTCCAGCTTCTTTGACAGACACTTTTATCACCACGGCTGACATCCCTGACACCCCCGGTCATATGCTACCACAATATTTATGGGACCATGGATCGCAGATCCCGATAAGGAGAGGATGGCTATGGGGGTGAATTAGATGCCGATCATGCAAGACGGAGCTGGGCAGGGCTCAGCTCTCGTTACTGTCTCCGTAAATCATGCAATTGCTTCGGGATGCTCGATATTTTTGTATTTATCTCCATTTTTCAAGGGGAAAGTGTTCAATCCATCAGGCCAATTCTTTGTAAATGACCTGTCCGTCGTCGAGGCATCAGGTGGAGTCTCCATGGCCCAAAGAGCTGGGAAGGCTGGACGCCTTGTGGCGACGTCCTCCTTGGAGTTCTCATTGGCCAGCAAAGACGTGTGGAGCCTGGCCGTGCGCCGGGAACTGTTCCAGGGCATGTGGCCACAGACTGTCAGAGTCAGGCTGAGCTCCCCGCAAGAAGCCCACTGTTTGCAGAAGAAGGAAGTCACCCCCGGAAGTGGCTGCCTGGTGACCACAGTCAATGTGTCAAGAGGGCTGTGGTCAGACACCAGAGGGCGGTGTGGCTCACTCCCTTTGGGGACTGAATAATGCTACTGATAAGAAGTATCTAGAACCGTCAGATTCACAGAGACAGAAAGTAGAATGGTGGTTTCCAGGGGCCGAGGAGAAGCAAACATTGAATGGGTATAGAGTTGCGGTTTTGCAAGACGAAAAATTTCTGAAGCTTGATTGCCCCCAAATGGGAATATACTTAACAATGCACTTAACACTACTGAACTGTACGCTTAAGAAAATGGCTAAAATGATACATTTCATGTTATGTGTACTTTGTCACAATTTTACTTATTTATTTATATTTTAAAGATGTGGGGTGCAATTCAGGGTTAGGTATACAAACGTTGATTATGCAGGTACCCTTGTTGATGAGGTGTGCCCCTCCCTCCCCTGGCAGTTTCCCTCAACTGCCAATCACACCCCCTCTCCCCAGGCAGTTTCCCACTACTGCCAGTCCCTTTCTTATAGTGTTCTGGTAATTGTTCAAGGTCTGCTTATGAGTGAGAACATAGGGTACTCTGTTCTTTGTTTCTGTGATAGATCGCTGAGTATGATCGACTCTAAATCCATCCGAGTTGCTGCAAAATCCATATGTCTGTCCTTCTTGATGGCTGCGTAATATTCCATTGTGTATATGTACCACACTTTTTTATCCATTCCAGCTTCAATGTGGTTGGTTCCATGTTTTTGCTATTGTGAATAAAGCTGCAACAAACATGCAAGTGCAGGTATCTTTTTTGGAGGATGACTTGAGTTCCTCCGGGTAAATTCCCAAAAGGGGGATGGCTGGGTCATATGGAAGGTCAATTTCTAGTTCTTTCAGAAATCACCACACTGTCTTCCCAAGAGGTTGCACTAGTTTGCGTTCCCACCCAGCAGTGTAGAAGCATTCTTTTTTCTCCTCATCCTCTCCAGCATTTGTTGTTGTTTGTTTTATTTTTATTTACTTATTTATTTTGAGTGGGAGTCTCACTCTGTCACCCAGGCTGAAGTGCAGTGGTGGCACACCCGCTGGGCTGAGGTGATCCTTCCGCCTCAGCCTTCCAAGTAGCTGGAACTACGGAAGCATGCCACAATGCCTGGCTAATTTTTGTGTGTGTGATTTATTGTAGGGACAAGGTCTCATCGAGTTTCCCAGGCTGGTCTCAAACCCCCGGGCTCAGGCAATCCTCTCGCCTCGGCCTCCCAAAGTGCTGGGATTACAGGTTTGAGCCACCGCACCCCGCCTGTTGTTTGTTTTATTGATGATGGCCAATCTTACTGGGGCTAGGTGGTATCTCAATGTGGTTTTGATTTGCATTTCTCTGATGGTGAGTGAGGCTGAGCACTTTTTTCATGTGTCTATTGGCTGCCCGTATATCTTTTTTTTTTTTTTTTTTGAGTTGGAGTCTCACTCTGTCACCCAGACTGGAGTGCAGTGGCTGCTCCACACCACTGCAGCCTCGACCTGCTGAGCCCCGGTGATCCTTTTGCCTCAGCCTTCTGAGTAGCCGGAATTATAGGCGCGTGCTACCACGCCTGGCTAATTTTTTGATTTTATTGTAGAGATGAAGTCTCGCCTGCCCAGGCTGGTCTCGAACCCACGGGCTCAGGCAATCCACTCACCTCAGCCTCCCAAAGGTGCGGGATTACAGGCTGAGCCACCAAGCCCGGCATCTTCTTTTGAGAAGTGTCTATTCACGTGTTTTGCCCACTTTTTAATCTTTACCACAATTTAAAAAAACTTTTAAAAAGTCCCTATCCTCTGCAAAGGCTTCCTGTAGTACCCACAGGAATTGAACTTTCGAAAAGACAGGAAATGCTGACATATGATACAACATGAATGACAGCAACTGTCCTATCAGGACTGGCTTATTGCACTCAGCATGATGTCTTCAAGGTTCATCAATGTTGTAGCATGTGTCAGCATTTCCTTCCTTTCTAAGACTGAATACTATTCCATCGTATGGTATAATATTTACTTATTTATTTGTCCATTGATGGATACTTGGGTTGTTTCTACCGCTTGGCTTGTGGATAGAGCATCTATGAACATGGGTGTAAGCATAGAAGATGAGCTTTTAAAAGATGAAAGATTTATTTATTTACTTATTTTTGAGCCAGGGTCTCATTCTATTACCCAGGGTGGAGTAAAGTGACGCAGCCATAGCTCACTGCAGCCTCGAACTCCTGGGCTGAAGCAATTCTCCCCCCTCAGTCTTCCAGGTATCTGGGACTATCAGCACATACCACCACTCCAGGGTAATTTTTAAATTTTTCTAGCAATGGGTCTCACTGTGTTGCCCAGGCTGGTCTCAAACTCCTGGCCTCAAGCAATCCTCCCGCCTTGCCCTCCCAAAATGCTGAGTTACAGGTGTGAGCCACCACTCTGGCCTAAAAGATGAGTCTTAAATAAGTAGGATCTCACCGTCAGAGCAGGGGAAAAACAGAGACAAGGAAAACATACCCAGTACCTGCAAAGGGCCTGGGTCATGATGACTCGGTGTAGCCTTGGGCATGACATAGGGCTCTATGTTGCTGGGACGCAGCTGGGTGGCACAGAATGCAGGGAGATGAGGCTGGACAGCAGACTGAACTGGGGCCATGACAGGCTTAAATAAACCCTCTTAAAGAGAGGGTTCCAAACCACAAGTCATCATTTTTTAAAGGGTGTAGTTAGATGCTGTATCTCTCAGGAGTCGACCCCATTACAATTTTCCTGTGTCTCAGAGGATCACACAAAAGGAAACAATTTGCTCACCAGTCAGAGGGACACAGCCAGGCATGTTGTCTGTCGGGCTGCTTATAAAGCTGGTCTGAACCCAGAGCAAAATTCAAGCCCCGCCGGGCTCGGTGGCTCAGCCTGTCATCCCGCGCCTTTGGGAGGCTGAGGCGAGTGGATGGCCTGAGCCCGCGGGTTCGAGACCCGCCTGGGCAGCGAGACCTCATCTCTACAATCAATCAAAAAGTCAGCCGGGCGTGGCAGCGCATGCCTGTTATTCCGGCTACTCGGAAGGCTGAGGCGGAAGGATCGCCGGAGCCCAGCAGGTCGAGGCTGCGGTGGCCGGGAGTGGCCACTGCACTCCAGTCTGGGCGACAGAGTGAGACTCCAACTCAAAAAAAAAAAAAAAAAAAAAAATTCAACCCCCAATCCTACTGTGTCGCTGGCAAAATTTTGCCATAGCCGCTCAGGGTAACGTACCTTTCCCGGTCCTAAGAGTTCTCGAGAATGGGGACGCACGTCTAGTTCTAAAAACTTTGTGATTTCAGATGAGTTACTCATCCCTCCTGGATTCCAGCATTTTTATTTGTTACGTGAATTATACGGATTGCTTTTAGGAATCCTCACGGCTCCCCCCAGATCTGTGCACTTACAAATTCTGTCAGTGTTCATGTTAAATATGCAGCTTTTCTTCCCTGTTCCCCTGCAGGAATATAATTCCATAAATTGTTGGCCTTAGACAAATTGCTTAACCTCTCTCTGTTCTTTGATTTCAATCATCATCTTTAAAAGAGTTGTTAGAAATGAAACCTCCCCATTTTTTTTCCTGCAGGTCACTGTATGTACCCATATAGAACTTAGATAAGAAAGCATTTCAAGCAAGATGTTACTGTTCCTTTAATATTTTATTGCATTAGGTAATTTTCTCCGCCTCTCAGATATCTACACTTAATACTTACAATCTTCCCTGGCCCTTTTCTCTAAAGTTCCCGTTCTTCCTCAGGCCCTAATGTCTTTCTTGACTGCAGGATAACGTCTTCCTGTCTCATCCATGAGTTGGCCTGGACCAAAGTCAGGTGAGAGGCTGGTCAGTAAGACCCTCGCCCCTGCTGTCTCCCTTTACATACCCTGGCTCAGTCGAGGGTGTCGGATTGGGGGAAACTCTGCAGCCTGCAGGACACACACATCCTTCACTGCCGTCCAGTGTTTGCTTGTCCCTTTCTCTTCTTAGGGAATGCCTTCTCACCTGTGGCTGCCGGAAGTCCTTTGCATTATTCAAGGTTCCTGTCAAATGACCCATTCCCACCCCAGCTGACTGAGATAACCTCCGCTTACCCAAGATGAAGAGTCCCTCCCTCCTTTTAGCGAGGTTGACTCATGATCAGACATTACCCCTCCCGAAAAATATGACTGGGCAAATTTGTACGAATATATGTCTGTGTTCTATGCATATGAGGCATCTACAGATTTCAACAGATTCTTGAAGTATCTGCAGCCAGAAATAAATAAGAAGGCCTCCTGGATTATAAAATTAAGTGTAAAAACTGAGACCGGGAAAAACGAAGAAACACAGGGAGTATTTGTCTAATCTCCATGGAGAGAAGCTCTAGGTATAACAGGAAAGGATAAAAACTTTTTTTTGAGTTGGAGTCTCACACTGTCGCCCAGTCTGGAGTGCAGTGGCCGCTCCCGGCCACCGCAGCCTCGACCTGCTGGGCTCCAGCGATCCTTCCGCCTCAGCCTTCCGAGTAGCCGGAATTACAGGCGCGCACTACCACGACCGGCTGATTTTTTGATTTATTGCAGAGATGAGGTCTCGCTGCCCAGCGGGTCTCGAACCCGCGGGCTCAGGCAATCCATTCACCTCAGCCTCCCAAAGGCGTGGGATTATAGGCTGAGCCACTGAGCCCGGCAGATAAAAACATTTTTTAAAAAACAAGAGAGTTGGCTTTGTAAAAATTTTTAAAAAAATCATTGTACATTAAAAAATAGCCGTTAAAACCGAAAATGGATAAAAGAAGATATTTTTTCCTTTTTGATATCACGTTTCCTATTGCTGCTGTATATAACACATTACCACAAAGTTAGTGGCTTAAAACAGTACAAATTTATTATCTTACAGTTCTGGAAGACAGATGTCTAAAATGGGTCTCACTAGGGCAAAATCAAGGAGTTGGAAGGGTTACATTCCTTCTAGAAGCTCTAGGGGACAATCTGTTTTTTCTTTTGTCGTTGTTATTGTTTTTTTGTTTTTTTTTGCATTGGAGTCTCACTCTGTTGCCCAGGCTATAGTGCAGTGGCCCGCTCACGGCCACTGCAACCTCAACCTGCTGTGCTCAGGCTATCCTTCTGCCTCAGCCTTCCAAGTAGTTGGAACTACAGGTGTGTGCCCCCACGACTGGCTAATTTTTTGATTTATTGTAGAGATGAAGTCTCATCATGTTGCCCAGGCTGGTCTTGAACTCCTGGGTTCAGGCAATCCCTTCACCTTGGCCTCCCAAAGTGCTGAGATTACAGGCATGAGCCACCATGCCAGGTCGACAATCTGCTTTCTTGCCTTTTCTGGTTTTCCGGTTCTAGGAGCAACCTGTATTTCTTGGCCCTTGGCCCCTTCCTCCAATTTCAAAGCCAGCAGTGGGCAGCTGAGTCTTTCTCACATGGCATCTTTCTGACTGTGATTCTTCTGCCTCTTCCACATATAGGGGGACCCTTCCTAAGGAAGCCTTAGCAAAGTACCACAAACTGAGCGGCTTAAAACAAATGTATTCTCTCATAGTTCTGAAGGCTAGAATTCAGAAATCTAGCTGGTCCCCCGGAGGCTTTGAGGGAGAATGTTCCCCAGCTTTCTCCTAGCTTCTGACGGCTGGCTGCCCTTGGCTTGTGGCAGCATAAATCCAATCTCCACCTCTGTTGTCATGTGGCATTCTCTGTATGTCTGTGTCGTTTCTGTTTTCTTCTAAGAACAGAAGTCATTGAATTAGGGCCTATCCTAATACATATTACCTCGTCTTAGTTTAATTAATTACATCTGCAAATGCCCAGTTTCCACATAAGGTCACATGTGTATTAGGATATAGATAGGGTGAGGGTAGATGGGTATAGAGGGGCGCAGCACGGCCAGAGCTGGCATTCTGGAAGTGCACGCCAGCAAACCAGAGATCTGAGTAATGCAAAGAATTGCAACACACAAAGAGGTGAAAGAAGAAAAGATTTATTTAAGAAAAGTTTACTTCCCACAGCCAGGAAGCAGACCTTACACTCTGGGTGAGTGTGGCTCTGTAACCCCCCAAATTCTTTCCCTAGGAGATGTTGCAATCAGGTAGATGTGACTGCCGTGACTTCCTTATGGACCACCTGCAAATGTCTTGGAGACCCTGTGACACAGAGACCCATTAATGTCTGTCCATATTATCATACCCCTTAGAGAAGGGCGTGACAAAGATTCCAGTGCTCCTACACCTTCCCGAAGGACATTCCCAGAGCTAATGGAGGGTGCACTTCCCCTATCTCCTAGGCATTCCCAGTGGGTAGCTTTGGGGGATCCTTGACTTCCCTGTCGAGAGCGCCCAATCTACTGGCAGATCGAAACCCCACCTGCTCCCTCTCTGAGCACTCACAAGTTCTGTGATCTGCATAACTTTTATAATTACAAGTTTTGTGACTTCTACAATCCTTGCTCAATGCGTGATGTCTTAGGCCTTGTAAATTCCCTTTATTCTAGGCAAGCTTGATCGCCACTATGAGATACCTCTGGCACCTGGAAGTCTGTTTCTGCAAAGACAAAGTCGGTAAAGTTAATCTTTACCTAAAGTGTGCATTGCTCCAAAACATGGCTTCTACTTTCTCATCACTGTGTCAGGGTTTAAGAACAAGACAAAAAATGGCTTCCCACTCTCGGTCTGTCCTTTCACAGTGGACATGAGTTTTGCGGAGACACCATTCAACCCAGCATTCTTGTGATTACACTGGGCACTCCTGGATAATTCAGGATAATTTTAAAAGTCATCTGATAAGCAGACTTAATTTAATCTGCAACATTTATTTCCTTTAGTTCCCCCTTACCACAGAGCATGAGATACTTATATTTGGGGATTAGGATGTGGACATCTTTGGGTGGGAAGGGGGTATTGTTTTGCCAGACAGATATAACAGAGTACCCAGAGCTCAGTGATCCTATTTAGGTCACCCCACTCTTAGGCCCCAGCACTGTCCACAGAAAGAAATTGAGGGAGACCCTAAGAGACCCATCTGCTCTTGGTAAGACCACACTCCCAGCTATCACCACAACCTGACCCCCTTATCTCTACAAAATGCCTGGGAGGTCAGCCCAAGAAAGAATCTGTAACTAGAACTGGAGTTCTCTACCCTGCAGCTTCATGGAGACTTCGGTATCCAAATAAATGGCCATCTGACACCTTTTCCTCTCATCTGCTGTATCTTCTCATCTCCAGCCATCTCCATCTTTTCCTTCTCACTTCATCGACATACTCCGATGTTCTCAGTTTTCATAATAGAATCACCTGGAGAGCTTTTGTTGTGTTTTTCCTAGGAGACAGGGTTTCGCTCTGCTGCCCAGGCTGAAGCGCAGTGGCTATTCACAAGCAGGATCACAGCCCACTGCAGCTTGATCTCCAGGGTTCAAGTGATCCTCTTGCCTCAGTCTCCTGAGTAGCTGGGATTACAGGCATGAGCCACTGTGCCCAACTTGGAGAGCTTTAAAATGTGCTGTTATCCAGAGAGAAATTCTGATTTACATAATCTGGGGAGGGCTCGGGCATCCATATTGTCAAAGCTTTCTCGGGCTGCTTCAAATACACAGCCAGGGTTCTCAGCGACCTCCTGGGCCGATCCCTGGAGCTCTACTAAATCTCGATGTCATTCTTGAACCCACATCAACTATTTTCCAGCTTATTTCCAGCAGCACCTTCAGGACTCCACCAGTACTAACAACACGCTGAATAGTCTAAGCGCTCACTGTCCCTCGACACAGTCCTTTGATCCCTGTTACAAGCTTGAGATTCGTAGCCCACCATTCCAGTCTTGCACACACTCTTCCTGGAAGAAGATTTTGAGCACAGGAATGACACGATCTGATTTAAAAGGTTAAAGCTCATTCTGGCTTCTACGTGGGAAACAGATCACAGGGCAGGACTAGAAGCAGGGAGACCAGTAATCCGGGTAACATGGCAGTACCTGCAGTAACCCAGGAGAGAGGGTACAGTGAAAGGTGTGCTGCAGTGATGGAAGGGGTCTGTCTAGGGATGTGTGTTACAGGCAGTACCTTCAGGACTTGCTAATGGAGCAGACTTTGGTTTAATAGAGCAGAGTCGAGATGAATCCATGCCTTTTGCTTCAGCATTTTAGAATACTGTGCCCTTTGCTGAGGTAGAAATAGCATGCTGAACAAGTGGAGGTAGAGGGACCTTGGGTTTAGGGTTGGAGGTGTCCAATCAGAGAGGTCTATTAGAACTCAAGGGTAGTTGTCAAATGGGCAATCGTACCAATGAATTGGAAAGCTCAGAGGAGAGGTTGGAACTGCAAATATGGATTGTGCTCAGTCAATATTTGCCACCATAAAACCAGATGAGGTCAGCCTGGGTGTCATGTGGAGGAAGTATGTCCTGAGGGTACACGTTTAATGGTCAGGAGGAAGGGGAGATTGGGAATGAACAGACGTCTCAAAAGCTAAAGACAGAGTTTCAGGAAGGAAATGACCAGCTGGCCCAATGTAGCAGATGTTAGGTCACTGAGACTTGGAGACTTGGCCCTTGAGTGTGCCACTGTGGAGATCGCTGGAGGGCTGAAGCTCCAAAAACTGGAGTGGATGCAGAGGAAAAAGGAGTGGGATATGAACAACACGTTAGTGCACCCCAAAATGTTCACAGCCGAATTCCCAGGGCCTGTGAGTATGTTATCTCACATGGCTAGAGGAGCCATTGCTCTTGTGAATGAAGTTCAGGATCTTGTGATGGAGATGCTATCCTGGATCTTCAAAGGGGTCCCAATGTAATTACAGGAATCTTTACAACAGAGGCAGGAAGGTCAGTGTCAGAGAGATACTAGAAGGTGATCTACCATTGGCTTTGAGAATGGAGCTGTGAGCCTAGGAGTATGTTGAAGCTGTAGCACTCTGGTGGCCTGCGTGCAGATGTCCAGAAAAGAGATTCTTCCCTACCACCTCTGAAGGAATGCAACCCTGCCGATGCCCCACTTTTACCCTAGTAAAGCCCATTTTGCACTTCGGACCTCCAGAACTGTAAGACAATAAATGTTTATCTTATGTATTTTTTTTTGAGTCGGAGTCTCACTCTGTCACCCAGGCTGGAGTGCAGTGGCATGCTCCTGGCCACCTCAGCCTTGACCCGCTGGGCTCTGGCGATCCTTCTGCCCCAGCCTTCCAAGTAGCTGGAACTACAGGCATGGGGTACCATGGTTCTAATTTTTGATTTATTATAGAGATGAGGTCTTGCCAAGTTGCCCGGACGGGTCTCGAACCCGCGGGCTCAGGCGATCCACTTGCCTCGGCCTCCCAAAGTGCTGGGATGACAGGCTGAGCCACTGAACCCAGCCTGTCTTACATTTGTTTTAAGCCACCGAGTTTGTGATAATTTGCTATCGTAGCACTAGGAAACAGATACAGGCAATAATTTAGCATGATTATGTGGGGTTGGCGGTGATCAGGACCAAGTAAAGAGGAAAACTGTCAAGATGTAGGAGCGAAAGGGGAGAATTAGAGGAACCGCCCTCTTGGGGGGGGTCAAGCGAGCTTGGGAGGCTGAGGTGAGTGGATTGCCTGAGCCCGCAGGTTCGAGACCTGCCTGGGCAACTTAGCAAGACCTCATCTCTACAATAAATAAAAAAAATTAGCCGGGCGTGGTAGCACACGCCTGTAGTTCCAGCTACTTGGAAGGCTGAGGCAGAAGGATCGCTGGAGCCCAGCAGGTTGAGGCTGAGGTGGCCAGGAGTGGCCACTGCACTCCAGACTGGGTGACAGAGTGAGACTCCAACTCAAAAAAAAAAGAAAAGAAAGAAAACAGATTTCAGTCATCCTACTTTCGATAACTTTCTAGAAGGAATGCTCACAGCATGCACAAAATTGTATCTGTGATCATGTTTCTCACAATGTTCTTAAAAATAGTAAAAAATTGGGAACAGGCAAAACAGCAGACAAGTGTTCTGAAGGAAGAATGTTACATCCGTGAGGGATCACACTGCAATCATGATGAACCATGCTTTTGATGGCCATTTAACTAAATATGAAAATGTACTATCTTGTTAAGTGAAAGCAGTTACAAAACAAATATGTGCAGAATGAAACCAATTTGGCAGAAATGGTGTGTAAACATATGCATTTTAAAAGATTAAGGAAATATAGAAATATTTAAATAATAATTATTTCTGACTGAGAGAATTACAGATTTTTACTCTTTTTACTTTTCTGCATTATTTCATGTTAAACAGAAATTATTTTTATATTACAAAGGCCCCTATATGTGGAAAAATGAAAGGAAAAGCAAAAAAGGGATGGATTTGGAAAGTAATATTTCCCAATTAGCTATTAGGTGCTCCACATGTATATTAATTAATGACCACAGCAACCCTAGGAAGGAAGCATTACATTTACACTTGACTAATGGGAAAATTGACTCGAAATTAAGTTGCTTCTTCAGTGCTACCTGAAGTAAGAATGAAAATCCAATTCTTTTATTCTACTGATTTCCATTTTTCCTCATGCCCATTGTTCTACCAAGAAACTCACAGTCCATAGACTAAGAGACGCCACACAACTAATTCCTGATCAAGACCCCAAGTGCCCATGCCGTAAGAGATAAGACAGACAAGTGGGACCTCATCTAACTGGCAAGCTGCTGCAAAGCCAAAGAAACCATCAAGCGAGTGGGAAGACAGCTCATAGACTGGGAAAAAATATTTGCCAACTGTATGTCTGGCAAAGGCCTAACATCTAGGATCTACAAGGAACTCAAACATGCCAAAAAGAAAAAAAAACAGGCCCATTACAAGGTGGGCTAAAGATATGAATAGACTTCTCAAAAGAAGACATACGAGCAGCCAACAGATACATGAAAAAATGCTCAGCCTAGCTAGCCATCAAAGAAATGCAAACTAAAACTACACTAAGATACCACTTAACTCCAGTCAGGCTGGCTATCATCAATAACTCAAAAAATCAACAGATGCTGGAGAGGATGTGGTGAAAAGGGAACACTTCTACGCTGTTGGTGGGAGTGTAAACTAGTACAGCCTCTGTGGAAAACGGTGTGGCGATTCCTAAAAGATCTAAAAATTGACCTTCCATACGATCCCACAATCCCCCTACTGGGGATACACCCAGAAGACTCAAATCACTCTATAAAAAAGATAGCTGCACACATATGTTTATTGCAGCATTGTTCACAGTAGCAAGAAAATGGAACCAAGCCCATCAAAAGAGGACTGGATTTTAAAAATGTGGTACATAAACATGATGGAGTATTATGTAACCATAAAGAAGAACAAAATCATGAACTTCACAGCAACCTGGATGGAATTAGAGTCTATTATACTGAATGATCTTTCACAGAAACAAAGAACTGAGTATCGCATGTTCTTACTCATAAGTGAACCTTGAACAATTATTACAATACTTTAAGAAAGGGATTGGCAAACTGGGAATCCCTAGTGGGAAACTGTCAGGGGAGGGGGGTTGGGATTGGTAGTTGAGGGAAACTGCCAGGGGAGGGAGGGCTACACCTCATTAAAAATTAAAATTAAAAAAAGGAAGAGAGAGAGAGAGAGAGAGAGAGAGAGAGAGAGAGAGAGAGAGAGAGAGAGACCACACCTTGCTTAGAGGATTGGCCTGCAGTTGATGAAGGGAAGACTCTTCTGAATGTTAAGAACTCCAAGAAAGTGGAGGCCAGCTCCCACTTCCTTTGCTGAGAATAGGACATTCACATTATGGTAAAAATGTTACCCACACACGAAATTAGAGATTGTCAGAGATGAAGCTACACCTGGCCTGGTTTGCTCCACCCCAGGGGAACGGATTCTGCCCCAACAATGCTTAGGGTTTCTAATGGGTTGAATTGTGTTGTCCAAATTGTGCTCAAGTCCTAATCCCAGTACCTGCGAATACAACCTTATTTGGAAATAGGGTTTTTGCAGATGTAAGTAAGATCATACTGGGTTAGGGTAGACTGGAATCCAATGACTGAGGTCCGTATAAGAGGAGGAAAGTTTGGACACAGAGACTCAGAGAGACACAGAGAGTAGAAGCCCATGCAAAGATGGAGGCAGAGATTGGAGTGATGTTGCCACAAGCCAAGGAGTGCCAAGGATTGCCAGCAACCACCTGAAGCTAGAAGGAAGGCCTGGAATAGATTCTCCTCTGAGTCCCCAAGAAGGAACAAAGAACCATGAGAGAGTACATTTCTGTTGTCTGCATCCAGTTTGCAGAACTTTCTTAGGGGAGCCCTAAGAAACTAATAAAGAGTCATAAGGGAAGGTTCTAGAGTTGTGTTTGAAAGGGTTACCATGAACCTGTGAACTTGGGATTGCTTCCGAGGAAGAGTCCTCGTCACACATTCAGGTCATCTTTTTTGTCCCAGTGACTGGAGGAATCTCTGGACAGTGCAAAGGCAGCACCTCGGTCCCAAGGCTGGGGTTTTGAACTTGGGATGTTACCATTAGAGTTCTGAGGAGATTGCTCTGCCTGACTTTGTGGTAGCCAGGGAGGGTTGGACTTAGTAGGGGTGGAGGGCTTGGGGAGGGAGTCAACATCCTGCAGTTAGTGTGCTGTACTTATCAGTGAGGCAATGATTTGACTAAAGCAATGGTTCCAGGAACAATGTCCCAGCTAACAAACCTGATAGGAAAGTCCAGTCAAATCACTACTGGTCCACACACACGTTAATTCTTTTAAGGCGATGGTCTTAAGCTGCACATCCAATATGGAAGCCACTGGCTAGCCACACGTAGTCAGTGAAATCTTTTAAAACTTAGTTTTCAGCTGGGTGTGGTGGTACATGTCTATAATCCCAGCTACTCCAGAGGCTGAGATGGGAGGGTGGCTTGAGCCCAGGAATTTGTGGCTGTATTGCGCTAAGATTGGCCTGTGTATAGCCACTGCACTCCAGTCTGGGTAACCTAGGGAGACTCCATCTCTAGAAAAAAAATTAGTTTCCAATTTTCAGATTAGAAAATTTACTCTTTGGGGGGTACATTTCTATCAACTTTGACAAATGTCAAGTAACTGCCACCACACCCAAGATGCAGAAAAGTTCTATCCATCCAAGATATGTTCATTGGCCTATTCCTTTGTAGTCAAACTTCTTTCAAGCCCCTCATCTTTGGCAACCACTCATCTGTTTTTTTACCCCTATGGTTTTGCCTTTTAAAATTTAAATTAATTAAAATGAAACAAAATTTAAAATGTGATTCGTTAGTTGCACCAGTCAGATTTAATGTGCTCAAATAACCACATGTGGCTAACGGATATCATTTTGGACAACACAGCTATAAAATATTTTCATCGTTCCAGAAAGTTCCATCAGACAGTGCGAGCGAACGTACATTTATTTGGTGGTTCTTAAAAGTATGGGGAGTTCAAACTCTCTCTATGGGTTCTCTTACTATAAAAAGGAACACAGTGTGGACAGACATAAAAAGCGTGGTGCAAATTTTCGGGGCATTCATTGACCTGGGTAAGCCCTTCTCTAGGGGTTAAGTAAGACTCCCAAATTTCATGTAGACTTGAAAGTCTGGAATCATTTTCCTCAGGCCTGGCTTTCCGCTTCCTGTCTTCCAGTGAAACAGCAAGCCAGAGCATCATCTGGTAAGCTTGCTGTTTCTCTTTAAGAAGCCATGCAGACAGGCAATTATTCACGGAGCTTGCTCTGCGCACAGCGTCTCGCCCGCTGGGCCGCCAGCTCTTGATTGCCGGAATGAGCTTTTGGAAATCATCATTATGAGTAAATATGAATCGGGAGTGTTTGGAAGACTTCATGGAAGTTTAGCTTCTCTCACATTAAATCTTCTTTGTTAAAATGTAACGGTGAAGGGGTTTCAGAATAGGCTTAGCATGTTAAAAAAGTAGCTTGTTCCTTAAAACAGTGCTGTGGGTAATTCCAGTCCAGATTCATTTCATTCTGGAAGCTGCTTCCTTCCATCCCACAGTTTAGCGGCAATAATTGTGTTTGCTTTACTGACACCGTTCTGTTCGCAGTCCTTATTTGACGCTGGCTCCTGCTTAGCTCCCTGAAAAACCTGAGGAAAGTCTTTTCCTGGTGCTGCTCGTCCTCTGGTGATAAAACACTCCACGCTCACTGGGAGAGGCCTGGCTAAACTACGCTAATGGATGCTCATGTCTAGATTGCGGATCCTTGTGCAACTATGCCATCGCAGGAAAACATCTTGTCTACTTGCCTACCCAGACTGTTCTTGGAGCAGAATAAATTGTCACCACTGAAGAGGTTATCTGGTCCCCATTTTAATGTCTCATCTGACAGTGAGACTTGTATTTTGGTCATCTGGGTGTCCTCTGGGATTCCCAAGTCCCATAACATCCAGCTCACAGTGACTCAGATACCTACTCCAGGCCCCACGGAAATAAAAACTCCCTCTCTTAGAGTTCTGCAAATGGCCATGGTTGCCTACTCATGAGGAAGTCAGACCAGAATTCCTTATTTTAATTTTAATTGTGGAGTTGTGGGGGGTACAGGTGGGGATTTGCGACTTAAGTAAATTGCATGCAGGGGAGGTTCAGGCTTCTAGCAAGCCCTCTCTCCCCCTGGTAGCAGACCTGGAATCCAATGGGTGGTCGTGTGCCCCTTCTTTTCCCTCCCCACCTCCCTTCATTAGCCATGCCCAGCATTTATTGTTCCCACCTTTGCACTCCCATGCCCAATGTTTAAGGCCCACTTAGGAGTGAGAACGTGTGGTATTCGGTTATTTGTTTCTGTGATATTACACTTAGAACGATGGTCTCCAGCTGCATCCATGCTGCTGCAAAGGACATGATGTTCTTCTTTATGGCTGAGTATATTCTATCATGTATGTGTACGACATTTTCTTTATCCAGTCTACTTTCTCTTTTTTTTGAGCTGGAGTCTCACTCTGTCGCCCAGACTGGAGTGCAGTGGCCGCTCCCGGCCACCGCAGCCTCGACCTGCTGGACTCCGGCGATCCTCCCGCCCCAGCCTTCCGAGTAGCCGGAATTACAGGCACGCACTACCACGCTTGGCTGATATTTTTTTTAAATTTATTGTAGCGATGAGGTCTCACCAAGTTGCCCAGGTGGGTCTCAAACCCGCCGGCTCAGGCAATCCACTCGCCTCAGCCCCCCAAAGTGCTGGGATTACAGGCTGAGCCACCGAGCCCGGCTCAGTCTACTTTCAATGGGCATTTGTACTGGTTCCATATTTTTGCTCTTGTGAATAGTGTTGCAATGGACATATGTGTGTGGATGTCTTTTTGGCAGAGCGATTTATTTTCCTCTGGGTATATTCCCAGATGTGGCATTGATAGATTGTATGGTAACTCATGTTTGGTTTTTTGAGAAAACATCACACAGCTTTCCACAAAGGTTGGACTAGTTTACATTCCCTCAGACAGTGTAGATGTGTTCCCGTTTCTCCACAGCCTTGTTAACACCTGTTTTGTTTTTTAAATTTCTTAATGATAGCCATCCTGACTGGTGTGGGGTGGTATCTCATTGTAGTTTTATTTGCGTTTCTCTGATGATTAGTGAAGTTGAGCATTTTCTCATGTCTGCTGGCTGTTTGAATGTCTTCCTTTGAGAATTGTCTGTTCATGTCCTTTGCCCACTTTTGGATACAGTTACTTTTTTCCTCCCTGTCAACTGGTTTGTGTTCCTTATCGATCCTGGATGTTAGGCCTTTATTGGATATAGCTAACAGATGTTCTTTCCCATTCTGTGAGTTGTCTCAGTAAAGAGAGTACTCTTGATGGTTTTTGTGCAAAAACTTTTTAGTTTGATAAGATTCTTCCTGTCAAATTTAGATTTTGCTGCATTTTCTTTTGAGGACTCGGCCATGAATTCATTGCCTTCTCTGATGTTCAGGAGGGAGTTCCCTAAGCTTTCTTCAAGATTTTTATAGTTTGGGGTTTCACATTTGAATCCTTGATCTATTTTGAGTTAATTTTTGTATGTAGTGATAGGTATGGATTCAGTTTCATTCTTCTGCATGTGGTTAACCAGTTTTTCCAGCACCATTATCAAATAATGATTTTCTTTCCTCACAGTTTTTGTTGGCTTTTTCGAAGATGAGTTATTTGGTGGTCTGTGGTTTTATTTCTGTATTCTCTGTCCTGTCCTATTGGTCTATGTAACTATTTTTGTACCGGTCCCATGCTATCTTCATTACTATAGTCTTGTAGTAAAGTTTGAGATCTGGAAGTGTGATGCCTCCAGGTTTGTTCTTTTAGCTGAGGATTGCTTTAGCTATTTGGTCTCTTTTTTGCTTCCGTATGACTTTCTGTGTTGTCTTTTCTAGGTCTGTGAAAAATGATGCTGATAGTTTGATAAGGATTGCATTGAATCTGTAGACTGCCTCGGGTAGAATGGACATCTTGACGATATTGATTCTTCCAATCCATGAGCATGGAATGTTCTTCCATCTGTTTGTGTCGTCCTTGATTTGTTCGAGCAGTGTTTTGTAGTTCTCATTGCAAAGCAGACCAGAATTCTTGATATCCTGCCTGAAAGTTCTATACTCTGCCTCATGTGGTCTTTTCTTATCTACCCTATGGAAAACCAGACTGTGCCCCTGTGCCCACCCTCCAACTGCCATGAATGCAAGCCAGTTCCATGGAGCAGAACTTTTCTGAAAGCTTATGGGTCAAGGGGAGTAGCCCCTTGCACAGCATGCAGCAAGCATTCTAAAATCACGTATTATGTGTTGCTGATCTTTTTTTTTTTTTTGCTTTGTTTTTTCAGTTGGCGTCTCACTCGGTCACCCAGGCTGAAGTGCTGTGGCACACTCATGGCCACCCAGTGTTGACCTGCTGGGCTCTGGCGATCCTTCTGCCCCAGCCTTCCAAGTAGCCAGAACTACAGGCGTGAGCTACCACGTCCAGCTAATTTTTGACTTATTGTAGACTTGAGGTCTTGGCAAGTTGCCTGGGCTGGTCTCGAACCCGCAGGTTCAGGCAGTCCATTTGCCTTGGCCTCCCAAAGTGCTGGGATGACAGTCTGAGCCACCGAGCCTGGCCTGTGTTGCCAATTGTAAGCTCCCTGCTGGTTCACTAAGAGTGGTATCCTGCCTTCTGCTGTCTTTCTCTCTTCTCTTCCTGCCCCTCTTCCCTCTTCTCTTCCTCTGAGGGGTAAATAGATATTGCTGCCATTTTCTAAGGCAGGGCAGGGTAGCCTTTTATTCCTGTGCATGGGCTCTTGCTAGGATCTGCAACCTTGAGACCTCATTCCTAGCTCATATTAATCAGCACCTTTAGGTTGCAAATGATAGGAACCCAGCTCAAATCAGCTTTAGGAGGGAAAAAAGAAGTATTTTATTCTATTTGCTCAAAAAACCAAAGGGTATGCAATAGCAGGGGTAGAAACAGCCTGAGGGCTGAATTGAAGGCCTTAGAGCTCTTTCTTTAAAAAAAAAAAAAAATTTTAGTATAACTATGTGGGGTACAATTCAGGGATAGGTATCTAAACATTGATCATGCAGGTACCCTTGTTGATGAGGTATGCCCCTCCCTTCCCTAGCAGTTTCCCTCAACTGCCAATTCCACTCCCCCCTGATAGTTTCCCATTACTGCCAATCGCTTTCTTATACCATTATAATTGTTCAAGATGCTCTTATGAGTGAGAACACATGGAACTCTGTTCTTGGTCTCTGTGATAAATCACTGAGTATGATTGACTCCAAATCCATCCAGGTTGCTGCAAAGTCCATCTATTTGTCCTTCTTTATGGCTGCATCATATTCCATTGTGTATATGTACCACATTTTTTTATTCAAAAGAAGATATACGGGCAGCCAACAGACACTTGAAAAAGTGCTCAGCCTCACTCATCATCAGAGAAATACAAATCAAAACCACATTGAGATACCACCTAACCCCAGTAAGAATAGCCATCATTAATAAAACAAACAGCAGATGCTGGCAAGGATGTGGAGAAAAAAGAACGCTTCTATACTGCTGGTGGGAATGCAAACTAGTTCAACCTCTTTGGAAGACAGTGTGGCGATTTCTGAAAGAACTAGAAATTGACCTTCCATATGACCCAGCAATTCCCCTACTGGGAATATACCCGGAGGAACTCAAATTATTCTTAGAGCTCTTTCAACGCATTTATCTTCTCAGTCTCCCACAGGTTCTTGGATTCACAAGTGCACAACTTTCTCCAGGTAATGGGGATATGGCTTCAGAGGCTGTGGACTCCCAACCTGGCAGACTTGCCTCCAGAAAGGAAACAAGAATCTTTCCCCAACACCTTCAGGTAGACCATTCCAGGGAAGGAGCTCTTAGTGGCTGGTCTTGGGTTACACACCCACCACTGGACCAATCATGGTAGACAAAGGGACAGGGTATTATGACCTGTCCAACCTCAGCCACGTGCCCTCCTCTGTAATGACAGAAGCAAAGTCCGTATCTTGACAAAGGGGAAGGTGAGGCTGGAAGAATAAAAACCACTATGTGTGCATATAGCAAGTGGCTCATCGTGTGTTTACCTCCACTGAGGCAGTTGTCTCCAGACTGGGACTTGGGGCTGAGAGAGCCCATGATGTGTTGCAGGTTGCATGATGCACAACCAGATCTTCACTTGAAAGTTAACACTTTTCCAACCCACTCTGCCTCTAGAATGAATGTGGAATCTAGAGTGTAAGAATGTTTGGAAGCCTAGAAATTATGCATATTCCTGCAAGAGGCATATATATATATTTTTTTGAGTTGGAGTCTCACTCCATTGCCCAGTCTGGAGTGCAGTGGCACGCTCACGGCCGCTGCAGCATCGTCCTACTGGGCTCCGGCAACCCTTCCGTCCCAGCCTCCCAAGTAGCTGGAACTACAGGTGCACACTACCACGCCAGCTAATTCTTTTATTTTACTGTAGAGATGAGGTCTCACCATGTTGCCCAGGCTGGTCTTGAACCCCACAGAATCAGGCAACACTCTCGCCTCAGCCTCCCAAAGTGCTGGGATTACAGGTTTGAGCCACCGCACCCAGCCAAGAGGCACTTTAGACAGAGCAAATAGAGCTGGAAGGCCTTTCAAAGAGGGAATTTCACTCACCCTGCTTCCCGCTCAAATTGTTCTTAAAAAGGCCTGAATGCATGAGTTGTCGTCCCTTGAATTATTTCCAAAAAGGTGATGCTATCCCCTCGCTGTGTAATCAGTGTTTAAAAACCTTTGGCATCTGGGAATTCTTCCTTATTTTCCAACCTAACTCTGTCTTGATGCAATTGAAAATCACTTCCTCTCTGTACTTAGGAAAGGAGACCAGATGGTCAGTAGCCTATGTAAAATAACTTTTAATAAACTTGCCGGAATTAGTGAACCATTACGCAGGTTTTTCCTTCTCTGGGTAAAATAGTCCTAATTCCATCAAATTTTTCCTCTTAGGTCTTGTTTTTTAACTTCTAAATTATCTGAGCTTCTTTTCTCTGGAAGACACTCAAATTCTTGCAATTATTCGACATATGTAATAGTACTAACTACTAGCCAGGCAAGAAAGACTCAGCAGAGACATGTCCAGTGCTAAGTTCACCCAGGATTCCAGAGTGGGGGCACTCCAAGGGGACATACTTTGTTCCATGAATGCAGGTAGCCTAGTCTATCCCTTGCCCAACTGGACATTTTTATAACTGATGTCAACTCATTGCTTATTCATTTTTGTTTTATTTGTAAGATTCTTTTTGTTGTTGTTGTTGGTTCTAAATCGTTTGTTGGGATTGAATTATTTTTGCTAAGCCTAAAGTAGGAACACATTTCATGGGGTTGTTGTAGGTTATTAGCACGGGCAGCTCTCGAGAAACCATTTAATGTTCTTCTGCCTAGAGTTAAATGCTCATCACTTATGACAGGGAGGATGGTGAAGCCTTTTCTCAAATGTAAGTCCAAAATGTAAGCAAAAAATAATAAAAATAACCCTTCTGGTTATTAGTCAGGGGCAGCAAGGATCTCAACCCACACACCTGGGAGTCAAAGAAAGATGTGCCTGAGAGCAGGAATGAGGAATAAGAAACACTTCCTGGGTGATCCCAGAGTGACAGCAGATTTGGAGCTCTGGTCTCTCATCAGACGCAAGAATGCCCTGGCAGCACCGGTGAGAGTTCTGCAAGGGGAATTCACAATTTCAGAGGTGGATAAGTGAGAGAATCAATGAATCAACTGAAGGTGGTTCTCATTGCTAGGCAACTTTTCATAAGCGCGAACATTTGTTTTCCTTCTTAGCTGTGTTCTTTGGGGGCACACAGGTAGACTCTACTTCTCCCTCAAGGTGTTGGCTCCTTACAGCTCTGTGGATTGCGCACTGTGCAACTCCAGCAGGTGCCTTCCACGTCATTCTCTGTGAAAAAGGACTATCCTTCACTGGTTCAGTGCCCAACCTGCATAGCTGTACATAGCAGGCCTATCTGTCTCAAACCCCGCAGACCTTCTCATCAACTAATTTTACTCTTCGGCAAATGGGCTCAGTACCACCTACTGAAACGGATTTTTCAGGTCAGCCCGGGCTCTGAGAGTGTCAGCTCAATGGGTTGGCCAGCTGAGCCCCAGAGAGGGTTGACTCAAGGGACTGGTAAGCCTCGCCCCTGGAGTTTCTCAGTTTTGGGGTCTCGCCTTGTTCCAGCAGCTCTCCTAGTTCAGCCAGCTCCATCGGCTGGCAAGTCAGCCTCTGGGGTGCACAGCTCTTCAGGTCGGGGTTCTTGTCTCATGCCCAGGAAGAATGAGGGACATGGACAGCTAGAAAAAGAAAAAACAAGATTTATTAGGAGAACAGAAAACTTCCCACACTGGGAGGGGACCTGAGGGGGTTGCTAATTTGCAGTGGAAACCTGGTGCTTATATAGCCCTAAGTCTGAGTCCATTGGCTAGCACTAGCTGTGAGCTGATTGGCCAGCACTGGCTGTGAGCTGATTGGTCAGCACTAGCTGTGAGCTGATTGGTCAGCACTAGCTGTGAGCTGATTGGTCAGCACTAGCAGTACCGATTGGTTGGTACTTGGCAGAGAGCTGATTGGCTATTTTTCTATCCCAGCAGTGAGTAGTTAAGCTCTAGTTTGAGAGATTGGCCGGGAGCTTGTTTACCAACTTGGGTGTATCGGTCCAGAGGCCTGCTGGAAGCTTGCTACATTGTTTCTAAAGGACCCATCCTGCCTGTCTGTCTAGCCTTTCTCTAGCTATCTCCTTTCTCACTACAACTGGAACAGCAGATATAAGCAGCAGCGTTTCTTTCTCAATGTAATATACAGAATGTACATTTTGACACATTTCTTTTAAATTTCTGTTGATATTTGTAGACATCTACTGCCTCATAAACTTTGTTTTCAATTATGTACGCTCACAAGCTGTTCCATTTCTGATATATTTAGGAAAAGTTCAGTCACATTCTCAGAATTGTAATGATTTTCCATAAAACGTCTGATTCTGAAATTTTGTATCTATACAGTACAAATAACATAATGGCAGGCAAATCATGCTACACATTACCATCCTTTACGCTGTAGTTAAAGTTATTACAGCTCTCCAAACATTTTGCTTTTCGGTATTGTAAACAGAGATCCCGAGTACAGGCTATTAGTGAAAATATACATAACTTGGAGACCCAGTACCTACTTATCTTCCTAATTCACATCCTATTTCTTCTCAGCCCAGTTTCTTTGATAATATTTGCGTGGAGGTGGGATTTTTAAAAGTGCTGTCTCTTACCAAGGGGTTCAGTTCACCTGGAATTACTACCGTGAGCAGAAAAGCACTACCTCAGTATTGGAAAAGACTCCTGTTTGAAGGTTTAGCTGGACAAGAATCAGCTCAAGTTACCTCAGGGGACCTTACCTCAGTCTAAGCAATGAGTATTCTTCTTTTTCTAAAGAAGTGTGGTTATTGGACGCATGATATGGAGAGGTCTGACAGGATGGGGCCTTCGGGTCTAATGTCCTTTGAACAGGCCAGTGTCAGAGAAGGGTCTCTGCCCTTAGGAATGAGGTGAGGAGGGTGAGGCAGATCTCACGGGGGACAAAAAGAATACCGGCCAACTAGGTGAGTGACGCCGGTATTCTGACTTGGCACCCAGTGAAAAGCGTGCACAGTCTGTTTTAGAAGGGTACCCTCTGTCCCGGCTGTCCAGGAATTTCCCCCTCCTTGGCCTGTGATACCCTCTCGTGCCCAGAGATTCCAGGACACAGCCAGCTTTGGCCCCTGTAGGCTGCAGGAAGAGCAGAGGCTTCTGGGACAAATGCTGGTGTTTCCTCAAGCATTTCCTTTACTTGTTCATTTATCCATGCATTCACCTAATTTCTTTACCACCAATAGTGCGTCTTGAATTTTATTTTATTTTTGAAATAAGGCAGAGAGATGCAATTACTGCCCCAGGTGCTCATGAGAGGAGGCACACCAGGAACAAACACTCCCTACCTGCAAGGAGCTGTTAGTTAGATCAGCAGAAAGACGAGACCCATTAGGACAGAGAAGCCCTGCTGTATACAGAAAGAGAACAGAAGAAATGAAGAGGGCGGTCTAAATGGGGCAATTCCACTTCCAGCTGGAGGGATAGTGGTTTCTTCCAGCTCTAATCTTTATTGCAGAATTTTCCCAGACCAAATCTCTGATCACCTCACCGCTCTTCTTGGAAACCATCAATGGCTCCCTATTACCCACAGAGTGAAGAACAAATGCCTTGACACAGCATTCAGGGACCCTCGAAAGTGACCCCATGTGGGTCACTCTGGGATGACCTCACATCTTCTCTCTCCTTCATTTTATGCTTCCACCTGATGGTCTTCTATGTTCTGAACAGCAATTCTTCTCTTTCTTTCCCTTTTCCAGAAACCAGGCCGTGGGATGGCCCCTGAGGATAAAACTCACTGCCCCTCTACATAATGCTGGTAGATGGGCAATGATGGGGTGGATCTACATGATATCCCTCAGGGTTTTCAGGAGTTAGAGGTGAAGGCGGAGAACAGAGACATTCAGAGAGCAAAGTGCCTTGGAGCATGTGGGGAGGTAACATTGCAGTTGAGTTTGCAGGCTTGATGGGATTTAGGGAGAGAGACGTCGGACCCAGGTTGAGGATACTATTTGCCTGACCACTCGTCAAAGCATATCAGTGGCTGGATTTCAGAAACACCTGCAAATCACAGGAAACATGCACTGGGAGTTTTGGGGTAGACACACTCCAGTGGTTTTCTGATAGATGGTATTTTGCTGAAATTTTTATTCTATCTTCGTGAGCTCAAATGACTAATGTTTCAATAAGCAACTTAAAGAGGGATTTTTGGACCCCCAACAGCAATGTTTTATGTGCTGTTAGATAAAGCCTATTAAAACCATAAAGATTTTTCTTTGAAAATGAAACATTACAGGAAGCATGTGAATATACGCTGGTTTCCTGGGGCTTATAATCCAGAGGGTAGATGGAGAGGGTGCATTGAGTCATAACCACATATCATTGGGTGTTTCTGACTATAAGAGTGTCTCCAATAGGGTCTTACAAAATTCTTTCTATGCACATACAGAACTTTTACTGGTTGCTATAGTGCCTGAAAGGAATTCACACCGTGGTACACTAAAAAATGTCAAAGTGGGAGCCATCATGCTGGGCTCAGAGTGGTCCTTGGCTGTGATGCTGGTGGCTTTGCCATCAGGCCAAGCAAGTAGGACTTTTCCCCGGCTGCTTTCCTTTTCTCTCTGCATGAGTGGAATCGGAGGTCCTCTCCTCCCTCTACCCCATTCTCATTGGGGGCAACCAGAGCCAAATCTCAGCACTGGTATGGCTTAAACTCAAGTTGCATTCTAACGAGTTGGAAAATAGCACTTGACTATTTCTAAGAGGAAGGGTCGTCTATCAATTAGTTATTGATTTCCAAACACCTTGAAAGTGGAACGCGGGTGACCATGCCACGTACCAGCCTGGATCATCGGCGGGCAAGATGTAGGTATGAACTCTGGTCGGTTCCTCCACTGACCCAGGTTATCAGAACACGGGGAACCCAGGCCCCACCCTCAAGCACGTGTGCGGGTTGGAAAGGGAAGGCTGTAGTGGGACGTGGACTGGCCAGAGCTCCTCTGCAGAGAAGACCCCCAGTCCCCAGAAATGGGAAAGTCTCCAAATGCCACCAGGAGGCCCTCCTCAGAGGGAAGGAAAAAGCAATGTTTTGTTGACTGTGGGAGTAGAGGTGACTGCAGATCCTCTTCTCTTAGGAAAAAAAAGCATTATGATTTTTAGTATTGTAAAAATGATACATTCTTACTGTAGAAAATCTGGTAAATGCAGAGAAGTGGACAGAAGAAGTAAGCATCCTAGACTCATCACCCAAGAACAGTCGGCGTTCTTGCTAGTTTCTTCTGGGATTGTGTTACAACTCTCCGAGTTTTCAAAAAGGTGCATCTGCTACCATAGTGTTCCTACAACACTGTAGAGCAGCCCAGGCTGTTTTGTTTCCTGTTCATCTTGTATCGGAAGCCATTTCTCGTGTTCTTATTCGTTCTGTATAAACATCATTTTAAATAGCAACTTCGCACATCGCAATTCTATTATTTTCTCAGCCACGTCTCGATGGTTGGTCATTTAGGCTACAGATCATTTGTTTTTACAATAATAAGAAGCGGCGAACGAATGTAAGCTCTCAAATATGTACTTGGAAATTAATGAAATAGGCACTTCTGCAGCAGGAGGGAGCCCTTCCCTTCTCAGCCTGCAGGGGGAGCATTCACCGAATCCGTGATGGTTTCCATGTGGTCAATTAATACTTGGCATCTGAAATTCACCATGTGCCCTTTGAGGCCACAGGGGAGACACACACACATTGATAATTTGCCATTGTGGTTGTTCGTTCATTCATTCATTCATTCATTCATTCATTCATTATTGAGCACAGCTGTGATCCAAGCCATAGACAAGGTCTAAGGATGAACCATGGATTCGAGGACAAAGAAAAGTCCCTGCCTTCACGGAGTGACAATCTAGTTGTCGCTGAATGTGTAGACAGAAATGAGGTGAAGCTGTGGAAAGGAAAGGTGAGGGGTGGGGAGTCAGGACAGGTAACAGAGGGGCCTTAACTAGTCCGTGGATTAGCGGTGGAGCAGGAGTCGGAGTTTCCCAGGCAGAGAAGAGGCACGTGCAGGGTCTGACTTGGGAGCAATGATTGGTGCTTCCTGAGGCCTCCAGAAAGCCAAAAAGGCCAACCACGCTGAGGGAGGGTGTCACATGGGGCCATGAGGGCTTCGGACTGGAGATGGGGTGGGTTTGGCTAGAGCTTCCTCAGAGCCCCTGATGTCCTTCCGGCCACAGGGCGTGGTCAGGACACTCCCTCCCATGTCTGTTCTGGGCCCAGGAGGGTGGGGACTGTGGTAAATGGACTTGTGCCAGTGGCTGATACATGATGCCGTCACTCCTGGGTGTAATTAAAGAGATGTATGCTAATTTTTAACTTGGTTAAGGGATATTAACTTAGACAAATGAACCTCTCCGTTCCCAATAATTAGATATCCAAACAAACACACACTTTTCTCCCCAATTAAATGAATGGAAAATGGAAACTACGGAGCCCGATCTCAATATGCCCTATTTGTTACCGGTTTCCACTTCACTGCTTTCTTTAACTTTACAAAAGCAAACTACCCTATAAAGAAGCATAATAAAATCATAACAGTAAAAATATCATTTTGATTTTTTGGAGGACATAAAATGCTCATTTACAGTTGGAAAAAAAGGTACTTGTGTTCAGCTAAAACGTCACGTTTCTTCCAAGAGACTATCGTGTAAAGGACTTTAGGGACAGTGGCATCCAGGTGGCACATTTCAAAATTAGATTTAATTTAAAGCAGTAATACCTATCCCTGAGGTATATGAAGGATGGATCATATCGAGGAAAGTTGATTTTTTAAAATTAAATGACCAAATTAGAGGAAGAAGGAAATGCAATTGATGAATTAGACACTCCTTCGTGTAGGCCAGTGATTCCCAAAGTGTGGCATATGCACTAGGAGTGATGATTTGAGGCGGGGTGCAGACCTCAAATTTATTTTTACATGAATGGCTTCAGCACGTGTGTACAGTGAGCTGGTTGGCCCTGACATGGCAGACAGACTGTGAGGGGGGTGAGAAATGCCCTGACGCCCCATGCATTCTTGCAACTGACCCCTTTTGCCCCCTGTAATCACACTTTTGGGGCTTGATAGAGATTCCCAGCACTAGAGACTGTGTTGTCACTGGCCACCCTTCTGTGGTCCAGAGCATGGTATGAGATGAATGGGGTCACAGTGTGTTGTATTATAAAATACAGGACCAGTGATTGTGCTTAAGTTAAAAACAAACTATGTTTGCCCTCCATGCATGTAAGCTTATAATTAAGACCCATGACTGAAAGCCAGCCAGCCACGAAGAACTCGCCCCCTCCAAAGGCTAAGCCTAGGCGTGGCCCCCACCTAAAATGGCACTCCCGCCTAAGAAGGCGCCTGGACAAACTAACATGGAGGCTCGGACCAGTCTCTCCGGGTTCTTCTTCCACCACAAAGCCCACCGTTCCCGTGCCCGCGAAACCCCCTGCCAATCCCAAAAATACCTCACCTGCCGACCAATAGGTAACCGACAGGTCACTTTAAATTTCTATAAAACCTGCCACACCCCTGCCTCCATGCTGCAATCTGATTCTCAGGTTCTGTAGCCACCGCGCTCACCCCCATTAAATCTCTTGGCCTTAAAGGGTGTTGAGTCTCACTGCACGCCACCGTCTTTCTTTTTTTTTTTTTTTTTTTTTTTTTTTTGAGTTGAAGTCTCACTCTGTCGCCCAGACTGGAGTGCAGTGGCCGCTGCCGGCCACCGCAGCCTCCACCTGCCGGGCTCTGGCGATCCTTCCGCCTCAGCCTTCCGAGTAGCCGGAATTACAGGCATGCGCTACCACGCCCGGCTAATTTTTTGATTTATCGTAGAGGTGAGGTCTTGCTGCCCAGGCGGGTCTCGAACCCGCGGGCTCAGGCAATCCACTCACCTCAGCCTCCCAAAGGCGCGGGATTACAGGCTGAGCCACCGAGCCCGGCAACGCCACCGTCTTTCAATGACCACGAATGCATCTACGTATGGGGGTCTATCCGGGGTTGCATGTGGACTCTTGTTCAAAGTTGAAGCTATGGTGATTGGCAGATCCCTACCTGTAAGCAGAGCCCAAACAGAGAACAAGCCCTATCACGCTCATTCTTTGGCGTCCAATTCCAGCATTAGCTATTGTTGGAAGACCTCATAGGCCTCCACTGACTGATATCCTGTGCCTTCCAGGAGACATGTGACAGTCAAGCAGGATGCCTGACAGTCAAGCACAGTCACATCTGTGCTCCATCAGGTTGTGGGGAGTTGGAACACTGGCCAGGTAGGATATGATGAAGAAGGTATAGGTCAGCGGGGCAGCAGAGATCAGGATCCACCCCAGAGGACAAATGGAACAAGGTGACGTGTTCTGCAGAAGCAGGAATGCACAGTGCCTGATGTCAGAGGAAGCTGCTCCAACCTTTATCTTTACCCAAGAGCCTCTGCCCCATCGTTGGGTCACCTGGAAGGCCAGTGATTCGTTTGCCCGGCGGAAGGGCAGGTGACTCATTGTGATGACTCCGTCAGGCCACACGAAGAAGATACAACCATGGAAGAGAGTCAGAACTTCCTTCTGTGATGCCCAAGGGCGTAGGGAACTGCACACCTTGCCATGATCAACAGTGATGACAAGACCCAATGTGAGCAAAAAGCATTTTGGGCGTGGGGCTTCCATAGTGTCTTTTATACAGACTTTCACAAAAATAACTTGTCAGGATAGGTTCCGTTACTATTATTCCCATCTCATAGATGAGGACATGGAAGCTCAGAGAGGTCAGAAGACACATCTGAGGTCACACAGAAGATAAAAGTGGAACATTGGGCTTCACCCTTGCGAAGTCAGACTCCAGGCTTGTCGTTCTCTCTGCCAGCCTCCCAGCAGGCTTCGTACATCTAACAGAACGACAGGGTGGGGGACTGGAGACATTTCGCCAGAGCTATTGCGCTGCCTTTCTCTGATTTTATTTCCATTTTTATTTTTTTTAAGTTGAGGTCTTGCTCTGCCAACCAGGCTGGAGTGCAGTGGCACGATCGTGGCCACCACAGCCTCAACCTGCTGGGCTCAGGTGATCCTTCCGCCTCAGCCTCCCGAGTAGCCAGGACTACAGGCACATGCCACCACGTCCAGCTAATTTTTAAAATTTTATTGTAGAGATGGGGTCTCAGGCATTCCTCTCGTCTCAGCCTCCCAAAGTCCTGGGATCGCAGGCATGAGCCACCACTCCCGGCCTTTTTCTCTAATTTAAGGTACATTTTGCTGGTGAAGAGACACAGTGTCTCTCTTCTCTAGACAGATTGAATGGCAATAACAACACAACGCCATGACAACCAGCACCCCCCACCAATCCTCCTACGCAAATCACACTTTGCAGGAGGCTAACTAGCGAAGTGCAATTGGGCGTCAGACACCTGGGTGGGATTCCTGCCTCTGCTCTTGGCTAGGTTTGTTATTCAAGTTCTGCCCCCCCCCCCGCTTTCTTTGTGGGTAAACAAGAGTCATACCCTCCACCTCACAGTGCTGTGAGGATCAAAGGTTCCGATGTGTGAATGTCTGCCACACAGCAGTGGCTCAGTAAAGTGCTTCCTTACCCTCCCGCCTCAGCCTCCTGAGTAGCTGGGATTACAGGCGCACACCGCCATGCCCGGTCACTTATTTGATCTTATGCGGTCAGCAGAGTTAATGCCGTCTGTCTGCCTTAATGGACTCCTTGAGTGCTGGGTCAAGTTTACCCTCTCTGTTTAACTGACCATAGGCTGGAGTGACCCTGTCGATTGAGATTAAATGGATCCAAGGCCCCATGCCACAGCCAGGCTTTTTGCTATTCGCAAGGGGCCCAGGGGTCCCGGCCATGTGAGTTCTCAGTCCTGACTCCTGGGTCCTGCCCCCATGGCTATCCTCTTCCCTTGGATTCATTCTCTTCCTGCCTGATTTGTACTCAGCCCCCTTTCTGGGTCTCTCCCCAGACCACACATGCAAGGCCCATCTCCTCAAAGTCTGGCTGGGATAAGGGAGCTGATGTCACAATGGAAACACAAGCCATCTTTGTCCTTCAGAGCCCACTGACCACGGCACCCTGGACACGCTCTATTAGCTGCCGAGCTCTGTCTCTCCCCCTGGCTCTCCCTCCCCTGCAGCCACCCTCAGATTCTTCTCTCTTTAGTTCTTCTTGCACTGCGTGTTTTAGCCATTTCTTGGTTTTGCTGCTGCCTCTTTCCAATTGGACATCAGCAATTGGTGGCCCACAGGAAGGAGACGTGGAGCTCACAGGTGTGCTTTCTTTGGCCCATAGCATTTGAACATTTTTGAAACAGAGGCCCATATTTAACATTTGGTCCACTGCACATGAAAATCCGGAATGCCAGTTTCTTTTGAAAACTCAGGCTCAAACAGCACAGGGCTCTTTCTTGCATGAGTCATTCTGCCCTTTAGAAGAGGCCTACTCTGTCCAGCTGACCAGAATTCTGCCAGTCTGCCACCTTGCAGCAGCCAGTGGGGGGATTCCCTCTGTAGACTGGCTCTGGGGCATGTGGGCCTCACTTACCCAATCCGAGAGGCTGTCCAAGTATTGATAGTAACTGTTAGCATCCACCTATCTCTCAGCTTCTACCATCTGCTTCTCTCTCTGGTCTTTCTGCCTTCTACCTATCTTTCTACTATCATCTATCTTCTATCTACTATCTATCTAATAATCTGTCTGTCATCTACCTCCCTACTTATCTATCTTTTACCCTTTCAGTTATCTATCCTTTACTGTATCAATTATCTACCTACCTACCCATCATCTACCTACTCTATCATCTTTCTATCTACCTAGTATCTATCATCTCTATCATCTATCCTCTATCTATTCTCGTCTCTCTATCTACCATCTATCCTCTGTCTATTTTCATCTCTATCTATCTATCTATCTATCTTATTTAGACATTTATGTCTACTGCACTTCACACAGTACCTGGGACACAGGAGGCATTCAGTAAATATTTGTTAGACCAATTAACAAATATATTACAGATACAAAACTGAGTCTCCATAACCATCTTGTCGTAAGGCTTCTCAGGAGGAGAGCCAGGCCCGTGTTCCAGCCTGCTCAGGAACTCCTTGGCTCTTTCCTACCTCCAGGTCAAGGTTGGGGGTACAGCTGACTCTGGCTATAGCAGCTCCCTGCGTTTACTTCCTTATACTCTCTGATATGTGACAGTGCTGGTTTTGCCTATTTAGCTGTCAAGATGCTTTCTTGACAGCTTTCGGGTGCCCACCGTGTAGGCACCTCACTGTCCACAAAGCCCCTTCAGGTGGGTGCCTTGGAGAGAACTCACGCTCCTCTGAAGCATCCATATTCTCCTTGGTATTTACCCAAAGAGAATCTGTTTCCTGCATGGAGCGTCTTGGTCTTTTCCTGACCCATTCCTTCCACTGGCTTGTTCTAGAGTTTAGCCAGAACCACTGTTACCACCACCATTTATTGGACATTTACTACAGGCCACAGACTTCACAAGTTCCTCCCATTTGACCTTGATAGTAGTTCTCTGGGGTGGGCACTGGAGGGAGGTTAAGTGTGGCCAATGCTACAGCGAGTCAGAGGCAGAACCAAGATGTGAGCATAGCCTTGATCTTGGCCTCTGGATGAGGGCAAACTACAACCCACAGGCTAAATCTGGTCTGTTTTGGGGCCCGTAAGATAAGAATGGTGTTTACATTTTTATGTGATTGGGAAAAAAAAAATCAAAAGAATAATATTTCATAATACATGAAAATTATATGAAATTCAAATTTCAGTGTCTATAAATAAAGTTTCCTTGGAACACTGGCACACCTATTTGTTTATGTATTGTTTTTGGATGATTTCTTTTTCTTTTTCTTTTTCTTTTTTTGAGTTGGAGTCTCACTCTGTCACCCAAACTGGAGTGCAGTGGCCGGGAGTGTCTCCTGCTGGGCGCCGGCGATCCTCCCGCCTCAGCCTTCCAAGTAGCTGGAACTACAGGCGCGCGCTACCACGCCCGGCTAATTTTCAATTCATTGTAGAGATGAGGTCTTGCCAAGTTGCCCGGGGGGGGTCTCGAACCCATGGGCTCAGGCAATCCACTCACCTCGGCCTCCCAAAGGCACGGGATTACAGGCTGAGCCACCAAGCCCAGCTTGTCTTTGGATAATTTCAAGCAATGTTGACTGAGTGGAGTAATTGCACAACGGAGACTGTGTGACCCCACAAGACTAAAATATTAACCATTTAGCTCTTTGTAGGAAAAGCTTGCCCACCCCTGCTCTAGACAGATGGTGACCCCAATATCCGAGTTCCAGGGCTAGTAGAACCAGAGGCATCTCCGGAGAGAAGCTGTCAGCCTGAGCGCATGGGGGTGGGGGCGGGGACTGAGCCTGGGGTGACCTAGCTGGGATATCCACATGGGCCTTATGGGAGAGGGGACTTGGGTATGGTGATGGCAATGCACAGGACTGAGAATGTGGGTGTATTATAGCACAAGCAGGTGCTGTTTATCTCACCACTTGTTCTTGACAGCAGTCCTTCAATCAACACACAAGCATTGACCGATCTCCTACTGTGTACAGGATCTTGACTTAGACCTCTTCACAGCAAGATCAAGAAGTCAATACAAGGTCAGGGCACATCTCAAAGATGGGCGGATTGTTAAGATGGGATAGCCAGCTTAGCACTAATTTGCACGCCCTGTACCTGCACCAGATGCAAAACCTTATTTCAGTACACATTGAGGGATAGAGGGAGTGAGAAAGAGTAAGTAAACCAGAGGTTAAAAACTAACCACACCTTCTTTTCCCCACCTGAAAATTCATGTGTGCACACACACCTACATTAGGGATCATCTGGGCATACAATTACAGTTATGTGTTACTTAGCAATAGGAATATGTTCTGAGAAATGCATCGTGAGTCAGTGTCAATGTTGTGTGAGCACAATAGAGTGTATTTACACAAACCTCGATGATACAACGTACTACACACCTAGGCTGTATGGTGTGACTTTTCGCACCTAGGCTACACACCTATTAGAGTGTATTACTGTGCTGAATACTGTAAGCAATGTGACACAATGGTTAGTATGGGATAGGAATTTTTCAACTGCATTATAATCTTATGGGAACACGGTCACGCACGAAGTCTCTTGTGTCCCTTGTGAAATGTTGTGATGTGGTGCTTAACTATGGTTTCATTCAAGGGCTGAAAGGATCTTAAATCATGCCACTGGGTTCAACAAACCCTGCAGGTGATTTGAGGCCTGCGGGTGTTTAAGAACTGCTGCCCTAGTGTCATCCATGTCCAATTCCCTTGCCCCGGTCTCTTTCTGCCTGCTCCGAAGCCAGCTGGGCTTCCTGCCATTGCTTGAGCAAATCATTAACCATTCTCTGATACCCAAATCCCTGAGGCCTGTCACCTAGAGCAGGTGAGGGGGATTGCCCTCTGGAGAGGCAGCTCAATTATAACACAGTGCCTGCAGTCTGGAGCCTCTGCCAGGGTAATTTTCCATTCAGGGGGCTCATTTTTGAAACGACTGTTTGCTTCCTCTGTCCACAGTGTCTTAGTATGCAGGTCTGGTCTCTCCTTTGGGAAGGAGTCACATGGGTGTGCTAGTGTACCCGTCTCAGCTGCGTGGCAGGCCAGGCTGGCCCTTGGAGGTACACCCACCAGGGGCCCCCAGAGGCATTTCATAAGTCAGATCATTATATTTTAAATCACGCCCTTCCAAACTGACCCTCCTGATTTTGTGATAATCTATCCGAATATATTTGTATGGTGCAACAATAAGACAGAGAAACAATTTTATCTTTTATGAAAACACACATTACATGTTTGGAGAGTAGAAAATGATTGCAGAGATAAAGTGTTTGTTTCCTGAGATCCTAGCTATATAGGATTTTACCATAGAATAAGGAAGTTAACCTAAAACCCATTGAAGAGTTTGTATTTGTACTGCTGATTTCTATTGTGAGAATATTAAATTTTTATTTTCATGACAGGTTTTAATTTGTAAATTTGACCTTGCATTAGCAAGTGGAGGTTTGGGATTCTGAAGCTCATATTCTGACTTTTGGCTCTTAAATAAATGAAGCTTTAAAAATATCGAGAGTAATAGCAAAATAGCATGTCGTTAGATTTCACAGTGACTATAATTGTGATTACGATTAGATGACTGTAACCACACAAAAGACACATTATCTTTATAATTTATGATCCTCCTGGACCAAACTCAACATCTTAAAAATGCAACATTTCAGTACCATCTGGGAGATTTGCCCAAGAAAATTATGGATAAACAAAGTTCTTTATTGACTCGCTAAGATCCAAGTGGAATCAATTATACATTATTGTTGTCTTTGTCGGCACTGCAAAGTGTAATACAGCTAAAGACCCACATTCCATAAATCATCAAAGTGTAATTTCCCAAGGGGCTAAGTTTTGTGGGGGAAACAAAGCATTGTGGGTGTTTTCTGCTTGGATTTTTCTGATCATATTCAGAATGGGAGTTGATCCATTTTCCATGGGCTCCCCAGTGCGCTTTGCCAGGCTCAGTGAACTTGATGTGAAGCGCTACCCTGGAGGTTTGAGACCGCTGGAGCGTGCAGTTGGGTGTGTGGTGGTGGCGGCGGGAGGGGTGGATTCAGCTGAGTACAGATAAAGCTACAGCCTTTCAATTTCATTATTTTCACTTACAGTGTGCCCTCAACATCACAATGTTAAGAAGTCAGTATTTTGCCACCCATGTTGCAAAGTCTTTCGTTATGATCATCTAAACCCAAGTGAAAGAGGTGTCGCTGAAGGAAAAATGATTCTGAAGGAAAAATGATTCTGATTCCAAACCATAGGGAAAATATTCTCGATAAAATCCAAGCCGTGGGAGCCTAGAACATGAACTGTGCTATTCTGTGGATGTCTCTCAGAGCTCATGAGAAAAGATCCTCTGTGCCTACATTAAAATATGATTACAGAGTTGGGCATGGTGGCTCACACCTTGAATCCCAGCCCTTTGGGAGGCTGAGGCGAGAGGCTTGCATAAGCCTAGGGGTTTGAGGCCAGCCTGAGCAACGTGGTGAGACCTCGTCTCTAGATAAATAAAAAAATTAACTGGGCATGGTGGCACACACTTCTAGCTCCAGCTACTTGGAAGGCGGAAGCAGAAGGATCGCCTGAACTCAGCAGATCGAGGCTGCAGTGGCCATGAGCATGCCACTGCACTCTAGCCTGGGCGACAAAGTGAGACTGACTCAGGGAAGAAAAAAATATATGTGTGTGTGTGTGTGTGTGTGTGTGTGTGTGTGTGTGTGTGTGTGTGTGTGTGTGATTACAGCACTCATCTCAATAAAGGAACAGTACAGAGGAGAAAGGCCACTGTTCCTGTTGACAACACTCAGAGAGACACTTGACTGTGAATGGGAACAAGAACTCTGGTGCGTCCCTTTGCATCTTGCCCTCTCTTAGAAGTCATGCCTGTTGTTGGTTTGGGTCCAGGCAGAGGTGAGGAGCTGGTTGAACTAGGGTGGCCACTTGCTCAGTGTTCCCCCTGCTCTAGTGTTGGTCTAGACTTGGTCTGGAGCTGGCTTCTGGAGTGGTCTTCTATATCTTGTGCCTCCCATCTTTAATATGTTAATTCCACCAATATCCATTAGGAGTCCACCCTGGGCTCACCCCAAGGCTGGCATCATCAGCAGGTGGACAGGCATCCGAAACAAATGAGTGAGTTTATGGTGGGAGACCACAGGGAGACGGGGAGATTCTCCACTGATGTGACCCTGAGGCTTGAAGGATGAGAAGAAGGGAACTGAACAAGAGGGGAGACAGTGGACAGGGCTAAGGCCAGGACTAGAAATGAGAGTCCAGGAGAGAACTATGGAGGACTGAGGGTTCGTGGGTGATGAGAAGGACTTGGGGACTAAATCCTGGGAGGTTGGCAGGAACAAACCAGGCAGGGTCTTAGGAATTTTTGTGAGGAGTCTGCCTTTATCCTGAGAGGTGCCGGGAAACTCTGTGGGTTTATTTCAAGTGGGGTAGTGATGAAGGTGGGTTGCAATATAGAATTCTCCCTCAGACTGTGGTGCAGACAATGGGTTGGGGCAGCAATTAGAAGCAGCTGTCACCATTAGTGTAAGAAAGAGAGAGAGAGAGAGAGAGAGAGAGACAAGTTTGACAGGGTGGGGACAGTTCAGATAGATGAGTAAATTCCAGACATGCAGGTGCATGTTTGTGATACTTGACTTAAATGAGATGCTCAACTGCGGATTTGCTCTTCACAGGCATGTGGGACCATTACTGGAATCTACATTCCCCCAATGCGGGTAATCCTTCCCACTTCCTTCCTGAAAGCATCCTTCTTTCCTGCTGTGATTTTCGGATGGTACAGACTGGCCATGCCATCCTTTGGGTGACGAGACTCACTTTTAACTTCTCAAGGTTGTCTTCCCAGCCTTCAGCAGTCTCCCCAGGGGGAGATGACAGAACCCTTGCCCTTTAAGGCCCGGTAGGGGGAAACAGAAAGGACTTTACTCACCCAGGGTGGTGGCCTGGATAGTCCATGAGTCATTCCCCCGGGCCCTTGAACACCTCCAGGCCGCCGACAGCCCTGGACCTGTGTGAGTATCCTCCTCCTGGGCACCCTGAGGCCTGCTGGTAGCTCAGTTCAGAACGGCCTCTTGACCCGAGGGAGACACTTCATGTCTGAAGCCAAGGGAAGAGCTTTTCCTTTCCAGGAGGAACACTCAGTCCTCTTGGTGCTGCCTCACCACATGACAAAGAAAATGACAAAGAGGTAGCCGCTGTCTGCAGGGAGTGCCCTAGAGAAGAGGCTGTCCCTTAGTCCACAGTGGATTCCACAATTCATAGCATCATACACGTCTCACACACACACACACACACACACACACACACACACACACACACCACATGTATATGCATCTAAGTATACAATGTCAATATTTATTTAAGACCAAGAATGTCCAGAATTGTTCCTTAGCTCATAGAAAGCACTCAGAGTATGATATTATCTTTATTACATGCTTTTTATCTATACTAATATTGTTAGGCCCCTAATCGATGCTGACAAATATTTGCTGACTATTTGAGCATTCGGCAAATGAGAACTGTGCTCACTGACATACATTTTGGCTTAATAATTTATGTGGGAGCAAGGATATATTTTTGTTAAGGATTTTTCTCATGGGGAAGTGCTGTATCCTAATAAAGATGTTAATCTCTTCTAACTTGTCAAATAAGGCAGTTATAGGAAATCATGGATCCTTGATTCTCTGTCTTTGGAGTAGGTGATTCCTGGCACCTGAAGAGGAATGCTCTCTGTCTCTTTCTGTGTGTTCCCTCTCCCCCCCTTCCCTCCCCGCTGCCATCATGCCTCCCTTCACTTTCTTCTACCATGTGATGGATCTATAAAGAAGCCATTCTCTGATATTGAGACTTTCTCAAGCCCAAGAAATGGCTTTGCAAAGCATAGGAAGTCCGGCCACCCTGGCACCCCTTACTGAATGACAATTCATTATTATACCCCTCAAGTTTTATCAGGTATCACTTTAAGAAACACTTCCAGGAAGATAGTCTTTGCTCCCCCCAAATCCATCCTCCATTAGGAAATTGTTGGCCTCCTGTGTGTATCCACAGGGCAAATTCCTCTGTATAGAGGGTTAAAGTTTCTTTCTGAAAGGACCGATAAGCTTCCAAGCCAGGTGCGGTGGTTCAAGCCTGTCATCCCAGCACTTTGGGAGGCCGAGGCGAGAGGATTGCCTGAGCCCGTGGGTTCGAGACCAGCCTGGACAATATGGTGAGATGGCATCTCTACAATAAAATAAAATAAAAAATAATTCGCCAGCATGGTAGCGTGTGCCTGTAGTTCTGGCTACTTGGAAGACTGAAGGGGCAGGATAGCCGGAGCCCAGCAGGTTGACACTGGGGTGGTGGTGAGCATGCCACTGCATTCCAGCCTGGGTAACAGAGTGGGACTCCAAAAAAAAAAAAAAAAAGAAGAAGAAGCTTCCTCTCTCTCTAAATATTGAAAACTATATAAAGTTTGGTTTTCTTTAATGACTGGATACCCAGGAAACTCAGAGCTATGTTTGATGAGCTGTCATAGTGCAGTGCCAGTAATTATTATTAACGTTGTATATTTCACATGTTACCAAGCAATTTTGCATGTGGTTTCTAACTGAATTCTTACTATATTGTTGTGAGAGCACTGTTCTTATTATCCCCATTTCGTAAATGGGAAATAAAGGCATAGATGAATTTATCAACTTGTCTAAGATTTCATAGCTGATGAGTGTTAATTTTGACCAAGGATCTGGTCTCTTCCTTTCTTTATTTTGCTGCTTCATGCTGTAGCTGCAGAGACCAGAGCAGGGTCACGTGTCCTTAATAACTAATAACAGAATAGAAAAAAATTGAATTCAACCTATTCTGAGAAGTAATAGGAATGATGCCTGGAAATGTTGTTTAAAGTATACACTGAACTTCTTAAACTCAATAAATATTTATGCAAACACAGCATCCTGCTAAAGATATAGAAGTTCTTTGGGAAGACTCTTTCTGAAAGTTAATAACTCTTATGTCATTAAAATGTATGTTATAAGATCCAGGTTGAATAAATGAAGAGAGTTTAAGTGTTGACTCCATGTTCTGGGGGAGATATGCATTTAGTTCCGTTTGACAGATAGTAATAGAACTCCTACTGAGCGGAACAGGAAACACATATGTGGAATATACGGTTCATCCATGTATGTCACGCAACTTAACACAGGCAACAAGGGAAATACCCAACTCATCACCAGATGAGGCAGACCGTGAGGAGTGTTCTTAGTGGGGAAAGAGGGAAGGACTTCACAGATCATCTTCTCAAACCCTCGTGGGAACCCTTTCACGTGGGAACCGCTGCCTCTACCTTATAGATGGGAAATTTAAGGAACTTAACCAAGCTCACATAGGGAATGCATCGCACAACCAGGATTCAAACTCTGGTAGGAAGGTCCAAGCCCTTTCCAGGACACCATGAGCCACCTTTGGCCTCCTGGTTTCATTATGAGAACTATCAGGCATTAAGAGATGGAGAAAAAGCAGATGTGGACATAGGGAGAATGAGGGAGGAGTGTCTCTTTGCGGGGGGGGGTCTGTGTTATTTTCAAGGAGAGTCATTTTTCCATAGACTTAGCTGTAGAGTGGTATTTTTGCAGAGAGAACAACAGAAACAAAAACGCAGAGGCAGGAAAACTCTGGATGTTGTTAGAAAGTGATAACTAATAATAGAAAAAGAGATGAAACAGGCAGTTTGATGCTCTGGGATAAGGACCCCTGTGCTGGAATCGGACCAGCTCGAGTCTGAATCCTGGCTCTCACTTAGTTAGCACTGTGACTGGGTGATAAGAACCATGTTGAGGAAGCACTTATCACAGTATTATCTAGCACATTGTAAGCACTCAGTAAATAGTAACCATATGGTGCTAGATATTTGTCAAGTAAAGAGGGGCATTTCAGGGTGTTAGGGGCAGAAAAAGACTTGATTTACGCCACTGGGCTCTGATCCTTGAAAGAGCTAAATGTTCTTTTTTTCTTCCCTATTTGCCTTAGTCCATTTCAGGCTGCTGTGACAAAATACCACAGACTGGGTCATTTCTTATGAACAGAAATTGATTGGATCATGATTTTGAAGACTGGGAAGTCCAAGATTGACATGTCTGCATCTGGTGGGTCTTTCCTAGCCACGTCCTTCCAAGGCAGAAAGGCAGAGAGGGCAACAAGGAGGAAGAAGGTAAACTTGGACTTTTTTTTTGAGTTGGAGTCTCACTCTGGCACCCAGACTGGAGTGCAGCGGCCGCTCCCGGCCACCGCAGCCTCGACCTGCTGGGCTCCGGCGATCCTTCCGAGTAGCTGGAACTACAGGCGTGCGCTACCACGCCCGGCTAATTTTTTGATTTATTGTAGAGATGAGGTCTCGCCAAGTTGCCCAGGCGGGTCTCGAATCCGTGGGCTCAGGCAATCCACTCACCTCAGCCTCCCAAAGGCGCGGGATTACAGGCTGAGCCACCGAGCCCGACTTGGACTTTGATAAAGAACCCACTGCCTCAATAGCAGTATTCATCCATGTATGGGGGGGTGGCCTCATGACCCAAACAATTCTCCTTGGGCCCCACTTCCCGACAAATTAGGAATCAAGTTTTCAACACATGAACTTCACGGGACACATTCAAACCATAGCACCATCTATCTATTTTTTTTATTAGAAAGCTTCATTCCTATTCGCAGTCATTGAGAAATGGCCATAGCAAGTTGGTGAAAAAAATGGTAAGTCATGTTTAATTATTTATGATTGTCACCCATCTCCAATTTGGTGCTTTCGCAGCCTTTCAAAAAAAAAAAAAGCCTGCAGAAATTGCAGTTTCAAAAACATTGCTTTGAATGTTAATTAAAGAGAGCTCATATATTAGAATGATGGTGATTACAAACCTGAACCAAATATCTGTATCTTCCCTTAGCTTTCTTTAGGCAGTCGCAGTTCTGTTACTTTTTCTAAGAAGGCTCACACACCCAGAATGTCCTATATCTCTTTCTGGAATGATTATAACCAGCAATTAGAACAATTATTTTCTTCCACCTGAGTATTATTTATTTGACTATATAAAATTAAGAGAAGGGGGAAGATAAGAACCATAATTCATAATTTTTTTAAGAATTTCATCTTTTAATTGTCACACAATAATTGTACATATTTATGGGATACAGAGTGATATTTCAATATATATGTGTAATGATCAAATCAGTGATTAGCACATCACCTCAAAGATTTATCATTTTTTAAATGTTGGAAACATTCAGAATTCTGACTTCTAGCTATTTGCACTATATATTATTGGTAACTAGTCATCCTATAGTACTACATAAAACATCTAGCTGTAATTTATTCTCCCATCTAGCTGTAATTTTGTGTCCTCTAACAAATCTCTCCCTATCTCCTCCTTCTTCCTATCCTTCCCAGACTCTAGTAACCTCTGTTTTACTTTTTACTTCTATGAGATCAGCTTTTTTTTTTTTGCTTCCACATAGGAGCAAGAACATGTGGTATTTAACAATCTGTTCCTGGCTTACTTTGCTAAAAGTCCTCCAGTTCCATCCATGTTGCCACCAATGACAGGATTTTATTCTTTTTTGATAGTATTTGGGCATGGTGTGTAAGTGTGTGTGTGTGTGTGTGTGTGTGTGTGTGTGTGTAAAACATTTTATTTATCCTTTCATCTGTTGTTGGGCACCTAAGCTGATTCCATATCTTGGCTATCATGAATGCTGCTACAACAAACATGAGGGTGCAGATGTCTTTTTGATATACTAATTTCTTTTCCTTTGGATAAGTTTTCATTAGTGAAATTGTCGAATCATATGGTAGTTCTATCTAATCATTTATCATTTAACAGCCATACTGTTCTCCATAATGGCTGTGCTAGTTTACATTCTCACCAACAGTGTATAAAATTTCCCTTTTCTCCACATCCTCACCATCATTTGTTATTTTATTTTATTTTTTTTTGTCTTTTTGATAATAGCCTTCCTAAGTCGGGTGAGATGATACCTCACTGTGGTGGTTTTGATTGTATTTCTCTGATGATTAGAATGTTGATATATCTTCATATACCTGTCGGCCATTTGTATGTTTTCTTTTGAGAAATGTCTGTTCAGATCATTTGCCTGTTTCTTTAATCTGATTTTTTTTTTCTGTTGAGATGTTTGACTTTCTTGTGTATTCTAGCTATTAATCACCTATTGAATGAGTTGTTTGCAAATACTTACTCCCACACTCTGTAGCTTGTCTTTTCTCTCTGTCTCTTGTGTCCTGTGCTGTGTAGATACTTTTGAGCTCCCTATAATTCCATTGGTTTATTTTTGCATTTGTTGCCAGAGCTTTTGAGGCCTTACTCATAAATTCTTTTCACAGATCAATGTCCTGAAGCATTTCTCCTATGTTTTCTTCTAGTAGTATTATCATTTCGGGTCTTACATTTAGGACTTTGATCCCCTTTGAGTTGATATTTTTATGGGGTGAGAGATGAGAGTCAAGTTTCATTCTTCTGCATATGAATATCCACTTTTCTCGGCGCTGTTTATTTAAGAGATTGTCCTTTTCTCCCATAAGTGTTCTTGGCACCTTTGTCAAAAACCAGCAGGCTATCGATATGTGGATTAATGTCTGGGTTCTCTGTTCTGCTCCACTGGTCTGTGTGTCTGTTTTTATGCCAGTACCATGCTGTTTCTGTTACAGCTTTGATATATCTTGAGGTCTGGTAGTATGGTATTTCCACCTTTATTCTTCTTGCTCAGGATTGCTTTGGCTATTTGGAGTCTTTTGTGGTTTCGTACAACATTTTAGAATTTTTTTATTATGGTACGGTGAAGAACTTTATTGGTATTTTGAAAGGAACTTCTATGAATCTGTAGATTGCTTTGAGTAGTATTGTCATTTTAACAATATTAGTTTTTTCACCATGAGCATGGACAATTTCTTTTTACTTATTTATTTATTTAATTTTAAAGATGTAGGGTAAAATTCAGGGTTAGGTATACAAATGTTCATTATGCAGGTGCCCTTATTGATGAGGTGTCTCCTCCTCTCCCTTGGCAGTTTCCCACTACTGTCAATCCCTTTTATTATTATATTATATTATGATAATTGGTCAAGGTCTGCTTATGAGTGAGAACATGTAGTATTCAGTTCTTTGTTTCTGTGATAGAGCACTTAGTATTATAGACTCTAATTCCATCCAAGTTGCTGCAGAGTTCATAATTTTGTCCTTCTTTATGGCTATGTAATATTCCATCATGTATATGTACCACATTTTTTTATCCAGTCCTCTTTCGATGGGCAGCACGGTTGGTTCCATGTTTTTGCTATTGTGAACAGTGAAGCATGGGATATGTCTTCATTTCTTTGTATCTTCTTCTGTTTCTTTTATTTTTGTAGTTTTGTAGTTTTCTTTGTAGAGGTCTTTCAGCTCCTTGGTTAAATTTATTCCCAAGTTTTTTTTAAAAGTAGCTATTATAAATGGGATTTTTGATTTTTTTTTTATAGCCAGTTTGTTGTTTGTGTATAGGAATGCTAATGTTTTTTGTATGTTAATTTTCATCCTGTGAATTTATTGATCAGTTCTAAGAGTCTTTAGAACTTTGGGGTTCTTCTATATATAATATCACATTGTCTGCAAACAGGGAAGATTTGTCTTCTTCCTTTCCAGTTTGGATGCTGTTAGATAAGAAGCTTTCTGCTTTTCCACATTCAGTAAGATGTTAGCTGTGGGTTTGTCATGTATGGCCTTTATTATGTTAAAACACTCTTCTTCTAAATCTAACTTTTTAATAGAATTTTTATCATGAAAAGAAGTTGTGTTATATCAAAATATTTTCTGCATCTATTGAGATAATCATAAGGTTTTTGTCCTCTCTTCTATCGATGTGATGTATAAAGTTTATTGATATGCCTATGTTGACTTGCATTCCTGGGATAAGCCCTACTTTATCATAGTTTGTTATCTCTTTGATATGTTATTGGATTTGGTTTGCTAATATTTTGTTGAAGATTTTTGCTTCTGTGTTTATCTTGAATATTGGCCTGGAATGTTCTTTTTTAGTTGTATTCTTATCTGGTTTTAATATAAGGGTTATGCTGGTCTCATAAAATGAGTTAGGAAGAATTCCTTCTGCTTTAGTATTTTGGATTAGTTTGAGAAGAATTGATATTAATTCTTCAAAAGTTTGATAGAATTTAGTGGTGAAGCTATTGGTCCTAGGTTCTTTGTTAAAATACTTTTTATTACGATCAATTGTATTACTTGTTATTGGTTTTCTTAGCTCTATCTTGGTAGGTTGTATGTGTCTAGGAATTTATCCATTTCTTCTAGGTTTTTGAATTTATCAGTGTATCGTTCATAGTAGTCTCTAATGATCCTTTGCATTTCTGTTTTATCTGTTGTGATGTCTTCTTTTTTATTTCTGACTTCATTCATTTGGGTCTTCTTTATTTTTTCTTAGTCCAAATAATGGTTTGTTGATTTTGCTTCTCTCTCTCTTTCTCTCTTTTTTTTTTTTTTTTTGAGTTGGAGTCTCACTTTGTTGTCTGGGTTGGAGTGCAGTGGCACACTCACAGCCACCCCAGCATTAACCTGCTGAGCTCCAGCGATCCTTCCATCTCAGCCTTCCAAGTAGCCAGAACTACAGGCATGCGCTACTATGCCCGGCTAATTTTCAATTTGTTGTAGAGACAAGATCTCGCCAAGTTGCCTGGGCTGATCTCGAACCCGAGGGCTCAGATAATCCACTCGCCTCAGCCTCCCAAAGTGCTAGGATTACAGAATGAGCCACTGAGCCCAACCTGCTTCTCTTTTTAAAAAGTCAACTTTTGGCTGGTCCTTAGTGGCTTAGCCTGTAATCCTAGCACTTTGGGAGGCTGAAGTGAGTGGACTGCTTGAGCATGTGGGTTCATGACCAACCTGGGTAACTTGGCGAGACACTGTCTCTACATTAAAAAAAAATTAGCCTAGTGTGATATTGCGTGCCTGTAGTTCCGACTACTTGGAAGTCTGTGAACATGCCACTGCACTCCAGCCTGGTGACGGAGTGAGACTCCAACTCAAAAAAAAAAAAGTCAACTTTTTGTTTTGTTGATCTATCAAATTTTTTTTAAGTCTCAGTCTTAGTTATTTCTACTCTGATCTTTATTACTTCTTTTCTTCTATTAATTTTGAGTTTGGTTTGTTCTTTCTTTCCTAGCTTCTTGAGATTCATCGTTAGACTGTTTATTTGATGTTTCTCTAGTTTTTTAATGTAGGCAATTTATTGCTATAAACGTGCTTCTGAATACTTCCTTAGATGTGTCCTTTGGTGTGTTGTGTTTTTATTTTCTTTTTTCTTGAGGAATTTTAAAATTTCATTCTTAATTTCTTCCTTCAATGATTGGTCATTCAGGTGCATGTTGTTTAATTTCCGTTAATTTATATAGTTTTAAATATTCTTCTTGTTATTGATGTCCAGTTTTATTTTACTGTGATCAGATAAGATGCCTGATATGATTGAATTTTAAAGTACTATGTGTATTGTTTTATGTCCTAACATATGGTCAGTCTTAGAGAATGTTCCATGTGCTGATAAAAAGAATGTGTGTTCTGCAGCTACTGATAAAATGTTTTGTAAATGCCTTTCAGGTCCATTTAGTCTATGTTTCAGTTTAGATTCACTGTTTCTTTGTTTACTTTCTGTCTAGGTGATATATCCAATGTGAAAAGTGGGATGTTAAAGTCTCCAACTATTATTGTATTATAGTCTATCTATCTCTTTAAATCTAATAATATTTGCTTTATATATCTGGGTGCATATATATTGATTGTACTCTCTTGATGGATTTATCTCTTTATGTTTATATAATGTCTTTTGTCTATTTTTACAGCTTTTGACTTGAAGTCTGTTTGTCTGATAAAAGTATAGCTACTCCTGCTCACTGTTGATTTCCATTTCATGGAATATTTTTTTCCATTCCTTCACTTTCAGTCTATGTGTGTCTTCATAGGTGAGATAAATTTCTTGTACATAGTATACCATTTGGTCTTGTTTTTAAAATCCGTTCCACCAGTCTATAGCTTTTAAGAAGGGATTTTTTTTCCATTTACATTCAAGGTTTTACTGATAGGTTTTACTCCTGCCATTTTATTGATTACTTTCTGTTTTGTATATTCTTTGTTCCTTATTTCCTCTCCTATTGTTTGTTTTTGTGGTTGGGTGGTTTTCTATAGTGATAGAGTTTGATTCATTTGTCTTTTTTCCTGTGTATATCAGCTCTACATATGAGTTTTCATAGTTTCACATGTTTTCATCATGGTGATTATCACCTTTTCACTTCCATATGTAAGATTCTCTTGAGCATTTCTTGAAAGGTAGGTTTGGTGGTGATTTTTTATTAGTTTCTGTTTGTCTGTGAAATAGTTTATTTGTCCTTTATTTCTGAAAGATACCTTTTCTGGGTATAATATGCTTGGCTGACAGTTTTTTCTTTCAGTACTTTAAATATATTATCCCACTTTCTCCTGGCCTGTAGAGTTTTTGCTGAGAAATTCATTGTTACCCTAATGGGGATTCTCTTGTGTGACCTGTGGCTTAACACTTTTATCTTGATGCTTTTATGTTAGTTTTTTCATTTTTTTTAAAGGGACGTGATCTAGCTATGCTGCCCAGACTGACCTCAAACCTTGCTGCTTTTAGAATTCCTCCTTTATATTTATATTATTATAGTTAATAATATAACTATAATGTACCTCAGAGAAGACATGTTTGGATTGAATGTATTTGGGGTTCTTTGAGATTCCCAGATCTGAATGTCCATCTCTATTTCAAGACTTGAGAAATTTTCTGGTGTCATTTCAGAAGTTTTCAAGTTCATAAATTCTTATGTTTGGTGTAGTCTGTGGTTGAAAGTCTCCATTGTATTTTTAATTTCATTCATTGAAATCTTTAACTCTAGGATTTCTGTTTAGTTTTCTTTTTTTAAAAAAATGACATCTATCTCCTGAATTTCCCATTAAAGTCATGATTTTTTTTCATTAAATTGGTCATCTCTATTCTCTTGTATCTCATTAAGTCTCCTTAAGATTATTACTTTGAGTTCTTTTTCTGGCATTTCATATATTTCATTATGATTGGGATTTGTTACTGGAGAGTTATTGTTTTTCCTTTCAATGTGACTTTTTAAAAAAAATTTTTCATGGTTTGATGTGTTTCTGTGTTGACTTCTACACAGCTGATGGAAAAGTTACCTCTTCCAACTTTATAGAGTAGATTTCATAAGAAAAGACTTATTTGTATGAATGAGTCTTGGGGTGACTGTTCAGTGGGGGTGCATTGGCCTTGGTTCTAGGTGGACACACTAGTGTAGTCTCTGTGTAGTTTTTTCAGCTATAATCCTCACTAGTGGCATTTGTGAGTTTTTCAGTGACTTAGGCTGAGGCAGTTTGTGGTGATGATGGTGCAGCTTTGCCAGGGGTGAGTTCACCAAGATGTTTCTCAGGTTGTGTGTGTGTGTGTGTGTGTGTGTGTGTGTGTGTGTGTGTGTGTATGTATGTAAGTATGAGAATGGTGGGTCATCCAATTTGGTTGGCTCTCTGGGTTTGGGGTCATGGGTCCCTTACTTTAGCCAGAAGCACAGGCATGTGCTTGCTCAGCTGGCCTGGGGGTGTGTCTGCCAGGAGTAACCTGTGGTGCTATTTTACAGGCCTGAGACATGGATACAAGGATTCTTGACTGGTCTGCATATGTGCCTATCAGGAGTGACCCATTGGCTGTTTCTCAGGCCTGATATGCAAGCCCATGGCTATTCAGATGGTCTGAGAACAAGTCTTCTGGCAGCAACCTGTAGGCTGTTTCTTTGACCCAGGATACAACAGCCCAACTGGCCTTGGGGGAGTATCTGATGGAGGTACTTGAGGCTGTTTTTCAGATCTGGGATGCAGATGCATGGCTGCTTGGCTGGCCTGAGTACATATCTGCCAGCAGCAGGATCAGGGTTATTTCTCAGACCCGGTATACAGGCATAGAGTGTCTTGGCCATCCTGGGGTGTGTCCATGAGAGGTGACCCATGGGGATATTTCTTAGGTCTGGGATGTGGGCTCTTGACTGTTTGACTGGCCTGGGGTGTGTCCAATAGGGCTGGCCTCTGTGCCTGTTTTTCAGGCCCTTATTGGGGCCGCAGAGTTCTTGGGCAGGCAAGGGACATGTTTGCAGGGGTGGGACACTGCAGGGCTGTCTCTCAGGTCCTGAGACACTCCCTGACCCAAGGGCATTTCAGCTACTCAGACACTCAGGGGCCTCTTTTGCTTGGGAGAGGAGTTCCAGTTGTCTGTCTGGCTCAAGGGTGAGTTCATCCTGGGTAGGACTGGTAGGCTGTCCTGACTGGAAGTGCAGTGGCAGGAGCTGGTTTCTTCGCCGTGCAGGATGAGGGTCACAGCCAATGTGATGTTCAGCCGCTTGTGTGAGCTTGTTATAATAAAGATTGAGCCTCAGTGCTGGACAGGCAAGGTGGCTACTGGCCAGCAGAAAAGGGTACACTTCAAAGGTGGCTCTAGTTTCGAGATAGAAAAGCAGGAATTAAGCAGGAAAGCTGACCTCAAGGATCTTATCTTAAGTAAGCAGCTGCATGCCATTTCCCTTAATCACAATCTCTGCCTCTGTAAACACGCTTTACGGCACCTCGCATGGAAACGTCCATAATGATGTTTGCGTCAATGCTTGTTGTGGAAGTAACCATGCCCAGTCCTAAATTTAAAATTGTAAACCCACCAATGGCAAAATCCATGTATGTTGTAACCACAAAAGTTCTATAAAAACAGCATGAAGCTGAGGGTCAGGGCTCAGGTTTTGGGGGGCTATTCTGCCTGAGACTTTCAGAATAAACACCTTCGATTCTCCTCTCGGTTTCCGGTGCCGGATCTGAGTGCGTTCATTCCTGTTCCCATTGAGTTGCTGCAGTTGCTGTAATGGTTTTAGTCGGCTGCAGTGGTTTAGCTCACAGGGAGAGAGTGAGGGTGAAAAGCACACACTTTGTGCTCCTAAACTGGGCCAGTGTGACTGTGTAAATTTCTGGCAGCTCTCCAAACTGGGCTCAGGGATTGTGAGGACTTTGTGATACTTGGTGGAGGGAACTGTGTTTGTGGTGGCAAGGGGGGGCTGGTGGGAATCTTTGGCTTACTTTTTCTCTGCAATGGGAAGTTCTCTGACTCTGGAAAGATTCAATCAGCTGAAGGAGACCAAGCTACAGAGGTTGGATGCACCTATGCTATCCTCCTAGACTGCCAATTACCACAGATGTATCTCTACTCCCCTGTTGGACTTCAGTACTCTTCCTTTGACACTCCAGTCAAATCTTGACTGTTGATTGATTGCCTTGGTCCTTTCTTGTGGGGAGAATGAATGCCAAGCCTCTCTCGTCAGTCATCTTACTTCCATAATTAATAATTCTAAAGCAGCTTTTTGTTTGGTTTTGTGTTGGGATCTTTGTACATCTGCACATTTATTTTAGTATCGCTGTAAATCTTTGCCTATATTAGACCCAGGTTCACCACCACAGTTGCTATGTCACTATAATTTATGGCACGGTTCCTGGGTGCTAGACATTGTGCTGAGGATTTTATCTTCTCTATGAAAAGTATCACAAAAAGTTCAGGGCTAGAGAGTTGAAGTAAGGCACTATGAATTCAAATCCCTGCTCCTTCCTCCACTAAATCTTATCTATAGAGATGAACTAAAATGACAGCTAACCTTTACTGAGTAATCCACTGTATCAGCAGTGAGCTAAATTCTTTCGTATGTTATTTGTTTGTCAAACACCTCTATCAAGTATGTGACATTATTGTTTACATTTTATAGAAGACAGACCCTTAGAGCAATACATAGCTTGTTTGGAGCCACACAACTAAGCACCTAGTTAGCATTAGCCTTGTATGCATTTTGAATCAATCTCTTGTAAACAAAGTGTGGCAGAGAGGGACTAAAAATTATTCCTTTTTAAAAATCAACCTGCAAGCTCCAAACCTGCTAGACGTGGGACATGAGAAAACCAAATACCCACAAGCTGCTTTCTTGTAAATACAAGATAGTAATTGATTCACAACCTTACCCCCCGCATCCTCTACTTGTGAAGTTATCAGTTTACAACCCCTGCTTGTCATGTATAACCTGGAAACAATTTTTCTTTGAAAATCTGGTTTTGCTAAATACAGCCTTGCAAATTCCAAAGAAAAATGTATTGCCAGACAACCCGACCCCCTCCCTGTCCTAAACTAACATATAAAACCCTTCTCTTCTTCCTCCGGGTTGCTTAGCCTTAGCCCACTGAGTCATGCCAGTGCCAATAAAACGCTGCTTCCTAAGATAGCCTTGGTGTCCTAGTCTCTCTGTTTTCCCGCAACATTTCTTGGGGCTTGGCCAGGACAGGGAGAGTTTGGAGATGGTGTGTTCCGCCTCCTTTGTCATCGGGGTAGGACCCCCGGGGTGACGGAAGGGACAATCTCGCCAGGCGAGCGGCGGGCCTTTTGATCTGTAGGAGGGAGGCCCCTTCTGGCACATGAAAGCTCGGATCTTGAAAGCACAGGGGCCCAAAAGAGGTGTGGGAACGGGCTTGAGGAGGGTAGGAACCCGACAGGAGGGTAGGAATGAGGGCTTTTGCATAGACCTGCCAGTAGATGGCAGAAGAGGAGCTTCATCACCTCCAGGAGTCCCGTATCAAGTCTGATGGAGAGGACTGAAAGGCCGTGGAAGGAAATCCTGTATCAAGACAAACCTGTTGACTCCTAGGATAAGGGTGGAGGATTGGAGACTGTGCTGTGTGCTTGCGTGCGAATGAGACAGACAGCGGAAGGGTTCCGACCTGACCAAAGGGCCGAAGCAAGTGTTGCATCCCGATCTAAGCCGGTGATGACCTCATACAGCTGAGGGCGGCCCCAACCCTGTCACAGGGTTGGTCTGGGTTGGGGGTTTGTACCAACCTGCCAATTGCTAACAGGTATCTGAACTATCTCCTCCTCGGTTGGAGGAGGACGAAGCAGCTGTTTCCCATACCCTCCATTCCCTCATTTGTGTGTGCTTGCTGTCTGTTTGTGGGAGGAAACGGGTGGAAACCAAAGTAAGAATACCCCTCTTGCTTGTATGCTTAAAAACTTTGACAAATATTTCTGTGGAGATTGTTCTGGGGTCAAATTGTCTCAGAGAAAGCTCCGTGCGTTCTGTGAAGTAGATCGGCCCTCTTTCGGGGTTGGATGGCCGTCAGAGGGATTCTTAGCTAGAATAACCATCAGAAGAGTAAATAGAATTATAGCAGGAATGCCAGGTTACCCAAACCAATTCCCTTACATCAACTGTTGGCAGGATGTGGTCTTTGCATTCCCCTCTTGTCTAAAAGCTTGCTGGGAAGATAATGGCAAAATTATGGTAGCCCTCAAAACAGCCCAGTCCAAATGCCCATTAGAGTCTGATGAAATCCCACCACCTTACTCTCCAGTATACCCACCATTGCCACCTGCTCCTATAGCACCAGCCACTGTTAGAGAATCACAATTGGAATGCACCCCTAAGCCTAGTATGTCTCTTAAACAATCAGAGGCCACACCTGAACCACCTGTTCTGACTCCCCACACCCCACCCAGAAAGCAGCTGCCAGAATGCATGTCTGACTTCACCTCAGGGGAATGTCGTGGTGCCTTTCAGGTGCCACTGAGGAAGACTAGAGGACCAATGTATTATGATCAAGAAGGCCAGATTCAAGGTGGGCAATGCACATTTGTGCAGCAGCCTTTCACCACCACAGACCTCCTGAATTTGAAAAACTTTACGCTGTCCTTCACAGAGAAGCCTCAGGCTATGATCTACTTAATACGGTCCACTATCCAGACCCAGAGGCCAACCTGGATGGACTGCCGCCAACTCCTCCTGAGGCTATTCAATACTGGGAATTATACAGGGGTTAAAAAACAGCTAGAGGAGCACACCCTGGCTGGAGCACTCAACGCCCAGGCATATGCCCAAAATCAGTTCCCAGAGGAGGACCCCCCGAATGGGATCCCAACAGGAACCAGGGTCGCAAATGCTCAAACAGTATCAGGAGGCCCTCCTAGAAGGTATGAGAGAAGGAGGGAAAAAGGCCATAAATGTGAGCAAGGTCTCTGAGGTGTTCCAGGGAGCTGACAAGAGCCCAAGCCAATTTGATGAGAAACTCTGTGAAGTCTTTCGGCTATACACCCGCTTTGATCCAGAGGCAGCCGAAAATCTGGGTATGGTAAATGCAACTTTTGTCAGACAGTCCCAGAGGGATATTCAACATAATCTACAAAAACTAGAGGGCTTTGCTGGAATGAATGTTAGCCAGCTGCTAGAAGTTGCCACTAAAGTATTCAGTAACCGAAATCAAGAGGACCAACAAGAGGCAGACCGAAAGCAGAAAAAGAAAATGGCCATGCTTGCTGCTGCTGTTGCCGGGTACCAGATCACAGGCCCACCAGGATGAAACTTAAGCAGAGGTTGGGGAAGAAGAAAACCAGGTTGGCAGTTTCCCAGAGTGAGGCCCAGACTGCCTCAGCCTGCCCAGGGACCCCTGAACTCCATCTGTTAGCCTACACAAGAAACATCACAAACCCCTGTGTAGTTAGGGAGAAACCAATGTGCCTATTGTTATCAAGAAGGCCACTGGAAAGGTGAATGCCCCCAATGAATAGCTGACGAGGAAGCCCAACAGAAAAATGGTCCACAAGGCTCCACTTATCAACAGGACCCATCAGCTCCTAAAGGCTTTATGGGCTTGGCCTCTATGGAGGGGCTGCAACAAGAATAGGCCAGACCGGGCTCCCTGCTATCTTTAGGTCCCCAGGAACCTATGGTCAGCATGACAGTAGGGGACCAACGTATGAACTTCATGGTTGATACGGGAGCTGAACACTCTGTGATCACCCAGCCTGTAAGTCCCTTCTCCAAAAACAGGCTAATGTTATGGGAGTCACTGGGTATCAAGCCAGACATCCCTTTACGATGCTGAGATTCTGCACAGTCAGTGACCATGAGGTCATACAAGAATTCCCGTATCCCCAGATTGCCCTGTAGCCTTGATGGGATGGGACCTCCTGGGATAGCTTTGAACTCAGATAAACTTTGATTCTCCTGATCACATAACTGAAAATAAGAGGCCCAGAGACTAAAATCATGACCCTCACTGTGCCCTGGGAAGAGGAATGGCAGCTCTACAACCTAACGAAGGCCTCGCAAAAGTCTCCAGGGCTGCCATTTCGAGCACCAGGAGTGTGGGCAGCAACAATCCTCCAGGACTGGCAAAACAATATACACCTCCCCCACCCCGTGATTGTGGAACTAAAACCAGGGAGTGGAACAGTCCATCAGAGGCAGTACTTCCCACTCAAGGCACAAATAGGAATCCACAAGCACCTAGAGAGCCTCTTGCATTATGGAATCCTCCATGTTTGTCGGTTCGCTTGGAATACACCTCTGTTGCCAATGCAGAAGCCAGGCATGGACAACTACCGACTTGTTCAAGACTTGTGAGCCGTAAAAGGTCACAGTCACTCTACACCCTGTCATCCCAAACCCGTATATGCTGCTGGGTCTTTTTTTTTTTTTGAGTTGGAGTTTCACTGTTGCCCAGACTGGAGTGCAGTGGCCACTCCCGGCCACTGCAGCCTTGACCTGCTGGGCTCCTGCGATCCTTCCGCCTCAGCCTTCCAAGTAGCTGGAACTACAGGCATGCGCTACCACGCCCGGCTGATTTTTTTTTTTTTTGATTTATTGGAGAGGTGAGGTCTCGCTGCCCAGGCAGGTCTCGAACGCTCGGGCTTAGGCAATCCACTCACCTCAGCCTCCCAAAGGCACGGGATTACTGGCTGAGCCAGCTGCTGGGTCTTATCCTTGCTGAGGCTGCTGTTTTCACCTGCTTGGACCATAAGGCTGCTTCCTTCTGCATCTGCTAAGCTCCAAGGAGTCAGCTGACCTTCGTTTTCTAATGGGAGGACCCGACAAACAGCACCAAGGGGCAATTACCTTGAACCCAGCTGCCCCAAGGATTCAGGAATTCCCCAACCATCTTTGCTATGGCACTAGCCTCAGATTTAAAAGGCTTTCCAGCAAACCAGTGTGGCTGTACCTTACTCCAGTATGCAGATGACTTGTTGCGGCAGTACCAACCAAGAAAAATTGTATGCAAGGGACACAGCAACTGCTCACCCTGCTATGGGAGGCAGGTTGCAAGGTCTCAAAGAAAAAAGCTCAAATATGTCAGGAAAAAGTCAGGTATCTAGGTTTTCATTTGTTCCGAGGCCAGCGCCAACATGACCCTGAAAGAAAACAGGCAGTGTGTTCAATTTCAATCCCAACTACCCGGTGTCAAATCTCAGAGTTTCTAGGGGCTGCGGAGTTCTGTAGAATGTGGATGCCTAACTTCTCTATCATGGCAAAACCCCTCTATGAAGCCACCAAGGGGGGTGAGCTGGAGCCTCTGCTATGGGCAAAGTCTGAACAACAGGCCTTCAAACAAATTAAACAAACCCTCACCAATGCACCTGGTCTGGGACTCCCAGATGTAATTAAGCCCTTCTTTCTATACACGCATGAAAGCGCTGGCATCACTGTCGGGGTCTTAACTCAAATGCTGGGGTCATGGCATAGACCCATGGCATATTTATCCAGACAGCTAGATTCTGTGGCTCAGAGCTGGCCATCTTGTTTACGAGCCCTGGCAGCCACGGCACTCCTGATAACAGAAGCTGACAAACTAACTATGGGACAAAGCCTAACTGTCAGAGTACCTCATGCTGTGATAAATTTTTGTTTTTTTTTTAAATTTATTGTAGAGATGAGGTCTCGCCAAGTTGCCCTGATGGGTCTCGAACCTGCGGGTTCAGGCAATCCACACACCTCAGCCTCCCAAAGCACGAGATTACAGGCTGAGCCACCGAGCCCGGCTGCTGTGATAAATTTAATGGAATACAAGGGGCAATACTGGCTAACCAATGCTCGAATGGTCAAATATCAGGGAGTGCTCTGTGAAAACTCGCGCATTTGCCTAGAGGTCGTAAAGACCCTAAATCCGGCAACCTTACTACCTGTAGAACCAGGAAAACCAGACCATGATTGCATTGAAATAATAAATGAAGTGTTCTCTGGCCATCCAGATTTAACAGGCCAACCCCTCAGGGACACTGAAGTCGAGTACTTCATGGATGGGAGCAGCTTCATACAGCAGGGAGAACGCTTTGTGGGCTATTCGGTGGTAACTTTAAACTCCCCGGTCAAGGCAAAACCTCTGCCGATAGGAACTTCAGCTCAAAAAGCAGAACTCATTGCACTCACTCGAGCCCTCCCGCTAGCCACAGGGCTACGCACTAATATCAATACAGACTCCAGGTATGCTTTTACTACCTTGCATGCACATGGGGCCTTACACAAGGAGAGAGGTTGAATCAATTTAGGGGGAAAAGACATAAAATATGGCAATAAAATTCTAGAGCTACTAGAGGCTATATGGGCACCCAAAGAGGCAGCAGTGGCAGAGGGCATCAAAAGGGAAATGCAATAACTGCCAAAGGAAATCGCAAAGCAGATCAAATCTCAAAGCAAGCAAAAGAAACTGTCAACACTGCAATAACCGCAGTGCAGCTTCCTAACCCGCCAACACACTGGAGGCCTTGCGACATGCCAAATGAGAAAACATGGCTTGAAACCGAAACGGGACACCACTTATAAGCCAGATGGTGGAAGTTTCAAGATGACCGGATCGCCATTCTAGAGTCATCGGCTCTAGCATTTGTCAGGCGGTTTCACCAAGGGACACATAGCGGACGGACTGCTCTTGAGAATAGCCTCAGTAAGTACTTCTGTGTCCTCCAATATACCTCCGGTACAGCGCAGGTAGTCTGTGAACAATGTGTAATTTGTGCTCAAAATAACCCGAGGCAGGAACCCAAAGTCTCCCCTGGAGTGCAGCAGGTGCGGGGAGCACCCTTTGAGGATCTTATCGTGGACTTTACAGAACTCCTGTGCTGCTGAGGCTACAAATACCTCCTTGTTTTTGTGTGTACTTCCTCGAGATGGGTTGAGGCCTTCCCCACCAGGACAGAGAAAGCCACTGAAGTGGCCCCACTCCTGTTAAAAGAAATCATTCCTCAGTTTGGGTCCCTATCACTATAGGATAGGACAATGGGCCGCCATTTGTAGACGAGGTCGTACAGGTAGTGACAAGAGGACGGCAAATCAAATGGAAGCTCTATACAGCCTATACGCCACAAAGTTCAGGAAAGGTGGATTGAAATCCTTTATGGGCGGCCGTCCCCTCTTGTTAAGGGCATACAGGGAGACTTGAAGGAGTTAGGAAATCTCAGTCTAAAACAACAAATGCAAGCCTTAGGTTCAGCCTTAAACGCCATCCATTATCAAGTCAGAGAATGGTTACCAATTGGTTTAATTAGTGATGCCCATTCTTTTAAACTAGATAATATGGTATGAGTAAAAGAATGGAATGTACAGCCTCTAAAATCCCTCTGGAGGGGCCCATTACCGTCCTTTTGTCTACCCCAACTGCATTCAATGTAGCCAAAATAGTTCCCTGGATCCATTACAACAGAGTTAAACCTGCCTCCCAGGACTGGGAGTGCACCCCAAATCCGTCGGCTCCCCTTAAGCTGACCCTCTGGAAAGTCACTGAGGCTGATGGAAAACCCGAAACAGATTCCCCAAGCCCTGCTCTAGCCTCTCTGGGGCTGGCTAGTCTACCCACGGCTGAAGTTTGAGGATCCACCAGCCTTGTTTCAGCCACACAGCGGACGCTGGCTGATCTACGCACGGCAGAAACTTGAGGACTCAATGACATCAACACCTTACCGATAAGCCATTGTTTCTAAAATTTCATGCCTACGCTTTGCCAGTCTTTGCATTTGCCAATTGCTATACTGTTTGTTACTTTATTTGCTGTAAGACCGGAAGAGTCCACCCCTACAAACTAGACATGTTGGGAAACGGTCTCACTAGCATTTCTGTTCTTTCTTATAATAGGAAACTCTCTTGCGTTTTTATGTACTTCTGCCTAATTTGGGTGTCTATCGCTTCCCCCACACACCCAGCTTGTAAATGTATAGAAACCATTTGACCAGACATAAAAATCATTGTTCACCCCAGCCGGAAGTTTGTTACACCGACAAACATATTTGTACCCATAATGGCCAGCTGTACTTTACTGGATTATTAAACCAGAGCTACCAGTATGCTAAAGTTGGTGTTATAGCTTGTAGTACCTTTGGAAACACAAATCGAGTTTGTTGGGATTCTCACCCCTGCACCCAAAGCCATGAAACTGCTTAAAGAAGTTGTACAATTTATAATTCCCCCAGCTACCCAACAGCCAAAGTTAACCCCCTTCCCTCAACTATGGAAAGTAGGCCAAAATCTGCTTATAAATTTGGCTGAAAACATAGCCTGGACACTTGGTGTCACCAATTGTTGGGTATGCGGAGGAGCCCTAATGGCTGAAGAGTGGCCTTGGAAAGGAACTAGTCTTGATGCATACCAGCTCTTTCAATGGAACAATTCTGTAACTGTTAGAACAGACAACCTACCCCCAAAATGGGTCTTCTTCTCAAAAATAATTGGAGAAGTCTCTTAAGCAGAGCGGGCTCCACTTATACTCAATGGGTAGGAGAAACACCTTGCAAAAAAACATTATACTGGAATTCAACCCACCGAACGTGGTGGCCAACAAGGCCTGTTTGGTATTAGGCATCTGCTTATGCAATTAAACCTTCCCAGTGTAATATTGTCACCCAAACTATAAGTAACTGTACTGTACTATCCTCTGAACAAGCTAAACCTTTTCGAGGTATCCCCGTTAGAAGTCAAAGCTGGACAAACCTGTCCTCTGTAAATCCAGAACACTGGAAAGTCCCTAAACGGATATTTTGGATATGTGGAAAGGTTGCATGTACCCAACTCCCAGTGCTGTGGAGAGGCCCATGTACCATAGAAATAATCCAGCCAGGATTTTTCCTTCTGCCTAACTCAAAGGAAGATGAACTGGGCATCCCCCTTTATGAGGGTCTCAAAACACAGGGTGCTCGATCTCTTGATCAAACTGTTAATATAGGAGGGACCCAGGTTTGGAAAGATGACGAATGGTCACCCCAGAGAATTATAAATACTTATGGCAGCCAGGCTCGGTGGCTCAGCCTGTAATCCTGCGTCTTTGGGAGGCTGAGGTGAGTGGACTGCCTGATCCCGCGGGTTCGAGACCCGCTTGGGCATCAAGACCTCATCTCTACAATAAATCAAAAAATCAGCTGGGTGTGGTAGCACATGCCTGTGATTCCGGCTACTTGGAAGGCTGAGGCGGAAGGATCCCTGGAGCCCAGCAGGCGAGGCTGCGGTGGTCGGGAGGGCCACTGCACTCCAGTCTGGGCGACAGACTGAGACTCCAACTCAAAAAAAAAATCAACCTGCAAGCTCCAAACCTGCTAGACATGGGACGTGAGAAAACCAAATGACCACAAGTTGCTTTCCTGTAAATGCAAGATAGTAATCGATTCACAACCTTACCCCCGCATCCTCTCCTTGTGAAGTTTACAACCCCTGCTTGTCATGTATAACCTGGAGTCAATTTGTTCTTTGAAAATCTGGTTTTGCTAAATACAACCTTGCAAATTCCACAGAAAAATGTATAGCCATACAACATTTTTCCACAGAAAAATGTATAGCCATACATGTATACATGTAAATAAACCCATACAATTTATTTTACAAATAAAACCCTTGTCTTCTTTCTCCGGGTTGCTCAGCCTTGGAGCATTAGCCCACTGAGTCACGTCAGCGCCAATAAAGCATTGCTTCCTAAGACAGCCTTGGTGTCACAGTCTCTCTATTGTTCCCACAACAAAAGCATGAACATTTGGATGAATGGATGAATAAAAATTGTTACAGAAAAAATGTATTTTTCTGATTTTTAAAAGTAAAGTCATCAAGACACATTTAAAAGTCATTAGCTATGTTGGATTTCAGAAAACTCTAAAACAACTTTCTACTCTTTGAACTCGTCACAGAAATAGATATTAGAAGAATGTTACAATTTGTGGAAAAATCCCCAGTTGATTTGTATTTAATGGGGGAAGACATGTCTGTGAGAAGAAATAACCATTTTAACAAGTCCCTGTTGGAGGGCAGGCCCATCCATTTTGTAACACAATTTGTCATTATTTCATGTTATGGCTTGAGTTTCAGTGTTTTTCCTCTCCAAAACTCACGTTGAAATTTAATCGCCATTTTAACAATATAAAGAGGTGGGACCTTTAAGAGATGATTAGGCCATGAGGGCTCCATCCTTATGGGTGGGATTAGGGCTATTATAAAAGGGCAAATTTTACCCCCTCTTGGTCTCTTTTCTCTTGCCTTCTGCTATGTGGTGACACAGCATGAAAGCCCTCACCAGATGCTGGGAACTTCATACTGGCCTTGCCAGGCTCCAGACCTGTGAGCCAATACATTCTGATAAATTATGGAGCTTCAGGTATACTGTTATAGCAGCCCAGAATGGACTAAGACAAAAATCGGTGCCAAGAAGTGGAGCTGTCGCTCTAACAAATACCTGGAAATGTGGACGTGTCTTGGAAATTGGGTAGTGGGACCAGGCTCAGTGGCTCAGTCCGTCATCCCAGCACTTTGGGAGGCCAAGGCAAGTGGATTGCCTGAGCCCGAGGGTTGACGAGAAGCCTGGGCAACCTGACAGGACTTCATTTGTACAATAAAAGAAAAAAATTAGCCTGGCCTGGTAGCGTGCACCTGTAGTTCTGGCTACTTGGAAGGGTGAGGCAGAAGAGAAGGATCACTGGTGCCCAGCAATTCCATGCTGGGATGGCTGTACGTGTGCCGCTGCACGCCAGCCTGGGCGACAGAGTGAGATTCCAACTCAAGAAAGAGGGGGAGAGAGAGAGAGAGAGATTGGATAATGGGGTAGAGGCTGGAAAAATTTGGAGGGGTGAGCTAGAAAAGACCTATATTGCCATAAGCAGAACATTAAGGGTGACTCTGGTGAGGCCTCATAAGAAGGAAATGTAGGCCGGGCTCGGTGGCTCAGCCTGTAATCCCAGCACTTTGGGAGGCCGAGGTGAGTGGATTGCCTGAGCCTGCGGGTTCGAGACCTGCCTGGGCAACATGATGAGACCTCATCTCTACAACAAATCAAAAAAATTAGCCGGGCGTGGTAGCGCGCACCTGTAGTTCCAGCTACTCGGAAGGCTGAGGCGGAAGGATCGCCGGAGCCAGCAGGTCGAGGCTGCGGTGGCCGGAAGTGGCCACTGCACTCCAGTCTGGGTGACAGAGTGAGACTCCAACTCAAAAAAAAAAAAAAAAGAGGAACTGTAGGAGAAAAATCTCGTTCTTTTTAGAGGTTACTCAAGTGGTCAGAATATTAGCAGAAATATGGATGCTAAAGGTCATTTTGATGGGGTCTCAAGCAGAAATGAAGAACAAGGTCTTAGGTACCCAAGGAACGACCATCTTTGTTACAAAGTAGCAAATAATGTGGCTGAATTGTATCCATGCCCAAGGGCTTTTACGGAAGATAACAATTTAAGAGTGATGAACTAGGCTACCCGGCAGAAGAAATCTCTAAGCAGCAAAGCACTGAAGGATCTGCATGGCTTCTCTTAACTACATATGGTAAAATTAGAAGAAAAAAAGTGATTTAAAGATGAAATTTATAATTTATTTAATTTTTAAAGATGGAGTGTTGTTCTTTTGCCCAGGCTGGAGTCCAGTGATCTGATCATAGCTCACTGCAGCCTTGAACTTCTGGACTCAAGTGATCCTCCTGCCTCAGCCTCCCAAGTAGCTGGGACTATGGGTGCATGCCATCAAGCTGGCTAATTTCTTTTTTCCTTTCTTCTGTTCTTCCTTTCTTCTGGCCACCACAGCCTCTACCAGCGGGGCTCCAGCGATCCTTCCGCCTCAGCCTTCCAAGTAGCTGGAACTACAGGCGTGCTCTACCACGCCCAGCTAATTTTTGATTTATTGTAGAGATGAGGTCTCACTAAGTTGCCCAGGTGGGACTCAAACCCATGGGTTCAAACAATCCACTCACCTCAGCCTCCCAAGGCACGGGATTATAGGCTGAGCCACCGAACCCAGCTTGCTTGCTTTCTCTCTTTCTCTCTCTCTCTCTTCCTTCCTTCCTTCCTTTCTTTCTTTCTTTCTCTCTTCTCTCTCTCTTTCTTTCTTTCTTTCTTTCTTTCTTTCTTTCTTTCTCTCTCTCTCTTTCTCTCTTTCTTCTCTCTCTCTCTCTCTCTCTTTCTTTCTCTTTCTTTCTTCTTTTTCTTTCTTCTTTCTTTCTTTCTTTCTTTCTTTCTTTCTTTCTTTCTTTCTTTCTTTCTTTCCTTCTCTTTCTTTCTTCTTTCCTTTTTCTTTCTTTCTTTTCTTTTCCTTTTTTTTTTTAAACACAGGCTCTTGCTGTGTTGCCCAGTGGTCTGTAACTCTGGACCTCAAGTGACCCTCCTGCCTCAATCTCTTCAAGTGTGAGGATTACAGGTGTGAGTGGCTACACCCAAGCAAATTTATAATTAGGAGAGCACAGTGTAAACATTTGGAACATCCCCAGTCTGGCTATGTAATGAATAAAAAAGTATATTCAGGAGAGTACACCAAGGGTGTGGCCAAGAAACTACTCATTAAGACAATGGGAGAAAGACCTCAAAGGCATTTGGAGATCATCAAGGTTTTCCCCCCCATCACAGGTTCTGAGCCTTATGGCCTTAAAGGCAGAACAGTTTTGGGCTTGAGATGCCTTCAGGACTGGCTGCCCAGGGCCACCTGATGTCTTCTGGTGCAGCACTCCTTAGTTGCCCACCATGGCTCAAGTGGGCCCAGGTGTGGCTTAACCTGCTGCTTCAGGACTTCCAAGTTGTAAACCTTGGTGTTGTACATGGTGCAGATGAGCTGTGGGGGCATGGCTTCCTCCACCTAGATTTCAAAAGACAGCCACTGTAGGATCCCTGCTAGGGCAATGTGAGGCCACCACAAAGAGTCCCACTAGGGCAATACACTGGAGTCATGAGGGTGTAGAGCTATACCAGAGTGCAACGCTAACCTGGAAAAGCAGCAAGACACCCAATTCTAACACTTAAGAGCAGTTTCAGTGGCTACGACCAGCAAAACCATGAGGAGTGGGAATTCACAGGACCTTGGAATCCCAAGTGTTATGCCAGTGTGTCCAGGAAGTGGGACATACAGTCAAGGAAGATTAATCTGGAGCCTAAAGCTTTGATGTTGTTCTCTCTGTTGGATTTTGGACTTACTTGGGACCAATGACTGTATTTTTCTTGCCTGTTTCTTTCTTTTGGAATGGGAGTGTTTAGTCTGTGCCTGTCCCACCCTGTATTTTGGAAATACGTAAATTGTGTTGACTTCACAAGCTCCCAGCTGGAAGGGGATTTGTTTTAGGATAAATTCTGCCTTCAATCTCACCCATAGCTGATTCAGAAGAGATTCTGGACTTTGGATTTTTGAATTGGTATAGGAATCAGTTAAGATTTTGGGGACTATTGGGAGGGAATGCATTTATTTCATAGGTGAAAAGTATGAGTTTGGAAGGCAAGGAAAAGAATGCTATGGTTTGAATGTTTGTTCTCTCCAAAACTCATGTTAAAATTTAGTTGTCACTGTAACAGCAGTAAGAGATGAGACCTTTAAGAGGTAAATTGGCCATGAGGGTTCTACCCTCATGGGTGGGGTTAACTAGCACTAGAGGAGAGCAAAGTTTGTGCATCAGAAGGAAGGTCCTGGAAGAAGTCTGGATGGTCCACATGGCTACCTGGACCCTTCTGTGATGCAGGTAGGTGGAGCCTCACAGGAACTCATGTTGGATGCTCATGTGGTCTGGTCTCATTCTTGTCCATTCACACTTGCAGCTGGAATCTTGGACCCTCATGGTCCAGCTTCTCAATGTGACTGGCTAGTTTTCTCAGGGCTGTTCTCATTGCTTCTGTATGGCTTCCTCCTTTTCCCATCTCTCAGGACAGAGAGTAGAAGAGGTGGCTTCTCATTTCAAGTCTTAGAAACTTGATCTGTTAGTCACCCATTTCTTGGTACAACTCCCATTTCTAGCCCCTTCTTCCAGGTCTGTGGAAAGTTATAGCCTATTGAAGTCTAATGAACACAACACACAATCCACCCATTTAATGTGTACAATTCAATCACCTTAAGCATATTTTTACAAGTTGTACAAGCATCACCACAATTAACTTTTAGAGTATTTTATTACTCACATTCTGAGACTAGTAATGAATTTTCTGATATTCCTGTATTTGTAGGGGAGATAAGAAAACCATATAAGTAGAAAATTACATATTGATGGCCAACACATAGTGTTTAGCCAGTAAATATGCTGGAAAATTAGTAAATGAATTGAATTGAATTGAATATCAATATAAGTATTGTTAGAATATGGTACAGAATAAGCACTTCAGCAAGGGAGAGAAAATAATGTGTGCACAGTCCTTGACACAAGGAGCGAATGCTTTTAATATAATTTTCTGTTACTTATTAGAAGATGTGAGTTTCTTTTTTTTTTTTTTTTGAGTTGGAATCTTACTCTGTCACCCAGAGGCATGCTCCCAGCTACCACAGACTCGACCTATTGGCCTCCGGAGATCCTTCCCCTTGGCCTTCCAAGTAACCGGAATCATAGGCACGCGCTACCAAGCCCGACTAATTTTTTATTTATTGTAGAGATGAGGTCTTGCCAAGTTGCCCAGGCTGGTCTCAAACCCACGGGCTCAGGCAATCCACTCACCTTGGCTTCCCAAAATGCTGGGATTACAGGCTGAGCCATCTAGCTTGGCCGTTGTGAGTTGTTACTGAAAAAGGTGAATTTCTCTTTTCTCTCTGTCTTTCAAATTTTGATTCATATGTTTTCAAGCTTGTTTTTAAGTGCATGCATTTTTTAGGTTTGTTATATCTTCTTGATGAATTATCTCCTTTATCATTTTAAAATATCCCTTTTTGTCTCTGGTTATCCTTTTTGACTTGAAATCTACTTTAATAGTAATATAGGCTGGCATGGTGGCTCAGCCTGTAATCCCAGCACTTTGGGAGGCCAAGGCGAGAGGATTGCCTGAGTCTGGGGGTTCAAGACCAGCCTGGGCAACTTGGTGAGACCTCGTCTCTGCAATAAATCACAAAAACTAGCTGGGCGTGGTGGCTTGCATCTGTAGTTTCAGCTGCTTGAAAGGCTGAGGTGGAAGGATCACCTGAGCCCAGCAGGTCGAGGCTGCTGTGGCCATGAGCGTGCCACTGCACTCCAGGCTGGGTGACAAGAATGACACTCCAACTAAAAATAAAATAAAAATAAAGAAAAAACAGTAATTTAGATATACCATCTTTCTGCTTAAAGTATGTATAGAAGTTATTTCCCCATTTTTTTACTTTCAGTCTGTGTATATATTTTATTTAAAGTTGGTTTCTTGTAAACAATGTGTTGTTGAGTCTCGCTTTGTAACCCAACCTGACAATCCTTGCCTTTTAATTATTTAGTTCATTTATGTTTAATGTACTTATTAATTTAGTTGGTTTTAAATCTGCAACATCTATTTATTTGTGATTTGTTGACTGTTCTTTGTACTTTTTGCTCCTGTTTTTGTGTGAATTCAGTATTTTTTAGTATCTATCTCCTCTATTGGCTTTTTAGTGATACTCTTATCTAGAAATGTATTTCTCATGGTTGATCTAGGAAATATGACATGCACTCTTAATTTATCACACAGCTTCAGATATAATGTAAAACATGTAAAACTGTAATTCTTTTTATCTCCCTATCCTTTGTGATAATGTAGTCATATACTTTACTTCTATGTTATAAAGCTCACAGTAAAATGTTTTAATTTTTGTTATAAATAGTAAAATAACTTTTAAATAATTTAAGAACAATTAAGGAATCTTTTATACTTACCCACATAATTAACACTTTCTACCAGCATTCTGCATTTCTGCTTCTAGATCTGAATTTCTGTTGTTTCATTTTCTTTCAGTCTGAAAAATTTCCTTTTTTATTTTTGTATTATAAGTATGCTATTGACAAGTTTTCTCTTTTTTTTAATCCATCTGAAAAAGTTTTAATTTTACTTTTATTTTAGAAGAGTATTTCCATTGGATACAGTTTTAGTTTGAGTTTTTTTCTCTTAGCACTTTAAACATAGCATTCCGATGGATTATGGCCTCCATTATTTTAGGTAAAAGTCAGTTGTCACTGATACCATTATTTCCCTGTGTGTAATGTCTTTTTTTCCCATTTTGCTTCCTTTAAGGTTTTGAAAGAATTTTGCTTATGGTTTTTAGCAGTTTGACTATCAATTTGCCCAAATGTAGTTTTCTTTATATTCATCCTGTTTGGGGTTTACCAACTTCTTGGATTGGCAAATTGCTATCTTTTATTGTTTTTAATCAAAATCTGCAAAAAAATGTTAGTTAACATTTCTCCAAAACTTTTCTTTTCCTTTTTTCTCTGCTTTCTATCCTTCAGGGATTTTAACTACAGCTATGTAAGACAGATTACTGATTCAGGTCATGAAAGCTTTGGTCAAGTTTTGCAATTTTGTTCCCTCATTTGCTTTAGGTTAGATGATTTCATTGACCAGACTTAAGTGTACTGATGATATTTTTGCTTGAGGTCCTCTACTTATTCCATCCAAAAATTTTTCAATAATATTATTCAATTAAACATTTGAGATACTGTATTTTTAGTTCCAAAATTTCTTTTCTTTTACAACTTCCATGTCATTCCTGAAATTCCCTATTTCTTCATCTGTTATGTACTTCTTTTCTTATATTTCAGTGGTTCTCATCCAGGGGCAATTTCCTCCCCTAAGAATATTTAGTAGAAACGTTTTGGCTGTCATTAGGAATCAATCTAGTGGGTAGAGGCCAGGAATGCTGCTAAACATTCTACAAGGCACAGGGCAACCTGCTTCACAATAAAGAATCATCCAGCCCAAAGTCAATACTGCCAAGATTGAGAATTCCTTTTATAGATTTTCTAACATATTTATCATTGCTTTTGATGTTCTTTTCTGTTAACACCTGAGTTCTCGTAGGTCTGTTTCTGTTTACCATATTTTTTCTTTTGACCATGAATTACATTTCTTATGTCTTCACATGTGTACTACACTTTTTGTTAATATTGCACATTGTAATTTGCACTTAGAGAATTTGGGTTCTACAGTATTTCTCTGAAGAGTACTAGCTTTTAATACAGCAAGCAGTAAGATTACAGGTAGATCACTTTGAACTTGCACAGGCTTGATTTTAGACTTTGTTAGCGTGATTCATTTCAGTTTTACCCTGAATCTTAGAGTTAATTTCTTTTTTTGGGGGGGGGGTTGGAGTCTCACTCTGTCACCCAGACTGGAGTGCATTGGCAGGCACACTCATGGCCTCCCCAGCGTCGACCTGCTGGGCTCTGGAGATTCTTCCGCCCCGGTCTTCCAGGTAGCCGGAACCACAGGTGTGCGCTACCACACCTGGCTAATTTTTATTTATTTATTTATTGTAGAGACGAGGTCTCGCCAAGTTGCCCAGGCTGGTCTTGAACCCTCAGGCTCAGGCAATCCACTCGCCTCGGCCTCCCAAAGTGCTGGGATTACAGGCTGAGCCACCGAACCCAATCCGAGTTAATTTCTTAGTCCTAGGTCAATCTGACACAAACTACTCTGTATTACTAGAAGGAAGCAGTTTGATCAGTTAATAGCTTTATTTTTGCATTATGTTTTGCATCTGTTGTGTTTTTCAATACCTAACTTTGGTTATTTTCAATAGGATTTTGAATTCTTAAATGTTAGTTTTCTCGTTCATATTTTTCTTAGCTCTTCCAACTCTCTTGTCTTCTTCTGACACCTTATAATATTGCTTTGAATCCTTATATTTCTGCTTTGATGTCGTTTATCAGATAACTAGGTTGCCTGTAATATCTTTCAAACGAAGAAATAATCTCTCAAGTTTCAGCAACCAGAAAGTTAGTGGAGCTTTTATAAAGTCCTTAGTCAAAGTAAGGAATGCCTATACTCATAGTGTTCCAGGAAGTTTTAAAAAATGAAAATGGTGACGTATTTCATATTTTTCTTTAAAATTTCATTGTTGTTTTGGGGCTTGAAGGGAGCAGAATAAAAGTGTCTCTTTGGTGACTTTTTGTTTCCAAATGCTAAGTGTAGTCCGAGAACAAGCCATGAGCAAAGGGTGCTCTTCATGACTGTTTAGGAAGGTTTGATGCATATGTTTGTTGAGAAGTGAGAGTGATTAATATTTTGTGGTCTAATATGGAACACTGCAGATTGTTAGGAAGTAACTGTAGCCTTTAAACTCTTTTTGCCAAAGCTCATCTATCACAGAAAGAAAACAGGGGCAACCCTTAGCTGCAAAAGCAAGGAGGAACAGAATTCCGAGATTCATCCCAATCAACCCTTGCCATTCCTGCTCCTCTCACCTCCGCTACCTGTGCTAGGAGGGTGGACACAGGCCCAGCTCCTTCACTTCCAACAAATTCACACGTGAATTTTTACTGCAGCATCAGGGCTAACTAAAGAGAAGACAGGAAATTCCTGTTTACCTCCTGTATTACAGCCTTCCCTCTCCAGCACAGGCCGAAGGGAGCTATCTTTGCCTGAGAGTTCACCCATGGGCTTGCCAAAAACAAAATGGCAGTCTTCCACCCAGAGGTGGAGATTTTGGTGTTTTTTAACTTTTAACATTTTTAACTGATATATAATAATTGTATATATTTATGGAGCACAGAGTGTTGTTTTCATATATGCAGCGTTTATAGTGATTAAATCAGGGTGATTGGAGTATTAAATCAAAGATTTATAATGTTTGTGTGTTGGTAGCATTCAAAATTATCGTGTCTAGCTGTTTGAAAATATACAGTAAATTATCGATTGTGGTCACCCGACAGTGCTAAAGAACACCAGCGCTTATTCCTTCTATCTAGCTGTGATCTGAGATCCTTTAACTGACATCTCCCTGTCCGCCCTAACTCCAACCCTCCCCAGCTTCTAGCAACCCCTAGTCTACTCTATAATTCTGTGAGATCAATTTAAACTTCTGCTTCCAAGTGAGCACATGTACTATTTATCTTTCTATGCCTGGTTTCTTTTACTTAAAATAATGCCCTTCAGGGTTCATCCATGTTGCTGTGAATTATAGGTTTCATTCTTTCTTTTATGGCTAAATAGTGTTCCAATGTGTATGTGTACCACATTTTCTTTATTTATTCATCTTTGTTGGACACTTATGTTGATTCCGTATCTTGGCTATTGTGAATAGTACTGCAATAAACACGGGGGTGCAGATGTCCCCTTAGTATACTGCCTTTCTTTCTGTTGGAATTATACTGAGTAGTGGGATTGCTGGATTACATAGTAGCTTTATTTGTAGGTTTTTGTTTTTGTTTTTTTTTTTAATCAGGGCCTCTGTCACCAGGCTGGTTGCATGATCATGGTTCACTGCAGTTTTGACCTCCTGGGTTCAGGAGATCCTTCACTTTAGCCTCCCAAGTAGCTGGGACTACCGGCAGGATGCCTGGTGAAATTTTTTATTTTTTGCGGAGATGAGGTCTCACTTTGTTGCCCAGGCTGGTCTGGAACTCCTGGACTCAAGCAGTCTTCCCGTCTCGGCCTCCCAAAGTGCTGGGATTACAGGTGTGTCACCACCATTTGCCCATTTTTAAATTAGATGATGATGATTATTTTAACTGTTTGGAGTTTCTTGTATTCTCTGGATATTAATCCCTTGCTGAATGAAGAGTTTGCAAATATTGTTTCCCATTCTGCAGGTTGTCTTTTCACTCTGTTGCTTGTTTCCTTTGTTGGGCATAAGGTCTTTAGTTTAATGTAGTCCCATTTGTCTAATTTTGTTTTTGCTGTCTGTGCTTTTGAGGTCTTAGAATATTCTTCAGGGCCGGGCTCGGTGGCTCAGCCTGTAATTCCGCGCCTTTGGGAAGCTGAGGTGAGTGGATGCCTGAGCCCGTGGGTTCGAGACCCGCCTGGGCAGGCGAGGCCTCATCTCTACAATAAATCAGAAAATTAGCCGGGCGGGGTAGCGCACACCTGTAGTTCCAGCTACTCGGAAGGCCGAGGCGGAAGGATCGCCGGAGCCCAGCAGGTCGAGGCTGCGGTGGCCTGGAGCAGTCACTGCACTCCAGTCTGGGAAACAGAGTGAGACTCCAACTCAAAAAAAAAAAAAAGAATATTCTTCAGGGAAAGTCTTTTCAATAAATGGGTGCTGAGAAATCTGAATACCCATATGCAAAAGAGTGAAACTAGACTGGGCTCTGTGGCTCAGCCTGTCACCCCAGCACTTTGGGAGGCTGAGGTAAGAGGACTGCCTGAGCCTGTGGGTTTGAGATCAGCTCAGGCAACTTGGGGAGACCTTGTCTCTACAAAAAATAAAAAATCGTGCGTGCCTGTAGTTCCGGCTACTTGGAAGGCTGAGGCGGAAAGATCACCAGACCCCAGCGGCTCAATGCAGAGGTGACCATGAGCATGGAGCCACTGAACTCCAGCCTGGACGACAGAGTGAGAGACTCCAACTCAAAAATAAAAAAAGAATAACACTAGACCCTGTCTTTCCCCATATATAAAAATTAACTCAAAGGAATTCAAGGCTTAAATATAAGACTTGGAACTGTAAAACTTCTAGAAGAAAACACAAGGAAAATGCCTTGGGACATTTGTCTGAGATTCTGCAAATTTTAAAGTTAGTTTGAGCTGTTACATTTAATGAAACTAAGTAAACTTTACTAGACAGTATATGCTCAATATCAGGTGAATGCCGTGGAAAGTTATATGAAACATCTTCTCATGGCAGAGAAGAATGAGTGGTTAGAGAGGTCCTCAGGAGCAAACGGGATTGAGTTAGGATTAGCAGGAGTCAACTATACGAAGGAGGAGCAGAAGAAAGTGCTGGGGAATGGTATAAACAACCTGGTAAGTACCTGTTGTGCTCAGAGGGTGGGACGGTTTAAGGAGACCTAAGTGAACAAGTATGAGCATAGATGAGTGCCACTGCTTACTAGAAATTCAGTTTCTTTGGTTCTAGCATTAGAGCCAGTGATGCTTTATTGTGTGTATACAAAGTTTAAAAATTGTTCACTAAGCAGCTGGGTATGGTGACTCATGCCTGTAATCCCAATACTATGGGAGGCCAAGGTGGGAGGATCACTTGAGGCCAGGAGTTTGAGACCACCCTGTCTCTAGAAAAAAAAAAAAGCTTATTAATGACTATATACTCTGATATGAACCTATTGTTTTTTTTTTTTTTTTTTTAGCTGTGACTGTGCAAAAATTTAAATATATGCTGCTATGGTATAAATGGTTATATCCCTCTCAAATTTATATGTTGAAATCCTTACTCCCAAGGTATTAGGAGGTGGGGACTCTGGCCTCACCAGATTCCAAATCTGTTGGTGCCTTGACCTTGGACCTCTCAAGCCTCCAGAATGTGAGAAATCAATACTGATTGTTTATGAGACTCCCAGTTTATGGGATCTTTGTTGTGGAAGCCAGAATTGAGCAACACATATGCAGAATAAATAAAATAGCACAGTGAACTCCATTGTAACCATCACCCAATTTCAACAATTAGGAACATTAAGCCATAAGTTTTGTTGTTGTTGTTTTTTTTTTGAGTTGGGTCTCTGTCACCCAGGCTAGAGTGCAGTGGCACACTCACGGCCACCCCAGTGTCAACCTGCTGGGCACCAGTGATGCTTCCGCCTCAGCCTTCCAAGTAGCCAGAACTACAGGGGCGTGCTACCACACCCGGCTAATTTTTTTTATTTATAGTACAGGCAAGGTCTTGCCAAGTTGCCTGGGCTGGTCTTGAACCCCTGGGCTCAGGCAATCTTCTCGCTTCAGCCTCCCAAAGTGCTGGGATGACAGGCTGAGCCACTGCGCCTGACCAGTCATAAGTTTTTGATTGACGTCTCTGTTCACTCTTCTCACATTCTGTTATTTTTAGTTTTTTTTGGGGGGGAGGGTAAAATCACCTTAACTGTGTGATTTTGACAAGGGATAAAACAATAATACTCATCCCTTTATTATGATGTGGATGGAGTGTGTCCATTTCCCCAGAATGTTCCTTCAGCCCCTTTTCCCCCACACCCTAGAAACAAATATTTTTCTGATTTATATTTCACCTTATTTTTGCCTTTTCTAGAACTTCATAGAAATAGACTCAATCTATGTACTGCTTTGTAACTGGCTTCTTTCTCTCAGCATAGTGTAAGTTAGATTTATCTACATTATTGCATGTCAGTGGTTTGTTCCTTTTTTTTTTTAAGTTGGAGTCTCACTCTGTCGCCCAGGCTGGAGAGCAGTGGCACATTCCCGGCCACCGCAGCCTCAACCCGCTGGGCTCCGGCAATCCTTCCGCCTCAGCCTTCTAAGTAGCTGGAACTACAGGCGCGCGCTACCACGCCCGGCTGATTTTTTATTTATTGTAGAGATGAGGTCTCGCCAAGTTGCCCGGGGCGGGTCTTGAACCCACAGGCTCAGGCAATGCACTTGCCTCGGCCTCCCAAAGTGCTGGGATGACAGGCTGAGCCACCGAGCCCGGCCTGTTTGTTCCTTTTTATTGGCAAATGATATTCCACAATATGTAGTATTTTATTATGTAACTACACCATGTTACGTACATGGAATCTAATATATAATAATTATACATAATATACATGTGATTATAATATGGTCATATTATATAGTTATTGTTAGGGTGACACACTCCCAGAGGGGCCTCCAGAATGTTAGGGATGTGGAATGTCTGGCATGTGATCTGATGCTGCATTTAAGATGCATAGAACTGCACAGAAGTTAGATGAGAAAATATTGTTTATTTAGAAAGTAAATTAGAGAGAGAGAGAGAAAGGAGATTCACCTTCTCAAGCTAGGCAAGGGAGCCAAAGCCAGGAAACATGGTGACTGAAAGGGTTTAGTCTTTTTGCCTCAGCGTAACCATTAGAAAGCATTCAGACATTCTACTGCAGGACAAACAGAAGCCTGTCCCATCCCATCTCCCCTCGGCAAATCTCCTTCAGATGCAAGACCAGGACAGCCCAACCATACACGGTTTAGCATAATCATCTCTAGTCAACTTTTAGGCTCCTTGTCAAGGCTGAAGATCAAAGGTCACCCTTTGGCCAGCCAAAGTCATAAAAGTAATAATACAACCACCCCACCTTTGGTCAAGGAATTTGTGAGTTGGCAGTGTCTGAGTTTGTGAATTGCAAATGTCTAACAAGTCTCTTGCAGGAAACCCCTCCCCCAGGGTTAACCTAATCAGCCCTTTGTGACCTATGTGACACGAATAAGCCCCACCATGGCAGCAATCATGTGACTAACCCATCCATCTGCCTGCTGTCCATCACCTGACATCAGGTACCTGCACTTGTCTGCCCCCTTGTGATGACGTGGAAGCAGACCACCACCCAATCACCTTAGTGATCTTTGCCCATCAAGGGGAATGGTTAAAAGGACTCAACCACAAGCAACCAGTGGCCATGGCCTTGCTAGGTGCTGATGTGGTCATGTGCTCTTTGAGCTATGGTTGTCACCATGCTTCCTGGCTTTGGCCCTCTCCCTAAACTTGGGGAGGTCAATCTTCTTTCTCTTTCTAATTTACTTTTAAATAAACTTTTGGTTTTTTTAACCTCCACGTGTTGCAATTCTTTGCATTTACTCGGATCTCTGGGTTACCGGTACGGCGTCCTCTCTTCCCTTTCCAACTCTCCACCATTCCACCCTCACCACTGTTGATACCCGAACAGTGACAGCCATAGCTCAAAGAGAACCTGGCCACATCAAAGTTTAGTAAGGCAGTGGCCACAGTGGCCTGGCAATGGCAAAATAGCTGCTCATGGTTGAGTCCTTTCAACCATTTCCCTTGGATGGTGGAAGGTCATTAAGGTGATTGGGTGGTGGTCTGCTCCAGGTCATTACAAAGGGGCAGGTAAGCACAGATATTGGCATCAGGCGATGGACAGCAGACAGATATTGCTGCCATGGTGGTGGACTAGATGGGAGGAGACAAGGGGAGGAGATTTTCCTGGAGGAGACTTGCCAGATGTTTGCAATCCACAAAGTCCTTGATTTAAATGTGGTCTATTACCATTTCTATGACTCTGCCCTTGTCTTGCATCTGAGGGAGATTTTCTGAGAGGGTGGGATAGGCTGCAGCTTGGCCTGCAGGAGAATGTCTGAACACTTTCTAAAACCTGCCTATGGAAATTTATTTATCTATGTCTAACCTGTGCTGGATTCAATGTGTGTTAGGTAAAGCACAAATGGTTATGCTGAAGCAAAATGTGAACTAAGTTTATTCTAAATTTCTTGGGGTCCCTCCTTTCAGTTATGTATGAAGTAATTATATAACCAAACAATATATTAGTATGTTATATAAGGCATATGAAATATATATTAATATTATATAATTACATTTGCTATATATAGTATAGACTATATAATATGCATATTTTATTTAATATTATATATAGCAACATATAATAATATATACTTTTTTTGCTTTGCAAATGTTTTGAGAATATTTGTATCTATGTTTGTGAAGAATATTGACTTACAATTTTTTTTCTTAAATGTTCTCTTTAAATCTTGAAATAGAAGTTATGCTTATCTTATAAGTTAGTTGAAAAGTGTTCCTTTTTCTCTATTTTTATAAAGAGCTTGTGTAAAATTCATATTATTTTGTCTTTAATGTTTGATAGAATTACCTGGTGAAAACAGCTGGGCTGGTATTTACTTTTTGATGAGTTAATTTTTGTAACAATCGTAATTTTCTTGATAAAGGACCAATTACATTTTATTTTTACTCTCTTTCCAATTTAAATAACTTGTGATTTTCATAGAATCTGTTCATTCCTCTCAAGTTGTTAAATTTATTGACATAAGTTGTTCACAGTTTTTATTGTTTTTCAATTTTTATTGTTTGTGTAATTACAGGGATATCATTTTTTTTGCTCCTGTTTCTAGTGATTTTGTTCTTTCTAAAGTCTTACTAGATGGATAGCCACCTTTTAAAAAACATTTCCAAAGAAGAAATTTTTTTTACTTTCTTAATTTTCTCCATTGTCTGCCTGTTTTCTTTTTTTCTGCTATTTGTTACATCTTCTCACTTAGTCTGGGCTTACTTCTCTTCTTTTTCCAGATTTGTAAGATAAAACTTCATTGATTTGGGTCTTGTGGCTTATTCTTTAAATAATAGGTATTTAAAAGTTTATTGTTTATTTGAAACTTGTTGATTTCTAATTTACTTTTATTTTAGCCAGAGCACATACTCCCATTCTTAAAACATTGAGACTTGTTTTATAGTTAGCATATGGTCCATTTTCATTAATATTCCATGTACATTTGAAAATAATATCTATTCCTTAGCTATTAGCTGTAGTATTCTGTAAATATAATTATGCCAGGGAATTTTATAGTGCCTCTCACATCATCTATATTATTGCTAAGTTTTTTTCCTAATTGTCCTATCAGTTACTTAGAGATGAGTTTAAAATCTCCAAAACTCTGACCAGGCATATATGTTCTGCCTTCCTGATATGTTGTTCTGCCTTCCTGATATGTTGATATTTTCGTCATTATAAAATGTTCCTTTTTATCTTTGGCACTGATTTTTGTCTTGAAATCTGTTTACTGGATATTAATAGCAACTCCAGCTCTATTATACTTAGTGTTTCTTTGGTATTCCTTTTTCATCTTTTTACTTTCAACACATTTATATCTTTGTATTAAGATGTGTCCTTTGTAGATAGCATATACTTGGGTCTTAGCTTTTTATCTAATCCAAAAATTTATGTTTCTTTACATTAGAATATTTACTCCCTTTATTTAACATCATTATTTAGAAGGTTGGATTTAAAAACTCAATTTTGCTACTTGTTTTCTATTTGTTTTGTTTGCTTTTTGTTAACTTGTTTCTCCATTTTTGCCTCTTCCTGGGTTAGTACAATGTTGTTTTTAGTTTCTTTTTAATCTTTCTTCGTATATCTATTTTAATCTTTTTTAGTAATTCTTTCGGGGACTACATTATGTGTCTTTAATTTATCATAACCAACTTAGACTTAACTTTTTATTACTTCATGTATTATATAGAAACATTACTACTGTAGCTTAGTCTCACCAATTTACTCTAACATTTCTGAAAGTTGTAAGTCATCCTTCTCTTTTCCAATTTAGTTTGGAAAATAGTCATACAGTAAAATTTACTACTTTTATTTTGCTGTACAGAATTATGAGTTTTAAACACAGGTGTGTCTTCATTTAAGCATGACAGAATAGATTCCTTACCTTCCGAATGCCTTCATTCTGTCTTTTTGTGGGGACAACTTCTGGCTCATCATTCCTGGCAGCCACTGATCTGTTATCCATTACTATGATTCTGTTTTTTTGAGAATATCAAATAAATGGATTCATACAATATCTGACCTTTTAAGACATGTTTCTCTCATTCAACATAATATCTTTGCAATTCATTAAAATTGTTTCATGTATCACTGCTTTTTTAAAAAAATCATACGATGGATGTATCACACTTTGTTTATTCGCCTACTAAAGAACATTTGAATTGTTTCTAGTTTTTTGATGTCACACATAAAGCTATTGCGAGTATTTTTGTACAGCTGGTTGTGTGGATGTATGTTTTCGATTTTTTCAGGGCAGACACCTGGGAATAGGATTGTTGAGTCATATGGTAAGTCAATGTTTAATGTTGTAAGAAATTGACAAACTGTTTTCCAGAGTGGTTGGGTCATTTTGTAATATTATTATCAGTGTATGATGGTTCCAGTTGCTCTGCATCCTTGCCAACACTTGATATTGTTAATATTTTTTAAAATTTTAATTATTCCGATAGGTTTATAGTGGCTTTTTATTATCAACTGAATTTGCATTTCCTAATGGCTAAAAATGTTAACCTTTTTTTCATGTGCTTATTTGCTATCCTTATTTAGTCTTTGGTGAAGTGTCTATTCTAGTCATTTCTCATTTTAAAAAATCAGGTGTTTTCTTATCATTGAGTTTTAGAAGTTCTTTATATACTTGAGATACAAGTCCTTTGTTGAATATGTGATTTGTAAATATTTTCGTCTAGTCTATAGTTTGTCTCTATTCTCTTGGCCGTACCTTTGGATGAGCACACATCTTTAATAAAGTTCATTTTATCCAATATTTTTAATGGAGCATGATTTTGGTATCTAGAAAATATTTACTTAACTCTGAGTTGGTGTTTTTCCTTCTTTGCTTTCTCTCTAAAGGTTTTACAATTGTATACGTTACATTTTAAACTCTAATCCATTTTGAGCTAACTTTTACTTAGGGCAAGATTTATTTATTTCTGCATATAGATGACAATTATTCTAACATCATTGGTGGAATCACTCTTTTTTTAAAATGTAAATCTTGCTCTAGCTCCCTGAATAAAATACTCCATCTCAGTAAAAATATAGAGTTAAAAAAGTAAGTCTCACAGTGCATTAAATCCTTGGCTTCTTCCCAAGATGCAATGACTGTAATTAATTTATAATGTATTCTACCACTAAATTTCTGTGTATATACAAGCATAAAGATATATATCTCTTTTTTAAATATACATGCACACATGCATACACACACACACACACACACACACACACACACACACACACACACATTTTGGCTTACTATACCCACCATTTATAGCCTGTCTTTTTTTCACTTGATGTGAAGTTTCAGCAAACTTTCCATGTCGGTTCAAAAAATGCTTCATTCTTTTAAATAGCTTTGAAATATCCCATTGTATGAATGCCATAATTTACTGAACCGGTTGAGGCTGATTCATCCTTAGGATATTTTAATTCATTTGCTGTTCAGTTGTATTCCTCTAATAATTATCTTATTCACAGGAAGTTCAGGTCCCCATGAAACGCCAAAGCAATGGATAACATCCCTCCTATTTAGAAAGAATGGCACAGATCAGGGCTGCTTTTCTAAGGGAGAAGAAGGAAACTTTCTACAAGTGCAGAAGAATTATCTTCAAATAAAACTCAGACCGACATATATCAAGAATGTCTCTTGTAATGAAATTATCTTTTCTAAGAATAAGAAAGCAGTGACCCTTATAGTATAATTTAACAATGGAATTAAGTGGTCTCATTTCTTTTCACAAAATGTCCTGCTGAAGAAGCTATTTCTGACAAGGGCTTCTCTTTCTATCTTCCAAGGGCAAGTGCTGTTCGCGTGTCAAGCAGACTTGTAAACTTGGACACAAAGACCTTCTTAAAGTCACAAATTTAGCTGTTCTGTCACAGCTGATATAAGGAGGAAGAAGCAGAGGAGGGTGACAGCCTGTTAGATCTCACTGAACCCATTGGTATTGATAAGGATGGATAGTTAGACCATTTGCTGAAATGTGGGAAATAAAATAAAGATGAAAAAACACAACACATCTGGGCAACTCGTCATTTTACCTAAACAGGCCACAACGGCTGAGACTGTTTTAAATTTTGAGGAAAGTCACTGGTGTTAAGGGCAGGAAGCAAAAATTCTTCTTCATTGTCTGTGAAGTGTGGTTATAGGTCATAAAAGGTTAACAACGCCATGTAAGTATTATCACCTCCATGACGTAACTCTGAGGAAACTTGTTTTCCTGAATTCAAAGTACTTGACTTAGTGTCTTTTAAATCTTCAGCGTTAAAAGCTTCATAAAGGTAAATGAATGTTGCCTTGTGTTTAGGCTATACCATAATTTTAAGTTTAGATCATATGATTTACAAGACAGAAGCTTCTGGAAAGAAAATTCCTTGCTTTGATTAAGCTGACTGGGTCATTAGGTCTCTATTATGCTCATAGCAGTTGGCCATGGTAGAATGAAAAACCATTGTGTTTATGTCCTGAGAACTCTTTCAGCTAAATGGAAATGATGATATTAGTATTGTGACACAATTACACTATTTGGTTCTGGCAGCAAATATGGAGTTGGTCCCTAAAGTGTTTTAATTGCTCATGCAACTTTATGGAATTTTTAAGAGTCTATAGTAGTTATACACATTTCTTCCTGCACAGAGGAACCTTTCTACCACATCTCTGTTTGTTTGACTACTGTCTGAGGTGTAGTTTCTTCAGTCTATTCTGAATTCTTTGTCCTTCTGATAATTTAAAATTTTCTATTCTGAAGCATAGTGACAAAGTTTCTAGATGCCAAGGGAATAATAGTAATCACTGTGTATTGTGCATGTACTATATGCCAGGCTGTATTCTAAACACAGCAATGAGAATTATACTTGCTAGCATCTATTGAACACTTGCTGTGTGCTAAACACTCTTGTAAGTGCTTTGCGTAATAACATCACCTATTTAATCCTCTTGAAATCTCTATGAGGTAGAAAGTATTGTTATTCCCATTTTACAGATGTCATTATCATTGTACAGGAATCTTTCATTCAAGAAATAATTGTTTGGCCTTACATACTTCTGGGGAAAGGAAATACACACTCAGCTGCTGATAAAAGCTAATTCTTTTTTTTTTTTTTTTTTTTGAGTTGGAGTCTCACTCTGTCGCCCAGACTTGAGGGCAGTGGCACACTCCTGGCCACTGCAGCCTCGACCTGCTGGGCTCTGGCAATCCTTCTGCCTCAACTTTCCAGGTAACCGGAACTACAGGCATGCACTACCACGCCCGGCTGATTTTTGATTTTTGATTGTAGAGACGTGATCTCATCAAGTTGCCCAGGTGGGTCTTGAACTCACAGGCTCAGACAATCCACTCATCTTGGCCTCCCAAAGTGCTGGGATTATAGGCTGAGCCACCGATCCCGGCCAAATGCTAATTATTAAAGAGCACTACAAACTGTTTGTTATGGGAATTAGAAGGAGAGAAAATGGATACCAATGGTTTTGGCGGTATAAGAAAGACCACATGGGGTGGCTGGGAGTTGAGATGGGCCTTGTATTATATATTAGACCAGGGTATTCTGAGGTAAAAAGAGAGGCAATTTCTTCAGAAAGGGAGCAATAATTATCGGCTAGCTACTTGGATACCCTCGGTCTTCGTTTCTTTTTATGAAAACTGCAAGCAAAATGAAAAAGTTCAATTTGAGGCCTTCTAAGGTCAATTGCATCTTTGAAATTCTGTGATTCTCTTGACTTAAGGCTTATGGTCATTTATTAACAAACCTACCAGAATACTCAAGAATTCAATAAGGAATTTATTTAATTGTACCTTAGCTATATCTATCCTAGAAAGTAACCTTCCAGGACTTATTTGCTAGAGGAGAGGGTTATACAATTTTTCTTTCCACAAACTCCTTTCCTGAGTCTCCAACTCATTTCCTTTCCCTCATATCCACAAGCCATTTTCCATGTTATTAGAATCCTTTTGCCTCAACAAATAGTTTAATGTCTTCAAATGTCCACTAAGTGTTCTCTATATTAGACCATCAGTGTGATTAATTAATTAATGGACATTAAAAATATTTAATGTCCTTAATTTACAACACACCTTTGAGTATCTATCAGCTGTCAAGAATTGTGTTAGTCACAGGGAATACAGACATGAATCTCACTTCTGGTGTCTGGTGAGTTTGAACTATAGAGTATTATCATTTCTGTAGCATCGTAACTCAGATATCCATCCTGTTTTAGCAATTATGAGCTTGTGTGACCAAGGGTAAGTTCCTTAGTTTATGGGTCAGTTTCCTCATTTGTAGATGGAGAACATTTATAGTACTAACCCCATAGGATTTTTGAGAGACGTAAATAAGTTATTTGGAAAGTTTTTAGAAAAAGCTTGGGCAATATCTAACAGTCTCTAAGAAGGCTTTGTTAAGTAAACAAACCATTTAAGCCCATCGATAGTTATGTATTTTCTCTGCATATTGGTACATCATAGGTCAACTGTTTTTTCAAATATCATTAAAGTTTGATCTTTAACTCAATGTATAATTTTTGCAGTGGTAGGATAACTTGTTAAATCAACTTATGAATTGCTTTTCCAGAAAGAGAACAAAGCCGTAACAGGAATATAGACATCGAGATTCACCTCGTGTTTGACATTTTATCCTTTAATTTATTTCAAATGTCCATCTTAGAACCAAAACCCCTCATTTCTTAGATGCTTTTCTTCCATCACCAGCACTGCTTTTCTCTCTGGTATTATTTCTCAACTTTAAAAAAAAAAATCATTTCATGGGAGCTTCTGCCTGAGAGATGATATGTAGAGAAGAAGAGAGCTTTACGGATGTAAGAATTCCAGGCTTCGGAGCAGAACCTCGGTGTGTCAAAGCATGAGTGGGAATTAACTAGGTTTCTGAGCAGAGGAAATAGACTCTGAGGCAGGAGACATGAACATTCAACAGATCATGATGGGAGGAGAGAGGTGTGTATGTGCTAAGGGAAGGGGCATGCAACTGAAGAGATAGCCATATCATAAAGAGGTCTGCAAAAATATGTGGATAATGGTATTCATCAGACTGAACTGAACACCAAAAAATCAGAAACAATGTAAGTGCCTAATAATGTGGCATTATACAAAAAGTATATTTCTAATGATGTTTATCAGATTCATCGAATACCAAAAAATGGGAAATAATTTAAATGGCGAGCAAAGCGATATTAGTACATAATTTGTAGCCAATGAGAAATGATTTAGCCATTAAAAATGATATATAAGCTATAATCAGATGCATGTTTAATAACCTATTAATGGCATATACTTAAGTGGGGAAAAAAATATTGGCGTGGATTCAGTTTGCTCCGCCCCCTGGCTCTCCAACCTAGGGCATCAGCTGCTGGCTCTATGAGCACCCCAGCTGTTGCCACCCTGACTTCGTTTCATACTGCCTCAGTTTCCCAGGCAAAGGTTGGGCTTGGACTCAGGACCCTTGCTCTAGCAGCAAGGTCCACATTAACAAAACCACATAGGCCATGGCACCTCCTATCACTTCCATGCCCCGATGAAGCCCTGGCCTGCCGGATGGGAGCTGGCTTCACTGCTGACAGCTGCCTGTAAAGGCTGGTGACAAAACACAGAAGTGCCAGGGAGCTGGTGGCTTGTGGGGCAAAGTTTGGCCAGTGAATAGCAAGAAACCAGAAAGAGACTCAGATAAGAGTCTATCCCTCCCAAATACTAACGGGGGTTGTGTAGTGCCGAAATTGACTCTGTCCCTAAATAAGTCTGGCCTTTGGCCTCACCTTCTGGAAGATCGTCTCGAAGACCTCAGAACGCCAGGCCTGCTGAGAGTATCTTTATCTGGGGGCCTTCGGCCAAGCCAGATAGTATAACGTGTTGTAGGCTGGGGTCTTTGGGCCACATGGTGTCAATTGACCTCTGGAGGGGATGGAGACTGAGGTTAGCTACATGGACAACCAACCATACTCACATGATAGAGCCCCGATAAAAACGCTGGATGTTGAGACTTGGGTGAGTATCACTAGTTGACAATTCCTTGTGCATATCATCACACGCTAGTGCCAGGAAAGTGAACACTGTCCACCACACCACGGGGAGAGGACAACAGGAATTCCACACCTGGTACTTTTCCTTTGTTCTGTCCTCTTTCCTTGGCTGGTTTTAATTTGTATCCTTTATCTGTAATAAATGATAACCACTAGTATAGCAGCTTTCAGGGAGTTCTGAGTTCTAGAGAATTCTCAGACTAAGAGTGGTTTGGGGAAGCTCCCCGAACCAGCAATTGATGTCAGAAATGAAGACAAATTTGTGGAACGTGCGCTCTCCAGCATTCAGTTGGCTCCCTTTGCAAGAGTGGTTAACATTTGCAGCAGAGGACACTCTTATTTAAATATTATGAATGTGAGCCGGGCTCGGTGGCCCGGCCTATAATCCCGCGCTTTGGGAGGCTGAGGTGAATGGATTGCCTGAGCCCGTGGGTTCGAGACCTGCCTGGGCAACTTGGTGAGACCTCATCTCTACGATAAATCAGAAAATCAGCTGGGCATGGTAGCACGTGCCTGTCATTCCGGCTACTCGGAAGGCTGAGGCGGAAGGATCGCCGGAGCCCAGCAGGTCGAGGCTGCAGTGGCCAGGAGCGGCCACTGCCCTCCAGTCTGGGTGACAGAGTGAGACTTCAACTCCAAAAAAACCAAAACAAACAAAAGCAAAACAACAACAACAAAATATTATGAACGTGATCATATAAATTATTAAAATTAAACATTTACAAGATCTAGCTTTTTATTTATTTTTATGAGTCAGAGTCTCACTCTGTCACCCAGGCTGGGGCGCAGTGGCCTGCTAACGGCCACTGTAGCCTCGACCTGCTGGGCTCAGGCGATCTTGCTACCTCAGGCTGGGACTACAGGCACACACCACCATACTCAGCTAACTTTTTTGATTGCTCGTAGAGATGAGGTCTTGCCAAGTTGCCCAGGCTGGTCTTGCACCCTTGTGCTCAGGCAATCCTCTTGTCTCTGCCTCTCAAAGTGCTGGGATTACAGGCGTGAGCCACTGTGCCTGGCCTAAAATTAAATGTTTTTAAAGATAGACAAGTGACAATGAAAATCACCTATGCCCTCTGTTCTCACTCTCTCTCATACACGTGCATGTGTACACACACATGTGCAATATCTATTAAATCTTTATTGTTTTAGCCCAGATACTTAGTCTATTTGCTAAGACTGTACTGGAAAGTGCAATCACAGGGCAGCAACAGTGAGGAAAGAGGGTAGGATACAGGAAAGAACAAAACCCAAATATTGAGCTATCAATAAGATGACTGGCCTTCTAACAGGCTGTGTGGGACTACACATGCATCAAACAGTCAGTATCTGGGGGGGATAGAATCTTATCTGAGTCTCTTTTCTGGTTTCTTGCTATTCATTGGCCAGACTTTGCCCCACAAGCCATCAGCTCCCCGGCATTTCTGGGTTTTGTCACCAGCCTTTACAGGCAGCTATTGGTGGTGAAGCCAGCTCCCATCCTGCAGCCCAGGGTTTCATCTGGGCATGGAAGTGATAGGAGATGCCATGGCCTATGTGGTTTTGTTAATGTGGACCTTGCGGCTGGAACAAAGGGCCTGAGCCCAAGTCCAGCCTTTCCCTGGGAGGCTGAGGCAGTATGAAACTAGGTCATGGTGGCAACAGCTGGGGCTCTCACAGAGTCAGCAGCTGAGACCCTAGGGTGGAGAGCCAGGGGGCGGAGCAAACTGGATCCACTCCAATATTTTTTTCCCCACTTAACTACATGCCATTAATAGATTACTAAACATGTTTCTGATTATAGCTTATATATCATATTTTAATGGCTGTATTGTTTTTCATTGGTTGCAAATTATGTACTAATATCGCTTTGCTAGACATTTAAATCATTCCCATTTTTTGGTATGCGATTAATCTGATAAACATCATTATAAATATATATATATGTATATATATATATATATATATATATATATATTTTTTTTTTTTTTTTTTTTTGAGTTGGAGTCTCACTCTGTCATCCAGACTGGAGGGCAGTGGCCTCTCCCAGTCACCGCAGCCTTGACCTGCTGGGCTCCGGCGATCCTTCTGCCTCAGCCTTCCGAGTAGCCAGAATTTCAGGCATGAGGTACCACGCCCGGCTGATTTTTTGATTTATTGTAGAGATGAGGTCTCTCTGCCCAGGCGGGTCTCGAACCCGCGGGCTCAGGCAATCCACTCACCTCAGCCTCCCAAAGGCGTGGGATTACAGGCTGAGCCACCAAGCCCGGCTTATAAATATATTTTTTGTATAATGCCACATTGCTAGACATTTAAATTGTTTCTAATTTTTTGGTGTTCAGTTCAATCTGATGAACATCATTATACATATATATTTTTTAGACCATATGTTTCTAGGAGGAGAAAAACTATGCCAGAGAGCAAAATCATGCTTTAAAGTTTAAATAAATGAAATTGTTTTGTTTCTTGGACCTTTGAATGAGTCTCTTGAGCACCTGGTGGATTCTTTCGGCCTGGGATGCAGACTTAAGGCAGAGCTCCCCTAAGAAATGGCTGAAGGAGACTGGGCATGGCGGCTCACACCTATAATCCCAGAAATTTGGGAGGTCAAGGTGAGAGGATTGCCTGAGTCCATGGGTTTGAGACCACCCTGGGCAACTTGGTGAGACCTCATCCCTATAATAAATCAAAAAATTAACTGGGTGTGGTGGCACGTGTATATAGTTCCAGCTACTTGGAAGGCTGAGGCAGAAGGATCACCTGAGCCCAGCAGGTCGGGGCTGCAGTGGCCATGAGCGTGCCACTGCACTGCAGCCTGGGTGACAGAGTGAGACTCCAACTCAAAAAAAGAAATGGTTGAGGTTGTTTCTAGCTGTCCAGAGACTTTGCGTTTCATAGCAGTCATTCGTTGAGAAGGCAGGAGACCTGACTTCAAGTCATAAGATAAAATAGCCACCTGATCCCAGGAAGGATTCCAACCATGGATATCTCATGGAGATGAGTCAGTGAATGATGACGGGCCCGTAGGACAATGGAGAACACACCTTTGAATGGCCAGCCTACCAGAAATGAGATTATTCAAATTTAAATGTATAGGAAAACAGGCAAAAAGAAGACTCAAGTGTGGGTCAAGAGGCAAATCTTTGAGGCAAATCTGTGACCCTGGTTATTGTAATGTGCACTTGGCAAGTTCCCCAACTTCTCTGGGTTTGGTGTAGCATGAGTGGTCACCTTTGTCCATCTTGGGACATCTTCCAGAACTTTTCCTCCCCACGGATCTCGTGCTGGGAAATACTTTGTATACATAACACATTTAAGAAAGAGCGGTGCTACCACAGTGAGTTGTGGCACAAACCAAAAATAATTTTTTTTTGGAGCGGAGTCTCACTGTTGCCCAGGCTGGAGTTGCAGTGGCATGCTCACAGCCACCCAAGTGTCTACCTTCTGGATTCAGGTGATCCTTCCACCTCAGCTTTCCAAGTAGCTGGAATACAGGCACATGCCACCACACCCAGCTACTTTTTTGATTTATTGTAGAGATGAGGTCTTACCAAGCTGCCCGGTCTGGTCTCAAATCCTGGACTCAGGCAATCCTCTCGCCTCGGCCTCTCAAAGTGTTGGAATTGCAGGCGTGAGCCACCACACTGGCCCAAAAAAGCCATTTTTAAAATGGATATTAATGAGTTTATATAGCCTTAACTCAGGTAAGTGCATAGGAAATAAAGACAATAGATAATCATTATGATCTTTTCAGATTCTGGCCATGTGGGACCCACTAGCTGGGAGGTACTAGGAACCCCTAAGGTGTTGCTGGCTTTGTGTTTAGTGGCCATTTACCCACCAGGGAGGAAACAGCTTTAACAGCATTTTGTGGAGGAGCAAACTTAGCCCTGAGAGGGCAAGTAAATTGCTAGAGGTTGTATGGACATTACAGAAATACAATAATTTGAACTCTGGTTGGTCAAATTCTCAAGCTGAGCATTAATCATCCACTTTTTTTTTTTGAGTTGGAGTCTTACTCCAATGCTCTGGCTGCAGTGCAGTGGCACACTCATGGCCACCCCAGCATCAACCTGCTGGGCTCCCGTGATCCTTCCGCCTCAGCCTTCCAAGTAGCTGGAACTACAGACAATCGCTACCACACCTGGCTAATTTTTTTATTTTATCGTAGAGAGGACATCTCACCATGTTGCCCAGGCTGGTCTCGAACCCATGGGCTCAAGCAATCCTCTCGCCTCAGCCTCCCAAAGTGCTGGGATTACAGGTTTGAGCCACCGAGGCTACCCGCCCCCCCTTATTTTGAATTGGAGTCCCACTCTGTCGCCCAGGCTGGAGTGCAGTGGCACACTCATGGCTACCACAGCCTTGACCTGCTGGGCTCAGGTGATCCTTCCGCCTCAGCCTTCAAAGTAGCTAGAGCTACAGGCATGCATTACCACATCCAGCTTATTTATTTATCTATTTTTTGATTTATTATAGAGGTGAGGTGTCACCAAGTTGCCCAGGCTGGTCTGGAACCCTGAGCTCAGGCAATCCTCTTGCCTCGGCCTCCCAAAGTGCTGGGATTACTGGCATGAGCTACCATGCCCGGCCAACCATCCACTTTCTACTGAGTTGAGTCTGCAGGGAAGGGAGCTGGGAGGTCAGAGAAGTCTCTGAGGAGAAGGTAAACTGAGCCATGGAAGGTATATTGGATTTTTCCAGTTCAAGGAGAAAGGTGGCTAACTGAGAGGGCAAGTGGGAGACAGGAGTTGGCAGTGACAGATAAAAAAATGAATCCAGATGTAAGCAGGGAGGAAGTGGCCTTACTCAGGATTAATGCAATAAGCAGAAGGGGACTGATTGCTACAGACTGTATACTTGTGTCCCCCGCCGAATTCATATATTGAAATCCTCATCTCCAAGGTGTTGGTATTAAAAGGTGGGTCTTCGAGAGGTGATTAGGTTGCAAAGATCTTTGCCCTTACCCGACACCAAATCTGCTGATGTCTTGATCTTGGATATCCCAAGCCTCCGGAACTGTGAGAAATTAATATGAGGGGGAAATTCCCCCCAAAAAACCGAAATTATTTTTTGGAGGGGGCATTCCTTGGAGTACAGCTTCCCTCACTAGATAAATGTTCTAGGAGTCCGTCAGCATCAATGTACCAGCTAGCATTGTCGTGAGAGGCTGCATTTGGCTTCAGTGAATTGTTTTCTTGGAGATTCTTTCAACATGTTTGCCCATTTCATGATGGGTGATTTACAAGCATGCCTGCCCACACCATGCTGAGTGTTTAGCAGTTCTTAACCCAAAACAGCATGAATGACCCTGTGCCCCACCCTCCCTATTTACCCAGTCTTACCTGGAGCGATTCTTTTTGGTTTCCCTAGATGAAAAAAATCCTCCAAGGGAAACATTTTGCTGATGTGGGAGAGGTGAAACAAAAGACATCAGAAGCACTGAAAGCTATCAAAATTGAGTTCAAAAACCATTTTGAGCAGTGGAAAAGGCGTCTCTTAGGTGTATGGCATCCATCAAATGGAGAGTACTTTGAAGGTGACAAGTTTAAACGTGTAAGAATAAATACACAATTTTTATGAACAAATTCCAAGTTTTTGGGGTCCTCCCTTGTGTTTGTTTTTTTTCTAAGCCACTTAGTTTATGTATTTTTGTTATAGCAGCCAGAATGAACTAAGACATCAACAAAGCAAACACAATGGTACAGTGAACCCTCTTCTATCCGTCACCCAGTCATGCGGGCAAAACCCTCATAGATGGGATTAGTGTCCTTACAAAATAGGCCCCAGAGAGCTCCCTCACCTCTTCCACCATACAAGGACACAACTGGGCATGGAGGAGTAGGATGGATGGATGACAGTGGATTCAGGAACGTTTTTTCCCTGAGGTCAGCGCCCTTAAGAAGGGGTTGTTCATTGTCCTATGCTCAAGATCAAACCAAAGTGTAGGGGTCCTGGGAGAGAAACCTGAGGAAGGTTTGGTCAAGTTGAGTTAGTGGACATTTTGTCCAGATTGGTCAGTGCGGAGGAAGAGTTCAGTAAATCATTTGTGAGACAAAGAATGGGAATTTGAGGGGTCTGCATCTGGCTTTGTCGTCAGGAAACGAGGGGGTCATCAGCGAGTGTTATTTAAAGCCTGTGGGGAAGGGGGTTTCTTTGCAGTTAGCCACTTCCCAGAACGCAAAAGCGTTGGTGGGGGTAGGAGTTTTTTTCCAGGCACACGTGCCTAGGTGAAGTTCATGGTGGTCAGCAGGAACAGGTGTGAACAATTAGGAAGAGGCAGCAGAGGGCGATCTCTCAGGAAGGCTGGGCTGTGAGTCAGGGCTGGACTGGAGGATTTAGCAAACAAGCGACAAGACAAAGGGCAAAGCGTGGGTGCTGTGGCTTCGTGCTTGCCCTTGTCATGCTCACCTGTACACACGGCTTTTGCTGGCTGGGCCTCAACTCTCAGGAGTGCTCCTCTCAGAACCTTCAGTCCCGGCCCGGCATTCTCCTGAGAACAAAGCAGGAAGGCGAAGCTCAAGAATCTGTGACCGCCAACAGGAGCTCACCTTTGCAAACAAACTCCTTGCTGGGCCTTTGGACTGGCGGTTTGCCCAGACAACAAGCTCAGGACTTTGAAGCTGTATTGCTTTGAGGCACCCGACCCTTGAAAGTGAGGACACAGGAGAAAGTCCTGAAAGTGCTGTTAGATGAGATCACCTTCTGGGCTTGCTCAAAATCCTTCAGTGATTTCTTTTCTGTATTTGACTGTGAAAATCGACTCGGCAGCCATTGGCATTGGCAGAAGCTGCTTGGTCTGTTTGGTAAGTTGCAACTTTCAATTAGAAGCTCGTCCTTAACTATAATTTTCTATCACAACAGTTGGTCTGTGCCTTGAAAGAACCATTTAATTATCTTTGTTTAAAACCTACAGGGTGTAAATGGAAGCATCTATGACGGAAGGCCACGAAAATAATATGACAAGCTATGGGCAAAACACCAACTTTTTTTCTTTTTGGTTGACAAAGAACTGTTTCAGGGGCTTTTTTGATGCAAGCTGGCAGAAAAGGGGCTGTTGAACTTCTAGAATGCCTGGGTATAGCTTTGGAGAAGAAAACTGGAAGACAACAGCTGCTGGTGGTAGAATGTACCCCGTGGGGTCATGGTTTAAGATGCTCCAGCAGTGAAGCAAAGTCCAGTTGGGGCCAACCACTAGGCCCCCTATCTGTTGGGTCCCAGCTGCTGGGATGATGTGCCAGCCTTGGGGATTTTTTTTTTTAATTTCAACATTGAACAATAATTGTATCAAGTACATGACTTAACTTTATGATAATTCTGCGAAAGAGGCGCCAGTGATATCTCCAATTTGTAGATGTCAATAAAATATAAGCTCTGGGAAGGCAGGAATTTTTGTCTCTTTTGTTTCCTGTGATATCCCCAGCACCCCTGAAAATACCTGACACAGGGTAGGTGATGTACCTGACAGCAGGACCAGAGCTGAGACTGGGTATTTCCTTCTCTTTCTGTTTGTCACATTGCATGACTTTGTCACGGATATTTCCACCTTCTGCAAGAATAGGAGAAGGCCCAAATGACTTAATCCTCCCTTCAGATGAACTCTAGGACCCTGTGAAAAGTCATTTCTAAAGTGTGGACCCCGCCTGGAATTATTTTCCTTCAACCTTGTGTAGGATCGTTGGCCTTTTCTGGCTAGGGGAGGAACTTCTGCACGTTCCTTGGTTTGACTTGAAAGTTTGGGCCCATCTAGGCTTTCCACATGTTGCTGAGAGGCTGCTTAGGGGCAGAGCCAGTCTTGTCATTTTCTTTATAGCACCAGTGTCAGACTCGTGCCTGACACGTAACAGATGTTTAATCAATGTTTCTGGAGTGACATAAAAACTTCCCACCTAGGCCGGGCTCGGTGGCTCAACCTGTAATTCCAGCACTTTGGGAGGCCAAGGTGAGTGGATTGCCTGAACCCGCAGGTTCGAGATCAACCTGGGCAACTTGGCAAGACCTGTCGCTGCAATAAATAAAAAATTAGCCCGGTGTGGTGGTGTGCGCCTATAGTTCCGGCTACTTGGAAGGCTGAGGCGGAAGGATCGTGGAACCCAGCAGGTTGACACTGGGGTGGCAGTGAGTGTGCCATGGCACTCCAACCTGGGCAACAGAGTGAGACTCCAACTCAAAAAACAAACAAGCAAGCAAACAAACAAACTTCCCACCTAAACTGAATGCTCTCCTAGCAAGAGGGCTCTTACCAAGACCTCTCTGAACAAAGACTGATACCCAAGCAAGATGAGTTGAATTGGCTTCTGGTTGATACTCATTGCCGGCAGAGCCCTGCTACATGCCAGAAAGTTCTCTGCCGGGTGAGGCTTGCAGTCTTGGTGCTATTGCTAACTACTATTATTGAGGGGGGCATTGTGGTGTGACCTTGTGGGGAGAGATGATGGCCAGGGTTGGAGTTGAGGGGACTTGTAAGTGCCAACACACGAAGTTCAAAAGAGAGAAGGAGGAAGGGAGATAGGTGGAATCAGGCAGATAGAAATCAACACATCAACTGGGCTCCGTGGCTCGGCCTGTAATCCCGCGCCTTTGGGAGGCTGAGGTGAGTGGATTGCCTGAGCCCGCGGGTTCGAGACCTGCCTGGGTAGCGAGACCTCATCTCTATAATAAATTAAAAAAAAATCAGCCGGGCGTGGTAGCGTGTGCCTGTAATTCCGGCTACTTAAAAGGCTGAGGCAGAAGGATCGCCGGAGCCCAGCAGGTCGAGGCTGCGGTGGCCGGGAGTGGCTACTGCACTCCAGTCTGGGCGACAGAGTGAGACTCCAACTCAAAACAAAAACAAAAACAAAAAACAACAACACATCAAGTTTCCTTGTGGTAAGGGGACAGTAAGAGGACAGGTCGGGTAGGAAGCTACATGGACTACAGCATGGACAGTCTCTGGCCTTTTCCCAATACATAGGACTGGGGCTTTGCTGCAAAAGCCACTTCACAAGAGAGCAGCGCACAGGGTGCTCTCTGCAAAGCTGCTGTCCCAGAGAGACAGGAAGGATGGCCTCTTCCTCCTCTTCCCCAAGGCCTTTCAGCTCCTGGAACACCCACTGTGGTGTGACCATGGCTCAGGCTTTTAACCACTGCACACGGGTCCACATGGTTTAGTGGGGCTCCCTTTGGGATGCCTCCCCAGCAAAAAGCAGGCTCTTTGGGTGATTTTGGAGCACAAGCTTGGGAACTGCGCGGCTCTGGTCATGATCCTGGCTTTGTCATCAACTTCCTGGGGTCCTCTAGGAAGTGCCTTCACTTCTTTGAGCCTCATCCTCCTCATTTGTAAAATGGGAGTAATAATAGTTACAATAATAGCAATAATAGTTCCTCTCTCAGAGAATATTATGAGCATGAATTGGGAACATGCATTTACTGGGCTAAGATCTTAGCCCAGGGCCTGGCATGGGCTCAATGCATGCTATTCGTTATTGCTCCGTTTTGAAAATAATGCTGTGTCACCTACCAATAAGCTCTAATGCTCTAGTTAGTACAAGTCATAAGATATTTAGATTCTGGATTTCAAAAGTCCTCTCCAACTCATGTTCTGTAGTTTGCTTTGATTTGGTTCAGTTATGAATCCATAAAGAAAAGGAAAGAATGGCCATCATCCATAACTCAAAAAATAACAGATACTGGAGAGGGTGTGGCAAAAAGGGAACACTTCTACACTGCTGGTGGGGGTGTAAACTAGTACAGCCTCTGTGGAAAACAGTGGGGCGATTCCTAAAAGTTCTAAAAATCGACCTTCCATATGACCCCGCAATCCCCCTATTGGGAATATACCCAGAAGAACTCAAATCACTCTATAAAAAAAAGAGTCCTGCACACATATGTTTATCACAGCATTGTTCACAGTAGCAAGAACATGAACCAACCATGCTGCCCATCAAAAGAGAACTGGATAAATAAATGTGGTACATATACACAAGGAATATTATGCAGCCATGAAGAAGAACAAAATCATGAACTTTGCAGCCACCTGGATGGGCTTAGAGTCTATAATACTGAGTGATCGTTCACAGAAACAAAGAACTGAGTATCACATGTTTTCATTCAAGTGGACCTTGAACAATTATAGTAATACTATAAGAAAAGGATTGACAGTAGCAGAAAACTGTGGGGGTGGGGAGCGGGAAGGTGAGATTGGCAGTAGTGGGAATCTGCCTGGGAAAGGGGGGCATGCCTCATCAACAAGGGTACCTGCATATTGAATATTTGTATACCTAACCCTGAATTGTTCCCCACAATTTTAAAATAAAAATTTTTTTTTTTTTTTTTTTTTTTTTGAGTTGGAGTCTCACTCTGTCACCCAGACTGGAGTGCAGTGGTCGCTTCCGGCCACCGCAACCTCGACCTGCTGGGCTCCGGCGATCCTTCCGCCTCAGCCTTCCAAGTAGCCGGAATTACAGGAGTGCGCTACCACGCCCGGCTGGTTTTTTGATTTATTGTAGAGATGAGGTCTCGCTGCCCAGGCGGGTCTCGAACCCACGGGCTCAGGCAATCCACTCACCTCAGCCTCCCAAAGGCGAGGGATTACAGGCTGAGCCACCAAGCCCGGCTTAAAATAAAAAATTTAAAAGTTAATAAAAAAAGAAAAGAAAATAAAATGAAGGACAGCCCTCTCATTTGGCAAGAATATTAAGAGTATGGGAATCTCTGCTCCTTGTTCTCTGGGACAAGCCAGCACCCCACCCATCTTCCCTAACTTTTGGGAGGACCAGAGATTTGGTCTTACCCAGGAAGAAGCTACCTGGTTTCACTGTTGCACCTTGAGCCCCAGCAGAGGCATACCTCTTTTCTTCTTCTCTTTCCTTTACGCTTTTCCTCTCTCCCCTCTATATGGCATTACAAGCTTATATTTACTCTCTCACCGCTTGATTTCTTTTGGTATTTTTTAAGCATCTCATTCCCTCTGACTTTATCTATGGTTGGGATTGTTTTTCCCAAATGCTTTACCTGGCATTTATCTAGCTGGAATCTCATTTTGTTATTTTCTGGCTCTGTTTATAATCTCCTTAGGTCCATTTTTATTATTTATCTTTCTCCCCTGGTGTTCCTCAGACTGTCCAATTTAGTTATAAGAATGCCACAAATTAGCAGCAAATGTTTGAGGTTCTGTTTGCCCATCTCTGTGTGCGTTTGGCCAGTGTGCACGTCTGGGTTTTCATATTCTTTTAGCATTTAACAAAACAAACTCTCATTCCATTAAGATATTAATCCCACTCTTCCTGCTTCTTAAATAATTTGGCATGCATCTGCACCTCTCTTATAATTTGATGTAATTAAGCTCATCAAGCTCAAAACCAAGTTAAGCATAATCATTATGATGGGTATAATGTTAAAATTCTTTGCACTCTCAGTTAAGTTTATAGACTCATTTTATTTGTTTTTCATTTTTTTGCAAATGTGTTGGCTGGATTTCAGAGCTCCATGAGTTCTTCCAATTTTGGCCTGTGGTTTTCCTGTCTTTTTGATGTAAAAAAATGTATATATACGTTAAAAAGAACAGTTTAGATTTACAGAATTATTGCAAAGACAACATAGAGAATTCATATACCCTCAACTCAGTTCCCCTGTTACTAAGGTAAGATCCTCATGATATCACGTATACATACTATCAACATAGCTTATCCCTGTTGATATTGACCTTGATTACCTGGCTGAGGTAGTGTTTGTCAGTGTTTCTCCACTGTGAAGTTGTATTTTTGCCTTTCTCTGCTGTGCTCTTTGGAAGAAAGTCCCTATATACCGCCCACACTTAAGAACTGAGTGAGGGGTTATGCCCCCCTCTTCTTAAGGGCAGAGCGTTTACATAAATTATTTGGAATTCTTTTGCATGCAGATTTGTCTCTTCTTTTTTTTTTTTTTTTTTTTTTGAGTCAGAATCTCACTCTGTTGCCCAGGCTGGAGTGCAGTGGCACGTTCACAGCCACACCGTCGACCCACTGGGCTCAGGCGATCCTTCTGCCTCAGTCTTCCAAGTACCTGGAAGTACAGGTGCACGCTGCCACGCCTGGCTAAAGATTTGTCTTTACCACTTATTCATTCAATCATTTTTCACATTAGCATGAACTCTACATATTTTTATACTTTGGATTATAATCCAATACTACTGTATTTTGTTTGCTTAAATTTCTGCAGTGTTATCCATGGGGTACTCTTTCAGCAGGTTCCTGTGTCCTTTGCATATATCCCCTATCGTTTTTTAAAAATAACTTCCTTGTTTTCTTGCACTATGAGATCCTACAGGTTCATCTTAACCCAGTCCTAGAATCAGCCATGTCTTAATGAACCCTGTTTTCTTTCCTGGAGAGTAGTGGTAGAAACCAAAACTTGATTACTAGTTGTGCATGTTGCTATTGGAATATTATTTCTTTTAGGTCTTCTGAGCTGACAGAGCAGCAAATATATGTGTGCTTGCTAACTCTTGTCTGTACATATATTTATGAATATTTCTATATGTAACAATGTTAAGTTCTTGGTTTTAGTGAAAAAGTGTTCACTTGCTTACCATTGGGTGTGATATTAGTTGTAGGTTTTTTTAATAGATGTACTTTTTCAAATTTAGGAAGTACACTTGTACTTTGCTGAGAGACTTTAATCTTGAGCTGATGCTGGATTTTGTCAAATGCTTTTTCTGTGTCAATTTATATGGTCATGATTTTTCTTCTTTAGTCTGTTGATGCAGGGGGTTGCATTGATTGATTTTCAAATGTTGAACTAGCATTGCATACCTGGAATACATCCCATTTACTTGTGGGATCACATTTTTTTATGTGCTGTTGGATTTAATTGCTAATATTTCTTGAGGATTTTTGAGTCTATGTTTATGAAAAATATTGGTCTATAATTTTCTTTTAATGTCTTTAGATGATTGTGTTATTAGAATAATGCTATCTTCATAGAATAGTTAGGATGTGATCTTGCTTCTTTCATTTTCTGGAAGATATTGTGGAGAACTGGCATTATTTCTTCTTTAAATGTTCAGTAAAATTCACCTGTGAAGCTATCTGGATTGGCCTTTTTTTTTTTTGGAAGTTTATTCATTATTGATTAAATTTCTTTGAATGATGTAGGGCTATTCAAGCTATCTATATCTCTTTGTTGATATAGTATCAGTTTTGATAGTTAGCATCTTTCAAAAAATTGGTCCATTTCAAATTCGTGGGCATAGAAATAGTTGCTTGTAGTCTGTCCTTTTACTAATGGGATCATTTGTAATGAAAATTTTCGAATTCATGATATTGGTAATTTGTTTCTTCTCTCTTTTTTTCTTGGTCAGCATGACTAGAGCTTTATCAATATTACTGATCTTGGCAAATAACCAGCTTTTGGTTTTGTAGATTTTTCCCCATTATTTTTCTATTTTCACTTTATTGATTTCTGCTCTAATTTTTGTTATTTATTTTTATTTCCTTGTTTTAAGTTTAAATTGCATTTCCTTCTCTAGTTTGCTAAGATGAAAGGCTAGACTATTGATATTATAGTTTTTTATTTCTAATGCATGCATTTAATGCCATATATTTTCCTCTAAGCACCACTTTCATTGCAGTCCACAAATTTTGGTAAGTCGTATTCTCATTTTCATTTAGTTCAAGATATTTTAAAATTTCTCTTGACACTTCTTCTACAATCCATGTATAATTTAGAAGTGTGTCACTTCCTTTCCAAAGATTTGATAATTTCTTGCTGTTTTTCTGTTACTAATTTCTGGTTTGATACCTGTGTGGTCTGAAAACGCATTCTGTATTCCTTGTTTTTGAAATTTATTTAGGTGTGCTTTGTGGCACCTAATATGGTCTATCTTGGTGAATATTCCATAGGAGCTTGAGAAAAATGTGTATTCTACTGTTGTAAGACTAGACGTTGTATAGATGGCAATTAGATCCAGGCAATTGATAGTGTTGCTTAGGTCCACAATATCCTTATTGATTTTCTGTCTGTTTGTTCTATCAGTTACTGGCAGGGAGATGTTAAACTTTCCAGCTATAGTAGTAGATTTGTTGCATTTCTCTACTCATTTGTATCCATTTTTGCCTCAGTGTTTTGACCCTTGGTTATTACAGCATGTAGATTTGAGATTGTTATGTCTTCTTAAGAAATTGACCCATTTATCATTCTGCAGTGCCCCTGATAATTTTCCTTATTTTAAAATCTTCTTTGTCTGAAGTTGATATAGCTAATCTAGCTCTCTTTAGAATAGAATTCACATTTTATATATTTCTCCCTTCTTTTACATTCAACTTCATATTTAGGTCAGTTTCATGCAGACAGCATATATTTGTGTTTTGATTCCCCCCCCCGCAATCTCTGCCTTTTTATCACACTTTTTAAACAATTAATGTTTAATGTGATTATTGCTATATTTAAATTAATATTAATGTCAGCTATGTTTGTAACCATTTTCTATTCATTGCCAGGGATTTTTTTCTGCCTTCTCTGATTTTATTTGAACATTTTATATGAGTTCATTTTATCTACTATTTTAGAATATAAATTATACTTCTTATAAAATATATATACCCAGCCGGGCTCGGTGGCTCAGCCTGTAATCCCGCGCCTTTGGGAGGCTGAGGTGAGTGGATTGCCTGAGCCTGCAGGTTTGAGACCCTCCTGGGCAGCGAGACCTCATCTCTACAATAAATTAAAAAAAAAAATCAGCTGGGCATGGTAGCGCATGCCTGTAATTCTGGCTACTTGGAAGGCTGAGGTGGAAGGATTGCCGGAGCCCAGCAGGGTGAGGCTGCGGTGGCCGGGAGCAGCCACTGCACTCCAGTCTGGGCGACAGAGTGAGACTCCAACTCAAAAAATAATAAATAAAATAAAATATATATACCACTGAAAAGACACAGAATGGCAAACTGGATAAGAAACCATGACCCAGTTATTTGCTGCATCCAGGAGACTCATCTCACCACAAGGGATGCACACAGACTCAAACTTAAAGGATGGAAGATGAGTTTCTGGACAAATGGATCACAAAAGAAGGCAGAAGTTGCTATCTTAATATCAGACAAAGCAACCTTTAAGCTATCAAAAATTTTAAAAAATGCAAAAGGGTACTATATAATGATAAAAGATTCAATTCATCAACAAGAAATATCCATTCTAAACATATATGCACCCAACACAGGATCACCAGCATTTATAAAGCAACTACTAAATAAACTAAAAAAAGATATCGACTCTAACACTATTATAGCAGGGAAATTGAATACCCCACTGTCAGCCCTAGATAGATCATCGACGCAAAAAATCAACAAGGAGATCCAAACCTAAACTTGACACTTGACCAAATGGACTTAATAGATACCTACAGATTAGTCCACCCAACTAGCACAGAATATACATTCTACTCATCACCACATGGAACATACTCCAAGATTGATCACATTCTTGGCCATAAATCAAGCATAAATAAATTCCATAAGGTTGAAATCCTGCCATGCACATCCTCAGACCGCCATGAAATAGAAATAAATATCAATACCAACAAAATTTCTCCAGAGTCCACAAGGGTATGGATACTAAAGAGCATGATGCTGAACAACTACTGGGTCAAGACTGAAATCAAAGCAGAAATTAAAAGATTCCTGGAAACAAATGAAAATGGAGAAATATCTTACCAAAACCTCTGGGATGCCAGGAAAATAGTTCTAAGAGGGGAATTTATATCTCTATGAGCACACATCAAGAAAACAGAAAGATCACAAGCGGAGAGCCTAACAAACCACCTAAGGGAGCTGGAAAGAGAAGACCACCAAAACCCCAACTTTAGTAGAAGGATCCGAATCACAACAATAAGAGCCCAAATACGGGACACAGAAGACAAAAATATCATAGAAAACATCAACAAAATAAAAAGCTGGTTCTTTGAAAGAATTAATAAGATTGGTGGATCCCTAGCCAGAATGACCAAGAAAAAGAGAGAAAATGCCCAAATAAACACAATCAGAGATACAAAAGATAAGTCACAATTGACCCTGAAGAAATAAAAAGATTATCAGCAATTGCTATGTACACCTGTATGTAAACAAACTAGATAACCTAAAGAAATGAAGGACTTTCTGGTATCACACAACCTCCCCAGATTGAAACAAGAAGACATTGAGACACTAAATAAGCCGGGCTCGGTGGCTCAGCCTGTAATCTGCGCCTTTGGGAGGCTGAGGTGAGTGGATTGCCTGAGCCCGCGGGTTCGAGACCCGCCTGGGCAACGAGACCTCATCTCTACAATAAATCAAAAAATCAGCCGGGCTTGGTAGCGCATGCCTGTAATTCTGGCTACTCGGAAGGCTGAGGTGGAAAGATCGCTGGAGACCAGCAGGCGAGGCTGCGGTGGCCAGGAGTGGCCACTGCACTCCAGTCTGGGCGACAGAGTGAGACTCCAACTCAAAAAATAAGAAAAAAAAAAAGAGAGACACTAAACAGACCAATAACAACCCAGGAAATTGACTCTGTCATAAGAAAACTACAAATAACAACAAAAAAGCTCTGTACAGATGGCTTTCCAGCAGAATTCTACAAAATGAACAAGGAGGAGTTGATACAAATCCTGTTGAAAGTATTCCAGGCAATTGAAAAAGATGGAATTCTCCCCAGATCATTTTACAAAGCTAATATCACACTGATACCCAAACTGGGTAAAGATCCAATAACAAAAAAGAACTACAGGCCAATATCCTTTATGAACATAGATGCAAAATCCTCAACAAGATTCTAGCAAATCGGATTCAGAAACACACCTCAAAAATCATCCACCAGGACCAAGTAGGTCTCATCCCCAGGATGCAGGGCTGATTCAACATTCCCAAGACCATAAATATAATTAAATACATCAAAAGATGTAAAAACAAGAACCATACGATTATCTCATTAGATGCAGAAAAAGTTTTTGATAAAATTCAGCATCCCTTCTTGATAAAAACCCTCAAATACCTAGGTATAGAAGGAACCTACTTCAAAATAGTAAGTGCCACAGCTAACATATTGCTAAAAGGACAGAAACTGGAAACATTTCCCCTGAAAACTGGAACAAGACAAGGTTGCCCACTCTCACCCCTCTTGTTCAACATTGTGTTGGAAGTTCTAGCTACAGCAATTAGACAAAAGAAGGAAATCAAGGGTATCCAAATAGCAAAAGAGGAAGTCAAGTTATCTCTCTTTGCTGATGATATGATTCTATGCCTTGAAAATCCAAGAGAATCTGTCAAAAAGCTGCTTGCACTGATAAAGGACTTTGGCAAAGTCTCAGGGTGCAAAATAAATGTGCAAAAGGCAGTTGCATTCCTATACATCAACAACAAGCTGGCAGAGACCCAAATAAAAAGCACAATCCCATTCACAATAGCCACACACACACACACACACAACGAAATACCTTGGCATCTTCCTAACCAGAGAAGTGAAAGACCTTTACAATGAGAACTACAAAACACTGATCAAAGAAATCCAAGAAGACACAAACAAATGGAAAAATATTCCATGCTCATGGATAGGAAGAATCAACATTGTTAAAATGTCCATCCAACCCAAGGCAATCTATAGATTCAACTCAATACCCATTAAGTTACCAACATCATTCTTCTCAGACCTGGAAATGACAATACAGAAATTCATATGGAAACATAAATGACCACAAATAGCCAAAACAATCCTTAGCAAAATAAACCAAGCAGGAGGTATCACACTTCCAGACTTCAAACTTTACTATAAGGTTACAGTAATCAAAACAGCCTGGTATTGGTACAAGAACAGGCACATAGACTGATGGAACAGGATAGAGATTCTGGAAGCAAAGCTTCAATTCCTCAACAACTCATCTTTGACAAAGCCTCCAACAACAACCACTGGGGAGAGGAGAACCTATTCAGTAAATGGTGCTGGGAAATCTGGCTGACCACATGCAGAAAATTGAAACAGGACCCTTACCTATCCCCATAAACAAAAATTAACTCTAAATGGATCAAAGACCTGAATGTAAAACCTCAAACTGTAAGAATCTTAGAAAGTGCAGGAGACACTCTTATGGAAATTGGAACTGACAATCAATTGCTATTCAGAACCCTAAAGGCCAATACCTTAAGAAATAAGATAGACAAGTGGGATCTCATCAAACTAACGAACTTCTGCAAAGCAAAAGAAACCATCAAGAGAGCAGGGAGACAGCCCACAGAATGGGAAAATAATATTTGCCAACCGTATATCTGACAAAGCCCTAACCTCTAGGATCTACAAGGAACTCAAATGAGCTGGAAGGAAAAAATAAACAGCCCCATTAAAAAGTGGGCAAAAGACATGAATAGACACTTCTCAAAAGGAGAGACACGGGCAGCCAATAGACACATGAAAAAGGGCTCAGCCTCACTCATCATGAGAGAAATGCAAATCAAAACCGCATTGAGATACTACTTAACCCAGTAAGAATGGCCATCATTCATAAAACAAACAACTACTGATGCTGGTGAGGATGTGGAGAAAAAGGAATGCTTCTACACTGGAAATGCAATCTAGTGCCATCTCTCTGGAAGACAGTGTGGCGGTTTCTGAAAGAACTAGAAATTGACCTTCCATATGACCCAGCAATACCCCTATTGGGAATATACCCAGAGTAACTCAAATCATTCTACCTGCACATGTATGTTTGCTGCAGCTCTATTCACAATAACAAAAACATGGAACCAACCATGCTGCCCATCGAAGCTGGACTGGATTTAAAAATATGGTACATATACACAATGAACTATTATGCAGTCATAAAGAAAGACAAACATATGAACTTTGCAGCAACTTGGATGGATTTAGTCTATCATACTCAGTGATCTATCATAGAAACAAAGAACAGAGTACCATATGTTCTCACTTATAAGCAGGCCTTGAACAATGATCATAATACTATAAGAAAGGGATTGGCAGTAGTGGGAAACTGCCAGGGGAGGGGAGGTGCGATTGACAGTTGAGGGAAACTGCCAGGGGAGGGGAACACACCTCATCAACAAGGGTACCTGCATAATCATCATTTGTATACTTAACCCTGAATTGTATACCACATCTTTATAATAAAAAAAATATAGTAGTTGCTCTAAGAATTTACAATCTAATCTAAGTCTACCTTCACATAAAATTATTCTGCTTTATGTAAAGGTGTCTTATAAAGAAGGACTCCCAATCTCTCCCTCCTATCCTTAATACCTTGTTACTATGACAACTTCAAACAAATAGTTTTCTCTTTTTTTTTTTGAATTGTAGTCTCACTCTGTCACCCAGAGTGGGGGGCAGTGGCACGCTCCTGGCCACCGCAGCCTCGACCTGCTGGGCTCCGGTGATCCTTCCACCTCAGCCTTCCAAGTAGGTGGAACTATAGGTGCGTGCTACCACGCCTGGTTAATTTTTGATTTGTTGTAAAGACGAGGTCTCGCCAAGTTGCTGAGGTGGGTCTCAAACCCGCAGGCTCAGGCAATCCACTCCTCAGCTGCCTGAAGTGCTGTGATTACAGGCTGAGTCAATAAAGAAAACAAATAGTTTTCTTTTAGATCAATTAAGAATAAGAAATGTAAAATAGTTTATTTTACTTTCATTTATTTCTTCTCCAATGCCCTTCCTTTTTTTGTGTGTGTAGAGTCAAGTTTTCAACCTACATCATTTTCCTTCTGCCTGAAAAATATTTTAACATTTCTTACAGGACAGGTCTACTCGTGATGAAATTCCTCAGTTTATGTTTGTATGAAAAATCTTTATTTCTCTTTTGAAGGATAATTTATCAGAATATTAAATTCTAGACTTTTTTCTCATTCAACAGAACATTTTTATTCCATTCTCTTTCTGATGAAATCTCTGCTGTAATTCTTATTTGTGTTCCTGTTTGGGTAATGTGTTTTTTTTCTTCCCTCTGATTTCTTTCTAAATTTTTACTTTGTGGTTTTCTGTAGTTTGAATATGATAGCATAGCGGAGTTTTTTGTTATTCATTCTTGTTGATGTGCTTTGAGATGTCAAATTTGGGATTGTCTGTCATTAATTTTAGAAAGTTCTTGGCCATTATTACTTCAAATATTCCTTGCACTCCATTCTTTCTTCCTTCTGGTATTCCAGTTGTGTTTTTGCTGCACCTTTTGAGACTGTCCCATAATTCTTGGACGTTCTGATTGTTATTTCATTCTTTGCATTTCATTTTGCAAATCTATATCAGCCAGGCTTGGTGGCTCAGCCTGTAATCTCAGTACATTGGGAGACTGAGGCGGGTGGATTGCCTGAGCCTGTGGGTTTGAGACCAACCCGGGAAACTTGGTGAGACCTTGTCTCTACAATAAATCAAAAATTAGCCCGGCGTGGTAGTGTATGCCTGTAGTTCCAGCTACTTGAAAGACTGAGGTGGAAGGATCACCAGAGCACAGCAGGTAGATGCTGGGGTGGCCATGAGTGTGCCACTGCACTCTAGCCTGGGTGATGGATTGAGACTCCAACTCAAAAAAAAAAAAAAAAAAAAAAAAAAAGGAGAAGAAGAAGAAGAAAATCTATATTTGACCTGTTTTCTTTTCTTTCTTTTTTTCAGAAAGTAGGATTTATTGAAAGGAAAGAAAAGCTCCCACAGTAGGAGCGGACCCTAGAGGGTTGCCTGTATTTTATTTCTAATGAATGCAGTTGACGATTTGAGAATCCTTTATATTCTGACCTATTTTCAAGTACATTGATTCTTTTTTAATTTTTTAAATCATGTCCAGTCTTATGGGCCCATCAGTGATAACCTTCATTTCTATTACAATGTTGTTTTTATTTTTTACATTTCCTTTCTTTCTTAGAATTTCTCTGCTTACATTTACCACCACCTGTTTTTGCATGTTGTCCACTCTTTCCATTAAAGTCCTTAACAAATTGATGATAGTTATTTCACATTGCCTGCTCGATCATTTAAACATGCATGCTATACCCGAGTCTTGTTCTGATTCTTTCTTTTTCTCTTCAGACTGTGTTGTTTGGTTTTCTTTTGGCTCACCTTATAATTGTGTTTCCATTTTAAAGTGTGTAATTCCATGGCGTTGAGTGCACTCACAGTGGCGTGCAGCCACGATGGGGCGTTCATGGCATCTCCAGGTCTAGCACAGCCTGATATACAGTGACTGCCAACTAAGTCTTCAATCAATAATTAGAAAGGAGCCGGGCTTGGTGGCTCAGCCTGTAATCCTGCGCCTTTGGGAGGCTGAGGTGAGTGGATTGCCTGAGCCCGCGGGTTTGAGACCCGCTTGGGCAGTGAGACCTCATCTCTACAATAAATCAAAAAATTAGCTGGGCATGGTAGCACACGCCTGTAATTCTGGCTACTTGGAAGGCTGAGGCAGAAGGATCGCCGGAGCCCAGCAGGTCGAGGCTGTGGTGGCCGGGAGCGGCCACTGCACTCCAGTCTGGGCGACAGAGTGAGACTCCAACTCAAATAATAATAATAATAATAATAATAATAATAATAATAATAATTAGAAAGGAAGAATGTCTGTTTCACTTTCTTTGTGGGGTGTGGGAGCCGATTATATTTGGGCTTAACATTTTTATGGAATAGAAACTACAGAGCTTGTTGCTTAGTTCAGAGATTTTCGAACTCGAGTGAGCATCAGAGTAACTTGGAGAGTTGACGCTTGGGGGAGGTTGGACTTAGCTCATTCTCTGATTTTGTATCCAATGCCCTTCAAAGCTGGGTGATCCCCTGGGAAAAGCAGCACCCCCATGCTCTGCTCAGCAAGCTTTTTTTCAGGTGTGCTATAGTGGCAGTGGCAGCAGGCTTAGGTATTTATTCTCTTGCAGGCTGCAGTCACTTCTTCAGAACCTCTAGGAAGTCACTAAAACCATAAACATAGGTGACTTTTGGCCCCCAAATCAGGCACTATGAGTTAGTGTACAAGCAGGCTCACCCAGAGAGTCAGCAGTGTCCCTAAGATTAGGATAGTGTAATGCCAGGAGAGGACATCTGTGAGGCTGCAACTCTCTTCACGCCCCACAAGGAACAGCAAAAGGAAGGTCACTCCATGAGAAGAGGCCTGGAGTCAGTATATCGTAGTTCTCCACTTCCTCTTCCAAAGATCTCCTTCAACAGAAATTTTCCAAAAGAAAAATTCATATTCTAAACCAGTGGTCCCCAACCTTTTTGGCATCAGGGACCCATTTTGTGGAAGAATTTTCCATGGAGGGTGAAGGGGCGGGAAGTGTAGACAAATCTCACTGCTCATGCTAATCTGTTATTTGCAGCTGCTCCCCGGTGCTAGCCTCACCACCTCAGCTCCACCCCAGGTCACCAGGTATTAGATTCTCATAAGGGACACACAAGCTCGATCCCTCGCGTGTGCAGTTTGCAGTGGGGTTTGTGCTCCTATGAGAATCTAATGCCGCTGCTAATCTGACAGCAGATGGAGCTCCACTCCCCTGCCACTCACCTCCTGGTTCCTCACAGACCATGAACCGGTACTGGTCTGTGGCCCAGTGGTTGGAGACCGCTGTCCTAAATTATCAGGCTCAGTGATTTGATATTGATGTCTTTTCCTGGGACAGAAGGGGACCTGGAGATGGCATCTCATCCTGCAGAGTCTTCTGGGTGAGAAATCCTATTTTCCATGTTGTTATGTAAATACAGCACAGCTCCTGTCACTAGGTAGATGACACCTTTAGATCTTACAGAGCAGGATGTTAGCTGGTAGCGTTAACGGTGGTTATCTGTGACCCCACTCCACACAAAACTGATGCTTTGAAGACCCAAGTATTTGGAATATTGTTGATAGCTCAGTCAGTGTTATACTTTTCTTGGTAAGAAACCAAGATGAGCCAAAATGTCACATGCATTGATTGGCAAGAGGCACTCAGACCAGCAACACAGGTCAGTGGCATCTAATATGCATCTGGAAAGTTAGACCAGGCTCTCTTAATGTGAAACGTGGTCATTCTGTCAAACATGTACCATGGGCGTTCTGTTTCTGCTGTCACTGCACGAAAGATCTAAACAGCTACAATTCTACATCTGCTCACAGTGATCCTGTAAATTGTGAATGCCCTCACGCCCTAAGATCTTGGGCTCCGAAGAAAAAATTACAGTTCTGAAGGTGTATTTTATTCACTTCAAGAATGGAATATGTGAACTACAGACTTGGGAGTATTCGTTTGACACTTCAGTCCTTATACACAGATTCACTCACACACAGGAGCAAAACTGAACACCTGCTTAAACCAGGCAGCCACTTCCTCTCTGGTGGACACCATTACTAAAGAGGCTGTGATGAGTTCCAGATGTGAGGCTGGCTGGGTCAACTGGTTTTCTGGAGTAACGGAGTTTCCACTGAGCTTCAGAACTCTTCTTGTGTCACCCACTCCCCTCCCAACTGTGGCCTCGAGTTTCCCAAGTGTCTGATGGTGTGTGACAGGCTCATTCCTGGGAGAACCAGAGCAGGCTCATAAGCTATCCAGGGCATAGAAGCCATTTTTTCCTCCCCAGTAGCCTCATGGTACTTTTAATTCCAGATACCATTGTCCGGGAGGGTCAAAGGTTTTCCTGAGCCTTCCTCTTCCCTGGGGCTCAAAGTCAAATGATGTCAGACTTCAATTTGTTCCAGAAGCTTCAAAAGACCACAGCTCATCACCTTCACAGAACTGAGTCATTTTAATGTCTGAGGCAGGTTTGAAACTTGTTCTTTTTCGGAAAGCTGACTTTTCTCATCCTCGGCCTCGGGCTGTTAAATGTATCACTTCTCTCTTTCTGTAGGTTTAAAGGAATAAATTAACATGCAGTTTTCTCCTAATTGCTTGATTCCAATTAATTGCCTCTGTGCATCCGAATGCTCATCTTTTATGTTTGAAGGGATAGCAGTGGAAAAAAATGGGGTGACTGTTTTGGATTTTAAAATGCGCTCAGATGGTTGGGAAGCCTCAGATATACCCTAGTAGCATCCATCAGTACCAGGCAGTCTGACTTGTTTGGGCTTCTGTGTTTAGAAAACTGACTGTGTTGGCTGGGTGTTTGGTTCACTCAAGGACTGCCCTATCCAGATATGGAGCCTACCAGTCACATGTGCCTATTGAGCACTGAGAACATGAAATACATCCCGGATTTCAAAGACTTTGTAGAAAAAATAAAATGTAAAAATGTTTTGTTTATATTGATTGCATGTTATAAGACGAATACTTTGGCTATGCTGAGTAAAATACAATATTTTATTGAAATTAACTTCATTCATATCTTTTTACTTTTTAAAAATGTGGCTACTAAGCCTGTCATCCTAGCACTTTGGGAGGCTGAGGCAAGTGGATTGCCTGAGCCCACGGGTTCAAGACCAGCCCGGGCAACTTGGCAAGACCTCGTCTCTACAATAAATAAAAGTTAGCCGGGCATGGTGGTACATGCCTTTAGTTCTGACTACTTGGAAGGCTGAGGCAAAAGAATTGCCAGAGCCCAGCAGGTCAACGCTGGAGTGGCTGTGAGCATGCCACTGCACTCCAGCCTGGGCGACGGAGTGAGACTCCAACTCAAAAATAAAAAGTGACTACTAGAAAATTTATAATTATGTATGTCATTGACATTACTTCTGTTGAACAGGGTTGGTCTAGACAGTTCAAGTTATTTTGCAATTCAAGCAAGAACACACACCTCTTCAAAAACCATGTCAGATCATCTCTGGGTTTGTTCACGCTCCTGACTGTCCACTACACAGGAAGGCTTCTATGCTATATCAGTTTACTTGACACTGTTTTCAATATCCAGGCTATAATGCTATTCAGAGAGTCATAGTATCTTGCAAAAGACTTCTGGGAATTTTCTGATATGTAAGAAACCAAACTGGTTATTAGCATTAGCTTGATCTTCTTGATGACCAAGAGGAATTCTAACAGTAAATGGTTCTATCCTGAATTTGTGTGAGTCACATGTTTATTTATTAAAGGTAATAGGTGTGTCTTTGCTTTACAATGATATAAAAAGTCAGTTGGATTTGTTGGTTAGAATCACAGTTTTGAAATATACATTTAGCATCTGGGTAAAACTGGACAAATTTCAAAAAATGCAGAAAAGCTATGTTAGAAAAGACAATAAAATTAAGATCAGAAGAATATTAATGTGGAAAAAGAATGTGAAGGAAACTATAATTGTAATTTATAAAATTGATGAATCCTGTGGAATGTAAATTGCAGTAACAAAACCCTCTAATGGCTTCATTGTAGGACATTAGCTCCTTCAAAATATCTTCTTTTCCAGATGCTTCTATACTATTTCTGTGAGTTCCTCAAGGGTTTCCAGATTTAGAAAATGAAAATGCAGAATGGCTGATTGAATTTGAATGTCAGATAAACAATTTTTAGTTTAAGTATGGCCCTTGCAATATTTGGGTCACCTTATACTAGAAAGATATTCATTGTTTTTGAAACAGTTACTTTACATAGGGCTCTACAGATGAGGCTAAGTTAAGAATCTTGCCTCAGGGAGATGTCCCTGGATTATCCATCCAGGTGGGCCCAGCATTTTCATAAGGGTCCTTATAAGAAAAAGAAAAGATGTTCAGATTCAGAGAAGGAGAAGTGACCATGGACATAGAAATTTGTGTCAGGCAGCCGTAAGCCAAGGAATTCAGGAGCCCTCTAGCAGGTTGAAAAGGTAAAGAAACATATTCTCTCTTGACACTCCAGGAGGAACACAGGCCTTGATTTTAGCCCTCTAAAAGCCATTTTGGACTTCTATCCTATAGAGCTTTAGGAATAAAGTTGTCTTATTTGAGGTCACTAAATTTTTTTTTTGAGTTGGAGTCTCACTCTGTTGCCCAGGCTGGAGTGCAGTGGCACACTCACAGCCACCCCAGCGTCAACCTGCTGGGCTTTGGTGAGCCTTCCGCCTCAGCCCTCCAAGTAGCCAGAACTACAGGTGCACACTACTACAGCTGGCTAATTTCTGATTTATTGTAGAGACGAGGTCTCACCATGTTGCCCAGGCTGGTCTCGAACCCGCAGTCTCAGGCAATCATCTAGCCTTGGCTTCCCAAAGTGCTGGGATTACAGGCTTGAACCACAGTGCCTGGACAAAAGCCACTAAGTTTGTAGTCATTTGTTGTAGCAGCCATAGGAAACTTATACAAGGGCTGAGTTGGGCTTTCCTCTGGGGTCCTCTGGGTCCTAAAGCACAGCAAAGATCAGGTTCCATCTTCCAGGAAAATATTAACACATGATTCATGATCATAGACGATGGACAAAATAATACACAGTCACCACACAGAGTCCTCCAACAGCTCCTGCCTGACCTGGGTTGTTGCACTCACAAGCCAAGCGGGTCCTAGACTCCAAGACTAGGCGGACATTTCTCCTCCTTTATCCTAGTAAGAAGTCCACCCAGGTTGGCTCTCTTTAAGACCATTGGTTTGTCCCACCACTAGCCATAGGGCATGATTACATTTCTCTAACTGAGTCACGTGATCTTAAATCCTACCCGTATTTTGGGCTGGACTGGGTTCAGGTGAGCCTAGTGTCTTGTGAGTCCCCCCACGGGAATGAGGTAACAAACAAGCCTGCGTGCCCTTCCTGTAGACCTTGGCATCCCATCTTCATGGCCCAGCAACTGCTGGAAGAACAGACCCACAGCTCTGCAAGAACACAAAAGACGATCTGGGCAAGGGTGGGCTCAACTCTTGCTGAGGTGATAAATACTTTTCTGTTACCAACACCCTGCAGAGCTGGCAGCTCTGCTCAGAAAAACAGCAGCATCTGGGATGACTACGTAGAGATGCTTGGCACCCTGAAGCCACATTTTCTCAAACCGTCCTTTCCAGTTAAGTATCTTTGCTCTGCAGATATCAAATGGACCTCTGGCTGGTTTCCTCAGAAGTAAGGAACAGACTACATAAACGTGAAGATTCAAGCACCTCTTGCTCAAGAAGAAAACCACTCACACCTGTAAATGACTTTTCTCAATTTGTCTTCATCTGGATTCAAAAAACCCTTATTGGCCCATCTTACCTATGGGCTCTCCCAGACCCTAGACGGAGGAATCACCAAGAAGCTTAGAGGAGGTGGTTTTAGAATTTACACATGGGCGGTAAATCATGTGTCTGTAGGGCAGGAGACATTAGCCTCAGAGTGCTTGTAAGCTATAAGTTATAACTGCTGCCTAGTTATTGAGTATTGCTACTCTAGTGGGTGAGTTTTCTTAATATTTTCCTCTTTTTCAATCATTTTAAAACTTCTGAAAATTTTCTAAAAAGAAATAGAATTGCTTTTAAGCAAGACTGCCTGTAGGTCTGTACCCTAGGCAAAACTGGTGTTCAAAATCCACATTTTAGATAGGTGATGGTTGAGAAGGAAGCTGAGGAGAAGGACCAACTTAGAATCTTTAGAATTTCCAGTGGTGGTTGAGGAAGAAGGGAGAAGGAAAGACAGAGTCTTTTTTTTGAGGTGGAGTTTTGCTCCTTCACCCCGGCTGGAGTGCAGTGGCGCGCACACCCACGGCCACCCCAGCGTTGACCTGCTGGGCTCTGGAGATCCTTCTGCCTCAGCCTTCTGAGTAGCCGGAACTACAGACACGTGCTACCATGCCCAGTTATTTTTTAATTTTATTGTAGAGATGAGGTCTCTCCCAGTTGCCCAGGCTGGTCTCAAACCCGTGGGCTCAGGCAATCCACTCGCCTCGGTCTCCCAAAGTGCTGGGATGACAGGCTGAGCCACTGAGCCCGGCCAAGACAGAGTCTTTAGGACTTTAACCCCGAACAAAGAAGATGCCAGCAGTTGCTGTCACCCCTATTTCTTGCAGAGTTCTTCCATAGGGTTTGGGAGTACAGGAAATCTGACCAGATTAGAGTCCACGTTGAGAAAAGTGCAGGGAGAAAGTCACCAGAAGTACAGGCCATTTCATCTCTAATCTTTTATGTCCCTTGTTCAAAACAAAGTCTTCCCTTGTGGTGAGGGATAAACAGGAACATGAAAAGTTCCATTGACAGTCATAGTCGGTCTCTCAAATCATTAAACACACACATGCACATACTCAAAGATAAAACTCCCTGGGGAGAATTTTCCAGGGGAAAAGATTTCCTTTTTAAAACTAGTGGTAACATTAAAAGAGAGACCATATATAATGCAGGGCAGCCCCAAGGTCCAGAAATCCCAATTTCTGCTTCTGCAGGACCCACGGGTCTGTCTGCTGAACGCCATCCTGAGTGGATAACATTGTGGGGGGGGTGGACTTGAAGGAAAGTTGGGGAGATTGAATTGATTTGCAATTCAAAATTGAATATTTGCTATTCTGTGCTTCTAAATCTCCAGGTCCCTCTGCTTCAAAATTTTCTTTCTTCTCTCTGCTCCTTGGCCACCTAATACAGAGCAACTCACCCACATCTTTTGTTAACGTGTTCTAAGTCAGCCTGAGTGGGAGGGTCTTTGCTAAAATCCCATGGGTGGCTCCCCCCACATCAATAAAATGTTGGTGTATCCATTAAGATAATTTTCAAAAATCCCACTATGCAAATAAATACAGTACACCTGCACGATGAAATCATATATCATGAAGCACCTTTTTTGGGGTCACATGTATGAAAATTCTGCCTTGAGTTAGTTTAATCACAACTTCGGTTTTTTTCTTATCATAGTATAATGGATTAAAAAGATTCAATGAGAAAGCGCAGTAGTGCACAGGATTATCTTATTATCTCCATTAAATATTGCCTAAGAAAGTGATAATTATTGTAGTCAAACTGTCAAAGCCAAAATGAGTCACACGACAAATATTGTAGTTAAACCCTTTTGTTCCTCCAGTGTAGGCATTTGCCGACAAGATAGAGGTTTCTTCGTTTTTCTAATTAAGAGGAGCGCTTTCTCAGGTGTAATAGAAATATGAACCCTCACCAAGCTATTCCACTTAGGGAAATTTGCGGGTTGTGGATGTAAACTATTTATGGCCATGTAATGTCATTTTCTAAAAGGGAATTTTGAGAAATATTCCGAAAGACTAGCAGCTGCGCAATTTGCAGTCAAGACATGCCACCCTGGAGTATTTGTAGACCCATTTATGGGCAAATATGCCAGAGACATTTACATACTGCAGTTTTTAATTGGTCTGGTGATTCCACATGGAAACCCTGAAGTTGAAGGGAAATTCTACTTCTTCTTCCTCTAGACGAGAAAAAGTTTCCTCAAACGCCATTGGAGGCTGGCTTACAAAAGAGAAGAGTAGTGACTTGACTCATCTTTCCTAGCAGAGATGTGACTTTTTCCAGTAGCACAAGCATTGCCCTCCCTGCCCATCGTGTGACATCAGACACGTGGCAGCTCGGTGATGTTACCTCCCTTCAGCATTTCTTCATCTTCCACGCCTCTAAAATCAATGGCTCCAGACTCGGACCAGGTACATCATTTGTGGGGCCAAGTGCAAAGTGGAAATATGGGGCTTTTTGTTCAAAAATTAGGAATTTCAAGATGGTACTCTATTCTGGGCACTGGGCCCTGTGCACCTGGTCAGGTTGCACCTCTTAGAGTGATCCCTGGTCAGAACCTGTTTGGTTCTTTAATCTATTCGGATCTGACCAATCTACTTTACTTTTAGAATCTTATGTTCCTGCACTGGAAATGAAATCACCTCTTCTTCTGGCCACAGAAACAGGACACTCCAAGCTTTCAGGGGAAATGAAACATCAGAAGAATTGACCTTCCCTGTGGTTCTTTGGGTTTCTTAGCATCACAGCTAATTAAATATTCAAGCAGCATTTTTTTTGGTGGGGGGGGGTACTTTGTAGTTTACAAACATATGCTTATCTGACATTGTTCTATTTTTCCTTATGAGTTGGGTCATTATTCTCTCATAAGGTTTCAAGATCAGTGTTGTGGTTCCAGCTAAACAAATCTATCTAGACGATTCAGTATAAAAAATGGTAAGTCTAAAAAAAGATTTCTGAAAATCTCAAGAGGTAAGAAACATCAGAAGGAAGGCATCGAGGTTAATTTCAGAGGAGGTTTTGAATAGATTTCAGGGGAGTTTATTTCAACAAATGGACTTATCACAGCAAATAATTATTACATGCATACTCTGGGTCAGGTGTTGCGTGGCATTCATCAATGAGCAATATACAGCCTGCTCTCAAAAGGAATTTACAATTTAGTGAAGAGGATCGGCATATATACCCATTGTTTTAAATTATATGGCAGAAAAACAGGGATCTGGAAAGACTTCCTGGTAGGTGGATTGGAACTGGGCGCCCAGTGACTTTGGCAAAGAGCAACGGAAGGCGAGGAAGGATGCTCCAGGGAAAATGATCCTGTATGAGCAACAGCCCCATGATGTGCAAGAACAAATACACTGCTTGTGAGGGAATATGCAGTTCACACAGAGGGGTAGGAAATAAAGCTGCAAACATAGGCTGGGACCCATGATCCAAAAGGGGCTCAGAAGCCATGCTGAGGAGGCTGGATTATACAGAAAGCAGTGTGATGGGCGTGGGGGCGGAAGGCTTTCAGATTTTGGAACTGTATGTTGCAATTTGGGAAGATGCACAAGCAGTTGTGTTGGAAAAAAGGGACACTAGGGGTCCTGTGATGAGTTGCTTTAATTTCTGACACCTCAGATGAAAGCTACACTACAGTCTTACAAGACTGGGGGTTGGAGAGAGAAAAAGAAAAAAGGGGAAAAAAAGAGACACTTGCGGTGGGGGGAGGACCAGGCCATTGGAAGGTTAGCATCCAGGGCAACGGCAGTCATGGCTGGAGCAAGGTTAGCAGCAAAAGGAATGAAATAATTCAGAGGGCTAGCAGCGAGTGGAAGGGGGGATCGAGATGACAGTTTTTAGCTTGGGTGGCTGGAAGAATGGATCCAATTGGTAGAAATACGTGGTTCCAGGGAGAAGGCAGTATGAGAAAAGGCACTTCAGTGGGTCTGTGGTCAGCGGGAGAGCCTGCTGAAACACTCAGGCAAAGACCCATGATAGACATTGTAGACAGCTGGTGTGGGCCAGGAGCCAGTGGGAGTTCAGATTCTGGAGTCTTCTTCAGAGGGAGCTAGCTGATGCTCTGGAGTGGAAGAGGCCGCGGAGAGAGTGGGAGAGAGCTGGACCAAAGGATGGGGCGCCACTTAGGGGGCCAAGGGACAAGAAAGAGAAAGAAGCTGTGTGGAAGGCAGAAGGAGCAGCCAGGGAGGGGAGTGCTGTGCACTTCACTGGAAGAAGCCTCCAGAGGTGGGTGGTCAACAGGGTCAAGCACAGGGATGGGGAACGGCCCATCTGATTGGGAGGCCAGGAGGTCAGCGGGTCCTTGAGAAAGCAGTTTTGGTGAGAGGTCATCAAGGGGCTGGGGAGGCAGAGTGTTTAGAGCCTAGAGCGTTCACCTCGAGGGTGAGGAAAACAGGAAGGGACTCCTTCAGCTTGTGAAGGTGGCATGGCAGCGGTTTCGTTTTCTGTGTTGGGGTTGTCTATGTGTGTCTGTGGCTTGCAGAGAAAGAGGGAGCGGAAACGAAAATGTGTAAGACAGGGAGAGCCAGGATGGAGCAGAATGGAAAATCCTGTGAGAAGAGAAGTCAAGGAAAGTCGAGGGCACGTCTTCCTAGAGGGAGAGAGAAATGAAGATGCCATGGGCTATTTTAATAGACACGTTTCTCTGCTGTACCAAATATCACTAAAGACTACAGATGTTACCTGTTGGAGATAAGGCATTCCACATATGTGCTTAGCGTCCCAATAGTGGGTTCAATGAATGTATGCTAAAATAAGACTTTTATGTTGTATAGTTTTGCTCAATAATCAGAGACCTCCCTGGTGATGGCATTAACAGCAGGTGCAGGGGAGGTGTCTTCCCATGGGAGGTCAGCTACTTAATTCCACCTGGAGATTAGACCAAATTTCCTTGATTCGTTTTACCTTCCTTTTGCTCTGATGTCTCCTGTCTCTATAACTATTGCCTTGGCATCTAAATAGTGGTAATATTTTTTGTGTATCAGAGATTTTTACTTCTACGGTGCTTTCACCTACATTTGACCTTGCTGTGACTGTGTGAAGAAGTTAGGGTTGTCAATACTGGATCTACTTGCCTGACCAGCAGCCTGAGACTTTGGGCTGTTGATTAACTCAAGTCATACAGGCACTATTACAGGGCCAGAAATGGACTCTTTTGAACTCTTGATGTGATTCTCTTTTCATAACGTGAGACATGGGGTGAGAATTCCCCACTGGGTACCTTAGCAGCACTTTTTGGGGAGAGCTGTCAGACTCAAGGCTTCTGAGTGGCATTTGCATTTGAGATCAGCCCTGTGGCAGCCAGTGTGAGTGTGGCCTCTTACTAATTACCAAAAGAAGAATGGGATTTTTTTGCTTTCTGTGGTGTTATAGCCATGACGGCATTGGGCCGATTTTAAGCCCATATACCCGATTGCACTCATATATAGGGTCAAGCAAATCAAATATCTGAGGCAAGAGGCACCGACAAACGAGGGAAGACAAAGGAAAGGGTGGTCCGGGAGAAGGAGATAAGTCGATTTTTCCAAATGTGTACTTAGCATCACAATAGGGGCAGTGCCACAAGCCAAGCAAATCCAATTTATTTTTCTGATAAATAACTGCTGCTCTTGTCACTGTGCAATGATATCAGTTTTCCTTCATGCATCCATTCCTTTCACAAAGAATCCATTAGTCTTGCATGAATCTTCAATTATCCCGTTACACAGTGAGGAAGCAGAAGTTATTTCGTTTGATGGAAAAATCTCCTTTTTACTTTCCCAACTATTTTAACAGAGGGATTAGGCCCTAGGACACAAATAATCTTTTCTTATATCACGTAAAATAGAGAGAAAATAATTTATGAACTTTTCCTATGCAATCAATACACTGATGCCTGTGTGTAGAATTTATCCCTGTCCACTCACTCATTCAAAAACTAACTGTAGAGTATCCACTATGTGCCAAGAACTGAGATACATCCAGAATACCTTTGCCCATTTGACAAGGGGCCCATTTACTTTCCAGTCTGGGCAACAGAGTGAGACTCCAACTCAAAAAAAAAAAAAAAAAAGAAGACATTTTGGGCTATTTCAGACTAACCCCAACAGGAAGAGTGTTATAAATGTTACAGTTGTGAAGTTCCTCTATTGATGGCAAGCCTGTCAAAGAGCTTAACCTTTGAAAATCCTTAAGTAAAATACATTTTGATACAGTTACAAAGTTATAGGAAAGGAGCCAGTTCAATACAAAGAACGATGGTTTCTTAGAGCCTTTGAGTGTCACTTGCTGAGTTGATGTCTCATCTTCCCTGAATACTATAGGGAGTTTTTTGTAGAGAAAGCTCCATTTGACCTAAATTCTGAAAAGTGAAGAGAATTTAGATATGCAGAAATGGGCAAAGGGCCATCTCAGATAGAGGGATTAACTTGAACAAATGCATAAAAGTGGAAAATTATGAAGCACACAAAAAAAGATAGTGTAGGGAAGGAAACGCAATTTCTTTTCTTTTCTCTTGTAGGGTCTTAGTGGAGACAGTATCCTGAAAACAAAATTCAGATTAACAAAAGAAAAACTGAAGTTGATTAACGTGTGCTCTCCCATTATGCAGGAGAGGACTCATTTCAAAAGTCTCTCTCTCTCAAGGCAGTGGCCTAGGGGCCTCCTTGCTTAAATAATATTCTAAGAAAGCCATAAATCCTATGTAGCGACAAGGCAAATGAGAGTGTCTTCTTCCAAAAGGCAGAGAAATGTGGGAAGGTAAATTCATGGGAAGAGTCAAGTCTATTCCTCCATTCTCTGGTGCTTCAGTCCCTGGGCTCTATTTCTGAGCTGTTAAAGGCAGAGAGGGGAAGGAGAGGTTTCCCCTGTGTTTTAGCCTTTTAACTTTAACTAAAATCTCCAGTATCTTAGGGAGGACTGTTTTGATTTCCTTCAATCGTAAAATCACAGAAAGCGAGAGCAAATCACGTGCCACTTAATACTCTTTGGTTGTAAATAACAAAGCCCAACACTCAGCAGCCGAAGGTAGAAGGAATCTGTGGTTTCATATAAGTGAAAAGTCAAAGATAGCTTTAGTCATGGCTCAGAAAGTGTCCAGACGCTGTTTTTCCCTATCTTATTGTTTGACTTCAGTTATGGGTTTCATCCCAGTCTTTGCTCTCGTGTCAGAGAGGAGCAGCAACTGCTCCAGATCTCGCATTCCCTTAGCAGAAAATAGTGAGTACATCTTTCCTGGGCTACCTAGAAGATGTTTCCTTACATCTTGTTTCTTCTCATCGATCATGCATTCATCCTTGAACCTATTGCTGTGTCTGAAAAAAATGTGCTGTTCACTGATTGGCTTAGATCTTGCTCATGGGCTTCAGTCTGAAACCGGGATGAGATCGGGTCTTCTTCAACAGCAACGAGCTTGGTAGATGTGGCTACAAACAAAAGTAGACTAGATTCCAGGAGATAATAAAAAACAAAGTCTGAATGTCCACAGCAGGTAGAGGATTTGATCAGAAAGGTCTTGAATGCCAGAATTGGTCACTCAGGACACTCAAGGTCTTGGGGGCAGGCTTTATGTCTGTTTAGAGTAATAATAATAACAATAATTTATTCCATGTTAGACATTGTCCCACGTCCTTTACTCATATAAACTAATTTTCATATGTGACTAGAGTATGTTCTAGAATATGGTCATTCTGTGTCAACATAGGCACGTGATTGGCCTTTTAAATGAGAAGGAAAACACAGTCTTGAAGATCTCTGAACTACACCATTCTGGAAGCTTTACACACTTTTGCTTTTCTATAAGAGTTAATCTACCCTATTCGGCTATTCTAACCTGGGGAGCAGGTGAACCGTTGTTAGTATGATTTCTTAATCAGTGGGAGCAAACTGATGTGTTATTTGGTATCTCCTTTGTCTGCTTTCCTGATTTTAAATATATTGACCACTCAATAGCCATCTACTCACTTGGGGCCATTGTTTAAAGATGCCCAAAGACATGGAGCCCCGAGGGAATGTAACCACCAGAGGTGGAAAATCAGCCCTCCCTGGAGTATATTGTGCTCTTACTATTTAAAATGCTTGGAAGTCAGTGATGAGTAGTCCTTGACTATAAATGCCTCTTGGTACAATTTAGGATGCAGGAATGTAAATAAATCCCCTAAAGCAGGACTGTTCCATGAAACAATAGCTCACTGAACTATAGAAATTAGAATGAGTAAGTCTGTTAGCTCACAGGTGTGAATTTACTACAAAGCCTCAGCATCAAGAAAAAGCACTTGTACTGGCCCTTTCCAAGACCCTGGGAGGGGCCCTGGCAATGTTTTTACATGGTCATGTTTTATAAAATTTGCAAGAAACCTTTCATGAGATAAAAAAAATCACTTGAAACTAAAAATTTAAAGGGCAAATAATGTGCCGACATTTGCACAGAGTGGCCATATTCTAGAAAAAGACATTGGGACTTTTAAGAAACCTATTGTAAAAATGATAGGAAAAAGAAAATTATCTTTGAACATTCAGATGAAAAGATCAATTCATTTTAAGGGAAGGAGCTCAAACTATAATCAGACTTTTTGACAGTAACAATTTATACCAGAAGGCAAGAGAATTACATATGTAAGACACTCAAGGAAAGTAAACGTGTGTCAAATATTTTATATCCAGCCAAACATTCTTTCAAGGAGAAAGGCCACAGACCAACTGTCACAAATGTGTAAGAACTCAGGGATATCGGTAACTTGAGCCTTGCTCTAATGGAGAGAAAGAGGTGCAGGCAACTAAAATGACTGGAGGAACACTGGCAAAATGACTGCTGGTGAGCTTAAATGTACACATGGTAGTTATGAAAGGAAAGCAGTGCATAATGGCTCTCGCCATGTTGGCACTATAAAGCTATCAGAAATGGCGTTTATGAAGAAAAGAATGAGCTTATTGGTTGCTTTATTGGTATTAACTGGGAATAAAATGATGCTTCATAATAGAAGCTAGGAAGAAGAATGAGAATACAGAGAAGAGACTACTAGCTAGTTTTAATATTTTTCTTGTATGAGATCAATAGATAAAATCTGCAGGAGGAGAGACTAGAGTATTATAAAATGGTATTTGTACAAAGGTATATATGCACACAATATTCTTATGTTTATTTATTTTTTGAGTTGGAGTCTCACTCCATTGCCCAGGCTGGAGTGCAGTGGCACACTCATGGCCACCCCAGAAATGACCTGCTGGGCTCCAGCAATCCTTCCACCTCAGCCTTCCAGGGCATGCACTACCACATCTGGCTAATTTTTCATTTTTTTTTTTTTTGAGTTGGAGTCTCACTCTGTCACCCAGACTGGAGTGCAGTGGCCGCTCCCAGCCACCGCAGCCTTGACCTGCTGGGCTCTGGCGATCCTTCTGCCTCAGCCTTCCAAGTAGCTGGAACTACAGGCGCGCGCTACCACACCCGGCTAATTTTTGATTTATTGTAGATATGAGGTCTCGTCAAGTTGCCCAGGTGGGTCTTGAACCCACAGGCTCAGGCAATCCACTCACCTCAGCCTTCCAAAGTGCTGGGATTACAGGCTGAGCCACCGAGCCTGGCCAATTTTTCATTTTTTATTGTAGAGACGAGGTCTCACCAAGTTGCCCGGGCTGGTTTCCAATCCGGGGCTCAGGCAGTCCACTCTCCTTGGCTTCCAAAGTGCTGGGATTACAGGCTGAGCCACTGAGCCCAGCACACAATATTCTTATATTTTGTGTGTGTGTGTGTGTGTGTGTGTGTGTGTGTGTGTGCATGTATTACGTGTAGTCCTGACTTACAATGGTTCAACTTACACTTTTTCTACTTCACTATGGGCTTATTGGGGTATTAAATGCATTTTAAACTAACATATTTTCTTTTTCTTTTAGTTGGAGTCTCACTCTGTTGCCCAGGCTGGAGTGCAGTGGCACACTCACGGCCACCCTAGTGATGACCTGCTGGGCTCCAGTGATCCTTCCATCTCAGCCTTCCAAGTAGCCAGAACTGCAGACATGCATTACTATGCCCAGCTAATTTTTTATTTATTGTAGAGATGAGGTCTTGCCAAGTTGCTCGGGCTGGTTTCGAACCCATGGGCTCAGGCAATCCTTGGCCTCCCAAAGTGCTGGGATTACAGGCTGAGCCACCCAGCCTGGCCAATATTTTCAACTTATAATAAGTTTATCAGGATATAAACCTCATGATAATTCAAGTGCATCTGTATATATACACATAAATGTATAATAAGTCAGATCTGAGGCAAAATATACTGATTATAGTAATAAATGTAAATGGTCTTGCTGTAGTCAAAGAAAAATATTTAAAGTTTTGACTACTAAAGAAAAATTCAACAGAGTGCTCTATAAGAGACATTCCTAAAATACAGAGATTCAAAGAGGTAAACAAACACTGGACAGACTTACACTATGCAAAATAATGGGTACATAAAATAAAACTTAAAAGAAGGATAAAAATGCAAGGAAAAGAGATTGGTATCTGACAAGGTAGAATTCAGATCAGAAAGCATTATGAAGAGCTCACAACACAGTTTTTATCTTCACAATGAAGATACTACCATTATTTAAGCATCCAGTAACAGCAACAACTTTCATAAAGCAGAATCAATAAGATATTCAAGAGCAGCGTGCAAGACTCTTTTGTTCGGCTGAGGGGAGGGCTGTTGGTCAGGGCCTGTGGTATGCCACTTTAGTTAGGGGTTCCCCTGCGGCCCCCCGGCTTGCCACCTTCTCAGGTGCCACTCCCCTACCTGGCCCAATGCAAAGCACCAGTAGCACAGCACTGATTTCTCTCGGGATCCTGTGTGTGTTGCCTTTTACACCAGAAAGCTGGCAGCCCCACCCACTCCCACTGCCCCTCCTCCTTCCTTGGTCAGGACCCTGGGGAGAGAGTGAAAGAGGCGAAAGCTCTGCAGGAGACAGCAGAGAGGCAAACGAGAGGAACAATTTTAGAACCTGCCACAAGAGGGCAGGATTTTTTTTTCTTTTTTAATTTTTATTTTTTTAATTAAAAAATTTTATTTTTGCCTGATTGTTAGTTTTTCTATTTTAAAAATATTTTTCCTTTGTGCCTGAATGTGTATGTGAGGTCTGATCTACATCCCTCCCTTTTTTTTCTTTTCTTTTTCTTTTTTCTTTCTTTCTTTTTTTTTTTTTTGGTTCTGTTTATGAGTGTGTGTGGATGATTGAATGTTCATCTTGCAGTTTTTGTTTTTTGTTTGTTGGTTTGTTTTTGCTCTTTTGTTCTCTCTCTCTCTCTTTTTTTAGTTTAAGGTGAGTGTGAATATATGCGTGAGGATTCAATCTGAATTCCTATTTTTTCTTTTTTTTTCGATCCTTCTCTTTTTCCTCTCCATTCATTTTGTGCTAGGCGTGCGCGCGCGCGCGCGCCGTGTGTGTGTTTAGTTTTCCTGGGTTTTTGTTGTTGTTTTGTTTTGTTTCACTTTATTGTTATTGAACAGCACTGTTGAAAAGCCAGAGGGCAAGCCAACTTGCTGAGATGGCCCATCAGACCAGCTTCCTGGTCCCAGACCATGGTTACGAAGAGAGCAGAATGAACCCAAAGGGGCAAATGAGAAAGGTCTTTTGCCAGCATCTACTGTGTGCCAAAAATGAGTCCAGAGGCTGAAAACAAAGCCGTAAAAAATCCAGGTGAGTGATAGTAGTGCCCTGGGGTGGTAGCAATGGAGATGGGGAGAGAAGGACGTGTTTAAGAAATGCCTAGGAGGCAGAGTTGATATGAGACTTGCACCGGGGAAGAGGAAGGAGCCAGGTGTGCAGGTGGGGTGACTTGGAGAGACGATTTCCTGAGGCAAGGATAGCTATAAGGAGCCAGTTTTGTGTAGGAGAGGGAAGATGGTTTTTATTTTGGAAATGATGAGCTGGTTTGGGAAACATGGCTGAATATATGGAACCAGAGCGTAGGAAAATTCATGGATTAGAGATTTCAATTGGGGATTTATCAGCATATGCTAAAAATCATTACTTCTTAAACATTTTTGACACCAGTTATTTGAGACACAAACTGTGACTCCCAACTGCCTTGTTCTAACTTCTCAGTTGAAGAAACACTTCAAATAACCACAAAATTGTCCAAGGACATTCCAAGGAGATTATGGAGCAACAAAATAATATAAATGACATATATATGTTATTATATAATTATCTATAATAGCATCTCACAAATCTTAGCAATAGGAGATTGAAGGATTCATATTTGTACTACTGCACATGGTCCTAAATCTGAGCACTGAAAAATTATGGGCCAAAAATGCGATGGATGTTAATAGGCATCTCATTATCTAACCAACCAAATAGCTCACAAGAAATTAAAGTGCTAATGATGAAGTCAAACTAATAAAGATTTCTAATTAAAATGGAATAACAGCAACAAGCCCAAACCACAACAACTCAAGGCAACACTGACAAAGCCTTAATGACAAAGCATTGTCCCTGAAAGTTCCAAGTGCTTGTTTGCACAGGAAGCAGCCAAGAAGCAACAGTGTCAGGAGGAAGAGCAAAGCTGAGCCCTCAGTAAATTCAACTACTGGGCTGATTTTCATTTAACAACGAACTCCAAATTTAGAAACACGGTTTATGAGAAACTCTTAAGTTTTAGAAAATGAAGACTCCGGAATCGCATGTTGTTTGTCTGTTAGGAAAGAAAATGATTTGTCCTAAAATATTTGCAGAGCAGTGTTTTGAGCCTATCCCATTCTCCTTCCAAGGGTGACTCTGACACTTTAGTGTTGGGTTTTTTGTTGTGTTGATCTTTGCAAAGAGTGAAGAAGGAAGGGAAACAAGCTAGACTGAGTTATATAAGAAAACAGGATAGGATCTTGTGGAAAAAAGATAAATCCCTACAGCCAAGGGGGATGGAGGATTTTTTTTTTGAGGAGTGAGGGAAAAGGAAGGGTGCTCAGAAAAGCTTTCGGATAAAGGCAGGAGATTTTGAGGGCGTCACCTTATGTAGTGTCCGGCAACGCCATTCCTTCTTTGACACAGGCTTAGAAGACTTCACTCACAACAGAGGTGGGTTTTCAAATTTGGGGTGTTGGTCTTGTTTTTCTACTGCATTTGTACTGGGGTAACAGGAAGAGATTTGACAACCTGACAGTTAAGATGTTGAGAAATCCTGCTGAAGATGGTAGTTTGAAGTCTGTGAGGTGATGAGACAGCTTCCAGTGAGTTTGTGGCATACAAATCCTCTATCCATTGACCCTCAAGGACTGCTGTCGATGGCTTTCCAGAGGCTACGTCTTTGTGGAGACCCTAGTTCTCTCCATGGTGTACTCAAATTAGTTCAGGACATAACTTCTAGCATTCTGCACTGATTCAGATAAGTGAAGTCCACTTGGCATGAAATCCGTCAGGCTGGGGATTTGTCTTCAGGGTCTCCAGTTCTGCAAGCACCTAGTTTCATCGCTTCTCTGCTGGAGGGTGAAAACTGGTACCTTCTTCTTGTAGCCTCAGTAAAGATTGGTGTGTGTGTGTGTGTGTGTGTGTGTGTGTGTGTGTGTGTTGATGATGGTATCGATATGGCATGGACAGCAACTCTCAAACATTTTTAAAAGTTATTTAGAGTCCAAAGAACTTTTGTTAAGGTGGGTTACATCTACTGAGATATATACATTAGAACTTACATCTAAGACGTTTAAAACATTTATTAATTTAAACATAACAATAACAAAGCCATTAGACATGAACATAAATAGCATATTCATTTAAAAACCTGTTTTTTTCTGGGCAACCCCTTTGGTCCCCTCCCACTGTGGGAGCTTTTCTGTCCTCTCAATAAATCCTGCTTTCTAAAGACAAAACAACAACAACAACAACAACAACAACAAAAACTGTATCTTCCAAGAAAAAGATAGTGAGCAGAGTGGTATTGTTTTACCTTTTTGTGAATCTCTTTCATGTGTGGCTTAATAGAAGATCGCTATATCCTCTTATCTGCTTCTTCATGCAACATGTGATATGTTTGGTTGAACTCCATGAGGAAAAATCTGATCTTATTCTATACTATATTAAAATTTGACAGTAGTAGTTTCCCAAAAATTAGCTGGCATGTAGAATATGGAACAGTTTCAATCTTTGTTATATTAAAATCCATTTTTCTGTCTGGTACTTTGAATGGGTCTTTTACCATGCATGGTTTTGTAGCATCATGCACTAGTCACTTGGGAAAAATTAACTCCCTACGTTAGACAGTGCTTCCGAGTTTGATGCATTTCCTTAGACATGATCAACAATTACGTTTGTTAATACCAGCACGGGTCACATCAGAAAGTATTTAAATATTAGAAGACGAATACATACACACTTTTCAAAATCAGATTTTCACTTGAAAGCTTGGGTTTTATCACTGGCAACAAATAATATCAGTTGTTTTCCTTGAAGTGACAGGCTTACCTCATTCACTCTGGAGAAAATGTTTGCCAATTACCAAAGTCTGAATAACCATAGTTTGTCAGAGATTCTTTCAAGTAGAAACAGCATTCTATGAAAAAAAAATGGCTAGTTCAGTGTGCAATACAAATAATTGCACAAGATCTTTTATTCAAGACAACTATTGGTGGCTCAAGCCTGTAATCCCAGCACTTTGGGAGGTGGAAGCGGGAGGAATGCTTGACCTCAGGGGTTTGAGGCCAGTCTGAGCAACATGGCGAGACCTCGTCACTACAGTAAATCAAAAAATTAGCCAGGCGTGGTGGCACATGCCTATGGTTCCAGCAACTTGGAAGGCTGAGGCGGAAGGATCACCCGAGCCCAGCAGGTTGAGACTGGTTGCCGTGAGCATGCCACTGCACTCCAGCCTGTGTGACAGGATGAGACTCCGACTCAAAAAAAGAAAAGAAAAAGACAACTATTGTACTCTGGTATGCAGCAGCAATATTTTATGTATAGTTCCTAATTTTGTCACAACACAAGGGATACTAAAAGGTGTGCCCTCACAGGAAGAAATGAAATAAGATTAGCAATTTTTACTGCTTCATCAAGAACATTATTGAGTGAAACCAGCTTTTCCCCTGTCTGTGAGTACATAGTGGAGAACGCAATGATAAAAGAGCACAGTAGAATGCCACAGACTTCACTGGTCACTAAGGCACCAGCTTTACCCACCATCAGTGCAGATGTCAACGCAGAGAAAAAGTCAAATAACATCTTGGCAGTATTATAAAAACTGGAAGAGTCTCAGCATACCCAGGAGTGGGTAGACCCACTTGGTGTACTTATAGTACAGTCGGGACCTCATTACTCACAGGTTCAATATTTGCAAACTCACCAAGATCAATACTCATAGGCTTGGGCCATTTGCAGACACCTGCAGAGTGGCTTGAACCTGAGACACGCGGCGTGCATGTTCTCAGCTGAGGTCAAACAAGGCGATACTCTTTCTTCTTGTTTCAGCTCTCATGCTATAAACAAGGGACCTTTACACAGTTCATTTAGTGCCATGTTTTTCACACTGTTGTGCTTTTTCTACTGGTGATTTTGCTGTTTAAAAAGCCCCCCCAAGTGTAGTGCTCAAGTGCTGTCTGGTGTCCCCAAGCACAAGAAGCCGTGATGTACCTTACAGAGACAGCTTGTTGGTTAAACAAGCTTTGCTCAGACTTGAGTTGTCATCCTGTTGAGTGAATTTAATGCTAATGAATCAACAATATCTGTTAAATTAGGTGTCTTTAAACAGAAATGCACATGAAACATGTCAATCAGTTGATGAAAATGTGACCAGAAGCTTGTGGGAAACTAACCCGGAGTTTCCCCTAGGGAGAATGATTCACTCTTTGCTGATTCAGTGTTCATGGTGACTTTATAGATCAGAGCTACCATGAGCAAGGAGAATAAACTGTATAACAGGAAATGGCCCACACTGACCATCATTTCATTAGTCAGGACAGGCTAAGCTATGCTGCAGGGACAATATCCCCTATCTCTTAGTGGCTCAGGGTAATAAAGATTTGATTTCTTGTTCATGCTTCATGTTCATCCTGGGGACTTGGGGCTCTTCTGCATGCTTCCTTGCCTCTGGGACATGGGCTCCACACGTCCCTAGTAACTGGAACGTTGCTGGCCATAATGGCAACCGAAGGACACGCGGCTCACCGGCATTTAAAGAATTCTTCTGGAAGGGGCATCATTCCCGCTCACACTTTGTTGCCCAAAGTCAATTCCACAGTCACACCCTGAACTTACAGAGAGCAGTCAAAGGCAGTCCTGCCACGTGTCCAAGAGGAGAGCAGGCAGTATTGATTGGACAGGCGGCACTAATGACTGTCACATCCATCACAGGTCATCAACTCGAGATCACTGTCATTGGAAGATGAGCCATTGCTTTACATGCTGTCACAGAGAGACCTGGACACGGGCGAAGGTGGGAGAGACAGATTTTAATTAGTAGTAACCATCACAAGAGGGAAAGAGTCCAGAGTGAACTGAACTCGGCTTCAAATTGTACAGAGGGAGAATGAAGGAGAAGGGGTTAGTGAGGTCCCACTCGTCAGGGGAGTGGAAAATTACAAAGGGTCAGTCGGTGTAAATGTGATTAGGCCAGCAGTGCCAGCTGGCAGGCAATCCTCAAAGTTAAGATTCCGTCCTCCCACAGAAACTGGAAGTCAGAGGCCCTGTCTCTGGAACCAACAGTAAATTTGGGGAGTGGCTTTGAATTTTCTCAGGCCAGCTCCTTAAGGGGGCTGGGGATTATTTTATTGACATGGCCATGAGCATTTAGAAACCATGTTAAGTGTTTTTTCAAGTCTTATTTGCTAAGATTGAGGCCTAGCTGATAGAGGGCTCAGAAGAACCTGGCTAGCGTTTGGTGGAGGAGAGATCTTTGTGCCAATAAGAAAGAAAAATACTGCTAATTAAACCATGGCATGCCATCCATTATGAGACGCATCCTGATTTCAAGGGAGTTCAAATCTAAAAATACGAAAACTTAAGACGGAGGAATTATGAAACATGGTGGAGGAAAACCTTGCATTCAAATATGAAAAGTAATATAAATGATTACCATTTATGTTCATGGCTTGCTGTTAATATTTATTACCTCAGAATATACTAGTTATGCCTATCAGTAATTGCGGGTTAGAGCAGACCCACTGGTACATTATTATTATTTTAACTTTTTGTTTTGAAATAATTATAGTGGCTGGGCTAGGTGGCTCAGTCTATAATCCCAGCACTTTGGGAGGCGGAGCGGGTGGATTGCCTGAGCCCGTGGGTTCGAGACCAGCCCAGACAACTTGGCAAGATCTCGTCTCTACAATTAAAAAAAAAAAAAAAATAGCCGGGTCTGGTAGCGCGTGCCTGTAGTTTCGTCTATTTGGAAGGCTTAGGCAGAAGGATCGCTGGAGCCCAGCCGGTCGATGCTGGGGTGGCCGTGAGCATGCTACTGTACTCCAGCCTGGGCAATGGAGTGAGACTCCAACTCATTAAAAAAAAAAAAAAAAAAAAAAAAAAATATATATATATTATATATAGGTTCAGAGTTAATTAAAAAAATAAGCAAAGAAATTTCACACGCCCTTCACCCAACTTCCCCTAATAATAATAATAACTTGTAAAACTCTACTACAGCATTCAACCAGGGAGCTGACATTGGTACAATTCACACAGCTCATTCGGGTTTCACCAGTTTTACACACCCTCGTTTGTGCGTTTCTATGCAATTTATGTGTAGATTGGTATAACTATCACCCCAATCGAGGGACAGACTACCACAAATGATGAGATGAATGAATATTTTTATGTGGCAATAACAATAAATTTTGTACACACGAGTGCAAGGTTCAAAGAGATGACTCACACAGAAGAAGTGCCTGCTTGCAACTTAAAGTGAAATCGGTGGACACATGGTTGATGACATTGATTCCTTGAAATACTCTGGATCGACTTGAGCAAGCAGAGTTGTCTAAACTAGGAAATCTCTGCCTGCAAAGTAATTCGTGAGAGACTTTTAAAAAGAGCTCTTGAGGTCTGGTCATTTTAGAACGAGATACAGGAAGCAATGAAGAAATTGGGAAAGAAAAAATAAAGAACGTACATAATTGTTCATATCTGATTCTTCATATTTTTAGGACTCTTTTTTTTTTGAGTTGGAGTCTCACTCTGTCGCCCAGGCTGGAGGGCAGTGGCCACTCCCGGCCACCGCAGCCTCTACCTGCTGGGCTCTGGCGATCCTTCCGCCTCAACCTTCCCAGTAGCTGGAACTACAGGCGCGTGCTACCACACCCGGATAATTTTTTTTGATTTATTGTAGAGATGAGGTCTCACCAAGTTGCCCAGGCGGGTCTTGAACCCGCGGGCTCAGGCAATCCACTCACCTCAGCCTCCCAAGGTGTGAGATTACAGGCTGAGCCAACTGAGCCTGGCTAGGCCTCATTTTTAAAGACATGACTTTATTATACCTGTCTGTAACTTCTTTTTGGGGGGGGGTGGAGGGGTTCGTCAGGGTCTCACTCTGTTGCCCAGGCTGGAGGGCAGTAGCACAGTGACGTGATCATGGTTCACTGCAACCTTGACCTCCGGGGCTCAGGCGATCCTTTTACCTCAGCCTTCTGAGTCATTGGGACTACAGGCACGCGCCACCACACCTGGCTAATTTTAAGATTTTTTTGTAGAGACGAGTTCTTGCTATGTGACCTGGGGTGTTCTCGAACTCTTGGCCTCCGGTGATCCTCCTGCCTTGACCTCCCAAAGTGTTGGGATTACAGGTGTGAGCCACCACACCAGGACTGTGATTTTTTTTTGAAACGCTCTATATCTTTTGTAGTCTAACCGAATCACCTAAAATTTCTGAAACAGCACACAGAATTGCGGCTCACTTTAACCCACATTGCCACGTGAGGACGGCCTGCTCTCTGCCCAGACCCTGCCGTGAGCCATTATGGTATTATAGTGTTCGGATAATGACCTCATGGGATAGGATTTCTCTCCCTCACCCATTTCACAGATTGGCAAGCCTATCCGCATGGCCTCGCCCTCTGCCCTTCAACCAGCAAGGGACTCAGCCGGGTCCCACACCCAGCTTCCTTGACTGGCAAGTCTCTGTGCTTTCCCTGGAGCAGTGCTGTTTTCCGCCTAGGCGGGACTTGTCCCCACCTCGTTTTGGCAGACATGGAGAGGAGACCACCAGAGCTTTGTAGAGCCTCTCGCCTCACCCATCAGGTGCCAAGGCTCAGTGTCACGCATAGGAGAAAGATCTGTCTCCTCATCTACCAATCTGTCCCGCCACACATTTTTAATACTGATGGCTTCACTTTCGACTTCAGACTCTCTTTCTCGGGGCACCTTGGGGGCTTTGCCATCTCCCTAAGTCACCCAACCTCGGGGTGCCCTGCCCAGAGCTGGCCGAGCCTTCCCTGGGGCAGTGAGGGGAAGCCCGGAAGGTGCCCCGCAGGAAAAAGCAGCCACCACCAGAGGGCACTGTGACCTTTACGTGGTGGCCACCTCGAGGTGTTCACTTTCCTGCCCCGTCCACTTTCCCGGCAGAGAAAGGTGACACCTCTGAGATTTACATTCTCTTTTGGCTCAGACGCCGCCTGATGAGGATAAATCACAGTGGTGGCGGCATGTTACAGAAGCCTCATGGGCTCTGCTGGCATATCGCCGTTGAAAGAAAACGAGCTACTTGAAGGCATTTCCCCCCCTACAACAGGGACGGATGAGGCCCTCTGGGGCTGTCCTTCCAGTTGCTGTCTTTAGAACCCACCATTCCCTTGGTTCCGACACTAAGATATAATAAGGAATGTCAGAGAAAGGTCAGCAGATTGCTTGGAATCGCCAGCAAAATCCTATGCCTCCTGGCCCTTGTTGGTTTGAAATACAGTGTTCAGGTGCCACCCAAAAGCTCAATCTACTGGAAGGGGAACTGTGACTCAGAATGGGGAAAGCCAAGGATCTCATTGTATAATGGAAACTGCTTTTTTTTTTTTTTTTGAGTCGGAGTCTCACTGTCGCCCAGGCTGGAGTGCAGTGGCACACTCACGGCCACTGCAGCCTCGACCTGCCGAGCTCAGATGATTCTTCTGTCTCAGCCTTCCAAGTAGCTGGAAGCACGGGCTGAGACAGAAGAATCACACCCGGCTAATTTTTTGACTTATTGTAGAGATGAGGTCTCGCCAAGTTGCTCAGGCTGTTCTCGAACCCCTGGGCTCAGGCAGTCCTTTTGCCTCTGCCCTCCCAAAGTGCTGGGATTACAGGCGTAAGCCACTACGCCAGGCTGGAACTACGATTATTTCTAGTATCAAGCTGCCCAAATGCATCTGGCTTTAAATTCTTCTGACTTAGTAGAGATTCTCATGTTGAAAAATACAGTAAGTTCCCTCCGAACGACCCTTCAAGTTGCAAACTTTCAGAGATGTACCTCCTTGCCGTGCAAAACAAGGAGCTCACTAGTGAAGACCGGATGGAATTGGAGGCCCAGAGAAAAGACGAAGAGACAAGAGGAAGCAAAAGTCACTGAAAACCTAAGAGATTCACAGTGCAGGAAACGGCAAGGGGCTTTTCTTTATTTGAGGAGGCACTGTTAGTTTTTGAGGCACAGGACTCGAGTGTAGAATGGTACACAAAGGTTGCAGCAGCCATTCAGAATGCAATCCAATGCTACTGTGTCATCTATGATGGGAAAAAAAAGAGCTGCGACCCAGACATCACTGAATCCCTTTTTCAACAGGGTAGACAATAGAATCCAGCAAGGAACCAGACCCTTGTGCCCTCAACGTCAGGTGTGAGTGAAACTGCAGCTTGCCTTCCTTCTCCTCAGGCTGATGATTCTGCAGCTCTGCCATCTCCCACCTCCTCTTCCAGTCAGTGATTCTTCTGGCCTGCTTGTTCGATGCCAGGCCCTGGATGCCAGCTGTTGTGCTGTACTAGTGTACTTTTCAAGGTACTGTACTGTAAGATGAAACATGTTTTATTTGTGTTTATGTATTATGTGTGTGAAACATATGATAAACCTATGACAGTCCAGGATTACGTAGCTGATTGTGTCAGTTACCTAGGCTCACTTCATTGGATTTATGAACACTCTGGACTTACGAATGCACTCTTGGATCAGAATCTGTTCATAGGTAGGGGACTTACTGTATAAGGTGATTTGAACATTATGGAAGGGAAGACATGAGATGGATATTCGGCCAGTTCTTTTACAGTTTGGTCCATTGGTTTTCATACCCAATGCACAAGCAGCACCCTTGAGAAAGTAAATTCTGTAGTAGAGGCAGGGTACAGGCTGACAGAGCTGGCCAGTGATGCGTCATTGTCTGTCTGTGACAGAAGGCCAGGCCACTGGTCAGCACTCCACAAATCCTGCTGCTTGACACGTGCTGTGCTCTCTGCTCAGAGCATCCTCACCACTCGGATTCTGATTCTCTCTTTCCTGTGAAAATCTTTCTTCTTTCTGGGTCTCAATTTCCTCATCTATAAAAGGCTGGATCTAAGCGGGATGAACTCTGTGGCTCTTCCCAGCTCTCTGACCCTTCCCTTGCATGGTGTTCCCAGTCTCTGGGCTGCTTTCTCAGCAAGTCATATAATAAATATTAACCTTTGTGACTCACCTGGCTTTCAGTCAAGCTATTGCATGGTACCATGGAATGACCCCTCCCATGAGGACCTGCATTTTATTTATTTTATTTTTTGGCTTGAAAACATTTTTTATTTTATCATATGTGGTTTTATTCATAATAGGACTTTGGTTTTTTTTTTTAATTTTTAATTTGAAGATGTGGGGTAAGACTCAGGGTTAGGTGTACAAATGGTCATTGTACAGGTAAAGTTGGGGCCTCACTTTGGTCCCCACTTCACCTGGTTTGAGATCAGGTGCTCTTACTGATGAAATGTGTTCCCCTACCCCCAGCAATTTCCCACTACTGCCAATTCCTTTCTTATAGTATTATGATAATTGTTCAGGCTCCGCTTATGAGTGAGAACATGTGGTACTCAGTTCTTTGTTTCTGTGATAGGTCACTGAGTGTTATAGACTCTAAATCCATCCAAGTTACTGTGAAGTTCATAACTTTGTCCTACTTTATAACTGCATAATATTCCATCATGTATATGTCCCACATTTTATAATCCAGTTCACTTTCAATGGGCAGCACAGTTGATTCCGTGTTTTGCTATTGTGAATAATGCTACAATAAACGTGTGTACAGGTATTTTTTTTTTATAGAGTGATTTGAGTTCCTCCGGGTATATTCCCAGAATGGGGATTGTTGGGTCTTATGGAAGGTTGATCATTAGATCTTTTAGGAATCAGGAAACTGTTTTCCACAGAGGTTGTATTAGTTTACAATCCCACCAACAGTGTAGAAGCATTCCCTTTTCTCTGCATCTTCTCTAGCATCTGTTGTTTTTTTGAGTTACTGATGGTGGCCATCCTGACTAGAGTTAGGTGGTATCTCAGTGTGGTTTTAATTTGCATTTCTATGATGATTAGTGAGGCTGAGCACTTTTGCTTGTATCTGTTGGCTGTTTATATGTCTTCTTTTGAGAAGTGTCTATTCATATCTCTTGCCCACTTTTAATAGGGCTGTTTGTTTTTTTCCTTTTGGCATGTTTGAGTTTCTTGTAGATCCTGGATGTTAGCCTTTGTCAGATATACAGTTCACAAATATTTTTTTCCCGTTCTTTAGACTTTCTCCCTGCTCTCTTGATGGTTTCTTTGGCTTTGCAGAAGCTTTTCAGTTTGATGAGGTCCCACTTGTGTATCTTATCTCTTATGGCATGGACCTTTGGGGTGCATGGACCTTTGGGGTTTTAATCAGGCATTGGTTGCCAATTCCTATTTCCATAAGGGTGTCTCCTGCAATTTCTAAGGTTCTTAGAGTTTGAATTTAGGTCTTTGATCCATTTCGAGTTGATTTTTGTGTATGGTGATAGGTAGGGGTCTTGTTTTATTTATTTATTTATTTTTTTTTTTAAGTCAGCGAGCTAGCTCATTGACTAATGAGTTAGGCCAGCTGGTTTAGTCAGCTCACTAGTTCGTTGGATAACTAGCTATCTAGTTGGCTAACTCAGTTGGCTAGCTAGGTAGCTAACTTGTTAGCTAGTTGGTAAAGTCAGCTGGCTATCTAGGTAGCTAACTAGTTAAGTCAGCTGGTTAGATACATAGCTATATAGTTAGATAAGTAGTTAAGTCAACTGGTTAGCAAGGTAGCTATGTAGTAAAGTCAGCTAGTTAAGTCAGCTGGCTAGTTAGGCAGCTACTTAGTTAAGTCAGATAGTTAAGTCATCTGGTTAGCTAGTTATGTCAGCTTGTTAAGTCAGCTGGCTAGACAGATGGCTAGGTATATACCTAGCTAGTTATGTCAGCTGGCTAGCCAGCTGGATAGCTAGATAAGTCAGCTAGTTAAGTCAGCTGGCTAGCCAGATGGCTAGCTAGGTGGCTAGCTAATTAAGTCAGCTGGCTAGCCAGCTGGCTAGTTAGTTAAGTCATCCATCTAACTCTTTAGCCAACTAAATAAGTCAGCTTGCTAACTCGTTAACCAACTAGTTAAGTCAGCTAGCTAACTCGTTAGCCAACTAGTTAAGTCAGTTAGCTAACTCGTTAACCAACTAATTAAGTCAGCAAGCTATCTTTTTTTAATATTTTTTAAATTTTTATTAATCAGTATTTTTTATTATGGTTTTGTGGGGTACAGTTAAGGGTTAGGTGTACAATTACGTTTCATTCAGGCACCCTGTTGATAAGAGGTGTTTTGCCATCCCCAGACAGATATTTGCTACTGTTAATCCCATTCCCCCCCCATAGTTTCCCAGTACCGTCAGTCATTTTCTTATAGTATTACATTGAATGTTCAAGGTCCATTATATGAGTGAGAACATGTGATATTCGGATCTTTGTTTCTGTGAGAGGTTGCTCAGTATTATAGACTCTAGTTCCATCCAGGTTGCTGTGAAATTCATGATATTGTTCTTTTTTATGGCTGCATAGTATTCCATCGTGTATATGTACCATATTTTTTTAATCCAATCCTCTTTTGATGGGCAGCATGGTTGTTTCCAGGTTCTTGCTATTGTGAACAACGCTGCGATAAACATATGTGTACATGTATCTTTTTTATAGAGTGATTTGTGTTCTTCAGGGTATATTCCCAGTAGGGGGATTGCAGGGTCATATGGAAGGTCAATTTTTAGAGCTTTTAGGAATCGCCACACTGCTTTCCACAGAGGTTGCACTACTTTACACTCCCACCAACAGTGTAGAAGTGTTCACTTTTCCCCACACCCTCTCCAGCAGCTGTTATTTTTTGAGTTGTTGATAATTGCCATTCTGACTGGAGTTAGGTGGTATCTCAGTGTGGTTTTGATTTGCATCTCCCTGATGATTAGTGAGGTTGAGCATTTCTTCATGTGTTTGTTGGCTGCTCGGATGTCTTCCTTTGTGAAGTGTCTGTTCATATCTTTTGCCCATTTTATAATGGGGTTGTTTGTTTTCTTCTTTTCAGTACGTTTCAGTTCCTTGTAGATCCAGGATGTTAAGCCTTTGTCAGACCTAGAGTTGGCAAATACTTTTTCCCAGTCTGTAGGTTGTCTCCCTGCTCTCTTGATGGTTTCTTTGGCTTTGCAGAAGCTTGTCAGTTTAATAAGGTCCCATTTGTCTATCTTCTCTCTTATGTACTGTGGGTTACGGGTTTTGTACAGGAATTGGATACCAGTTCCAGTTTCCATGAGAGTATTTCCTTCCTTTTCTAAGGTTCTTATGGTTTGAGGTTTTACATTTAGGTCTCTGATCCATTTGGAGTTAACCTTTGTGCATGGGGAGAGATAGGGGTCCTGTTTCAATCTTCTGCATGTGGGGGTCTTGTTTTAATCTTCTGCACACAGTCAGCCAGTTTTCCCAACACCATTTACTGAATAGGTTCTCCTCTCCCCAGTGGTCGTCAGTGGAGGCTTTGTCAAAAATGAGTTGGTTGAGAAATTGAGGTTTTGCTTTCATAATCTCTATCCTGATTCATTGGTCTATATACCTGTTCTTGTACCAGCACTAGGCTGTTTTGATTATTGTAGCCTTATAATAAAATTTAACATCTGGAAGTGTGATACCTCTCATTTTGTTTCTTTTGCTGAGGGTTGTTTTGGTAATTTGTTTCCATATGAATTTCTGCATTGTTGTTTCCAGGTCTGAGAAAGATGATGCTGGTAATTTAATGGAAATTGCATTAAATCTGTAGGTTGCCTTGGGTAAGATTGACATCTTAACGATGCTGATTCTTCCAGCCCATGAGAATAAAATATTTTTCCATTTGTTTGTGTCATTGATTTCTTTGAGCAGATTTCGTAGTTTTTGTTGTAAAGGCTTTCACTTCTCTGGTTAGGAAGATGCTGAGGTATTTCATTTTATTTGTGGTTATTGTGAATGGGATTGTGCTTTTTTTACTTGGTTCTCTGCCTGTTTTTGTTGGTGTGTAAGAATGTGGCTGCCTTTTGCATGTTGATTTTAGACCCTGAGACTTTGCCAAAGTCCTTTATCAATGCAAGAAGGTTTTTGACAGATGCTCCTGGATGTTTGAGGTATAGAATTATATCATCAGCAAAAAGGAATACCTTTACTTTCTCTTTTCCTATTGGAATATTCCTGATTTCCTTCTCTTGTCTGATTGCTGTAGCTAGGACTTCTAACACTATGCTGAACAGGAGGGGTGAAAGCGGACAACTTTGCCTTGTTCTGATTTTCAGGAAAAATGCTTCCAATTTTTGTCTGTTAGCAATATGCTGGCTGTGGGTTTATAATAAATGACTCTTACTATTTTGAGGTATGTTCCCTCTATGCTTAGGTATTCAAGGGTTTTTATCAAGAAGAGATGCTGGATTTTATCAAAAGCTTTTTCTGTGTCTCATGATATATTCATGTGATTCCTATTTTTACATCTGTTGATGTATTTAATTACATATATGGTCTTGTGGATGTTGAACCAGCCTTGTATCCCAGGGGTGAAGCCTACTTGCACATGGTAGATGATTTTGAGATGTGTTCTTGGATCTCATTTGCTAGAATCTTGCTGAATATTTTTGCATCTATGTTCATCAGGGATATTGGCCTGTAGCTCTCTTTCTTTGTTGGGTCTTTACCTGGTTTGGGTGTCAGTGTGATGTTAGTTTCATAAAATGATTTGGAGAGAGTTCCATCTTTCGTGATTGCTTGGAATACTTTCAATAGGATTGGTATCAGCTCCTCTTTGTATGTTTTATAGAACTCCGCTGGAAAGCTGTCTGGTCCAGGAATTTTTTGTGTGTGCAGTTTTCTTATGATGGAGTCGATTTTCTGGATTTTTATTGGTCTATTTAATATCTCTATTTCTTTTTGTTTCAAGCTTGGGATGTTGTGAGGTATCAGAAAGTGCTCCATTTCATTTAGGTTTTTGAGTTGTTTGCATATAGGTGTGCATAAAAACTCTGATAGTCTTTTGTATTTCTCCAGGGTCTGTTGTGATTTGATCTTTTGCATTTCTAATTGTGTTTATTTGGACTTTTTCTCTATTTCTCTTGGTTAATCTGATTACGGGTCTATCAATCTTGTTTATACTTCAAGGAACCAGCTTTTTGTTTCATTGATTTTTTTTCTCTAATATTTTTGTCTTCTATGTCTTGTGTTTGGGCTTTTACTTTGGTGATCTGGATTCTTTTGAAGTTAAGGTTTTGGTGGTCTTGTCTTTCCATCTCCCTTAGGTGATTTGCTAGGCTGTTAACATGATTGTTCCATTTTCTTGATGCTTGTTCATATAGAAATTAATTCCCATCTCAGTGCTGTTTTCATAGCATCCCAGAGGCTTTGGTAAAATGCACCTTTATTTTCATTTGTTTCCAGAAATCTTTTAATTTAGGCTTTGATTTCTGTGTTGACTCAGGAGTAGATCAGGATCATGCTGTTTAGTGTCCTTGCCTTTGTTGGTTTTGGGGTATCTTTGTTGGTGTTGATATTTATTTTTATTCTACTGTAGTCTGAGAAGGTGCATGGCAGTATTTTGATCGTATGAAACTTGTTTATGCTTGATTTATGGCCAAGGATGTGGTCAATCTTGGAGTATGTTCCATGTGGTGATGAGTAGAATGTATATTCTTTTTTTTTAAATTTTTTAAATTTTTTTATTTTTTTTATTTGAGTTGGAGTCTCACTCTGTCGCCCAGACTGGAGTGCAGTGGCCGCTCCTGGTCACCGCAGCCTCGACCTGCTGGGCTCCGGTGATCCTTCCGCCTCAGCCTTCCAAGTAGCCGGAATTACAGGCATGTGCTACCATGCCTGGCTGATTTTTTGATTTATTGTAGAGATGAGGTCTCGCTGCCCAGGCGGGTCTCAAACCCGCGGGCTCAGGCAATCCACTCACCTCAGCCTCCCAGAGGCGGGAGATTACAGACTGAGCCACCGAGCCCGGCTAGAATGTATATTCTGTGGTTGTTGGGTGTTCTGTAGGTATCTATTAAGCCTATTTGGTCAAGTGTCAAGTTGAAATTCTGAATCTCCTTGTTGATTTTTTTTGTCTTAATGATCTATCTAGGGTTGTTATGGGATATTTACGTCCCCAGCTATGATAATGTCAGAATCAATATCTTTTTAAAGTTTACCTAGAAGCTGCTTTATAAAGCCCTATGTGCTCTAGGTGCTCCTATGCTGGGTGCATATATGTTTATAATGGATATTTCTTGTTGATGGATTGAACCTTTTATCATTATGTTTTGACCTTTTGTATCTTTTAAAATTTTTGATAGCTTAAAGTATATTTTGTCTGATATTAAGATCACAATTCCTGCTGTCTTTTGTGTTCCATTCACCTCAAAATTTGTTTTTTATCCTATTACTTTGAATCTGTGAGTGTCCATTTTGGTTAGAGGAGTCTCCTGGAGACAGCATATTGTTACATCATTTTAAAAATCCAATTTGCTATTCTATGTCTTTTCAGTGGTGCATTTAGTCCATTCACATTCAAGCTAATTATTGAGATGTGAGAGTTTATCCCTGTCATGTGGTTCTTACAGGGTTTGTTATTGTTATTTGTTTGTTGGTTTTCTTCTGATTTTTGAGTTGATATGTGTGTGTGTATTCAGTGTTTTTCCTGTATTCTTGAGAAAATTGTGATCTTTTTTCCTTCTTCTGTGTTTAATACTTTCTTAAGAGTTTCTTGTAGAACTGGTCTGGAGAAGGTGTAAGCTCTCAGGAATCGAATGTCTGGGAAGGATTTGAATTCTCCATCACTGATGATGCTTAGTTTAGCTGGGTAGGAAATTCTTGATTGGAATTTTTTATCTTTGTAAACTTTGAAGATTAGACTCCAGTCTCTTCTAGCCTGTAATCTTTCTGTAGATAAGTATGCTGCTCTTCTAATTGGTCTACCCCAGTAAATAGTCTGACCTTTCTCTCTTGCTGCCCTTAGGATGTTTTCTTTTATTCCTACTTTGTGTCTGTGAATTACTATGTGTCTAGAAGTTGGTCTTCTCATTTGATGTCTTGCAGGGGTTCTCTATATCTCTTATGGTTGAATGGTCATGTCTCTGCTGAGATGAAGGAAGTTTTCTTGGATAGTTTCATGGAATGTTTCTTATAGCGTGGTCTCTGTTTCTCTCTCTACCTCAGGAATACCAATTAATCATAGGTTCAGTCTTTTGATATAATTGCACATCTCTTGGAGATTTTGTTTTATCTTTTTAAGCTTCTTTTCTATGTTTTTAACAGTTTGCATTAGTTCCATATTTCGGTTTTCAAGCTCTGAGTTTCTTCTGCTTGGTTAATTCTGCTTTCCATGATTGTCACTTTGCTATTTATTTCATTTATTGTATTCTTTATTGCCGTCATCTCAGTTATCAACTCCTTCATTCTTTCCTCTTGTCTTTCCTCATTTCTATTCATTCTCTCTATTAATATCTTGATCTCTGGGTTTGTGGTTTGAGACCAGTCATCCTGAGGGCTCTTCATTGTTTTAGATCCAAAGTTTGTATTCTCAGGAGCTGTCTTCCCAGGGATCTATGTGGAACTGTGTTCTTCATTTTATTTTTCTTCATCTGTGATGGTTTTCCTTCTCCCTTCCCTCCCTTCTTTAATTCAATTGCTCAATGATGGAGGTACAGCTTTCACTTCTGTTTGCTCAATATCTTATTCTTCCTTATGTAGATCCTATGAATTTGTTCAATTTTAAGCTGGACTGAGGATGGGGAACTGTACTTTTTTGCAATTTTGAGATTTGATCAAGGTGTGATGTGGGGGAGCTGTGATTCAGAAGCTATGTGCAGATCACAGTATCTGCTGACTGGTGTGTGGGCCCCCCTGGAACTCACTTCCCACCACCTTACAATCTGTTCATGCAGCAGGGATGTATGTATGCTCCCAAAAGCAAAATGAGACAAGGAAAAGGAAAAGAACAGAAAAAGGAAGGAGAAAAAAGGAAGATAAAGAGAGAGGAGAAGGAGAAGGAAAACAGGGACACCAACCAACCAACCAACCAACAAACAGACAAAAACTCATCAAAACCAAAAACATGCAAGCAAACAAACATACAAACAAACAAAAAACCCGATGATGCACTCACCCTCAAACATACCTATATGCAAACAGAAAAACTAAAAACCACCACCAAAAAAAAAAAAAATCCCCAAACAAGTACTAAAACATAAACTAAAACAGAGAAAAAAAAGGAGCTCCCTCTGTGTCTTTTTCTGGAACTTCGAGTTCCTTTCCCAAGCACCATTTCTGCTTCTGGCCACTGCTGCAGTAGTAGGGAGTGGTTTCCAGTCCCCAACCCCTCTCCTTCACTCTCAGCGCAGGTTGATAAGGTTGCTTTTAGTGTGGGTCATGCACCCCATGGACTGGTGTGGGAGGAGGGTGAATCAGGTCCAGATGCACCCAACTCATCTGCTGCTGCTGCTGCCACCAAGTCCCTCACTCAGATCCAATGTGTCTGTGCCTGGTCCAGTGTGGGGGTGGGGCGTCCATTTCTGTGTCCACTCCTGAAGTTTCCTCTCTGGGTCAGCAATGGTTGATCCCAGAGGGAGGCAGAGATTGTCTCTGGGTCCCAGATTGGAGGCAGAACAGAGCTGGGGCGTCAACACAGGTCTCTGCCCAACCCAGTACAGAGAAGATGTCAGTGGTTGGTACTCCTTGCCAGTGGTGGGTTTCAGCTCCAGGTTTCCTTGTGGTGCCCTCTCCATGGTTCCCTCTGCCAACACCCGCCCGCTGCTGTGGGTGGTGGGATGGACCAGGCACCAGAAATCAAGAGATTTCTGAGAATAGCTGACAGGTTCTGCATTTTAATAGGAGATTGGGGATTTTTAAAAATTACAAAATTAGACCGGGTGTGGGGGCTCAACACACAGCACTTTGGGAGACCAAGGCAGGAGAATCATTTGAGCCCAGGAGTTCAAGACCAACTTAGGCAACATAATAAGACCCAGTCTCTACAAAAAATACAAAAAATTAGCCAGGCGTGGTGGTGTAGTCCTGTAGTCTCAGCTACTCAGGAGGTTGAAGTAGAAGGATCACTTGAGCCCAGGAGGTTGAGGCTGCAGTGAGCTGGGATTACACCAGTGGAGTTAAGCCTAGGTGACAGGGTAAGACCTTGTCTCAAGAAAAGAAGTCACAAAATTAGTCCAGTCTAATTCAAAAATGAAATTCTCCTTCCTCCATCCATTTATCAATTATATTCTCATAGATCATATCTGTGTATCCTTCCAGAATTTTTTATCCATAGAAACTTACATATGTCTATTACATATTGGTACATATTCTTAATTTTTTAAAGAAAATTGTCTATATACTATCTATAATGGTTTCCCTCCAATGACACCATATGAATATCCTTCCAAGTGAGAACAGACAGTAGCCTCATTCATTGTGATGGCTGCACAGCATTCCCTAGTATGGCAGTATCTTAATAAATTTGCCATTTTGATTGGTTGACTTTTAGGAGGTCTCCAGTGCTTTGCCATTACAAAGCTGTAGTGCGCACCCTCTCCCAAATATCCTGGAACGCGGGAGTTGTGGACTGTAGTGTGATGCTTTTAGCAGTTGCTAGGTAACCAGACGTTCCCCATTGATTTTAGCAGGGGAGATTTTGAAGAAGAAAAAGTTTGAATGGTGAGGAAAATGACCACGAGACAATTATATTGGAGTTGCAGAGCCTGGCCCAGGGAAGACTGGTCCTGCTCCCCTAGGGAGGCATGAAGCTGCTGCACCGCCCATGTGGTCCTTTAAGTCAGTTTAAGTTATATGTGGTAGATTAATTAATGAATGTACCAATTAAAAACATTTATATAGTGCCTACTAAGGGCTGCACAGTTTAAGTGCTGGGCATACAGAAGAAACGGAGGCAGAGTCTGTCATGAGAGCAGACAAATACACTCTTGGGGCAAAAAGACAGCTACCTTTGGAAAGGTAGCTGAGTGTAGACCTGGGAAGGCTCATCTTCAGTAGATGGTGAGACACCATTTAATAGATGAAGAGACTGAATTACAGAGAAGATAAGGAACTGGTTCTTCTACCTAGAATCAAGCCTGCTGGTTTGTGCTCATTGTCTTGTGCCATGTTGGGGTGCTATGGTTAGTCAACCATATTCAAGCATCCTCTGTGGCTGTCTTGGTTGCGCAAGTTGTCCTGAGAGGTTTTGATGCAAGTGACCTGGAGTTTGTCCCATGATTGATAAACACTCCTCAGATCAACCTGGAGCTAAGCCTGGAGGCCCCACCCTAAGGTCAGTGACTACTCACCTGTGTGTATAACTTGCCCCCCCAGTTAGTCTTTGTTAGTATCTGGCCAGTCAGCAAATATGCACTAAGTGTACTTGACATTGGTCTCACCAGGTAGTTCTCATGCACCCATGAGCTGTAAAACACAATCCAGGATTCCATTGATTCCATCGAGACAGACTACATTTATATATATATAAGTTTTTTTTAAATTGTGGGGTACAATTCAGGGTTAGGTGTACAAATATTTATTGTGCATGTACCCTTGTTGATGAGGTGTACCCCTCTTTCCCCAGGCAGTTTTCCACTACTGCCAATCCCACCTCCCCACCCCCTATGCCCCCGTTACTGTCAATCCTCTTCTTACAGTATTATGATAACTGTTCAAGGACCACTTATGAGTGAGAACATGTGAAACTCAGTTCTTTGTTTCTGTGAAAGACCACTCAGTATTATAGACTCTAAGTCCATCTTGGTTGCTGTGAAGTTCATGATTTTGTTCTTCTTTATGACTGTGTAATATTCCATTGTGTATATGTGCCACATTTTTAAAATCCAGTCCTCTTGATGGGCAGCACGGTTGGTTCCATGTTCTTGCTACTGTGAACAATGCTGCGATAAACATACATGTGCAGGTATATTTTTTATAGAGTGGTTTGAGCTCTTCTGGGTATATTTCCAGTAGGGGGATTGTGGGGTCATTATGGAAGGAGACAGACCACTTTTAATGGTCTGGTCCTCAAGCTGGCTTTTCTAGACAGCTGTTCCAGGTGTCAGCCAACCCAAAGAGACAGGGTAGCAGTCAGAGGTTCCCATGTGATTTTTTTCCCTTTGTTTGTCCTTCTTCTCCTATTAATCCTCCCTTTCTGTGTCCTCCGTCCCTGTGGGAATCCCATGGCCTCTCTGAGCACATTCTATTGTTCTGAAACATTTGCTTTGCATTGTAGAGTACATCTTCCATCTCCACTGTAACCCTCTTCTCTTGGAAATAATAACTCAAGGTCACACTCCCCATGGAGTTATCTGTCAACGGGTACAACCCATTTATCTAGCTGTGTATATGTGTGTGGTATTTATCCAGCCCTCCTTTCCTGCCATTATGAGCCTGTTGATGCACTCACCTATACAAAGAGTGCCATTGAGGATGCAGTTTATTTTGTCCCCACTGAGAAATTCTCTCAGTGCAGGGCCAAGCAGGACATTGACTAGACCTCCCACTGTCTGCCTCGATGGAATCAGTGGAGCCCTGGATTGTGCCTTACAGCTCATGGTGCATGAGTACTACCTGGTGAGGCCAATGTCAAGTACGCTTAGTGCATATTTGCTGACTGGCCAGATACTAGCAAAGACTAACTAGGGGGGCAAGTTATACACACAGGTGAGTAGTCACTGGCCTTAGAGTGGGGCCTCTCTGAGGAGCGTGGATCAATCATGGGACAAACTCCAGATCACTTGCATCAAAACCTCTCAGGACAACTTGTCAAACATGCAGATTTCTGGGCCCCATCACAGGGCTTCTGGCTTAGGAAGGTCTATGGTGGTAGAGTCTAGGAATCTGTATCTTTAATGACATCTCAGGTCATTCTTATGGGTGGGCTAGGATGGAAGTGTCCCAAACTTTAAGAATCACTGTCTTGTCCTCTTGTCCTAGGTTAACAACTGGGCAAGGGGCTGCTTCTGACATCCAATACACGTTTTGCCTCTTTCTACCCCTCCTATGGCAAAGAATATAATAAAATTCGAATGCATTGGCAATCTTTACAAATCAGCATTTCTTTTTTTTTTTTCCTGGATATGAAGTGGATAGAGGAGTGGAATCTGACTTAAAAGAGCAAGATAAGTTGCAGTCTGAAGAGGGTCATGCCTGGGACACACAGCCAAAATATCCTGCAGGATCCCCTGAGAGGTCCAGGATTGGGAGGCCCCAGGATATGAGGGGCAGGGGCGTGTAGGTGGGATTTATGGAAAGCTGAGATCAAAGCAGTTGGTCCTTTATAGAGCTAGGAAGTTCATTCTCTAAAGGTTCTAAGGTGGAGAGCATGGGACTTCAGAAGGCAGGGTTGAGGTGCAGGGTTAAACATGGGGGCCCAGATGGAATTTTGTATCCTGAGCCTGGGACCCCACATGCTACTCCCCAATCTGCCTCCAGAATGTTGTAGCCAGGACTTGTCCCCAGGGAGGACACTGGAGCATTCTACTTTAGGGATATGGGAAAAGCTCTGGAGAAAATATCACCTGATTACTTGAGGTGAAGCCCACCCGTTAACAGACACAACCTGCAGCCATCAAGCTCCTCTCATAAGACCTCTCTCCTGGATATGAATAAACATTCAGAACTGGCCAGAACTTTGAGGAATAAATTCTTTACTCTGAAAATGAGAGAATGAAACACATACAGAGAAAAAAGGAACCTTGAAGATAAGTGATTATAGAGATCAGAAGACAATTTCAATAAAAGTTGGATTATTGTTTTCAGAGAGATAAGAGAACACAATGCACACAGAAACCAAGGGTTACATGCTCATGGAAAAGAAACTATCAGGGAAACAGAAGGAGCCACTGGAAATTGGAAGTATAACAGCCACCAATAAAATCAATCAATTTGGCAAAAAAAAGGTCCAGGACATATCTCAAAAGGAGAAAAATTTAGAAAACGAAATGAAAAATATGGAAGCATGTGAGCAGGGGAGGAAGAATTCAGGAGTCCAATACCTGCTGGATAGGAATTCCAAGAAAAAAGAAGAGAGAAATAGAGGAAGGAAGTTATCAAATATATAATTCAAGAAGGGCGCAGACCACTCTGATGAAAGGCTCAGCTAGAACAAAGACTGTTGGTCATGAAACCCAGGGTTTGGTGATTGCTGACTGTGTGCCAAGCACTGTACTGAGGGCTGTGACATCTCATCCAGCCTCACAACCACTTTATGCCAAGGGCACTCATTTATAGAGGCAAAGTGAGCTTAGGTGATATGTCCAAGATCACACCCATGAATGACACTGCCAGGTCTTAAACCCAGATAGTCTGTTGACATCTCTGTCACCATGAAATGCTAGAACATCCCACTTAGAGAGAAGACCCTATGGTCTGCAGAGAGGAAAGCAGGACACATACAAAGGAACATGAATCAGACAGTATTAGATTTATCTATGGCAACTCTGGAAACTGGAAGACAATGGAGAGAGGCCTTCAAAATTCTAAAGGAAAATAGTTTTCGGTGCAGAAATAGACCAGCCAAATCAAGTGTGGGTGTAGAATAAAAACATTTTAAACATGTGAGGCCTCAAAAAATTGACCTTTCAGACAACCTTTTTGGGAAGTTGCTGGAGACATGTTCCACCACAATGACATCCGAGAAAACTGTGGATCTAGCTCAGGAGAGAGGTGTAGGGAAACCCTAGACTGACAGTGATGGCAACAGACCTAGAGAGCCTGAAGGCAGTATCTTACTCAAAAAGGGACACGATTTGTGTTGGGAAGGTTGGGTGAAATAAAAACTAAAAAAAAAAAAAAAGAAAGGAAAAAAATCCACCTCTAAGAATGCAGGGAATAAATAAGTGATATCTGGAATAACTAAACTAAAAACTGAATTAGCATACTGTTTATTCATATTGAAGAAAATACCAGAAGAAATATAAGAGTTGAAAGTGGTGGTTGCCAAGAATGGAATGGTGTTTGGGAGGGTTGAGGATCACTGTTATTATAAGCCATTGATTTTTAAACTATGTGCATGTCTGATTGCATTGATGAAGAAAAATATTGTGGCTTTCTCCTAAAACACAAATTTCCAGCTTTTGGGTAAAAACTAGAAAATCTGCCAGTTCGGGGCTGCCATCTTGCACGGTAGCATTGGTGGAACCCCGTGGCTGCTGATCCTTTTGGACAGGGTCTACCATCCCAGGTTTGCCACTGTCTCAAACAGGTCAGCTTCTCTCATTTCCTTTACCTTTGTTCCTGATGGGCATTTGAACGTGCAACCTGTAATAGAATGAATCACCTCTGTATCCTTCTCAACTAACAGCTGTAGGAACAGGCTCTTAGGTGCCAAAGCTGATGTTGACATCAACAGTTGCCTATCACTGGGGTTCCATTTAATACCCCAGAGTGGCTTTTCGCTAAATCACATAGTCTTTAGAAAACCCCAAGTAGTGGATTATGTAAATAGGATTAATGCTGATTTAGTGAAATCCCACTTTGAGAGGCTCAACTTGCAGGGGAATGCACTTAAGCCTGACACTCTTAATGGGTGTTGTCTCTAGTGAGCAGATGGTATATGGCTCCTGCGTTCTGCTTCTAGGAACTTTTTCTGTAGCAAATCTACCAAGGTGGTGAGGACAAACTCATCTAGTCAAAGTGTTGTCAGCTGGAATTACGAAAGTGTGTTTCATGCCCCCGGGAGCCGACACTTTGATTTGAGTCAAGTGCTGCACAAATCTTTGATTTTTTGGTGTGTTGTTTAAGGGATGATTGTCATTCTTGTAAGAGGAACAAGCACTCATGGAGCCTTAGATCAAGGTGGTCCTGGCATTCAAAAAGAGCAGTAGGGATTCCCCCTTGTTGAGAGAGAGAGAGAAAGAGAAAAAGAGAGAGAGAGAGAAAAAGAGAACGCAAGCGAGCATAAAAGTGTAGCTGCTGGAAGCCAATTGAGTGTGGTCTCTGTCTTAAGATGCAGCAGGTTAGGAGCCAGTACATTAGTTTTGTCTCCTTCAGATCTTTTGTCCAGAACACCAGGAAAATTTTGGACAAGAGGCAACTTTGATGGGCTTTTCAAAGCCACCTGGTCTTCTGTTAATAACTGTATTGCAACCAACTATCTCACACAGATGTGTTTTCATCTGTGTTGAGCACAGGCGTCACTAGGGAAAGAATTGTAAATGCTGGTGATTGGAAGCCACAGCCTCAGGCGTCCCAGGAGTGAGTCAGTGACAGGCAAAGGTATGAGTGTAAGTGTTTCTGGGTCCCCCACCTGAGTGCACTGCATTGATAGCATGCATTTGTGGCACTTTCCTGGCCTGGTTGAAACTCCAGACATACTAACAAATGATGTACAGAGCAGGGCCAACAAGGTTTGCTAAATTTAATCTATTGCAGATGAAGTCTTCTGCAAAGATAAACTGTCTCACCAATTTGATAGTTAAGTCAGTGGCTGGTCATATCCACCTGGGAAATTTTCTAGCCCTCAGACAAGAGGTTTCCCCGCTTTTGAGCCATGGCCCTTCAGGATTGAAGGTGTGGTTTTTCCCTAGGTTCAACTTCCCCTGGGGTGTATTTTGGAGCTGTTGACTGTGGCCCTTCCTCAGACCTTCTCAGATGTCCCACAGCTCCTTGGAGAAGAGAGACCAGGAGGCAAGACTGAGTGAAACATTTTGATTTACTAAAATTAGTTCAGTTCTTCTCTTCTGAAGCGCTGACAGAGAATTCGTGTGGAGGAAATAAATAGATGGGTATGGAATTCGTCTAATATGTCAAGTCCTGTGTAATAAAGTAGGAGGCAAAGAAGGCAACAGTGATGCTTAAACACTGGGAAGCGTTGGTCCCACAATGCTCCTTTTCCCAGTGGATTTGTTTTCTGTATCTGTACCTGGCCAGGTACAGTGGCTCATGCCTGTAATCCCAGCACTTTGAGAGGCTGAAGCGGGAGGATTGCTTGAGCTCCGGAGTTCAAGACCAGCCTGGGCAACACAGCAAGACCCTGTCTCTCCAAAATAAATACATAAATAAGTTAGCTGGGTCTAGTCTCAGCTACTCTAGTCTTAGCTGGGTCTAGTCTCAGCCTACCGCTGGGGCAGAAGGATTGCCTTAGCCCAGGTCTCAGCTACTTGGGAGGCTGGGGCAGAAGGATTGCCTGAGCCCAGGAGGTAGAGGCTGCAGCGAGCAATGATGGTGCCACTGCTCTCCAGCCTGGGCAATAAAGCAAAACCCCGACTCATTCATAAATTAATGAATGAATAAATAAATCCTAAGAGTGGACTCACTGATTGCATCACAGGCCACAGGGTGGGAGAAGGACATACGTAGCTGGAAGACACCACCCTATCCAGTATTTCCCACAGGTTTTCCCATGGACCACCTGTGCCAGTCTCATATACAGGACTTGTTCAGCATTGAGATTCCAGTGCTTTCCACTTTCTCCCTCCCATACCTCACGAAGGAGGCTTTCTGGAGGAGTTGCCTGGGAGTCTGTATTGAGAGTACACTTCCTGGAGGAGTCACAAGCACATTAAAGTTTGGGAATCTGTGGGTATTCCCTAATGGGCCATATCCTGTGATCCTGCGTATCATGAGAATGGTACAAGAACCAACAGCAAGTCCAAGACATCCGGGAGCTTCCAGTCTGGTCAACAGAGCCACCGGGTTGATATTGTCACCGGTTGCTAAATTATTTGAACTCTCAAGTCATTTAAATGACTAAGCATGTGCATTGGCTTCTAGTGAGCGCCTCGTGTTTTGATTTCACCTCCAGTGACATCAAACGACTTCTTTACTCTACTTCAAACCCAGTTTGTTTTTCTCATTAAAGAAAGCACTGGCGGAAAGAGTTGAATTTTAATCCTCACCTTCATTGAGTATGAAGGCCAAGGAGAAGCGGGTCACTTCTAAAGATGAACAATTTGCTGAAGTGTAGATTATTTAAAACACCTTGATACACAAATGCACAGCAACCTTTTCAGGAGAGAAGCCCCAGTCCAAGCTAAGACCTCAATGAGACCATAGTTACAATCCAAACCTAACTGAAATGACAAAACAGAAATGTCAGAATGATGGGAGCAACTCAAGATGCTTCAGTGTCTGTTCCCTGCCACCACCTCCTTGCCTCCTTCTTGCCAACCTCTAATTCTTCTTTGAACTGAGGAGATTTAGGAGGATTAAAAAGTTTGGAAGGAGAAAAAAAGGGATAGGCCAAGAGAGAAAGTGAGAGGTCAAGTGGGGAGAAAAAGAGGCGGGTGTTTGTGTAGGGACACAGTTCTTGCTCTTCCCCAAAATTGAATTGGGTTACATTGCTGAGAGGACCAAAGGCTCCTTTCATTATCCACCTGCCATCCTTCCCACTTCTCCTGAGCACCGATGATGTGATTTCCCCAAGGTACCTTCACTTTTTTGTCTGTTTCGTCAACACCCAGATGCTCTCTTCTTTAGGAAAAAAAAAAAACAATGGTATAAATAAAAATACTTTGCCTGGGGTGAGAGAGAACTTCCTCTCATGGGATCCAAACTCCTAAGCCAGCTTTTACACATTCAATTACCCACCCAATAAACCATGGAGGCCGTGGATTCATGAGTAGACATCTGTGCTTTGGCCTGCTAGAGTCTGGCCTTTTCACGTTATTTATGTATTCTTTGCCCCGAAGATTATCAACTACCCGAATATTGGCCATGCATGTGGTAGGTACTAGACTCATGTAAGAGATGCTCCCACAATGAATGGAGGGACTTTATAAAGTATCGGGAGCAGAGGAGATCGTGGTTGGCGAAGGCCACTCAGAAAAATAAATATGATTTGAATGTTAGCTTTTTTAAAAAGAGTGGTATTGAGGCTGGGCGCGGTGGCTCAGCCTGTAATCCCAGCACTTTGGGAGGCCGAGGTGAGAGGACTGCCTGAGCCGCGGGTTCGAGACCAGCCTGGGCGACTTGGTGAGCCCTCGTCTTGGAAGGCTGAGGTGGAAGAATAGCTTAAGTTCAGCAGGTAGAGGCTTCAGTGGCTGTGAGCGTGCCACTACACAAGAGTGAGACTCCAACTAAAAAAAAAAGTGCTATTTAGCAGGAGTTGCAGGAAGCTCTGTGTAATTAGTAGTTACAATAAGCTTAAGACACAATTATTTTTTAATAACATATCTATATAACTAAAACTCTCATTCAACAAATGAATACAAGTCATAATTGCTCCTGTTGAAATTTGTCATAGCAATTTTATTTGGTAGACTGTTAACCTTCGTGACAGCCTGGGAGGTGGTAATTATTCAAACTACTTTTACAGATGCGGAAATGAGTGGTAGAGAGGTCATGTGACTTGGTTGAAGTCACCCAGCCAGCTAGTTGCAGAATCAAGCTTATTATCCCAATCTTAAGACTTTTTCTGTCATATCCATCACACTTCTAGAAAGAAAATCATTAAAAACAGCAGAAACGAAGTGCTTTATTTTTCTAATCAAGTTGTTATGGCTTAAGCAATTGACTTGGGAAAAATTTTAAATGCAGTAATGTATGCACTTTCTTTCCCCCCCATGTGTCATTGGTTTTCATCTTGATATCTGCTGCCTGATATTGAGAAAACCCAACGAAAATGCAGGTCAGAAGAAAGATCTAGGGCAACCTCTTCGGGTCCCTGTCTGCTGTGGGAGTTTTTCTGTCCTCTCAACAAATCCTGCTTTCTGGAAAAAAAAAAAAAAGACCTATATTTTTAAAAATATTAATTTGCTGAGATCTCTACCTAATTGAGGGAAAACACATAATGAAGTGTGCCTGATCTTTTTCCCTTTTCCATAATGAGTTATCATGATTTCTTAAAATAGAAGATAAATGTCTCCTAAATTGAATGTGTAGATAATGGGGTGTGTAATAGGGTACCATCGGGGACCCAGGACAAGAATAAACAGTTTGATTTCCCAGGAAGAAAAACATTATTGTCTACCTCTAATTCTGTCCATTGCTCATGCTATAAACTTTCTCGGCTGGTAAGAGAGGCATTTCCAAGTTAATGGTCTCGAGTGCTACATTGAGATTCAATATGGTGGTCACTTGTCCATGCTAAGTATGAGCAGTGAGTTCCGGCAAGGATGAGTCTAGCGGTGGGGAGAACACCTGAGGCGAAACACACAGACTCCTGCCTGAGTGCTGGCTGCCTCCTGGGTATGCAGTTGAATCTACCCTCTGTAAATACAACACTTCTCAAAGGAAGCTCCATGCTTTTCTTCCATGCCTGCGTCTCATTTGTTTATGCTTCAGCTCCTTGCACTGCAACCTCTAGGGCCTGGCGCACCATGCCTTTTCATTCCCTTATCCCCACATACCAGCATGATGCCTGGCATGAAGCTGGTGCTCAGGCAATGACCAATGTCTGCTCGTAAGTGATTGCATGCTGTCACTACCTTTCCCCTTTTCCTTCAAGTCCCGGTGTCCCTTCACTGACCTGTGGGTCTGACACTTCTCCCCGGACTTTAGATCTCATGCCTTTCTGCCCCTTCATTCCTTCTGAGTTCAGATAGTGTCAGCTCTCACTGGAACTCATCCATTCTATAGCATCTCTGAGTAACCCTTGTTTACCGGGAAGTTTCTAGACACTTAAGCCGTCCGGACGATTATGACTGATCTCTCCTTGCAGAGCTCACAGGCTAGTGTGCTTTCATTTTTTGCTTTGATAGATTTGAGATGCACAGAAACCAAATGGATGCATGTTCATTGTTTTAAAAATCACATTAAAAAAATAATAGACGAGATCTTGCTGTCATCGAGGCTGGAGTACAGTGATGTGATCACAGCTCACTGTAGTTTCGGACTCCTGGACTCCAGTGATCCTCCCATCCTCAACCTCCTGCGTAGCTGGGATTACAGGTGCATGCCACTATATCCAGCTAATTAAAAATATTTCTTTCTTGTAGAAACGGGGTTGTGCTATACTGCCCAGAGTGGTCTTGAACTCCTGGCCTCTGGAGACCCTCCTGCCTCAGCCCTCTGAGTAGCTGGAATTGCAAATATGAGCTACCATGTCTAGCAAAACTCACATTCTAAAAGTATACAAAATTAAAATGTAATAGACTTCGATATTCTTGTAGACATTTTCTTGTGTGTGTGTATATATATATATATATATATGCATGTTATATACAATATTCTGACATTTAGCAGATTTGTCTTGAAATCTTAGTTGTCTTTTCATGTCAGTATATATAGATCCATCTATTTTACTCTTTTTTTTTACTGTGTACCACTTCAATGTTACTGAAAAAGTCAATATGTGCATGGAATAATTTTTAAAAATGCATTTATTTATTCATTCAACAAGTGTTTTTTGAGATCCTTCATCATGCTGGGCACTGTGCTTGGTGCTGGGGAGTGAAATGCATAAAGCAAAGTCATTCTAGAAGAGAAAGACAATACACAATCTGCTGAATACATAGTGCATCAGGAGAGCATGCAGGAGTTACTATTTTGCTCAGCCCGGTCAGGGAGGACCCCTCTAAAGAGTGTATACTTGGGCAGTGACATAAAGAAAGTGAAGTGGCAAGTGGAAAAATCAGGGAAGATTGTTCCAGGCAAAGCAGTGGTGTGCTGGTAAACGATTCACAACCAGCTTCCTGAAAAACAAAACAAAACGAAAGCTCTCACTTGCAACATTTGATGATTTCCACGGTACACACATGCCTACCCGGGCTGATTTCTAGCCACTGACGTGAGGTCGTTAAACGTGCAGTAGGAAAGAGATGCTTATAATCTTCTCTTTGAGTCAGATTGAGGTGGTGCAGGCTGACTCCAGCACACCACTGCTTGCAGAGAGAATACTTGGTGTGGTCCAGGGACAACCAGAGGGACCATGAGGCTGGCGTGGACTGAGCAAGAGGGAGAGAAACTGATGAAGCTAAGTGAAATACCACACTCACATAAGGACAAATACCATATAATTCCACTTATATGAGGTACCTAAAGTAGTCGGATTTTTTTTTTTTAATTCCAGGGTTAGCATTTTTAGTCAGTGTCTTCATTAAGAATTTGTTTGGAGCTGGGCTCGGTGGCTCAGCCTGTAATCCCGCGCCTTTGGGAGGCTGAGGTGAGTGGATTGCCTGACCCGTGGGTTCGAGACCCGCTTGGGAAACTTGGTGAGACCTCATCTCTACAATAAATCCAAAAATCAGCCGGGCGTGGTAGCGCATGCCTGTAATTCCGGCTACTCGGAAGGCGGAGGCGGAAGGATCGCCGGAGCCCAGCAGGTCGAGGCTGCGGTGGCCGGGAGCGGCCACTGCACTCCAGTCTGGGCCTCAGAGTGAGACTCCAACTCAAAAAAAAAAAAAAGAATTTGTTTGGGTCTTTTTTTTTCCTTGAAGACACAAGGATTTTATTGGATGCTCCAGACCTTGAACTGCACTGGCCCAGGCCTGAGTCCAAGGTAGCAGGACAGACTCTGAGACCCCGATTTAGAGACATTGGGAAGAAGCAGAACGACTCCTACGTGGTAACTCTCTTGCAGAAAAACTGGTCTCTGTGGCATCTGATTCCATCTCAAACATCTTTTGTTATTTGTTAAAAAGGGAGGGGGGAGGGGTAAAGTATTTTAAAAATTTCGGGCAACCTCTTCCGGTCCCCTCCTGCTCTGGGAGCTTTTCTGTCCTCTCAATAAACCCTACTTTCTCAAAAAATATATTTTTTTTTCTTTTGCAGGGAAATATCATCAATGCAGCCATGACAGTGGGTGGCCTTCCCTCTGCACAGGCTTCCGGCATACCACCCAGTGTGGAGTTGTCCGATTTTATTTTATTTTTTGGTTATTACACTTTTTTAAATTAATTTTTTATTTTAACGATATGGGGTACAATTCAGGGTTAGGTATACAAATGTTCATTATGCAGGTTCCCTTGTTGATGAGATGTGCCCCTCCCACAGTTCCCACTACTGCCAATCCTTTTCTTATAGTATTAATTATCCGATTAATTAAATAATTGTTCAAGGTCCACTTATGTGTGAGAACACACGATACTCAGTTCTTGTTTCTATGTTTCTTTGTGTTTCTAAGTCCATCCAAGTTGCTGTGAAGTTCATAATTGTGTCCTTCATTTTTTTTTTTTTTTTTTTTTTTTTTTGAGTTGGAGTCTCACTCCTTCACCCAGGCTGGAGTGCAGTGGCCGCTCCCGGCCACCGCAGCCTCGCCCTGCTGGGCTCCGGTGATCCTTCCACTTCAGGCTTCCAAATAGCTGGAATTACAGGCGCGCGCCACCACGTCCGGCTAATTTTTTGATTTTTTTATTGTAGAGATGAGGTCTCACCAAGTTGCCCAGGCAGGTCTCGAACCCATGGGCTCAGGCAATCCACTCGCTTCAGCCTCCCAAAGCGTGGGATTATAGGCTGAGCCACCAAGCCTGGCCAATTTTGTCCTTCTTTATGGCTGCATTCCACAGCTAGAGAAAGGCTAGGCAGGCAGACTGGACAGGTCCTCCTGTAACAATGCAGCAAACTTCTGCAGGCCTCTGAGGCTGGTATACTCGCACTGGTCAACAAACTCCCTAGGATAGAAAAATGACCAATCAGCTCACAGCTAGTGCAAGCCAGTCTTAGGGCTATGTAAACACCAGGTTTCAGCTCCAAATGGGCAACCCTCTGGGGTCCCCTCCCACTGTGGGAGCTTTTCTGTCCTCTTAATCAATCTTGCTTTCTCACTTTCCGACTGTCCGTGTCCCTCACTCTTCCTGGACACAAGACAAGAGCCCTGACCTGAAGAGCTGCAAGAGATTGTCAGAGCCAAAGAGCTGTGTACCTCAGAGGCTGGCTTGCCAGTCGATGGGGTCGGCTGAGCCAGGAGAGTTGCTGGAAGAAGGTGAGACTCAATCTGAGACAACTCCAGGGGCTAGGCTTGCCAGCCCACCAAACCAGCAACACTCTCAGGACTTGGCTTGCCAGCCCATTAGAGCTGACACTTTCGAGGCTAGGCTTACCAGCCCCTCGAGCTGACCCTCTCTGGGGCTCAGCTGGCTGACCCATTGAGCTGACACTCTGGAAGCCCAGGCTGACATGAAAAATTCGTATTATATATACCACATTTTTTCATCCAGTCCTCTTTTGATGGCCAGCAAGGTAGGTTCCATGTTTTTGCTATTGTAACAATGCGATACTCAATAAACATGAGCGTGCAGGTATCTTTTTCATAGAGTGATTTGAATTCCTACGGGTATATTCCCAGTAGGGGGATTGCGGGGATTGTATGGAAGGTTGATTTTTAGATCTATTAGAAATCGCCACGCTGTTTTCCACAGAGGCCGTACTAGTTTACACTCCCACCAACAGTGTAGAAGCGTTCCCTTTTCGCCACATCCTCTCCAGCATCTGTTGTTTTTTTGAGTTATTGATGATGACCCTCCTGACTGGAGTTAGTGGTATCTCAGTGTGGTTTTAATTTGTATTTCTTTGATGGAGTAGTCAGATTTATAATGACAAAAAGTAGAATATTGTTTGCTAGGGTCTCGGGGCAGGAGAGGGAGTTAGTTGTTTAGTGGATATAGAGTTTCAGATTTGCAAGATGAAAAAGTTCTGAAGATCTGTTTCACCGCAGTGTGAATATACTCAACACTATGGAACTGTGCACTTAAAAATAGTTAAGATGGTAAAGTGTGTGTGTGTGTGTGTGTGTGTGTGTGTGTGTGTTTACTATAATTATTTTTTAAAAAAACCCGGCCTGGGACCAAGTCACACAGGGTCTTGTAGGCCAGTGTAAGAACTTTGTTTTTTCTCTGTGTGACATGTAAGGACGTTGAAAGGTTTTAGGTGAAGAGTAACTCGACCTGGCTTACAATTTTTGGTGTTAAGAGGAAATTGTAAGCCGGGCTCGGTGGCTCAGCCTGTAATCCCGCGCCTTGGGAGGCTGAGGTGAGTGGAGTGCCTGAGCCCGCGAGTTCGAGACCCGCCTGGGCAACTCTACAATAAATCAAAAACCAGCCGGGCGTGGTAGCGCACTCCTGTAGTTCCAGCTACTTGGAAGGCTGAGGCGGAAGGATCGCCGGAGCTCACAGGTCGAGGCTGCGGTGGCCGGGAGCGGCCACTGCACTCCAGTCTGGGCGACAGAGTGAGACTCCAACTCAAAAAAAAAAAAAAGAAGGAGAGATTGTAAAGGTCAAGGACTGAGAATGGGGGCCAGAAGGAGGCTCTTGCAATAAAGGGGGGGTGGGGGTGGGGAGAAAGCAGGTGTGGAGGCAGCTTGGCCCAGGTGCTAGTGGTGGAGATAGTGAGCAAAAAACCAGATGGTGAATGGATTTTGCAGGAAAGGTTGAGGGGATCTGCTGGTGGTCTGGAACACGGGGTGGGAGGGTAAGGGAGGAGACAGGAAGGACACAAAGGTTTTGGCCCCAGCGATGAGAAGGATAGCCATTTAATGGAGTTGTGAAAATTGCGGGAGAAACAAACTTAGGAGACGAGATCAGGGGTTCAATTCTGGCTGTTTTGAGTTCTAGATGCTCGTTGTACATGCGAGCAGCGAGGATGAACACGTATTTGGAAATGCGACTCGGGAGTTCTGCATGTCTGTGCTAGCCGTAAATGTGAGTGTCATCCGTGTGTGATGGATGCTCTCACCTAAGGGGTGAGCACGGGTAGAGGAGAAATGTCTGCCTCAGTGCTCCCAAGTTTACGGGGCGGGAAATGAAGATAAACCAGCAGATTCCTCCTGGGAAGAGGAGCAGAGCGGCAGGGGGAAAAAGCGCTTCCTGGAGGTGGAAGGCTCAGCAGAGTCAAAAACTGCTGATGGCCCAGTAGAATGATGCCTAAGACGTGATCACAGGATTTAGCAAGCTGGAGTGATAGCACTATGGGAATGAACGCCATGGGGAGAAGGGAATTGATCTTGCCATTCAGTTATCTCTGGCCGTGCATTTTGTTGTAAAGTACAACGGGGGGCAGTGACTGCACGAGACGTTGGATTGAGAGAGAGTTTGATGGCTTAAATGGTTAGATTATAATTACCTGGGTGTATGCAAACAGAACAAGATATCCATTTCTTATGTTGATAGCTCTTACAGAACTCTAAACCCAAACCAAATGATTAATTAAACGCAAACAAAATTACAGTACCCACAAAGTTCAAATCACAACAGCATTAGGCAGACGGTGATGGATTCCTGACACTGAGTCACTGATGTTGGGTTTCCCAGTAGAAAGGAATTTTCTTGTTGTCTAATTGATCTTCAAAAATGTTTTTACCTTTGAACCCATTGGGCCCTCCCCTGTCCCGGAAATTATAACATGCTTGCAGGCTGCTGGGAATGGTCCTGCAGACAGAGGAGCAAGAGATCATTATTTATTTAACCAGCCCCATTCCAATTATGCATCAGTGAACATCCCTGGGAGACCACCAGTCTCCTGCTTCTAGATATTTTTCTTTCTCATCTGTTCTCTACACTGCTTGCTGCCAGGTTCCTCTTCCCAGAGCCTAACTCTGATTAAACTACTGCTCATTGTGCTTAAATGTAATCAGTGCCTCCACCTCTGACCAAACTGAGAGTCATGTCTCGGTTGGCATTCACAGTGCTACCCACTCTGGTCCCGATCTAGCCTTCCAAGGAATGGGACCACGTTTGTGAATGTGCCCCAAACAGTGTTCGTATTTCAAAAATATTTATTTCCTTCTCCCAAATCCTTGCCTCACCCTTGGGGTACCCAGACCCCATGAATGAATTGTACACTGGGTATTTGGGAAGTGAAGGGTGCTTCATGGAAATCATCATTCCTAGGAAACAACACAGAAGACCTGCCTTCTAGCAGAAGGAGAAACTCCATGGCATGTTTTGTTGGCATGATAACCCTTTTACAGGGTGAGGGCCCTGCTAATGGGACTGGGGGGGGGTGACAGGGTAGGGTTCTGAGATGCTAATAGCTAATTTTACAAATATCCATCTTTGCACACTTGCACAGATCGCTGAGTACTCCAACCTAAACATTTCACCAACTAGGCAGCTATTTGCAAGTTCTCTCTTCGCCTCTTGGATAGAGCATCTTCATTTTGCGAGAATCGATAGCCTGAAAATGAATTTTAAGCAGACCTCTTTGAAAGTCAGGGCTATTTGAGGAAGAGGCAGGAGCTTCCTGCATCTTACCTGAAGACAAATAAATACACTCTACAGCTCTCTTACTGTTTCATCCTTCCAGACTACAAGTTTTCAAACACTTAAATATTTTAAACCTCAAATTAACATCAAGATGACGCTAAAAAGCACCAGTGTCCTTTACCCTGATAAGAAGAGCAAGGAATGATTTTAAATTAATGCCAAGAGTACATGCTCTGAGTATATTAAGGACGCCTTGCAATTTGTATGCCTGGCCGAGCCTGTGCGTGTTCTCTCTGCAATTGAGGAGGATTGCTGCTCCTTACACAGTGCCAGTGACAACACAGTGCTGTGATTTCCAAATGCAGGCACCCAGAGCAGGCTGCTGTGGCTACAGCCTACCCGGCCCATCTGTGAAGCCGTCAGCTGCCTTTGAAGTCTCTGGCTGAGTAATCCCTAACATTTGTACTCTGTGTTGTACATTTCATGGTACAGCCACATATTTGGTCTGATTTGGTTCTTACAGCCCCCCTGGGATGTAGACAAGGGGTGGATTACTAATCATCTTTTTATAAGTCAGGCAACTGAGGCACAAAAAGGTTAAGTGGCTTACCAGAGCTATCTGCTGTCTTGCCAAACTGTGACTTCAGTGCTTTGGAACTTTTTGAAGGTCAATTTGACATTATCCTTCAAAATTAAAATATGCGCCGGATGCGGTGGTGGCTCATGCCTATAATCCCAGCACTTTGGGAGGCCGAGGTGAGGGGACTGCCTGAGCCCATGGGTTCGAGACCAGCCTGGGCAACTTGGCGAGACCTCATCTCTACAATAAATCAAAAAATTAGCTGGGCGTAAGTGGCCAGCATGCCTGTAGTTCCAGCCACTTGGAGGGCTGAGAAGGCAGGATCACCTGAGCCCAGCAGGTCAAGGCTGCGGTGGCCATGAGCGTGCCCCTGCATTCCAGCCTGGGCGACAGAGTGAGACTTGCACTCAAAAATAAAATAAATAAATAAAATTAAAATATATACAACCTTTGACCATGCAATTGTCATTCTTGGTACTTACCCCATACATACTAACCCAGGAGGGAGGGTCTTCCTGGCATATTGTCGAGGGAGAATAAAAAGGCAAGTTGCAGACAAATAGATGTAGTATTTATGTAATAGAGAGCCCTATGTGCTTGTGTAGAGATATAGGAAGGTGGAATCCCCCCAAAGTCCTGGAATTATCTTTTGGAGGGCGGGTTCCTTGCAGTATACTCAGAATATGTATCTCTGGATCGAACATCAACCAAAGTTTTTATCTGGCAGTTTTGAGAAGGTGGCATCACAATTTGTGGAAGACACATCCCGAATTGTGGCAGGTAGATGGCTGGATCTTCCACCATGACCGAGACACCTGTCCACACACCATGCTGAGTGTTCAGCAATTTTTGACCCTCATGCCACCCTCCCTGCTTACCCAGCCTCGCTCCAAGCAGCTTCTTTCTTGGTTTCCCCAGATTAAAGAAAGTCCTCAAAGAAAACATTTTGCTGATATGCAAGAGATGAAACAAAAAACGGCAGAAACCACAAGAGGCATCAACATCGACAAGTTCAAAAACTGTTCTGAGCACTAGAAAAAGCATCTTGCTGGGCATGTTGCATCAAATGGGCAGAACTTTGAAGGTGACTGGGGACTAAACATGTAAGAATAAATGCACAATTTTTTTTTTTTTGAGTTGGAGTCTCACTCTGTTGCCCAGGCTGGAGTGCAGTGGCCGCTCTCGCCAAGTTGCCCGGGCGGGTCTCGAACCCGCGGGCTCACCAATCCACTCACCTCAGCCTCCCAAAGTGCGGGATTACAGGCTGAGCCACCGAGCCCAGCTTAAATGCACAATTTTTTATATACATGCCATTTTTGACTGGGCTCGGTGGCTCAGCCTGTAATCCCAGCACTTTGGGAGGCTGAAGCGAGTGGATTGCCTGAGCCTGTGGGTTTGAGACCAGCCCAGGCAACTTGGCGAGACCTCGTCTCTACAATAAATCAGAAAAAGTTAGCCAGGCATGGTAGTGCATGCCTGTAGTTCCGACTACTTGGAAGGCTGAGGCAGAAGGATCGCCAGAGCCCAGCAGGTCGACACTGGGGTGGCTGTAAGTGTGTCACTGCACTCTAGCCTGGGCGATGGAGTGAGACTTCAACTCAAAAAAAAAAAATTCCATTTTTTTGGAAGGGGACGTTCCCTCTCATATGTTTGTAATGCTTAGTTAAAAGGTACACAGCAATAGTTAGCAGTGATTACCTCTGGCATGGAAAATAGAAGGAAGGTATTTCAGGGGACTTAAAAAAATTGTTTCTTTTACTATCAGATTGATGCATTAGTTGTGGCGTTTGTTTTTGGCATGGCAACACTGCAATGTTGGAAGTTTGTTTATCATTTGTCAATGTTGTGAAAACGGCTTGCATTTCGGAGATTTGAAGAAAGTTAGTGCTATTTGTGGGCTAAAGAAGATGGAATGCCAAATGGAAAAAACGAACACTTCTGGCATGTTTTTCTGTTCGAGTTTAACAGTGGAGTAAAGGCCATGCAGGCGGCTCCAAACATTTGGAGAGAATGCCATTGGGGAAAGCATGGCAAGAAAATGGTTTTGTTGTTTCAAAGAGTGACCGGCCACTTGATTTGAGTGCTTCTCCGTGTTCAGGAAGACCACCAGGCTTTGATGAAGGCCATTTAAATGCCTTATCCACAACAATCCACCTCAGTCATCCCGAGAGTCGGCAGATGGAATGAACCGTGACCAGTCCACCCTCACGTGCCATTTGCATTCCACGGGCAAGTGAAAAACACAACAAAAGTATGCATTCGCCCAATAATAGACATAGTAGCGGTTGGCAGTGGTAGTGGTGGCGGTTTTTAGCTCTAATAGCAGCGTTGTGGGAATTCTTGATTCTTTCACGGAATAGATATTGCCACATAAGATGCCAAGAGTTTAGACCAGCTGTACTTTTCCCCTGCTGTAACATTTACTCACGTTTCAGAAGTGACCTTAAAGAAAGTAAATATGTGGGTTTGGACATCCTCAGAGCATTTTGCAAAGCATTTAAAAACAGGCCCGGCGGAATATTATGGAGCATGAAGGGAGTCCTGACTTCTGTCTCGAGCACCTTCACAGAGAAACATTTTTGTTTGGACTCATCACTCAGCACATGTGGCTGCGTTGCCACATGTGCATGACACGTTTCTGCCACCGAGACTTACAGATTAAAGAGTGGCCAGGTGACATCATTCCGAACTGCCCTGATGGACTGTCAGAAGCACGTAAAAGAGTTTTCGTAAAGAATATGTTATTTTGCCAAGAAAGCAACCTGTATGATCCCTGGCTTTAACCCTGGAGCAGGCTTTGACTGCTTTACCCAATGGAAAGAGGTCCTTGACTTCCTAAGTGAGAAGTAAGTGTGCAAATGTTTCCCAGATGTGAGTTGGCTCGCCATGTGCAGAAGCTGCTAAGCATTTTAAAGCTCAGAGTGAGTTCATCGGGCCGTATTCTCTTACCTGTTGAGCTCATCTAGACTGTAGGTTCCTTCTTAATATTTCCCTCGGAAAAATAACCGGACTCCCGCAGAGTTGGCTCGACAACTGTGGAAATCACAATCGCATGCCAAAGGGTCAGATGAATGGCTGGTGCAGAATTCTTTCTTCAACAAAGCTGGTGTGTGCTTGCTGTTGGCATTGCAGAATTTGAGGCGCATGGCTCCTACTTTCTAGGAGCTGCAATCTTTGTCAAGGTTTTAAACCTGGGGCGCATAGGCCTGGCGATCTGGACTTCAGAGGTCTGTGAAACTCCTCAGACTTCTGATGGAATTTTTTGTGTGTCTGTGAGGGGATGTGGAGTACCTTCACTCACTCACGTGGACATTATGGCTCATTGAGCATCTCATCAAAAGGACCAAAAGGACGTCATTGATGAGAACTTGATATTGTTCCATTTTTATGTTCTCTTTAGCATCTTGGTAGTTTAGTGGATCTGTTGAAATATTTACCTAAAATTCAACTTTTTAGCTATTTTCCCATCATTCAAACGGCCATTGCCAATGGCTGAGTTAAATGGGGATCTGTGTTCGAGATCCTTGGGAAATTCTTTGTTTCCCAGAAGGAATTCTGCTTCCTTTCTGGGGGATGACGAGAACCCCGGCATCTTGAAAGCAAAGCCACAATAATGTCTCTGGTTATTCATTAGCATCACCTGGGAAAGCCTTTAAACTACAACATGGATGTCCAGGTTTTATCCTCCAGAGACTCAGATTTAAATCATCCCAGAAATGGTCCAGGTACCCATGTGTTCTAAAGATTCTCCTTGTGATTCAAAAGTGGAGCCAGGAAGGAGAAATCTGAGCTGTGAAAGACCCTAACCCCACTCAGGAATGTCTGGGCTGAGGTGGGAGCAGCCTCTGCAGTTGGAAGAAGTCTGGGGACAGAAGAAAGAGGCTTAGACTTTGAATTGTGAGGCAATGAAGTCTGCCTGGATAGTGAAGAGCAGTGGCAGATTCCATAGGTGACAACGGGTGATGCCTCCAGGTGTGGCAAAGACCCCTGTCTGCCTATAACCTGGGAATCCAAGTGAGACAGCCTCCTCACTGGGGTGTGAATTGGGTTTGTCCAGCCGCTGTCGAGTGAGATCTGCGGTGTGGATAGGTCAGGGCAGGGCTGGGAATTGGGGGTGATGGCAAAGAATTGGAGACCTCCAGCAGCTCTGCCAGTCCAAGAACCTGTAATTAGTCCCAGCTTGGTTGTAATAAAAATAAATACCAATGATAATGAATAACAACCATAGCTCATTGTATGCCGGCCATTTGCTAAGTGATCTTTGGGCATGATTTTGTTTAAATACCAGTAAATGGCGTGACTCTTCTTGGTCTTTTTACTTCAAAGTTCTCACCCAATCCATCTGCATGCCCTGGCGGCTCCACCTACAGAGCGCACCCCGTTTGGGCTGCTTCCTGTCCCTTCCACCATGGTTGCTGTCATCTGAGCTGAGACGTCTGCAGCGACCTCCTAGCTGGTTTCCTTACCCCTGCTGTCTCCCCTTCTCATGTTCTCATCCATTCATTGTACAGCAGCTGAAGCCCTTTTTCAAAATATATAATCTCTTCGTGTCATTCTTTGTTCAACTCCCTCACCCCAACAGCTTCACCACTCACATGGGGTTGTGTGTCAACCCTTTCCTTTGACTTCGGAGGACATACAGGACCTGGCCTTGCCTCCTCTGAGGATTCCTCTTCAGTACCTTGCGTACGCACCCTAACCGTGTTTGTCTGCCTTCTGTTCCTGCCGCGGGACCTTTGCACTTGCCGTTTCTGTTACCTAAAATGTAGATCCTCATTCTTCCCATTATACTCTCAATTCACTGTGACACTTGTCTAATATAAACATAAATAATGTGTTTCACAGAGACTGTCCTGAACATGCGGCCAACTGCTTTCCTCACTCCATGATTCACTATCTCTTTTTATTATCTGCCTTTTCATGTATGAAAAACCTTAACCTGGCATTAAGATTGATATTTGTTTACACTCTGTCTTCCCCACTTGAATGTAAGCTCCATGAAGGCAGAGACTTTGTCTAAACCTGCATACAAGGTATCCCCAGCTCATAGTAAGCATATAATATAAAACATACTATATAGTAACCCTATGTGGGTTATACAGTTGTTTTCATTTTACAACTGAGTTCAACTGTCTAGTGATTTGCAGTTGGACAGAGTCATCATGCGATTTATCCCTTTCTTTCCTTGCAGCATCTCTGTGGTAGAGGCAGGGCAACCATTATGATTATTCTCTCCATTTTACTAATAAAAATTCTAAGTCCATGAGTATTTCCAAGGCAACATATAATGCACATGATGAAACCTGGACTGAAGGATCTTTTTCATGCATGCTGCTCTTCCAGTTATTGACTTGTTTTGGGTTTCTGAGGTTTTTCAGTAAAAGAAGTCTTCGGAAAACATATACTTCTAAAGATGTTTGCAAAGAGGATTTTTCTTACCATTAGTGAGAAGCAATTAGAATGGTTCCTAGGGGCTGTCACTGGTATTGGTGTCAAACACAAACATTTGATAAGATAAGCGGCTGAGGGAGAGAGCGGGAGACCAGGGATAAATGTTTGGAGGTGGATGAGTGTTTAGGGGATGGGCAGTTGTGGCCCCTGAGTCCATCATAACAGCCCTCTACCATTATTGATGTTACAGACTGCAGCTATGGCGGAAGAGTTTGGTCAGTGATATCTGTGATTTGTCACCAATTAACTTAGAGGGGAATGGAGAGTATCAAGTCTTTATATAGTTAATAAAATGCACCCAAGTAGATACCTAAATTAGTTATTTGAAGGGAAAAATAATGCCAATATCCTGTTGTCTGCTTAAATCTTCAGCTCCTAGAATAAAGACCAATATCCTTTCCATGGTCTAGAAGACCCAGCACACTCAGCCTCTGCCTGTTCTGGTCTGTCTGCATCTTTAGCCTCTAGGGAAACCAACTGCCCCTGTTTTCTAGAAACTAAGAGTTTTTCTGGGACATGGGACTTTCTGTGCTAAAACTGGAATAGTCCTTGGCAAACTGGGATGGTTGGTCATTCCAGTAATCACCTTTCTTCCCTATCTGTTCATATGGAGCTTTCCTGATGTCTTGAATAGAGTGGGATCACTCCTGCCTCAGGGATTCTGGACAAGATGTTCACTCCATATGGAATATTCCATTCTCCCCTTCACCTAAAAATCTCGTGTTTGACCTCTAGGAGTCAGTGTAAATTTCACTTTCTCCTGACCCTCTCTCCACTGTTTTATGTTCTCAAATACTTTCTCACAAGACTTTGAGCCAGTATACTAAAAAATACTAGTGTGCCAGGATACTTAAAAGTTAGTCAGTGAATGAATGAATAGGTAAATAGTTTTATGAAGGTAATTTTTTTAACTGCAGTATACCATACAGAAAAGTGAATAAGTGCATAAAGTATGCATATCTGTGTATTTTCTTAAGATGATCACACCCAAATTAAGAAGTAGAAGATTATCAAACCCCATAAGCCCCACTGAGCCCTGCTTTAGTTATCTGTTGTTGTATAACAAACCACCTCAAAACTCTGTGGCTTAAAACAAACACAATTTATTTGTTCTCAGGATTCTTTGGGTCAGGAATGCAGGCAGAGCTCAGGACAGCAGTTCTTCTGCTCTATCTGGCATTGTCTTGGTCAATCAACCAGTGGTGGCAGCAGATCTTGGCTGGTCCATCTATCAAAAAAGGCTTCACTCAGATATGTGGCTCCTCAGTGCTCCTCTGTGTGGCCTCTCTTTCTCCTTGCAGGGCCTCATTATTTGGTATGATAGCCTGAGCTTCATTATAGCATGGTGGCTATTTTATCGAGAGAGTGAAAAAGTGGAGCAGACTGAGCTCAGAATTGGCACAGTGTCCTTTCTGTTGCTCTCTGCGGCCACAGCAAGTCATAAAGCCAGCCCAGTGGAAGGGGGGCATGACGGTGGCCCCATCCTGTCACTCCATATTCAAAAGTACTACCACTGTCCTGATATCAAATGCCATAGATTAGTTTTGCCTGTTTTGGAAACATATAGAGACACAATCAGGCAGTACGTGCCATTTTGGCTACCTGTGCTGTGTAGCAAATTACCCACCAAACTTGGTGGCTTAGTACAACACAGTTTTTGAGGGTCAGGAATTCAGGAGCAGCTTAGCTGGGTGGTTCTAGCTTAGAATCTCTCATGGGGTTGCAGTCAAGATATCAGTCAAAACTGGAGTCCTCTGAAGGCTTGAATGGCGCTGGAAGAACTAGTCATGGAGGCTGTTGGCTGGGGGCCTCAGTTCTTTGCCACATGGAGTTCTCCATAAGTAGGTGAGAAGAAGAATTCCCAGTGCCTTTTATGGTCCAGTCTCCAATGGCTCCAACTGTCACTTGCACTTTTCTTCTATTTCTTAGTGCAGCCCACACTCATAGGAGAGGAATTAGGTTCTACCTTTTGAAAAGTATGCCCAAGAGTTGTGCGGACACATTTGAAGCAACCACACTATTTGTCTTAATCCATTTTGTGTTGCTTTCATGGAATATGTGAGACTGGTAGTTTGTAAAGAGCAAACATTTATTCTCTCACAGTTCTGGAGTCGAGAAGTCCAAGATCAAGGTGCTAGCAGGTGCAGTCTCTGGTTCCAAGATGGAGCCTCATTGCTGCATCTCCCAGAGAAGAGGAACATTGTGTCGTCATATGACAGACAAGCAAAAGAGAGAGAGAGAGTGTGCCCATTTCCACAAGCCTTTTAATAGCAGCATTAATTCATTCACGAGGGTGATGCCCTCATGACCCAAACACTTCCTATTAAGTCTCATCTCTCAATAGTGTTGCATGAGGGATTAAGTTTCCAACACATTAATTTTGGAAGACACATCAGACTACAGCAGTATTTTTTTATTTCTTGTTTTTTTTTTCTATTAAAGATGTGGGGTACAATTCAGGGTTAGGTATACAAACATTGGTTTTGCAGGTAACCTTGTTGATGAGATATGCCCCTCCTTCCTCTGGGAGTTTCCCTCAACTGCCAATCCCACCTCCGCTCCCCTGGTAGTTTCCCACTACTGCCAGTCCCTTTCTTGTAGTATTATGATCATTGTTCAAGGTCTGCTTGTAAGTGAGAACATATGGTACTCTGTTCTTTGTTTCTGTGTTAGATCCCTGAGTATGATAGACTCTAAATCCATCCAAGTTGCTGCAAAGTCCATATGTTTGTCCTTCTTTATGGCTGCATAATATTCCATTGTGTATATGTATCACATTTTTAAAATCCAGTTCAGTTTTCTTGTTTTTTTATTCAACATAATTTTTGCAAGATTCATCCATGTTGCTTTATGTAGCTTATAGATTGTTTTCGCTCTCTTCCTGTCTCTCTCTCTCCATATATGTCTGTGTAAATACATATATATATGCTTTATATATAAATACATATAATTTTAAAAATTTATTTAGAGATGAGGTCTTGTTATGTTGCCTAGGCTGTTCTCAACATCTTGACCTCCCTGCCTCATTGTGACTACAGGCCTGAATCACCATGCCCAGCTTGATTGTTCACTTTTAGTGTAGTAACACATTCTGTTGTATGTATATACTATAATCTATATATCTGTTCTATTGTAGATAGAGTTTGGGATTACTCAACATTTGGGGTTATTATGAAAATGTTATTTATAACCTAGTATTATCTTCTATTAAATTATGTTAGCATCTCTTTCAAACATTTAATTTGAAAGAATAAAATTGTCAGTCATAGAGTATACCTATTATATATGTCCAGTTTTAAAAGATAGAGCCAAATAACTTTTCAAATTAGTGGTAACAATTCATGTTTCCATGAGCAGTGGATGAGTGTATTCCAACTGATCCATATCTGTGATGTTGTTTATCTTTTTTAGTCTAAATATTTCAGTGCACGAGTGTTAGTATACATACTATTGTGGTGCTAGTTTGCTTTTCCAAATTGACTAGTGAAATTGAGCACCTTTACATATGCTTTTTATGCATTTGGATATTCTTTTCTGTGAAGTGTCTGTTCAAGTGATTTGCTGATTTTTCAATTGGATTGTCTTTTTCTTATTGATCTGTAGACATTGTTTATATAGTCTGGAAACGAGTCCTTGCACAGATATGAGTATTGCATATATCTTCTTCCACTCTGTAGCTTGCCTTCTCATTCTTTTAATAATGTCTATTGATTTAATGGAAGTTTTACATTTTAATGAAGCCAAGCTTAGTTTTTCTCTTGATTTTTAGAGTTTTTCACATTCTTTAAAAAATCTTTTTCTACCACAAGGTCATAAATATATTACTCTTTGTTTTCTTCCAGAAGCTTTGTCTTTAAAATTGATATCTACAGTTCACCTGGAAATGGATTTTGTTTATGATAGAAGGCAGGAGTACAAAATTCTCCTTAAAATTTTTTTATATATACATATTTAATTGACTCTGAAAAGACCATTCTTTTTCCATTGCAAAACAGTATCATAAATTAAGCCTCTTTATATGTGTGGGTCTGGTTCTGGGCTCTGTTCATTTCTATTTGTCTATCTTTGTGACAATACCACACAGTCTTAACTACTATAATTTTATAATATGATTTAGTATCTGGGAATGTAAATCCACTCACCTTAGTCTTTTTCTTTAGGATTTGCTTTGGTTATTCTTGGCCCTTTGCATTTCTGTATATATTTTAAGTTGTTTGTGGAAATTTTGACTAAGATTATATTAAGTATGCCAACTTGGCAGAACTGACATCTTGGTAGTATTGAATTTTCTATCTTATGAAATTGGCATATCCTTCCATGCATTTAGTTCTTATTTATCTAAATATTATTTTTAAAATTTTAGTGTAGAAATTTTCCAGATTTTAAATATTCAGAGCATGTAAAGTTTTGTGATGCCATTATAAATGGTGATTTTTAAAATTTCACTTTATATTACTTTGTTTCTCACATATGGAAATACAATTGGTTTTTGTATTTTTACCTTGTGTGTAACAATATTGTGGAATCCATTTGTTAATTCTAATAGTTTATTTGTTGATTAATTTGTATATTCTTCATATGCATACTTCTTCATTTCCAGTCTTCATGCAATTTATTTCTTTTTCTTGCCTTATTTTACTAACCAGAAACTCTGGCATGAACTTAACAAAGTAGCAATAGTGGACATTTTTTTTCTTGCTTCCAAACTCAAAGGAGAAATTTTAATAATTCACCATTAAATATGATGTTTGTTGGTGTTTTTATACAGAATCTTTTCAGGATGAAGAGAGTACTCTCTTATGACTAGTTTGCTAATAATATTTTCAAAAATGAGTGTTGAATTTTCAAAAACTTTAAAAACAACTTGAGATATAGCTTACATACCACACAATTCATCCATTAAAATTTTTTAAAACTGAAGCAATTTTGAAAAGTTATCAGTGAAATTGACTATTTTTGGTGTACACTTTTCATGTCCATTGCCTTGACCACTTAGCCACGACTACTGCTTCGTGTACACTTTTATGAATGTCAACAAACTTAGAGATTCATGTAAACATTACTATTGCAATTAACATATAGAACAACTCCAACACCTCAGAGACTCCCTCTTGTTGTGTTTTTGTCATACTCTTCACAACTCCTAAACTTTGAACCCTACCTCTCACCATACACAAAAATCAACTCTGATAACTCAAAGACCTAAATGTAAAACCTCAAACTATAAGAACCTTAGGAAATGCAGGAGATACCCTTATGGAAACTGGAACTGGCAACCAATTCCTGATCAAAACCCCACGTGCTCATGCCATAAGAGATAAGATAGACAAATGGGACCTCATCAAATGGACAAGCTTCTGCAAAACCGAAGAAACCATCAAGAGAGTGGGGAGACAGACCGCAGACTGGGAAAAAATATTTGCCAACTGTATATATGATAAAGGCCTAACATCTAGGATCTACAAAAAACTCAAATGTGCTGAAAAGAAAAAAACAAACAGCCCCATTACAAAGTGGGCAAAAGATATGAATAGACACTTCTCAAAAGAAGATATATGAGCAGCCAACAGATGCATGAAAAAATGCTCAGCCTCACTAGTCATCAAAGAAATGCAAATTAAAACCACACTGAGATACCACCTAACTCCAGTCAGGATGGCCATCATCAATAACTTAACAGATGCTGGAGAGGATGTGGTGAAAAAGGATCACTTCTACTCTATTGATAGGAGTGTGTGGAAAACAGTGTGGCGATTCCTAAAACATCTAAAAATCAACCTTCCATATGACCCTGCAATCCCCCTACTGGGAATATGCCTGGAGGAACTCAAATCAGTCTATGAAAAAGATACCTGCACACACATATTTATTACAGCATTGTTCACAATAACAAAACATGGAACCAACCATACTGCCCATTGAAAGAGGACTGGATTAAAAAATGTGGTACATATACACAATGGAATATTACGCAGCCATAAAGAAGGACAAAATTATGAACTTTGCAGAAACTTGGATGGACTTAGAGGCTATAAAACTGAGTGATCGATCACAGAAACAAAGAACCGAGTATCACATGTTCTCATTCATAAGTGGACCTATTGTAACGCTATTAGAAAGGAATTGGCAGTAATGGGAAACTGCCAAGGGAGGTAGGGGGTGGGAGGGTAGCACAACAAGCATATCTGCATAACAAACATTTGTATACCCAACCCTGAAATGTATCCCACATATTTAAAATTAAAAAATTATTTTAAAAAAGGAAGAAAAAAAAAAGAAAGGAAAATTGCTTGTTTGTCTTTTAGAAAATGTTATATAAATGAAATCATGCAGTATATATGGGCACTAAATTTTATCAAATACCTTTTTCTGCCTCTATTGAGATGATCTTTAGATTGTTCTCCTTTATTTGATAGTGGTTAATTACATTGTTATTTCATGCCATTTAGCCTATCATCCCTGGGATAAACCTTAAGTAGTCTTGCGACATACTATTCTTTTTATGTATCCTAGATACAGTCTCCTAGTATATTGCGTAAGATTTTCCTTTCCAGTAATATTCTTTCAGGCTTTGGTACAAAGGTAATGCTGGCCTCAGTAAACAAGTTGGAAAGCTTTATTTTTCTATTCTTTGGAAGATTTTGTGAAAGATTTGTGATTCTTATTCCTTAAATATTTGAACAATTTTAGCAGTGAAGTCATCTGGGCCTGGGGTTTTCCTTGTGGACAAATTTCTTTAATGTATAAAAGACTATTCAGATTTATTATTTCTTCTTGTGACTTACTGAGTTAGTTGTATATTTTAAGGAATTTGTCAATTTTAAGTCATCAAATGTATTAGCTTAAGAAGTTTATGATATTTTGTTATTTTTTATAACATTTAAATTTGTAATTTGAATTTGTCTCTCTCTTTTATTTTTTTTTACTGATAACCCATTCAAGGACCTAGTTATTGAATTTATTTACTTTTTAAAAAGCATTTGTTTTCTAGTACTTTGATTTTTGCTCTGTGCTTATTTTCTTTTGTTTACTTTCTTTGTGATTTCATTTGCTGGGTTTATTATTTTGTTTGTGGGTTAACATTTATTTCTAATAATTTCTTTTTCTCACATACAAATTTCCCTGTAAACACTGCTTTATTATTACATAAGATCTTTTCTGTTTGATCTTTATCATCAGTTAGTTACAAACATTTTGTTTTATTTGCAATTTCTTTCATGACTCATGAGTAACAATATGAAGGATTTCAATTTTTTGAGCTGTGTGAAGGTTGCTTTATAACCCAGAATATAGTCCATTTTGCTAAATATTTCTTCTGTGTTTGGAAAAAAACATGCATATTACGATTATTGAGGGCAATGTTCTGTATATGTCAATGAAGTCAAATTGGTTAATTGTGTTATGCACATCTTAAATATCCTTGGTACATTTTAAAATATTTTTTCCTCTACAAATGAGAGAGTTGTGTTAAGATGTCTCATGACTGTTTTAGATTTATCTGCTTTTATTTTAGTTCTGTGAATTTTTTTTTCTTTATATAGCTTGCTCCTCCCTCCCTGCCTCCTTCCTTCATTCTTTTTTCTGACTGGAATCTCACTCTTATCACCTAGGTTGGAATACAGTGGCATGATCCAAACTGACTGCAACCTCCACCATCTGGACTCAAGTGATCCTCCTGTCTTAGCCTCCCGAGTTGCTGGGACTACAGGTACATACCATCACACCCAGCTAATTTTTTTTTTTTTTGTAGAGATGTGGTTTCACAATGTTGCCCAGGCTGGTCTCGAACTCCTGGCCTCAAGAGGTTCTCCCGTTTGGGCCTCCCAAAGTGCTGGGATTACAGGCATGAGCCACTGTACCTGGCCTGCTTTATATATTTTCAAAGTATGTTATTGGGTGCATATATACTTAGAATTGTGATATAATCATGTCATTATAAAATATCTCTCTTTATCTGCAGGCTTCATACTAAAATACTTTGGGGTTAGTATAACTACACCACCTGTCTTAGTTCATTTGGTCTGCTTTACAAAACACCTGGGACTGGGTAATTTATAAACAATAGAAATTAATTGCTTACAGTTCAAGATTCTGGAAAATCCAAGATTAAGGCACCAGCATACTTAGTGTCTGGTGAGGAGGGCTTGCTGTCTGCTTAAAAGATGGTACCTTCTGTATTTGCATGTGGCAGATGGGGCAAACAAGCTCCCTCAGGACTTTTTATTTTTTACTTTGTTGTTATTATTTTAAAACACTTTTTAAAATGTCAATACTTTCAGGGGTTACAAATAGTTTTGGGTCTGGGCTTTAAGCGTACCCACTACTCCCGTCTATGCACATTGTACCCCACAGATGATTTTTCATCCCTCTATCCCTTCCACCCTCCCCCTTCTAAGTCTCCAATGTGCATTATTCCTTTCTGTATGTCTTTGCAGATCCCCTGTTTAGCTCCCACTTATAAGTGAGAGCATGCGGTGTTTGATTTTCTGTTCCTGAGTTAGTTTGCTTAGGATGATGTTCTTTAATTCCATCCAGGTTGCTGCAAAAGACATTATTTCACTCTTTCTCATGGCTGAATAGTATTCCATAGTGTATCTATACCACATTTTCATTATCCATTTTCATCATTATGTTTGGTTGATGGGCATTTGGATTGATTCCACATCTTTGCAATTGTGAATTTTGCTATGATTAACATGTGAGTACAGGTGTCTTTCTTACAATACCACCTCTGTTCTTTTGGGTAGATACCAGAGAGATACTAGATACTCGTAGTGGGATTGCTGGTTCAAATGGTGGATCTATTTTTAGTTGTTTGAGAAATCTCCGTATTGCTTTCCATAGAGGTTGTACAAGTTTACACTCCCACCAACAGTACATAAGTGAATGTACTGTTGCCTTTTCTTCCCATTTGCACCAGCATCTATTGTTTTTTGATTTTTTGATTATGGCCATTCTGACTGGTGTAAGGTGGTATCTCACTGCATTTCCCTGATGATGAGTAATGTCGAGCATGTTAAAATATGTTTGTTAGCCATTTGCATATCCTCTTTTGAGAAGTGTCCATTCATGTCATTAGCCCATTTTCTAATGGGATTATTTTCTTTTCTCTTGCTGATTTGAGTTCTTTGTAGATTCTGGGTATTAGTCCTTTATCGGATGTGTGGTTTGCAAATATCTTCTCCCATTCTGCAGGTTGTCCATTTGCTCTGTTGATTATTTCTTTTGCTGTGCAGAAGCTTTTTAGTTTAATTAAGTCCCACTGGTTTATTTTTGTGTTAGTTGCATTTGCTTTTGAGGTTTTAGCCATAAATTCTTTGTCTAGGCTGATGTCCAGAAGAGTTTTTTCTAAGGTTTTCTTCTAGGATTTTTATGGTTTCAGGTCTGACATTTAAGTCTTTATTCCATCCTGAGTTAATTTTTATATATGGGAAAAGATAGGGATCAAGTTTCATTTTTCTGCAGGTAGTGATCCAATTTTCACAGTGCAATTTGTTAAATAGAGTGTCCTTTCCCCAGTGTATATTTTTGTCTGCTTTATCAAAGATCAGTTTGTTGTAGGTTTTGATTCTCCATTCTGTTCCATTGGTCCATATGTCTGCTCTTGCACCAATGCCATGCTGTTTTGGTTACTCCAACCTTGTAGTGTAATTTGAAGTCAGAGAATGTGATGCTTTATTTCTTGATTCTCTATTCTGTTCCACTGGTCCATATGTCTGCTCTTGCACCAATGCCATGCTGTTTTGGTTACTCCAACCTTGTAGTGTCATTTGAAGTCAGAGAATGTGATGCTTTCAGCTTCTCCCCCCCCCCCCATTTGGACTGCTTTGGCTATTCTGGTTCTTTTTTGGTTCCACATAAATTTTTGGATTGTTTTTTCTAGTTCTGTGGAAAATTACATTGGTAATTTGTTAGGGATTGCATTGAATCTGTAGATTACTTTGGGGAATATGGCAATCTCAACCATGTTGATTCTTCCAACCCATGAGCATGGGATTTTTTCCATTTGTTTGTGTCCTCATCAGTTTCTTTCATTAGAGTTTTATAGTTCTCCTTGTAGAGGTTTTTCACCTTGTAGTGATCTTTCTCTTTGTAGAGATTCCCTCCTCAGTCTCATGGAATTCTTTCAGTAAAATGGGTACTAGTTCTTCTCTGAAGGTCTGGTAGAATTCAGCTGTGTGAGTCCATCAGGCCCGGGACTCTTTTTTTGTTGGTAGACTTCTAGTTATGATTTCAATCTTGCCACTTGTTATTTGTCTGTTCAGGGTTCCTATTTCTTTTTGATTCAAGGTTGGCGGAGGGTGTATGTTTCATTTCCTTGGTTAGATATATTTCTAGGTATTTTGGCTTTTTGGCCGCTATTGTAAATAGGACTAAAGTTCTTGATTTGCTTCTCAGCTTGGTCGCTATTGGTGTATAGCAGTGCTACTGATTTATGTGTGCTGATTTTGTATCCTGAAACGTTTATTGCCTTTTCTTGCCTGATTGCTCTGACTAGGACTTCCAGTACTATGTTGAATAAGAGTGATGAAAGTGGGCATCCTTGCCTTGTTTCAGTTCTGAGGGGAATGCATTCAGCTTTTCTCCGCTCGGGATGACATTGGCTGTGAGTTTCTTATATATGACTTTTATTATTTTGAAGAATGTTCCCTCCATGCCTGTTTTGCTAAGGGTTTTTATCATGAAGCAATGCTGGATTTTATCAAATGCTTCTTCTTTATCTATTGAAATGATCATGTGCTTTTTGTTTTTAATTCTGTTTATGTAGTGGATCATGTTCACTGACTTGCATGTGTTGAATTACCCTTGCCTCCATGGAATAAAACTCACTTGGTTGTGGTGTATTATTTTTTTAATGTGGTGTTGAATTCAGTTTGCTAATATTTTTTTTAGGATTTTTGCATCTGTGCTCATAACGGATATTGGTCTGTAGTTTTCTTTTTTGTTGTGTCTTTTCCTGGTTTCGATATCAGTGATACTGGCCTCATTGAGTGAGTTAGGGAGGATTCCCTTTTCAATCTCGTGGAATTGCTTCAGTAAGACCAGTACCAGTTCTTTGAAGGTGTGGTAGAATTCAACTGTTTGAGTTCATAAGGTCCTGGACTCTTTTTTTGTTGGTAGACTTCTAATTATGATTTCAATCTTGCTGCTTGTTATTGGTCTGTTCAGCGTTCCTATTTCTTTCTGGTTCAAGGTTTGGGGTGTGTATGTTTCCAGGAATTAATCGATTTCCTCTAGATTGTCTGGTTTGTTGCATAGAGGTACTCATAATAGTCTCAGGTGAGCTTTTGAGTTTCTGTGATATCAGTTGTAGTGTCTCCATTTTTGTTTCTGATTGCACTAATGTGAGTCTTCTCTCTTCTCGTATTAATCTAGTTAGTGGTCTATCAATTCTGTTTATCTTTTTAAAGAATCAACTTTTTGCTTCATTGATCTTTAGAATTGTTCTTTAAATTTTAATTTCATTTAGTTCTTCTCTGATTTTCGTTATTTGTTTTCTTCTGCCAGCTTTGGGTTTGGTTTGTTTGTGTTTTTCTAGTCCCTTGAGGTGTGATGTTAGGTTGTCAATAGGTGATCCTTCAGTTTTATTCATATAAGCCTTAAGTGCTATAAATTTTCCTCTGAGCACAGCTTTGGCTGTGTCCCAGAGGTTTTTGATAACTTGTTTCACTGTTGTTATTCGATTCAAGGAATTTTTAAGTTTTCATCTTGATTTCACTGTTGATACAAGGGTCATTGGAGCAGATTGTGTGGCTTTCATATTTTGGTTTGGTTTTGCAAGTTATTTTTGGAGTCAATTTCTGGTTTTATTCCTCTGTGGTCTGAGAAGGTGCTTGATATGATTTTGGTTTTTTTTTACTCTATTGAGATTGGATTTGCCATCTATCATATGGTCTATTTTGGAGAATGTTCCATATGCTGTTTTGAAAAATATATATTCTGTAGTTTTGGGGATGGAATATTCTGTAGATGTCTGTTATTTCCATTTGTTCTAGAGTCTGGTTTAACTCCATTATTTCTTTGTTGACTTTCTGCCTTGATGATCTGTCTATTGCTGACAGTGGGGTATTAAAGTCTCCTACTATTGTATTGCTGTCTATCTTTTTTTTTTCTGAGTAGAATTTGCTTTATAAAACTGGGGGCTCTGATGTTAGATGCATATCTATTTAAAATTGTTATGTCTTCTCATTGGATTGATTCCTTTATCATTATATCATATTTATTTTTGTCTTTTTAAAAACTGTGGTTAATTTAAATCTGTTTTATCTGATATGAGAATGGCTACTTCTGCTCATTTTTGGTATTTCCATTTGTGTGGAATATTTTCCCCCACCCCTTTACCTTGAGTATATAGGAGTCTTTGTGAGTTAAGTGGGTCTCTTGAAGACAGCAGATATTTGGATTGTGTATTTTTATCCATTCCACCAGTCTATATCTTTTTACTGGGGCATTGAGACTGTTTACATTGAGTTGATAATGATATGTAAGATACTATTCCATGTTGTTATCTGGCTTCTTCTCTTCTCTTCTCTTCTCTTCTCTTCTCTTCTCTTCTCTTCTCTTCTCTTCTCTTCTTTCTCTTCTCTTCTCTTCTCTTCTCTCTCTCTTTCTCTCTTTCTTTATTGTGCTGGCTTTCTATAAGGCCTGCGGACTTTATGATTTCCAGTATTTTTCTACTGGTGTGCTTTGACCTTTTGTTTCAGTATGTAGAGCTCCTTTGAGTATTTCTTGTAGAGTCGGTCTAGTGGTGACAAATTCCCTCAGCATCTGCTTGTCTGTGAAGGACTTTATTTTTCCTTCATTTATGAAACTTAGTTTTGAAGGATACAAAATCCATAGCTGACCATTATTCAGTTTGAAGAGATTGAAGATGGGACCCCAATCCCTTCCAGCTTGTAGAGTGTCTTGTGAGAAGTTGCTATTATCTGATAGGTTTACCTTTGTAAGTTATTTGATGCTTTTGTCTCACTACCATTAAAATTCTTTCCTTCACATTAACTTTGCATAACTGGATGATTATATACCTTGGGGATGACCTTTGGCAATAAATCTTCTGTGGGTTCTTTGGGCTTCTTGTATCTGGATGTTTAGATCTTTGGCAAGGCCAAGGAAGTTTTCCTCCATTATTCCCTCAAGTAGCTGTTCCAAACTATCACTTTCTCTTTTTCCTTAAGAACACCCAGGTTCTTAGGTTTGCACATTTTACATAATCTCGCATTTCTTGGAGACTTTGTTCCATTCTCTTTATTGTTGTCTGATTGGGTTAATTCAAAAGTCTTGTCTTCAAGTTCTGAGATTTTTTCTTCTGCTTATTCTAGCCTACTGTTAAAACTTTACACTGCATTTTCTTACTTCCCTAAATGCTTCTTTCATTTCTAGAATTTCAACTTTTTTTTTAAGGTATCTATCTCTTTGGAAAATTTCCATCTATGTACTGAATTATTTTTTAAACTTCTTTATGTTGGTTTTCAACTTTCTCCCGAAGTTCATTGATCAATTTTATAAGCAACCTTTTGAATTCTATGTCTGGAATTTCAAAAATTTTATTTTGGTTAGGGTTTATTGCTGACAAATTGGCATGGTCTTTTGGGGATGTCCTCAGGCCTTTTTATAAGGGAGCTAATTCCACTCACAAGGGTGGAGACTTCAGACCTAATCACCACCAAAAGACCTTACTTTTAAAACCAGTATCCTGGGGATTTGGTTTCAACATATGAATTCTGGGGGAATACCAACATTCAGACCATAGCACTATTTTTCTTCTGATTATTGTTTGCAAGACTTATCTTTTCCCAGATTTTTTCTTTCAGTCTCCCTGTGTGCTTATATTTTGAGTGTGACTCATGTAAGCAGCATAAAGTTATTTAAAAAAAATCAATCTGGCAATTTTTGTCTTTTTACTGAAACACTTTATTCATTTATATTTAATTTAGTTATGGATATATTTGTATTTATGCCCGTCGTCTTATGTTTATGATATCTTAAACATAACCTACCTGTTTCATATTTCTTTTTTCCACCTTTCTTGTCTTATTTTGGATTAATTAACTTTTTTATTATTTCATTTTTCTTCTCTTAAATTGTTGATTATGTATTATTCTACTAATTTTAGTAGATACCCTAGAGATCACAACATTAATAATGTCTTATTTCAGCCTAAAACAAATTACTACTTTTATCATTTCTCCAATAGTACTAGAACCTTAGAACACTTTAATTCCACTTGCTCCCAGAAATTTTCTCATTCGTGCTGTCAGGCAAAACTGCAAACATTTTTATAGTATATATATATATATATATATATATATATATATATATATATATATATATTTATTTTAAATCCATAAGGCATTACTATAATTGTTTTGTATGGTCCATATTCATTCATAAAAACTTATGACTCCATTTATAAATAATCAAAAGCCACCACAATTACATAATGTATTATTCAGGCAGCAAATACATTTTTAAGCCATGAAAACGCAAGATAATCAAGAACACAGAATTCATAACAATGATTGTGTTTAAGAATAAAAGCGAAGAGAAAGATCAGGAAGCAAAACCTCCAGGTTTTAGAGGTTATTAAAATGTTCAGTTTTTTGATCACAGAAACTAAAAACTGAATGACGCATGTTCTCAGTCATAAGTGGGTGCTAAACACAAAGGTGAGAACAACTAGCACTGGGCACTACTAGTGGGAGAGAGAGGGAAGGGTGGTAAGGAGCACACGATTACCCATTGGGTACCATGTCCACTACCAAGGGAAGAGAGTGCTTGCTAGACCAAACCTCACCTGCATGCAATTTACTTATGTAGCAAATCCTACTTGTACCCCACAATTCTAAAATAAAATAAAGTGCAGACAAATAAATGAAAAATACTAGAAAGAAATATACTAAAATGTTAATAATGATTATCTCCAAGGTTATGAGATTATTCATTTTTTTCTTTTTTTGTGTTTTTGTATGTTTTCTCAGATTTCTAAAGTAAATTTTTATATACTCAGAAATGAGTTAAAAGTTATGTAAAGAATTTTACTGAATGTATTTCTAATGTTACTGCAGTTGTTCTGACTTGGCAAAAATCTTGTTCTAAAATACTGTAGAAATTAGCAAAACTTTTTTTTGGAAAAAGAAACCTCACTAAAATGCAAAAAAAGAAGTTTCAATTTTTAAAGCAGAATTGTGGGTAACATGTATGTTACTTGTATTGTTATTCTTTTTGCTCTACACATATTTTATAAGTGTTATTTTAACGTTTACTCTATTTGATTTATTATGGTAAAAAATCAAGGTCAGTTTTGGAAAAAAATTTAATTGCTTTCATCTGTATAGATTCAGAGGTATATTACAGTTTTATTACATGTATATTGTGCATAGTGGTGAAGTGTGGACTTTAATGCACCTAATCACCCAGAAAATGAATGTTGTACTCAATAGGTGACTTTTCAACCCTTACTCCCCTCTCAGCCTGCTCTCTTTGGAAGGAGTGACTAGTGTCAAATACTTCCTTTTGTATGTAAACGTGTATCCATTGTTTAGCTCACACTTAAAAGTGAGAACATGTGGTATTTGATTTTCTGTTTCTGAGTTATTTCACTTAGGATAAGGTCCTCCACCACTATCCATGCTGCTGCAAAAGATATGATCTCATTCTTTTTATGGCTGTGTAGTATTCCATGCTGTATATATATCACATTTTCTTTTTTTTCCCCTTTTAATTATTCTTTTAATTTTTATTTTTAAGAATTTTATTTTAAAGATGTGGGGTAAAATTCAGGGTTAGGTATACAAGTGCTCATTGTACAGGTAAAGTTTGGGCCTCACTTTGGTCCCCACGTCACCTGGTTTGAGATCAGGTACCCTTATTGGTGAAGTGTGCCCCACCTGCTCCCTTTCCTGGCAGTTTCCCACTACTGCCAATCCCTATCTTATAGTATTATGATAATTGTTCAGGGTCCACTTATGAATGTGGTACTGGATCATGTGGTACTCAGTTCTTAGTTTCTGTGATAGATCACTGAGTATTACAGACTCTAACTCCATCAAAGTGACTGCAAAGTTCATAATTTTGTTCTTCTTTATAGCTGTGTAATATTCCATTGTGTATATGTACCACATTCAAAAAAATCCGGTCCACTTTTGATGGGCAGCACGGCTAGTTCCATGTTTTTGCTGTTGTGAATAGTGCTGCGATAAACATGCGTGCACAGGTATCTTTTTTGTGGAATGATATGAGTTCCTCTGGGAATATTCTCAGAAGAAGGATTGCTAGTTCATATGGGAGGTCAATTTATATTCTCAGAAGAGGCATTGCTAGTTCGTATGGGAGGTCAATTTTTGATCTTTTAGGAATCGCCATACTGTTTTCCAAAGAGGTTGTACTAGTTACACTTCCAACAATAGTGTAGATGTGTTCCCTTTTCCTCACATCCTCGCCAGCATCTGGTTGTTTTTTGTTATTGATGATGACCATCCTGACTGGAGTTAGGTGGTATCTCAGTATAGTTTTAATTTGCATTTATTTGATGATTAGTGAGGCTGATCATTTTTTCATGTATGTGTTGACTGCTCATATGTCTTCTTTGTGTCTATTCATATCTTTTGCCCACTTTTTAATAGGGCTGCTTGTTTTTTTCTTTTTGGCATATTTGAGTTCCTTGTAGATCCTAATGTTAAGTCTTTGTCAGCTATACAGTTGGCAAATATTTTTCCCCAATCTGGAGGCTGTCTCCCCACTCTCTTGATGGTTTCTTTGGTTTTGCAGAAGCTTGTCAGTTTGATGAAGTCCCCCTTGGCAATCTTATCTCTTATGGCATGGGCATTTGGGGTTTTGATGAGGAATTGCTTGCCAGTTCCAATTTCCATAAGGGTGTCTCCTGCATTTTCTAAGATTCTTATAGTTTGAGGTTTTACATTTAGGTCTTTGATTCATTTAGAGTTGATTTTTGTGTATGGTGATAGGTAGGGGTCTCGTTTTAATCTTCTGAATGTGATCAGCCAGTTTTCCTATCACCATTTACTGAATAGGTTCTCCTTTCCACAGTGGTTGGTGTTGGAGGCTTTGTCAAAAATGAGTGAGTTGAGAAATTGAGGTTTTGCTTCTGGATTCTCTATCCTGTTCCATTAGTGTATATGCCTGTTCTTGTACCAATACCAGGCCATTTTGATGATTGTAGCCTTATAATAAAATTTCAAGTCTGGAAGTGTGATACTTCCCACTTTGTTTCTTTTGCTGAGGATTGTTTTTGCTATTCGTGGTAGTTTTTGATTCCGTATGAATTTCTGTATTGTCGTTTCCAGGTTTGAGAATGCTGCTGGTAATTTAATGGTATTCCGTTAAATCTGTAGATTGTCTTGGGTAGGATGGATGTTTTAACAATGTTGATTCTTCTTGTTCATGAGCATGGAATATTTTTTCCACTCTTGTGTCATTGATTTCTTTGAGCAGTGTTTTGTAGTTTTTGTTGTAAAGGTCTTTCACGTCTCTGGTTAGGAAGATGCTGAAATATTTCATTTTTTATGTGGCTATTGTGAATGGGATTGTGCTTTTTATTTGGTTCTCTACCTGTTTGTTGTTGGTGTACAAGAATGCTACTGTCTTTTGCTAGTTGATTTTGTACCTGAGACGTTGCCAAAGTTCTTAATCAGTGCAAGAAGGTTTTTGACAGATTCTCTTGGATTTTTTGAGGTATAGAATCATATTGACAGCAAAGAGAGATATCTTAACTTCCTCTCTCCCTACTTGGATACGCCTGATTTCCTTCTCTTGTCTGATTGCTCTAGCTAGGACTTCCAACACTGTGTTGAATAAGAGGGGTGAAAAGAACAGCCTTGTCTTGCTCTGGTTTTTCAAGAAAAATGCTTCCAATTTTTGTCCATTTAGCAATATGTTGGCTATGAGTTTATCGTAGACAGCTCCTACTATTTTGAGGTTTGTTCCCTCTATGCCTAGGTGTCCAAGAGTTTTTATCAAGAAAGGGTGCTGGATTTTATCCAAAGCTTTTTCTGCACCTAATGATATAATGATGTGATTCTTATTTTTATATCTGTTGCTGTATTTACTTACATTTATGGTCTTGTGGATGTTGAACCAGTCCTGCATCCCAGAGATAAAGCCTACTTGGTCATGGAGGATGATTTTTGAGATGTATTTTTGAATCTGATTTGTTAGGATCTTGTTGAGTATTTTTGCATCTATGTTCATCTGGGATTTCAGCCTGTAGCTCTCTTTCTTTGTTGGATCTTTACCTGGTTTGGGTATCAGTGTGATGTTAGCTTCATACAATGATTTGGAGAGTTACATCTTTCTCGATTGCTTGGAACATTTTCAATAGGATTTATACCACATTTTCTTTATCCAGTCATCTGTTATTGAACTCTTAGGTTGATTCCATGACTTTGTTATTGCGAATAGTGCTGTAATAAACATACGAGTGCAGACATTTTTTTAATAAAATGATTACTTTTCCTTTGGGTAGATAGCCAACAGTGGGATTGCTGGGTCAAATGGTAGTTCTGTTGTTAGTTCTTTGAGAAATCTCCATATTTACAGTTCATTTTAAGTCAACATTCTTTTATACTTACCTACATATTTACATTTTCCATCAATCCCTATTTTTTCCTTGAAGTTTTGTGTTTCTCTCTGGGATGATTTTCTTTTGACCTGAAGAAGTATTTTTAAGTGAAGTCTTACAATTAATTTTTCCAGGTTTTATTTGAAAATGTTTTTATTTCATCTTTACCTCTGAAGAATTTCCCCCCTTGAGTTTAAAATTATAGGTTAGCAATATTTTCCTGCAAAATATTATTTTTTTCTTAAATTTAAAAAAAATTTGATGATGTGGAGTACAATTTGGGATAAAGTATACAACTATTCATTATGCAGGTAGCCTTGTTGATGAGGTATGCCCCCTCTCCCTCAGCAGAATCCTGCCACTGCCAGTCCCACCCTCCTGCCCCCGTGGCAATTTCCCACTACTGACATTCCTTGTCTTATAGTATTATGATAATTGTTCAAGGTCCACTTATGAATGAGAGCATGTGATACTCAGTTCTTTGTTTCTGTGATAGATCACTCAGTATTATAAAGTCTAAGTCCATCCAAGTTGCTGCAACATTCATACTTTTGTCCTTCTTTATGGCTGCATAATATTCCATCATGTATATGTACCACATTTTTTAAAATCCAGTCCTCTTTTGATGGGCAGAACGATTGGTGATTTTGCTATGGTGAACAATGCTACAATAAACTTGCATGTACAGGTATCTTTTTCATAGAGTGATTTGAGTTCCTCCAAGTATATTCCCAGTAGGGGGGCTGCGGGGTCATATGGAAGATCAATTTTTAGAACTTTTAGGAATTTTTAGACCTTTTAGAGCTTGTACCTAGTTTACACACCCACCAGCAGTGTAAAAATGTTCCCTTTTTATCGCATCCTCTCCAGCATTTGTTGTGTTTTGAGTTATTGATGATGGCCATCCTGACTGGAGTTAGGTGGTATCTCAGTGTGGTTTTGATTTGCATTTCTTTGATTGATGACTAGTGAGTCTGAGCAGTGTTTCATGTATCTGTTGGCTGCTCGTATGTCTTCTTTCGAGAAGTGCCTATTCATATCTTTTGCCCATTTTGTAATGGGGCTGTTTGTTTCTTTTCTTTTCAGCACATTTGAGTTTCTTGTAGATTCTAGATGTTAGGCCTTTGTCAGATACACAGTTGGCAAATATTTTTTCCCAGTCTGTGGGCTGTCTCCCCACTCTTTTTATGGTTTCTTTGGCTTTGCAGAAGCTTGTCAGTTTGACGAGGTCCTGTTTGTCTATCTTATCTCTTACGGCATGGGCACTTGGGTTTTGATCAGGAATTGGTTTCCAGTTTCCATAAGAGTGTCTCCCGCATTTTCTAAGGTTCTTGTAGTTTGAGGTTTTATGTTTAGGTCTTTGATCCATTTAGAGTTGACTTTTGTGTATGGTGATAGGTAGGGGTCTTGTTTTAATCTTCTGCATGTGGTCAGCCAGTTTTCCCAGCACCATTTACTGAGTAGGTTCTCCTCTCCCCAGTGGTTGGTGGTGGAGGTTTTGTCAAAGATGAGTGTCAAAGATAAGTTTTGCTTCTGGAATCTCTATCCTATTCCATTGGTCTATATGCCTGTTCTTGTACCAATACCAGGCTGTTTTGATTATTGTGGCTTTATAATAAAATTTAAAGTCTGGGAGTGTGATACCTCCTGCTTTTTTTTTTTTTTTTTTTTTTTTTGCTAAGGATTTTTTTGGGCTATTCATAGTCATTTATGCTGCCATATGAATTCCTGTATTGTCTTTTCTAGATCTGAGAAGAATGCTGCTGGTAATTTAATAGGTATTGCATAAATCTGTAGAGTGCCTTGGGTAGGATGGACTTCTTAACAATGTTGATTCTTCCAATCTATTAGCATGAAATGTTTTCCATTTGTTTGTGTCATCTTTAATTTCTTTGAGCAGTGTTTTGTACTTTTCATTGTAAAGGTCTTTCATGTCTCTGGTTAGGAGGATGCCAAGGTATCTTATTTTTTATGTGTGGCTATTGTGAATGGGATTTTGCTTTTTATTTGGGTCTCTGTTTATTTATTGTTTGTGTGTAGAAATGTGACTATCTTTTGCACATTTATTTTATACCCTGAGACTTTGCCAAAGTCTTTTATCAGTATAAGGAAGGTTTTGGTAGATTATCTTGGGTTTTCAAGGTATAGAATCATGTTGTCTGCTGTGAGGGATAATTTAACTTCCTCTTTTCCTATTTTGAGACCCCTGATTTACTTCTCTTGTCTGATTGCTCTACCTAGGACTTGCAATTCTATGTTGAACAGGAGAGTGAGAGTGGGCATCCTTGTCTTGTTCCGGTTTTCAGGGGAAATGCTTCCAATTTCTGTCTGTTTAGCAGTATGTTGGCTGTGTGTTTCTCATAGACAGCTCTTACTTTTCTGAAGTATGCTTCATCTATGTCTAGGTGTTCAAGGGTTTTTATCAAGAATGGGTGCTGGATTTTATCAGAAGTTTTTTTCCATGTCTAATGATAAAATCATGTGGTTTTTGTCTTTACATCTGTTGATGTATTCAATTATGTTTATGGTCTTGTGAATGTTGAACCAGCCCTGCATCCCGGGTATTAAGCCTACTTGGTCATGGTGGATGACTTTTGAGATGTGTTATTGGATCCGGTTTGCTAGAATCTTTTTGAGAATTTTAATATCTATGTTCATCAAGGATGCTGGCCTGTAGTCCTCTTTCTTTGTTGGATCTTTACCCAGTTTGGGTATCAATGTGATGTTAGCTTCATCGAATGACTTGGGAAGAGTTCCAGCTTTCTTGATTGCCTGGAGTACTTTCAATTGAATTGGTATCAGTTCCTCCTTGTATTTTTTGTAGAATTCTGCTGGAAAGCCATCTGGTCTAGGGCTTTTTTTTGTAGGTAGTTTTTTTTATGACATAGTTGATTTTCTGTGTTGCTATTGGTCTGTTAAGTCAATTTCTTCTTGTTTCAACCTGGGTAGGTTGTGTGATGTCAGAAAGTCCTCTATTTCCTTTAGGTTTTTGAGTTTGTCTCCATACAGTTGTATATAGTAATCTGATAATCTTTCATATTTCTTTGTGGTCAGTTGTGACTTTATCTTTTGCATTTCTGATTCTGTTTATTTGGCTTTTTCTCTCTTTTTCTTGGTCATTATAGCTAGGGGTTCATAAATCTTGTTTATCCTTTCAAAATGCCAGATTTTGGTTTCATTGATTTTTTTTGGTATTATATTTTTGTCTTCTATGTCCCAAATTTGGGCTTTTATTTTGGTGATCTGAATTCTTCTGCTGAAGTAAGGGTTTGGGTAATCTTTCTTTTCCAGCTTCCTTAGGTGATTTGTTAGGCTGTTCACTTTTGGTCTTTTCATTTTCTTCATGTTTGTTCATAGAGATATTAATTGCCCTCTTACTACTTCTTTCAAGGCACCCCAGAGATTTTGGAAAGATGGTTCTTCATTTTCATTTGTTTCCAGGTATCTTTTAATCTCTGTTTTGATTTCCATGTTTAACCAGGAGTTGTTTAGTATTATGGTGTTTAGGGTCCATGTCTTTGTGGGTCTGTGGGGGGAACTTTGTTGGTGTTGATATTTATTTTTATGCCACTGTGATCTGAGAAGGTGCATGGCAGAATTTCAGTCTTATGGAATTTGTTTATGCTTGATTTATGGACAAAGATGTGGTCAATCTTAGAATACGTTCCATGTGGTAAAGAGTAGAATGTATATTCCGTGGAGTGTTCTGGAGGTATCAATTATGTCTATTTGGTCAAGCATCATGTTGAGGTTCTGGATTTCCTTCTTGACTTTTTGTCTTGATGATCTGTCTAGGGTTGTTAGTGGGGTGTTTAAGTCCCCAACTATGATAATGTTAGGGTGAATATCTTTTTTTGGTTTACCTAGAAGCTGCTTTATGAACATTGGTGCTCCTATGTTGGGTGCATATATGTTTAGGATGGATATTTCTTGTTGATGGATTGAACTTTTTATCATTATGTATTGATCTTCCATCTCTCTTTTAATGTTTAATATCTTAAAGGGTATTTTGTCTGATAGCAAGATTGTGACTCCTGCTTTTTCTTGTGTTCTGTTCATCTGGAATTTTCTTTCCCATTCTCTGACTTTGAGTTTGTGAATGTCCTTTCTAGTGAGGTGAATCCCTTGGAGACAATATATTGTATCCTTGTGATACTTTAACCAATTTTCCAGTCTATGACTTTTCAGTGGTGCATTTAGTCCATTCACATTCGGGCTAATTATTGAGATGTGAGAGTTTATCCCTGTCATGAAGTTCTTATAGAGTTGTGGTTGCCACTGCTGTTTGTTTATTTGTTTGTTGTCTTTCTTTTGATTTTTGGATTGATCCATGTGTGTTTTCAGTCTTTTTCCTGCATTCTTGTGAAGGACATTGTTTTATTTATTTATTTGTTTGTTTGTTTGTTTATTTTCCTTTCTTCTGTGTTTAACAATTTCATAAGTGTTTCTTGTAGAACTGGTCTGGATGCAACATAAACTCTTAGGGATTGAATATCTGGAAAGGATTTAATTCTCCATCACTGGTGAAACTTAGTTTAGCTGGGTAGGTAATTCTTGGTTGAAGCTGTTTATCTTTGAGAACTTTGAATATTGGACTCCCAGCTTTCCTAGTCTGAAGTATTTCTGTAGATAAGTCTACTGCTATTCTAATTGGTCTTCCCTGGTAGGCAGTCTGATCTTTTCTCTTGCTACCTTTAGGATTTTTTATTTTATACCTATTCTGTGTAGGTATATAAAAAAGCAAATTACTATGTGTCTAGGAGTTGGTCTTCTCATTTGTTGTCTTGCAGGGGTTCTCTGAATCTCTTGTGTTTGAACGATTGCATCACTGGTGAGATGAAGGAAGTTTTCTTGAATAATTTCTTGGAATGTTTGTTCCAGGGTGGTCTCTGTCTCTCTATCTGCCTCAGGGATTCCAATTAATTTTAGATTTGGCCTCTTGAAATAATTACTCATCTCTTGGAGATTTTGTTCTGCCTTTTAAAGCTTCTTTCCATGTTTTTAACAGTTTGAGTTGGTTCCATATTTTGGTCCTTAAGCTCTGAGATTATTTCTTCTGCTTGGTTAATTGTGCTTTGCTTGCTTATCTGTTTGTTATTTATTTCATTCACTGTATTCCTTATTGATGTTATCTCAGTTATCAACTCCTTCATTCTTCTTGTCTCTCTTCATTTCTATTTATTCTCTCTATTACTATCTTGATATCTGGGTTTGTGGTTTGAGACCAGTCGTTCTGGGGGCTCTTCATTGTTTGAGTTCCGCAGTCTGTATTCTCAGTGGCTGACCTCCCAGGCATCTATGCGAGACTCATATTCTTCCTTTGGTTTTTCTTCATTTGTGTAGATTCCACCCCCCTGCTTTTTTTTAGCCTCTTTTTTAATTCTGTTGTTCAGTGATGGGGGATATTTTATTTCTGTTTGCTCGATCTCCTATTCTTCTTTATGTAGATTCTCTGGTGTTCAATTCTGAAGCTGGGCTAGGGGTGGGGCCCTGTGCTTTTTTGCTGTTTTGAGATTTAATAGAAGGGGGAGTTGTGATTCAGAAGCTACCTACAGATCCCAGTATCCGCTGACAGGTGTGTGGGCCCCCAGGAACCCCACTTCCCACTCCCTTACTATGTGTCCGTGCAGTAGGAGTCTCTGTTTGCCTCCTGAAAGCAAAATGAGATCAGAAAAGGTAAAAGAATGGAAAAAGAAAAGAGGAAGATGAAAGGGAGGTTGAGAGAGACAAGAAGGGGAAACAGACAGGCATACCAACTAACAAATAAACAGAGACAAACAAACAAAGAAAAAACAAAAAAGACAAAAACATAGACAATCATACAAACAACCAAAACCCCTCCTGTTAGTGTACCCTCACTCAAAAATACCCATACATGAACAGAAAATCTAAAAAAAAATTGCAATAACAGAAACAAAGGAAGTACAAAAATGTAAACAAAAACAGAAAGAAAGAGAGAAAAAAAGCCAAATCTAAAACAACAACAAAACAAACAAACAAACAAAAAAACTCACTCTCTGGCAGTTTCTGTGAGTCCAGGTTCCTTTCAGGCTTCTGCCTTAGGGAGCAGCTCTGGTCCAGCCCCTTCTCTCTGCTCTCAGCACGGGTCAGATGCCCCCTGGACTACTGTGGGAGGGGGATGGATCAGATCCACACTCCACTCACCCTACTAACTGCTGCTGCTGTCAAGTCTCCCACTCAGATCTGGTGTGTCTGTGCCTCTTCCAGCATGGGGGAGGGGCATCTGTCTCTCTGAGTCTGATGAGATAATCGCCTCTGGTTCCCAAGTGGAGGCTGGGTGGAGCTGGGCGGGGAACTAAGAAGATGGTGCCTATCTGCATCCTGTCACCAGCAGTGGAGATTTAGTTCAGATTTTCATTACCTGCCTTCTTGGGCCAGGTCTGCTGTGACAGGTGATGGTGTGGGTTGGCTGCTGGTGCTGAGGGGTATTCTCTGCTGTCTCCTCTCAAGAGAGTCCTAAGAACGGCAGACGATCCTGCGTACTTGGGTCTCCAATCTCAGGGCACTGGGGAGCTGCAGTCACCTCTGGAGGAGAGTCCCAGGTGCATGACCTTGAGTCTCCCTAAGATGGACTTTCGCTCACCCACCAGCACATACCCACTCATGTAGAGAGTCTTTATGGACACTCACTTTTGCGGAGACTCTCACATTCTGACCTGTTCCATCGCCATCTTGTCCAGAAGTAAATATTTCTTTTTCTATTGACTCTAGCATCTATAGTTCTATTTACAAGTTAGTCATTAGTTTTTCTGTTGGCCTTTTGAAGAAAATTTGTTTTTCCTCCTCAACTGGATATAAGACTTTCTTTATATCTTTGATTTTCATTAGCGTTTCTATGATGCCTTGTTATGGTTTTGTTTATGTAGAATATCTTTAATATGTTACTGATGTTTTTCATCAGTTTTGGAAGATTCTCTGCCATTATGTATTCTAATATTGCTTCTGGCCGCTATTTTTTTCCTCTCCTTCCAGACTACCAATGATATAAGTATTAGACATTTTGACTGTCTCAAGTATGTAAATGTTGTTTTCTGCTTTTTTTTTTTCATTCTATTTCCTTTTCATACTGCAGTTTAGATATTTTCTATTGACCTGTCTTGCAGTGCAGGTCAACAATCCCAAGTTCTGCTATGCTAAATCTGCAGTTAAATCCAACTAATTAGTTTCTAACTTCAAACATTATCTTCTCAGTAGGAGAACATCAATTTATTTGATTTTTTATAGATTATGATTCTACGTTAAAATGATCTATTTTATGCCTATTATACATTTTTCTATCATAAACATGTTAATCATTGCTATTTTTTTTACAGTTTGACAGGTGGTTTCAATATCTGGATGCTGCAGGTTTGTTTATATTGTTGAGAGCTTTTTCTCTTGGTTTTTAGTTATTTGGTTTTTTTCCTTCTGGCATATCTAGTAATTTCTGAATTTAGAGACTCCGCATGGTTTTGTCTTCCTCTAGACAGGACTTAATCCTTTTCTCTGATGGGAACAGAGAACAAGAGCTGATTACTTCAATGCCATCAGGATCTGTATTGAATTGATAATGGGTTGCAGTATTAGTAAGGCTCAGTCTACTTTGATTAATCTCTGACCCTCCAGTTTTGTTTTGTTTGTTCTGAGACTATATTCTGCAAGACCTCTTGTCTTGAAAGGTCCTGAATGCAAATTTTTGTCTCATGAGGCTGTGCTTTTCAAAAGTTTGCACCTATATTTCTAGGCTTACGTTCTGTGTAGTCCCAGATTTCAGCTAATGATGACCAGAAGCAGGCTCATGTTCTTGAGGACTCCTAACTGCCTATCAGAACTCTGCTGATTCTTATGTTTTCCTCTAGAGCCCTACACCTAGTTTTTCACTGAGCTGTACATAAGATTTTCAGCCTCCTTTCCATATCAAGAATTGGTAAAGCCCCCAGAGTGACAACAGCCAGTAGCAGCCAGCTGTTATCTCTAAAGTACTTTGCTTTCCTGAACTCTTAGTCCCCTTCATTCTCATTGCCTGAGAAGCTCGCTACTGCTTCCAAACAGGAGATGTCGTGAGCATGAGAATGAACCTTGCAAGCATCCAATTACTTAGGAGCCTAACTGATCAAGATTCTCAGCTGTTGAGCTCTGAAATCTATCATTGTCTTTGTGCTGAGGTCACATCTTAAATGGATTTCTCCCAAGGATGGAGGATCCCAAGGATATAAGGCACCTCATTTCTGAGAGACACAACACTCCTCTACCAGCTGACTTAGATTTGAGGCCTCCCTGATGGCCTTGCCTGAAATTTCTTGGCCTGCACTTCAGTGTGGGATATCTCATGTCCTGTTCTACTTCACTTGCCATTGGACTTGTGTTATGACCGAGTGAGAGAGAAGTCATGCCAGCAAGCGGAGTCTAATTAATTATGAGTCCCTTATTCATGTGCGGGTCAAGAGCAGGCAAACGCCAGAAAAACTCTTGACAAACTGGTGCAATTTGTGACAAGTTTGTATAGGTAAAATTGGCTACATAGCAACTTAAATGACCATAACAACCATTGATAACAACTTGGCTACCAAAATGGGAACTTTTGATTGTTAGGGAGTTTTGATTAATTTCATGTCCTAGGCGTAGCCGGTGCCCGGAAAAGTCCCTGGAGTTCTGCCGACAAGATATAGTTTAAGGTAGTTACATAGAGACAAGGTAAAAGAAACATTACACAATGGAGTTACCTTGGTCAGGTAACTAACAGAATATAAGAACGAAATATTAAAATGTAACAATGGGGTTTTGCAAAGCGTAACATTTGATTTCGGTTAACAAAGCATACAATTACATGGAACTTATGGCTAAGGAGTTTTGTAACCATCAGCAGGAAACAGTCAGCGGTGACCTGCCTAAAGGGAACAAAGCTGGAGATCTCTGGTCATGGGAACATTACTGTAATCACACGTAGGCATTGAGGAGTGATTCTCAGGTCAGGCAGGCAACTAAGATGGAAGTTTTTTTTTTTTCTTTTGAGTTGGAATTTCACTCTGTCGCCCAGACTAGAGTGCAGTGGCCGTTCCTGGCCACCACAGCCTCGACCCACTGGGCTCCAGCAATCCTTCCGCCTCAGCCTTCCGAGTAGCCGGAATTACAGGCGCGCGCCACCACGTCCGGCTGGTTTTTGATTTATTGTAGAGATGAGGTCTCGCCAAGTTGCCCAGGTGGGTCTCGAACCCGCGGGCTCAGGCAATCCGCTCACCTCAGTCTCCCAAAGGAGCAGGATTACAGGCTGAGCCAAGATGGAAGTTTTAAACAAAATGGAGTAAGCTGATTGATACTATTATTTTGCTAGCACTTTGATTTTATTAACTGATTTAGCTCATTTCACTTGCATCGTGCTCTAATGCCTCTTCCTCGTCCTAACTGCCTTCTTGGAGCTCTCTTTCCATTTTCTTTCACAAGGCATTTTCCCCAATAAAGCTATGGAAGTCAGTCTCATCTTGGTGTCTGCTTCTGGGAGGACCTGGCGTGACATAGGTTATTTTTGTATTTTATCAGCCTTTGCAGCTGTTCTACATAGGAGCCACCAGTGACGTCAGCCCACTTTTTGAAGTGAGCCCACATTTTGAATTATTAGTCTTTATTTTTTCCCCAGTATTTTTCAATTCCTCCCAAACGTGCTGCCTTCAGGGTAAGGTTGGTAAAGTTCTGAGGGAGACCCCCCAAAACCCCAGAATTTATTTATAAAAAACAATGTATTTATTCTTACTTCAGTAGCTTCAAAGTACACTCTGTTTGATGCAATACGCCTATCGAGGAACTTTTTCCACGCTCAGGACGGCTTTTGAATTTGTCAATTTTGATGCCTTTTAGTGTTCCTGCCATTTTTTGTTTCACCTCTTCCACATCGGTAAAATGTATCCCTTTGAGGACTTTTTCATCTATGGAAACAAGAACAACAACAACAAAAGTTGCTTTGGGCGAGATCAGGTGAATAGGGAGGGTGGGGCACAGGGGTTGGGCCATTTTTGGTCAAAAACTGCTGAACACGCAGCAGGGTGTGGGCAGGTGCATTCGTAAATCACCCAATCACCCATCATGAAATGAATGAATATCCCCCCCAAAAAAATTCACTGAGCTTTTCACAATGCAGCCTCTCACAATGTTAGCTGGTATACTGTGTACACTGATCAGTGTATACTGATGCTGATGGCTTCCTAGAACACTCTGCTCGTGGGGGAATCCTGTACTACAAAGGGCCTGCCTTCCAAAAAGATAATTTTGGTGACTCTGAAGGTCCTCCCTTATAGCTCAGCCAAAATGCAAACAAAATAGGGTCCTTTTCATCTTTCATTTCAAAAATTGAAGTGTAGGCATGAGGTAAATACAATTTAGAAGATAACCCAAAGAGCCAATTTTCTTACTCCAGGGAAGAAAAAAATTTCCCTTGGTACTATCTGGGGTGCATTTGAGGGAGAACCACATAGATACTAGTGTGGGACTAAGGAAAATGGCTTATCCTATGTCCTCCCACCCTACATTGAGCAGCTGGTAAAAACCACTAAGAGAGAGGGATGACATACCCACCAGGAAAGCCCGAGTCCTACTGCCTTTTTGGGCCCAGGAAAACAGCAAAGCTTGAGTCTCCCACCCATGTGGTACATCAAGAGGAGTATAGCTGTGGTGTAGTGGGGGATACAGACAGAGCAGATCTGAGAATGTCCCACAGGGCTTTATGAAGCCCCAAAGCACTGGGAAAAAAAAACCCTCAAACTCCCGAGTCCCTGAAAAAATAAAGTTACCAGATAAAACATATGGTGTCCTGTATTTTTATTTGCTAAATCTGCTAACCCTACTGAAAAGGGGATGTAGAAAGGAATGGAGATGGCTACTGACCTAAAGAGTCCCGGAGGCTGGAATGAGAAGGCTTCACACTGACATGGTTGAACTTTGCTAGTAGACCAGATGATCCGGGGGATGTCTCAGATGCTACCAGAAATTAATGCCAAGCGTTGGTGACTAGAAGGGACGAGGATACCCTAGCAGCTGTCAGTTGGACAGATGACACCAAGGATCCCTCCTCTTCTGGCCTTCTTTGCTTGAAACAATATAAATCTCCCTCCTTGGATCAAGATGCTACCCTGAGGGGAAAGGGTAGGGAGGGTTCCCTGAATTGATCCGGCTGAACATGAACCATCTAAGGTCACATTCTTACCACTAGTGGCTGGAACTTAAGAGAAAACAGAAGTTCAAGCAATACTACTACTACTACTACTAATGATAATAATAATGTTTATAAAATAAAGAAAAAAATTTAAACAATTACCTTTCCTCTTTCTTTCTTTCTTTCTTTTTCTTTCTTTCTTTCTCTCTGTCTCTCTCTTTCTCTCTCTCTTTCTTTCTTTCTCTCTCTCTTTCTCTTTCTTTCTTTCTTTCTTTCTTTCTCTCTTTCTCTCTTTCTCTCTTTCTCTCTTTCTCTCTTTCTTTCAAGTTGGCGCCTCACTCTGTCACCCAGATTGGAGTGCAGTGGCTGCTCCCGGCCACCACAGCCTCAAACTGCTGAGCTCCGGTGATCCTTCCGCCTCAGCCTTCCAAGTAGCCAGAATTACAGGCATGCGCTACCACACCCGGCTGATTTTTGATTTATTGTAGAGATGAGGTCTCGCTGCCCAGGTGGGTCTCGAACCCACGGGCTCAGGCAATCCACTCACCTCAGCCTCCCAAAGGTGCGGGATTACAGGCTGAGCCACCGAGCCCGGCTTCTTCTTCTTCTTCTTCTTTTTTTTTTTTTTGAGAAAGCAGGATTTATTGAGAGGACAGAAAAGCTCCCACAGTGGGAGAGTACCAGAAGGGGTTATCCAAAAGTTACCTTTTTGTATGCGTTGTACATTTGGAGTCCTGGCATTATTTAATTTTTCATAGTCGAGATTTATAGATTCCTCACTAGATAATTTGTCTTAGGATAAGGACATGGTTATCCCTTCTCTATCCTTGAGCCTTAGCTCAGTAAGTGTGCACAGTAGGTGCTTTCCCTATTCCAGAAATCCTATCTTTGTGTTACTGCCTGTCTCTACCAAATCCCCATTCAGCGCAACTCCCTGAGGGCAGGAACCCGCTCTGCCTCCTGCTTAGTTAAACCTGTATCACTTTGCCATCCTTCCTTTATCTACTGAGTCTGGCCATTCTGCCTAGGAGGCTAGGGCTAAAGCTCTGATTTAGAATCACACATTTATGCTCCACATTCATCTTTATAACGGCCTCCTTAGGAGCTGGAAAGTCTCGCTTGCGCTCTTAAGAAGCCCTGACTTTGGGCCCGGCTTGGTGGCTCCGCTTGTCATCCCGGCACTTTGGGAGGCTGAGGCGAGTGGATTGCCTAGGCCCGTGGGTTCGAGACCAGCCTGGGCAACTTGGTGAGACCTCGTTTCTACAATAAAAATTAGCTGGGCATGGTAGTGCACGCCTGTAGATCCAGCTACTTGGGAGGCTGAGGCGAAAGGATCGCCTGAGCCCAGCATGGCCTCAGAGTGTTCACGGTGTTTCCTGAGGTCACGGATGCTGGGGTAACCGTGAGTGTGCCACTGCACTCCAGCCTGGGCAATGGAGTGAGACTCCAACTCAAAAAGAAAGAAAAAGAAGGCTTGACTTTGTTCACCTCAGTCTTTGTGGGCAGGGCATTTTCTGCATGCCAGGTGGACCTGGATGAAAACAGATGAGTCCATCTTTACCTCAAAATGGCTCGTTCTCACGGGTAGCCAGAGAGGCAAGTGCCAACGAGACAACTCAGTAAACCCTGTAACAGGATGCTCTCACGGTTCTGAGGCAGCTCCTAGGAAGAAGCGCCCAGTTCAGCCAAAGAAAGGAAAGAGAGGATTCCTAGGGGAAAGCCCTACAAGCTGGGCCTTAATGGTTGAGTAGAATTCTCCCAGCTGGCTATAGGAAGCAGGGAACCATTGGGGGGAACCGCATGTGTGGGGACACAGTGACATGCTCTGGTTCAGCAATTCAGGGTGGCTGGATCCTGTGGGCTCGAGGATGGGAAGCCAAGTTACCTAATATTCAGGATGAATTTCTCATTTGTGCTTTGAAACACTAGATAAAGGTTCTTATCTTTCATTTCTTTCCCTAATGAAATAATTACAGTTTTATTGCCGCTTTCTTATTTTAACTCAATGTAAGCCTCTGCAGATCCACCATAATCTCATATTTCATAAAGATAAGTATCTGCCCTTTATAGAGAACATCTCTCTCTGGGGAAATCCTGGAGATCAGGACCTGCCTCTGGTGGGAAAGGTAGGAGTTGCCTGTGACCTGTGACCTCAGGAAACACCGTGAACACTCTGAGGCCATCTGGATCTGCTAGTTATAATGAGCAGCCACTCCCAAGGCTGTCTCACAGCTCCTGAGAGCAGCAAATGCTTCCAAAGCTGAGTACTGTGGCTGCTTTAGCAAACCAGATGGTGCCCAAGGCGGCAGGAAGTCCTGGGGAGTCCTTGGGAAATTCCTGCCAGATCTTAGAAGCAAGGCCTTTCACACTGACTTTCCAGAGTCCCGACGGGCGGGTGCGCTGCCTTGACAAGGGCCGAGGAGACAGGCCTGCCAGCACACACGGGGGCTGGGGTCTGGAAGAGAGCTCAGAAAAGGGAAGCCCCTCTGGGGAAATGATGGGCTCCAGGGCTGGGCCCTGCCAGGCAGCTGAATGCTGCCCTAGCAAGGAAGCCTGAAGGTGGTAGAGGGAAGGCAAAACCTTAATGGGTACCCAGGGTTGCCTTCCAGAAGAGTGAGGTCAAAGGGGAATGTCTGCTCCATCCTTCTCTGGTGCTCCTGCTTCCATAGGACTGAGCTCAGGCTGTCAGAGGAGTCCCTACTCCACTCTTCATGACCCTCACAACTCTAAGAAAGCCTGAGCCTCGAGTGGATTGCCTGAGCCTGCGGGTTCGAGACCCACCCGGGCAACTTGGCAAGACCTCGTCTCCACAAGGAATACAAAATGAGCCGGGCGTGGTAGCGCGCGCCTGTAGTTCCAGCTACTTGGAAGGCTGAGGCGGAAGGATCTCCGGAGCCCAGTGGGTCGAGGCTGCCGTGGCCGGGAGCGGCCATTGCACTCCAGTCTGGGCGACAGAGTGAGACTCCAACTCAAAAAAAAAAGAAAGAAAAATAAACCTGAGCCTCAGTTTCCCTACCTGTAGAGTGGAGATAGTATCTGAATGAGCGTCAGCAGCGCTCAGTCAGAGTTTGAGTCCCTGGGTCACTTGTCCTGCTGAGAGGTCTTACCTCCTCCAGGTTCTACCCTTTCCCCTCAGACAAGGGCTCAGGTGTGGGTGGGAAAATGAGAGACACAGAGGTTCTGGGACGATGAGAGTGTTCTCCTGGCTTCTGTACAGCCTTCTCAGAGGGCTCCCTTCTGCTCTGGACAGCCACTGAGAATGGGCAGACCTCCCATCTAGAGGATTGAGGAGCTCAAGGGCCATCTAGCTCATAATTGTGTGATAAAACTTGTTTTAAGTGTAGGTTGAAGCTTATTTTGAATGTACATTGAAACTTGTTTTTAAAACTCAGATGTATGCTTGCTTTCCCGCCCAAGCCCAGTAGTATATTTTTGGTTAACAAGTTCACATACCAAAAGAAAACCGCAGAGTCACGGTGCAGACCCTCTGGCCCCATTTCCTGCTCCACTCCCCTAGTAATCTCATATTCCAGATGTCCCAACCGGTTCCACGCAGCCCGCCTGACCGTTGATGGCCAGCCGCAGTCAGCCGCGACCCGCGACCATACAAACCAACCAATCCCAAACGCCCCCGTACTCAGTAGGAGAAATTACCCAATCATGTGCAAACAAGTTTAAAGTTCTTTCCCCTCCCTTGTAACTGTGTATATAAGCTGCTTGCTGCGCTGGGTCGGGGCTCTCGTTCCTGGACTGCTGCGCTGGTTACAGACGCGAGCCCAGACTCGAGCCTGAATAAAGACCCTTGTGTGATTTGCATCGGAGCTGGCTCTTTGGGGGTCTCTTGGATTCAAGATTCGGGTACAACAAGGATATTTATAGCCAGGGCTGTGCTCTGCTTGGTCCCTGCATGCAAGGAACTTCAGACTTCATTTCTTGACACTCCTCACATCGCACTCTGCAGCCTCTGAATCTCCTTGAAGATGCTAGGGCTCTCAGGCCCCTGGACTTACGCATCTTGCAGTGGCTTTCCATCTTCCCTTCCACAGCCTTTGTCCTGGGACAGCAAAGCCAAACATCCACACTGAGATTTTGTGGCCCTAGAAAGGAGAGTGTTCATTTGCAGGGTGACGAGCAAGGAGAATTGGGCAGCTCATGCTTAAGACCCGACCCCCCCGATGGCTTCCGAGCAAAAATCCCTCACCGTGGGGTACATTTCAGGGAAGCAGAAGTTGCAGGCAAAATTGTAAATCAATACATGCAGGTTAAACGTTGGTTTGGCCTGAAAGGGTAGGATAGCTTGAGGCAAGGGCTTACAGGACATAAGTAGATTAAAAGATTTTCTTATTTGCAACCGGTTAAGAAGGGGAAGCTTTGTCTAAAGGCATGGGGTCATCAGAAAAGAATGTTAGGTCTGGCTCTTGGGTATGACTTCCTATAGGCCCCTCAGGAAAAAATTTAGAACCAAAGCGTGCTGATCAGAGTTTAGTTCTGTCTCCCTTTATCTGAGGTCTCAGTGTCTGTGGATCTGTTTGGTGGGGGTCCGGGTTTCCAAAAAACAGCTCAGGGACATATGTTAAGATGCTATCTTTAGTTTCTGCAGGAAACCAAAAATCTCGTGACTGTAACTTTCTTGGTGAGTGTTTTAAGCTATTATTACCTTCCTGCTTATCAAATTGCTCATTTGCTTCTCAGGGCTAGCTAGATGCCTGGAATTCTCCTTAAAGTAACCAACATTTTCCTTAATTTCCATGTTTGGGTAGAAGTCCAGCAGCCCCTAAGAGGGGTCCTGGTGTCTTTGCTTCTTCTCACAGCTTGGTTAACTCTAATGTTTCCTTTCCATCATAGATACCACATCCTCCAGAAGCCTTCCTTACTGAGTCTCCCCATATCTGAGTTATAAATCCCTTTTCTGTGGTCTGTGGTATCTGGTCTTCTCCACGGATGGCTTTATCATACAGGTTATCATTGTTAGCTTCTTTTTTGTTTCTTTCTTTAAATTGTAAGCTCTGCCTGGTAGAGCTCTTTTTTTATTTTTATGGTAAAATACATAGAACAGAAAGTTTACCATTTTAGTCATTTTAATATGTACAATTCAGTAGTACTTAGTACCTCCATAATGTTGTGCAACTATTACCTCTGTCTGGTTGTAGAACATTCTCATCACCCCCAAACAAAACCCTGTATTCATTAGCGGTTGCCTCTCCTGACCCCACTACCGTCTTCCTGGTCCTTGGCAACTACCCATTTACTTTCTATAGATTTACCCATTCTGGATGACTCATATAAATGGAAATCGATAATATGTGGTCTTTTTTCGCTTAGTTTGTTAATCCAGGTTTATCTATGTTGTAGCATATCTTAATACTTCATTCTTTGTATGGCCAAGTAATAGTCCATTGGATGGATAGACCACGTCTTATTTATCCATTCATCTTTTGATGGGCATCTGGGCTGTTTCCACCATTTGACTAGAATGCTGCCGTGAACATTTACGTACAGGTTTCAATTTGAATACCTAGTTTAATTTCTTTGGGTATATGCCTAGGAGTAGACTTGCTGGGCCACATGGTAATTCGATATGTAACTTGTTGAGGAGCTGGGCAGATGCTTTCCACAGTAGTGGAGCCATTTTACACTCCTGCCAGCAACACGAGAGGGTTCTAATTTCTCTGCATCCTTGCCAATGCTTGTCATTTTTCCTTTTCTTTCAAGAACAAGAACAATAACAACAAATGGTAGCCATCCTAATTGGGAGGTGGGACTCATTTTTGTTTTCCTAGTTGTATTCCCCAGGACCTGGGATAGTGTCTCATGGGAGGTTGGAACTCAGGAAGTATCTGCCCATGGGATGAACTCCCCTCACTTGGTCAAGAAAGGCTACGTCCTGCTTCACTAGACTCTTGAGTTTCTGTGGGTGATTTTTTCCCCTTTGGAAGCCCACCCTGGCTCCCGTGGGAAAGGGCTGTTCTTATTGGGGCAGCTCCTTTATCCTGCATACCCCTGGTGCATGCCCAGGAGTGCCATCTGCTCCACATGGAATCCAAACCCGAGAAAAGGTTCCTGGATTTCCAATACACCTACAGCCTCAGTAAGCTCTAGTTCAAGGCACTACAGAGAATCACTCTCTGATTTTTATTATTTCCCCACATCTCTTATTGCTACGTGTCCTCACACGGGCTCTCTGGGTGCTCTCCATCCTCTTAATATGCTGCTCACAAGAGGCAGGTCGTTGCCTTCAAGGGCTGCTCTTTCATGTTAAATCATCCAAAAGTGGCTTGAATGTTGATAGCTGTTATTGCAGAAACCTAGAACATGACAGTTGTTTTCTTTTTCACGCCTGTTTTGGAGGCAGCCCTTACTGGGAAACCTCCTTGGCAGACATTTGTCACCTTCCTGCCCATGGTGCTTCCTTTTGGGTTCAGCCCACAGTGGGTTCGGGTATTCGTGAGCCTCAGAAACTGACATCAGCTGTCAGAAAACAAAGGGTTTTGCTGGCAGGACACGTGGAGAGATGGAAAGCTGAAGACCCCCACCTCAGAGGGGCTGCTTGGTTGATGTAGGAATGGGTGGCCTTTGCAAGGTGCCCTGCTGGGATGGGGCGGCACCAGCTGGCTGGGCAGAAGGGCCAGTGATTTTGGCCGTCAATTCCGCCACCACTGTGTCTTGTGTTGGAGAGCTGAGTTCCACAGGCAGAGTGTGGCCACCGTTCCAGGAGGGGAGTGAATGGAGCAGGTGGATGAAAGTGCTGTCCTCAACCCATTCTCGGAGGAATCAGATCTTCCTCAGCATTTAGGCTTCTCGGAATGAATTCTGTCCAGACATCCAAGGAGAAAGGATTTAGGGATCGCAACTCTTTGAGTTTTTCCAAATGTGCTCCACAGACACATATTGCACCACAATCTCATGGGGGAGCCTTCTGAAAATTCAGACTCCCGGGGATCAGAATCTCTAGGGTGTGTATGTGTATGTGTGTGGGATGTGAGGGCAACGCTTAGATTCTTGTATTTGAGCACATCCCCTCTGTGATTTGTCTGTACACTTGGTGTTGGCCCCAGCTTGCCCTTCAAAGCTTCTAAATTTTAAGAGCCATGTTCTGGCTCTGCTCTGACTCTGTGAATATCACATTCCAGGACTTTCCATTTGGGAAGCAAACTGGATCCGTTGAAGGCTGGAAGGTGTGATGGGAGAGAAAAGCATTTAAAAAGAGTAGAGGCACTTTGCAAGTAGGGCAGGTCTTTATAGCAGCGAACGCATTTCTCTCTATTGGTAGGGAAAGCTGAAATGTGTCATTTTTAGACTCGTGTGAAAATGGAGACTTCTTTTAATACATAGCATCTATTGAGTGCTTACTCCTGGCAGCTCTGAAATGCAGTTGTTCTATTCCTGCCATCCCCAGTTTTATAAGTCAGGCAATGAAGGCAAAGAGACATCCAGGAACTTGCTGACAGGCACACCGTGGTGGTGATAAGGCTTGGAGAAAGTGCAGGTGACCTGGGGGCAGCGCCAGCTTTTTGACCCCATGCTGTCTACAGTTTGTCGACAGACAGTTTTTACAGATGGTGAAAGATCTGCCCTTGTGGATAATGTGTTTGTGCTGTTATGTTTTTGTTCGATTTCGTTCTGTTCTATTAGGACAGCACTGGTAAGGTGTTTATTAAGAGTCAGACACAGGGGAGATTATGGGACCAAGATACTGTCTTTGCCTTAAAAATATTAGTTCTGGGGAGGGCTATAGAAAAATAGACTCATAATTCTGATGGAACAATACTAACTGTACTCAGCCAGGATCCCTTTCTGCGTAGCCTGGAGAGGTGGGTGGGACAAGAATGAAATCATGGAGGGCTCCAAGATGGAGGTGACCATTCAGCTGGGCTTTCATTGTTAAATAGGAAAATAACAAGTGGATAGATTGGAAGAAGTATGGAGAAAGAACAGAGTATGGCAGGTCAAGTGGTCCAGTGGGCATTGGATGGGGAATGGAAAGACGAAGGTGGGGTGGCAAAGGGGTCTAGGATGAAGGAATGACTCGAGATGAAATGAGAAAGTTAGGCCAGATTATAGAGTCCTAGACACATTCTTCCACATCATTCATTATCCTGTGTTTTCGTTTTCTGTGACTGCTGTGACAAATCACCACAACTTATTGACTTGAGCAACTCAATTTTATTGTCTTACATTTCTGGATGTCAGAAGTCTGAAATGGGTTTCACAGTGCTGAAATCAAGTGTCACAGGGCTGCGTTCCTTCTGGAACCTCTAGAGGAGCGTCTGATTTTTTTTCCCCTTTCTAGCTTCTAGAGACAGCTGCTTGACTGGTGGCTCCTTTTCCATGTTCAAAGGCAGCAACCGTGGGTGGAGCCCTTTTCACATTGCCTCTGTCTGGTCCTCTCTTTTGCTTTTTAAGGACCGTTACGATTACAGTGTGCCCATTCAAGTAATCTGGGATGATTTTTCTATTTTTAAGGTCAGCTGATTAGCAGCATTAATTCCATCTGTGACCTTGAGTTCCCTGTGCCATGTAACATAGTATATTTGCAGGTTCTGGGGATTAAGATGTGAGCATCTTTGGGCACCATGATTCTGCCCACAATATCCTCTAATCACCAGAGATTTCTAAACTGTGGATCAACAGAGTTGGATCAAAGTTTGAAGGGATAATCTTGGTAGCGAGTTTTCAAATAGGATCATGGGATTCCTGTTTGTGTCTCTCATGGTCGACATGACCTAATGCATTTTCTTATTTATTTATTTTATTTATTTTTATTATAGAGTTGTAGGGTCCAAGCGAGGATTAACTACGTAAGAAGGTTGCATGCAGGTGAAGCTTGGGCTTCTCACCAGCCCTCCTCCCCATGGTAGTGGACTAGTTAAACTTTGTGTTGTCATGTATCTCCCACCGTCTTCCCTCCCTCCCCTAGCAGTGCCCAGCAACTGACAGTACCTCCCTTGTGCTAATGTGAATAGTGTTCAGGACCCACTTATGAGTAAGAACATGTGATATATCCAGTTCTTTGTTTCTGTGCTGGTTCACTTAGAATTATGGTCTTCAACTCCAAGTTGCTGCAAAGTCCATATTTTGTTCTTCTTTATGGCTGTGCAAAACTCTATCATGTATATGCACCATATTTTCTTTATTCAGTTCACTTTTGGTGGGCAGCAGGGTTGGTTCCATGTTTTTGCTATTGTGAACAGTTTGGCAATAAACATGCATGTGCAGGTGTCCTTTTAGTAGAGTGATTCATATTTCTCTGGGTAGAGTCCCAGGAGAGGGATTGCTGGATTGTATGGAAGATCAAGTTTTAGTTCTTTTAGAAATCACCACACTGTTTTCCATAGTGATTGAACTGTCTTGAATTTCCACCAAAAGTGTAGAAGTGTTCCCTTTTCTCTGCAGATACACCAGCACCTGTTGTCTTTTGACTTATTAATGATGGCCAGCCTTACTGGAGTTAGGTGGTATCTCGTTGTAGTTTTGATTTGCATTTCTCTGTTGATTAGTGGGGCTGACCAGTTTTTCATGGGTCTGTTGGTGGCTTGTATGTCATCTTTTGATAAGTATCTGTTCATGTCTTTTGCCCACTTTTTAATGGGGTTTTTTTTTTTTTTAACTTTTACTTCATTTGGGTTCCTTGTAGATCCTTGATGTTAGGCTTTTGTCAGATGCACAAAGTATTGCAAATATTTTTTCCCATTCTGAGGGCTGTCTCTTTATTGACGATTTCTTTTGCTGTGCGAAAGCTTTTCATTTCGGTGAGATATCATTTGTCTATCTTAGCATTCATGGCATTTGTTTTTGGGGACTTGGCCAAGAATTCATTACCTACTCACTGAGGTACATCAGGATATTTCCTACATTTTCTTTTAGGATTCTTATAGTTTGAGGTTTTATGTTTAGGTCTTAGATCCATTTTGAGTTAATTTTTGTATATAATGATAGGTAGGGGACCAGTTTTATTCTTCTGCATGTGATTAGTCAGTTTTCCCAACACCATTTACTAAATATGGTCTCCATTTCCCAATGATTGCTATTGGTAGCTTTGTTAAAGATGAGTTGGGTGAGAGACCATGTTATTATTTCCAGAGACTCTGTCCTGCTCCATTGGTCTATGTGCATATTCCTACCAGTACTAGGCTGTGTTGGTTACTAGGCCTTGTAATAAAGTTTAAAATCTGGAAGTGTGATACCTTCTGCTTTGTTCTTTTTGTGGAGGATTGTTTTGGCTAGTTATGTTCTTTTGTGCTTCCAGATGAATTTCTGTATTGTTGTTTCCAGGTCTGTGAAAAAGATATTGGTAATTTGATGAGTATTACGTTGAATCTGTAGATTGCTTTGGGTAGGATGGACATCTTAACAATATTGATTCTCCCAATACATGAGAATGGGATGTTTTTCCATTTGTTTGTGTCATCCTTGATTTCTTTGAGCAGCGTTTTGTAGTTCTTATTGTAAAGGTCTTTCACTTCTCTGGTTAGGTGGATACCAGGGTATTTAATTTTTGTGTGTGGCTGTCGTGAATGGGGTTGTGCTTTTATTTGGTTCTCCACCTGTTTTTCTCTGGTGTGTAGAAATACAACTGTCTTTTGAACGTTGATTTTGTAACCTGAGATTTTACTAAACTTGTTATCAGTGTAAGGAGGCTTTTGATAGACTATTTTGGGTTTTCTAAGACTGTAATCATATTGTCTGAAAAAAGGGATAGCTTAACTTATTCTTTTCCTACTTGGATAACCCTGATTTACTTCTCTTACCTGATTACTCTGGCTAGGACTTCTAGCATTATGTTGAACAAGAGGAGTGAGAGTGGGCATCCTTGTCTTATTCCCATTCTTAGGGGGATTGCATCCAGCTTCTGCCTATTGAGCAAAATGTTGGCTGTGGGTTTATCATTTATTACTGTTTTGAGGAATGTTTCCTCTATGCCTAGGTGCTCCAGGGTTTTTATTAAGAAGGGATGCTGGATTTTGTTGAATGTTTTTTCTGTGTCTAATGAGATAATCGTGTGGTTCTTGGTTTTACATTTGTTTATGAGCTGAATTACATTTATGTTCTTGCAAATATTGAACCAGCCTTGCATCCCAGAAATGAAACCCACCTGGTCATTGTGGGTGATCCTTGAAATGTATTGTTGGATCTGATTTGCTAAAGTCTTGTTGAGAATTTTTGTGTCTATGTTCATCAAGAAGATCAGCCTGTAATTCTCCTTCCTTGTTGGGTCTTTTTGCCAGGTTTGGTATCAGTATGATCTTAACTTCTAAAATGAGTTGATGAGTATTCTGTCATTCTCAATTGCCTGGAATACTTTCAGTAAGATTGGTACCAGTTTCTCCTTTAATGTGTCATAGAATTCAGCTGAGAAACCATCTGGTCCAGGGCTTTTTTTGGCAGGGAGTTTTCTTATGACTGAGTTGATTTCCTGGATTGTTATTGGTCTGTTTAGAATTTCAGTTTCTTCTTGTTTCAACCTTGGGAAGTTGTGTGATGTCAGAAAGCCATTTCCTTTAGATTTTCTAGTTTATATATATATGTAGGTGTTTATAGTGATCTTTGTTAATCTTTTGAATTTCTTCAGGGTCAGTTGTGACTTTGCCTTTTTCATTTCTAATTACTTTTACTTGGACTTTCTCTTCTTTAGTCAATCTGGTCAGGGATCCATCAGTCTTATTTATCCTTTCAAATAACCAGCTTTTGCTCTTGTTGATATTTTCTGTTATATTCTTACCTTCTATAATCTTGTGCTTGTGACTTTATCTTAGTGATCTGGATTTTTAAAATTGAAATTGGGATTTAGATAATCTTGCCTTTCCAGCTTCCTTGGGTCTGACATTGGGCTGCTTATTTATTATCTTTCTGTTTTCTTGGTGTGTGTGTGTACTGTTATGAATTTTCCTCTTAGTACTGATTTCATGGCATCCCAGATATTCTGATGTCTTTGTTTTGGTTTGTTTCCAGGAATTTTTAAATTATTGTCTTGATTTCTGTGCTGACCCAGGAGTAGTGTGGCAGCATGTTGTTTAGTGTCCATGTATTTGTGTGTTTTGGGAGGGTCTTGTTTGTGATGATATTTATTCTTATTCCACTGTGATCTGAGAAGATGCATGCTTTTATTTTGATTTTTTGAAATTTGTTCACACTCGATTTATGACTGAGAATGTAATTGATCTTGGAGTATGTTCCATGTGCTGATGAATAGAACATATACTCTGTATTTGTTGGGTGGAGGGTTCTATAGATGTCTATTAAGCCCATTTGATAAAGTATCAAGTTAAGGTTCTGGATCTCTTTGTTGGTTTTCTGCCCTGATGACTTGTCTAGGACTATTAGCAGGGTATTTAGGTCTCTAACTATGATTGTGTGAGTGTCAATATCCTTTCTTAGTTTACTTAGTAGTTGTTTTATAAAACCTGGTGCTCCTGTGTTGGGTGTACATATGTTTATGATAGATATTTCTTGCTGGTGGAGTTGAGCCTTTTATAATTCTGTAGTGTCCTTCTGTGCCCTTTTTAAAGTATTGCTGATTTCAAGTCTGCTTTGTCTGAGATCAGGATAGCTACTCCTGCTCTCTTCTGCTTTCCATTTGCCTGACATATCATTTTCTAGCCTTTATCTCTGAGCCTGTGGGTGTCCTTTGCAGTGAGATGAGTTTCCTGGAGGCAGCAGATTATTGGGTCTTGCTTCTTTATCCCATTTGCCACATTGTACATCTGCAGTGGTGCATTCAGTTCATTCACACTCAAATTAATTATTGAAATGTGATCATTTATCCCTACCATAGGTCTCTTAGAGTGTTGCTTTGCTTCTTTTTTTACTTTTGTATTTAAATATGTGTTTATTTTCATTTTTGTGAGTGCTCTATATGCCATTTTAACTCTGTGATTGCCTGTACTTTTGTGCTAGGCATGATTTCTTCCCCCTGTGTTTAACACCTTTTTAATCATCTTCTGAAGGGCTGGACTGGAGGTGGGCATATTTTCTTAGGAATTGGATGTCTGGGAAGGGTTTAATTCTCTACTGCTTATGAAGTTTAGTTTAGTGGGATAGGAAATTCTTGGCTGGAATTGCTTATCTTAAAGAACGTTAAAATTGGGACTCCAGTCCCTTCTGGTTTGTAGCATTTCTGCAAAGAAGTCTGCAGGTATTGGTCTTCCCTAGTAGGTGGTCTGACCTTTCTCTCTTACTACCTCTAGGACTTTTTCTTTCATGATTACCTTATGGAGGTGGATTACTATGTGTCTTGGGGATGGTCTTCTCAGGTGTTACCTTGCAGATGGTCTTTGAATGTCTTGTGCTTGAATGGTCACCTCTCTAGTGAGATGTGGGAAGTTTCCTTGTATGACCTCATGGAATGCTTGTTCCACGGTGTTCTCAGTTTCCCTTTCTGCTTCAGGGGTATCAATTAGGCATAGATTTGGCTTCTTGACATAGTCCCACATCTCTCATAGACTTTGCTCATTCTTTTGAGCCTTTTTTCTATGTTTTTGACAGACTGGATTTGTTCCATATTTTGTTCTTCAAGCTCTGGGATTCTTTCCTCTGCCTGATTGATCCTGCTCCCTATGTTTGTTACTGTGGTTTTAATTTTCATGATGAAGTTCTTCATTTTCATTGTTTCAGAACGGGAATTTCTGAAATTGGTCAACTCCGCTTTTGCTTCCTGTATGACTTTGGTGAGTTTTGTTTCTAGTTTCTTGGGGTCCTCTTTATTCATTTTAACCATTCAATCTCTGATTTTTGTGACTATTATCTATGGCAGATTGTTCTAGGGGGCTTCCTTTGTGCTCTGATAGCTGCTTTTTCTGGTGCTGTTTCTTTAAGACTCTGAGGTTTGCTTATACTTTTCCATTGATTCTTATTTGTGACAAACCTCTCTTCTCTCTCTCCCTTTCCTCTTTGGTTTTTTTTTTTTGCTCTGAAGAGAGTCAATAGCCCTCTGTTCTAGGGTCCTTTCTGTCTTTCAATACAGGTCACCTAGTGAGGGAGAGAGAGGGGTACTCACTTCTGCTCCATGCTCCTCCCTGTGACAGGCCTTGCTGGTGCAGATTTTCTCTACTGCTGTTAATCCTGCCAGCTGGTTTTCAGACTCTGTTGCAAACACTCTGTGGAGAGCAGTTGGGGAGATGCAGCCTGACCCTCATCTGCTGTCCGTGGTTTGCAGCCCAGAACCCTTTCCACCAGGAAAGTCTTTGGGTGTATTTCATGTTTGCTCCCTCCCTACTCAAGTCTATGCTCAGCACCTGAAAGAGAGTGAGTTCCCTGCTACAGAGAGATCCATACTGTGGGTGCACTAGGCTAGGAGGTGTTCCTTCCTGATCTGGGGGGTGGGGCGGTTGGCTGCCAGATGTTAGCAGTGGGAGTTCAATCTATAGGCAAGCTTTCCTGTCCTGGAAGCTGCTGGAAGAAAGCATGCTCTTGGTGGGTGTCTGAGTGTGGGTTTGTTCCCCATTCTGCTTGGCCTCTGGTCACCCACCACTGTGGCCTGGCCAGGACTCCTCCCATGTGGAATCAATGACTCATGCATAGCTGATGGGGTGGAGGAACCTGCACAAATCACATCTCGATCACTCATTCCTTCACATTTACAGGGCAGGGCTGCAGTTCCTGTGGGAACCTGCAGCACAGTGGGGAATGGGACACCTGAATTCTAGCATCTGCTGTTGCTTTCTGGTCTCTATGTGTTCAAAGAGACCTTTGCTGTGGGCAGGGTCCTTCACCCATCCAAAACTGTTCAGAGTGTCTCCATCTATTGGCTGGGTCCCTACTCTCTGCCTTACTCGGCAAGAGAGGTGCTGGTCTGCTGCTCCACGGTTGCCATCTTGGATCCCCCCTCTAATTCACTTTCTATGTTCTTATATTAATGTCACTTTGCGACATTTACAGAGAAACATATAATGGTAAATTTAGAGGCTTACATTGTGATGTTTATTCAATTGTTTTCTCCACATTTTACTTATATCCTACCTCAGTCCACAGAGGTTTGCTGCAGCTTCCAAAAAATGCAAGTAATGCAAAATGCAGGAATAAGTAGTTCAGAGACATAGGAAAAGGGAAATTCTAAGTAGGAAAAACATGAATCTAAAGAGAGTTAGTTCATTGCTATTTGAGGTGGTTCACTCATTGATTCCAAGCTTCCTATCTCACAAAGCAAAGGGAGTAATAGGGTTAGTTGCAGAAGTCAAATCAGCAGTAAGATAAATACAGGTGAATTGTTTAGGAGAGGCCTGGCTTTTTCCATGGCTGACACCTGAGAAAAATGTCTGCTGAGGATTTTCACAAAACAATAGTGGGTATTTTTTTGCTCTACAGGAGACAGTGATGACCTCGTATAAAAGTTAACTTTTCACACAGTTCCTCAATGCAAGCAAAAGACCCAACACCAAGTCACATGTAAGTGAAAGATACTACAAAGGGGGTGGGATAAGGTGGGGGAGGAGTGGATGCTACAGTTCTCTATTGCAGCATTGAAACACCTCAAACTTAGTGATGTAACACAATTCCAGTTTGTGGTCTCTTCCAATTCTGTGAGTTGACTGGGCTTAGCTGGGGGTGCACTAGGTTTGGTGGTGTTCCTTCCTGATCTGCGGGGTGGGGTGGACTTGACCAGATTGGGAGCATCCCACATGGCTCCCCCCCATGGCTGTGGTGGTGCTGGCTGTAAGCTGGGGCTCACCTGCCTCACTTCTCATCACATGGTAGTTGGGTTCCAAGAGGACCTTCCAAAGAGTGAAGGGGAAAGTGTTAATATCTTAAGGCCCAGCTTCAAAAATTATGCAGCACCACTTCCATTGCATTCCATCAGTCAAAATAGATCACAGGGTTAGTCCAGACTCAAGAGAATGAGAGATGGACTCCACTTTTCGAGGAGAGAAATAGCAAGAATATGTAGCTGTTGTCAGCCCATTAGAGGGGATAAAACCATGGGCAGATGTGCAGTTCCCTGAGAAGTTGGCTTGATTCAGGGGTAAGGTTTAATAAAACATGAGGATTGAATAGGCAACCTCAGTATTTCTTTCTGGCAATTCCCATGAGCACCAGCTACCAAAAGTGGTGCTCTTGATAAAGATCAAGTGAGTAGAGAAGTTAAAGTTTGTTTTGCATTCAGAATATGGAGTGTATTATTTTATATTGCAGATTAAGGGAAAAGCTGTATATTTCAGAAGCTCAGCAGAAGGTTTTCTCCCATTCTGTGTTTTTCTGTTCTTCGGTAACTGATTTCTGTTTAGTGAGTCACAAAGATGTTCCCAATATAACAAAACTGTGTCTGGTGAATCATAAACCTGCCAAGTAATATCTGTGGTGGTTCTATGTGGGGTCAACTTGGCTAAACTACAGTTATATTTTTCATACTCTTCCTTGTGCTCTGTGGTCTTGAGTTAAAGTTGGTGAAGAGACATTTGTATGAGATTTGAAGGTTGTCATGAGAAGTCTGTCTCTGTCTTTGGACGTTTGACTGCTGACGTCTTCTGAGCCTTACCAATTCCCTTTCCACTATTCTCCACATCTAGGCAAGCTGATGAGAAGGTGGCTTCTCCCTGCTTTTGGTACTGGAGGGAGATTCAAACCATGAGGCTAGGGAGCTCTCATGCCGGTCCCACCCAACCACATAAAGCCTCCAAGCTAGTCCCCTTCCAGGCTCTCTGAAGCCATTTCAGACGTACCTGGAGGCCAGCTTACTCTCCCCAGAAAGCTCGATTATGTGAGCAATAAACCCTCTTGGGGGGGGGGTGGCATCCTTTGGAACCAAGTTTCAGGTGAGGGTTCATCTGTCTCAGCAGGTCACCCTTATAGTTTTTACTTTCCATTTCTCTTTAGTCTCCTTTAATCTGAAACAATTTCTTGGCCTTTTAATTTATTTATTCATTTTGTTATTATTTCTTGAGTCAGCGTCTCATTCTGTCATCCAGGTTGGAGTGCAGTAGTGCAATCACAGCTCACTGCAGCCTCGACCTCCTAGGCTCAGGCTATCCTTCTGCCTCGGCCTCCCGAGTAGCTGGGACTACAGGTGCAAGCCACCACACCTGGCTAATTTTTTTAAATTTTATTTTGTAGAGATTGGGTCTTGCTACATTGCCCGGGCTGGTCTCAAACTTCTGGACCCAAGCAATCTTTCTACCTCGACTTCCCAATGTGCTGGGATTATAGGCATGAGCCACCATGTCTGGCCTTGGCCTTGTCGTGATTTCCTTGACCTTAGACATTTTAAAAGTTATTTTGCGAACCACCCCTCTGTTTGAGTTTGCTGGATGTTTTCCCATTCAGATTCAGATTCAGCATTTTTAGGAGGAATGTAGCAGACGTAATATCGTATCTTTCACGGTACATCATATCAGAAGGCGTATGATGTTTTTTGATCCCAATATGTGTGATTTTGGTGAAGCTAGACTCTGTCAAGTCTATGTAAGCTCACCATTTTCCTTTGAAATTCATAGGCAATGTGAAGGGAGATATCTTGAGACTATGCAAATATCTAGTACACTTCCAACTTTTATCTACTAATTTTAGCATCCACTGATGATTGTCTAACTCCTGTATGGCTTTTATATTGATTCGTTGGCATTCAACAGAAAGGCTTTTCTTTCTCGTTTTCTTCCTGTACTTATTCATTTACTTTCTATTTTTTCTGAGTTGGCATCTTACTCTGTTGCTCAGGCTGGAGTGCAGTGGCGTGATCACTTACTCCCGCCTTGACCTCCTGGGCTTGGGTAACCCTTCCGCCTCAGCCTTCTGAGTAGCTGAGACGACAAGTGTGTGCCCTCATGCCTGGCTAATTAAAAAAAAATTTTTTGTAGATATGAGGGCTTGCAATGTTGCCTAGGCTGGTCTTGAACTCCTGGGCTCAAGCAATCTTCCCTCCTTGGCCTCCCAAAGTGCTGGGATAATAGGCGTGAGCCACTGCACCCAATCCATGTACTTTTTTTTGGACTTTGTGGAATCATGGACTTTTTAGCATATGAGTTTTGGAGAATGAGGCATACATGTTTAGTCCATAATAACTGTGTACAGTGAGAGGGTACACCTGGCACCAGTTACTCTGTTATGGCCAGAGATAGAAGTCTCTGTTTAGTTTTTATTTCATTCTAAAGTACTGTATTTAGGCAGGGCTCGGTGGCTCAGCCTGTAATCCCAGCACTTTGGGAGGCCGAGGTGAGTGGATTGCCTGAGCCCGCGGGCTCGGGACCTGCCTGGACAACTTGGCGAGACCTCATCTCTACGATAAATCAAAAATTAGCCGGGCGTGGTAGTGCACGCCTGTAGTTCCAGCTCCTTGGAAGGCTGAGGCGGAAGGATTGCTGGAGCCCAGCAGGTCGAGGCTGCGGTGGCCGGGAGCATCCACTGCACTCCAGTCTGGGTGACAGAGTGAAACTCCAACAAAATGAAATGAAATGAAATAAAATAAAATAAAATAAAATAAAACAAAACCGTATTTAAATTGTAGTGTAGTGTGTTTTAACTCTTTGTTTTTGTTTTTTGTTTTTATGAGACATGGACTTTATTCGGGAACTCAATTACAGGAAAAATGGTCCAGGAATGGCCAGCTGGACAGGAAAAAAGTTCCTAATTATAAGTGGCACGTAGGTTATATAACATTTTTTAAAAATTTAGTTTAATTTTAGTTTCTTAAAATTTATTTTATTTTAAAGATGTAGGGTACAATTCAGGGTTAGGTATGCAAGTGGTCATCATACAGGTGAACTTTGGGTCTCCCTTTGGTCCCCACTTTGCCTGTTTTGAGATCAGGTACCCTTCTGGATATTGTGTGTCTCTGTCTTTTCTCTCTTGGTGTGTTTTAACTCTTGGTCACATCTACAGCCTGGCAAAATTGCTGATGGAAAAGACTTAAAACAGAATAATTTGAAACTTCTGGGCAAGAGAAAAACCAATTCTGCATTGTAGAAAACAGAACAAACTCATTTTGTTGAGTCTTCAGGCGTTGATATTTACACATTTTATCGATTTGTGATATTGCTTAGAAAAGAAGTTCATTAACAATCCCAAATTGTCTGTGGCCTTCTCAAGTGTGATTTGTTTTCTGTGTATCTGGAATATGGATGTTCCTGTATTTGTATGTGTGTTTGTTGAGTTAACATTTGCTGATTTCAAAAGGCATTACATAATCACTTTTTGCAAAATTGACAAAATAATATGAACGGATAAAGAAGAAACTTAAATAATCGGTAATGTAATTTATAGATAGTTATTTATGTGCCTTGGAATTTGCCAATGTGTTTAAAAGAAGCATGTCTTGCTTTAGAAAAAAGCTGATTATTCAAAAAATCCCAGTATATGCGTGAATATGAGAAGTGAAAGGACCTTCAAGGAGATAGTGTCTCAGGTCCCAATTTTGCAGGTGGGTCACCCAGGGTTTGGCAAGTATGCCTGGTCAAGAGTGCATGTCTCTTTGCATTGTATCTGTATTTCACAAATTGTGCCCCTTCCGTAAGGTCTTCTCAATATTAGGAGTTGTATGTTAGTCACCATTTCTCCTAATAAACACATATCTTATTACTAACATTCAAACTTTTTCCCCTGTGCTGCCCCCCGTTTTACTGATACTGGTGGGCTTGGGAGGATCACCTGAGTCAGGCGAGACCCTCTACCTCAGCCCAGTCCTTGGGTTCTTGATATGGCCATAAGAAAGGATTCAATAATAAGTCAGAATAAGATGAAAGTGAAAGCAAAGCAGAAAAGTTTTATTGCAAAATGAAAGTATGCACTTGAGAGAGGGCGTATGGGTCTATTGGAGAGTGAGTCATGCCTAAGCTGGTTCAGGGTTTTTCTTTTCATAACTTTCTCTACCTAAGGGAGGGGGGATATTAATATTAAAGGATGGAACACTCAATGAAAATAAATGGGATTTTCCTGGAATTGGGCACTTTCCCCTGTTCTGCCCATATTCAGTGATAACTAGAGCTGTCATGGTGCTGGTAGGTGTGTCATTTGGTATGCTAAGATATTGCAGTGAGGCCATAATGAGCTTGGAGGCCACTTGCCAGTAAAATCCATCGCTTTGTTGGCTTAAACCAATTTTTACAGGTTGCACTCTGGCTGGGGCAGAGAATGAATCTTGTAACCCGGTTTCCAGATGTTCTGATAAACAGGTCCCTTTCTTGTGAGTCGTGTGATGTCTTAACCGCTACCTGATATTTTTCCATCTCCGGTGACCACCCAGCACTATTCCTATCTCACCATCAGGCACCCCATCTTGTGCCTAATCCTCCTTTCCTCATAACCACCAAGCCAATGAAAAATTAATTTGTGAAGAATGAGGGCTATCTGATCTCTTTATTAATTCCAAATTATGAAGTGAGTTGAGAAAAATCTTACAGTCTCAGGATTCTTATGTTTTAACTTTTTAGTTTAACACAACTTTAAATGTACAGATGAGTTGTTAAGCTATTAGGCCATTCTGGTAAACCTTTCACCTAGTTTATACTGCTGTGAACATCTGCTATAACCATGGTACGGGTATCAAAACTAAGATGTTAACACGATACAGCGCAGTTACTGAAACCAGACTTAGTTGGATTTCCCCAGATTTTTCACTGATGTTCTTTTTCTGTTCCAGAATTGCATCTGGGACCCCACATCACCTGGTCCAAATGTCTCCTGAGTCTCCTCCTATCTGTGATGCTTCCTTCGTCTTTCCTTGTCTTTTCTCAGCTTGAAGAGTATGCTGTTATGCCATAAGGATGTCCCTCAATGTGAGTTATCTGATGTTTTCTCATTATTAGAGCCCTTCTTAGTCAAATCCCAGATGTCCCATTTCATTGCAAAAGGGGCGGGGGGCGGGGAGCAATTCATTTATCCTAAATTGGTTTTCATCAGGGTATCTTCCCCCTTGCAAAGGAACACATGTGTGGAAACAGCCTGGTGGGTAAAATACAAGCAGCCAGCCAGGTCTGGAGACCCTCTGGACTTCAGATGGATTTGGAGAAAGGATGCCATGGAGACGATGTGTCCTTCTTGTGTCATACTAGGGGCACAGGATGTCAACCTGACTCATTACTGTGATGTTAACCATGATACTTGGTCAAAGTGATGTCTGCCAGGTTTGTCCACTCTACGGTTACCCTTTCTCCTTCCCATCAATAAAGATGACCGTTTTTTAGGAATACATTGATTGCATAAAACAGGAAGGCGCAAAGAACCTGACTTTGTGTCTCCTCCTTCCCCCCGGGGTGACCTCAGCCCCCCCCCCCAACATCTGTAGAGCCATGATTCTCTCACTCGCCTTGAAGGCTGCACACCTGGGGATACCGGGGCCCCTTCCAGAGAGCAATGGATCTCAGAGTAAGGCCCCTAGACCAGCAGCACCAGAGGCACCAGGAAATTTTTAGAAACGCAGAGAGCCGGGCTTGGTAGCTCAGCCTGTAATCCCAGCGCTTTGGGAGGCTGAGGTGAGTGGATTGCCTGAGCCCGCTGGTTTGAGACCCACCTGGGCAGGTGAGACCTCGTCTCTACAATAAATCAAACAATTAGCCGGGCGTGGTAGTGCGCGCCTATAGTTCCAGCTACTGGAAGGCTGAGGCGGAAGGATCGCCGGAGCCCAGCAGGTCGAGGCTGTGGTGACCGGGAGCAGCCACCGCACTCCAGTCTGGGTGACAGAGTGAGAATCCAACTCAAAAAAAAAAAAAAAATGCAGATAATTAGGCTCCACCTTCACCTACAGATGGAAAACTCTGGGGGTGGGGCCAGCAGCCTGAACTGTGACAAACCCTCCAGGTGATTCTAATGCAAGCCATTGAGAACACTTCCTTTTCTTAGAGGCTCTGATGTAATTGGTCTGGGGTGTGGCCTGAGCTTTGGGAGTCTTTTTTTTTTTATTTTTTAAACTTCTCAGGCGACTCTAAAGTATATCCAAGACTGAGAATTACTGCCGTTGAGCCATAGCCAGCTCTTAGGGCTTCTATCTCCAGCAAACTGGTCTCCTGCAGGCTGCTCTTCATCTGAATAATGGCTTTTTCAATTGTTTATGGCAGATTTTTCTTCATCTCTCTAATCTGTATTATAAAAGAGTAGAAACGTAATTTCCCAGTTAGCTTATATTTTACATGAAAAATGGCTAGCTTGAATCAGACAAAAGGGAAGATATCTTTCAAAGAAGGTAATGACCCCTTCTTAGTCAAATGCCGGATTTCCATTTCATTGCAAAAGGGGGAGAGCAATTCATTTATCCTAAATTGGTTTTCTTCAGGGTAACTTCCCCTTTGCAAAGGAACACATGTGTGGAAACAGCCTGGTGGGTAAAACACAAGCAGCCAGCCAGGTCTGGAGACCCTCTGGACTTCAGATCACCTTGTGCATGGTGTGATTGAGAATCGGGGCATTTATATAGCTTTACAATAGATCCCGAATTCTAAGAAGAAATTCTAGGAAGGTGGAGACATCCAGCAATGCACCAACCAATGGAAGTGCGGCATGGTTTTGCTTTTGAAGCATTTGATGAGCTGCTGTCTGCTCTTAGGCAGGCTTTCTCAGTCTCCACGCAATGGATAGGTGGGGCTGAATATTCTTTGTGGTGGGGGCTGTAATGGGCGTTGTAGGCTATTAGCTGCAGTCCTGGCCTCCAGATGCCAGGCGTGCCTTCCAGGTGAGTCAGCCACAGATGCTTCCAGACGTTGTTAAATGTTCCTGAGGGGTAGGGAGAAGCGGTGGTGAGATTGTCCCCAGTGGTAAACCACTGACCTCAGGGGATAGACGGCACAGCCTCGCCAACTTCTCAGCTGCCCCTGGATCATCAGGAGTCTGGATTGGCTGTGGGCCACCCTGTTCCTCCTCAGAGTGGTCCCTGGGCTTAGCTGATCCCACCCTGTAGGATTAAGGTCACATGGTAGATCCTCCCTGTGTGACCCGCTGCAAGTCCTGGCTGTGGAGTCAGATGTCTTTAAGACCAGGGAGGTGGGGCTGTGGGTGGAGCGGAGCATATCTTCTGGAAAGATCCTGCTGTAACTAAATACCACCCTGGCAGGTACAGCGGCCCTGCTGGGAAGCTTCCTGATTTCTCTGGCCTCCAGCCTGAGCAACCCTGCTGACTCTGCCTCACAGTGGCCCTGAGGTTCTGGTTTCTAGGAGTGATCTTTTCCAAACTCTGTACCCCTGCCCGTTTGACTTCATATCTGGTCTCAGCAGTTCCCCTTCTCTGGCATCAGGGCTGGCAGCTTCTGGGCACTGTGCCTTGCTAACCTGCTGGAACCAGGTTACCTCTGATATGAAGGACAGTTAGAGCGTCTCAATAGACTTAGTGGGCTTGGAGCCTCAGGGTCCTGACATCCCCTCTTGAGTGATGGCTCAGGTTTTGCTATCAGGATTTGGGGGGCACTGGTGATGTAGTAAAGGGTGGTCTTGGGGAATCTCCCCTCTGATTTGTGAGTTTGTTCTAGTTTTTGTAGGATTAAGGCCACTGAAATTAGCTGAGGGAGGTCAGTGATTTTGATGTCTCCTTATCACATTTTTTTTTTTTTTTTTTTTGAGTTGGAGTCTCACTCGGTCGCCCAGACTGGAGTGCAGTGGCCGCTCCCGGCCACCGCAGCCTCGACCTGCTGGGCTCTGGCGATCCTTCCGCCTCAGCCTTCCAAGTAGCCGGAATTACAGGCATGCGCTACCACGCCCGGCTGATTTTTTGATTTATTGTAGAGATGAGGTCTCGCTGCCCAGGCGGGTCTTGAACCCGCGGGCTCAGGCAATCCACTCACCTCAGCCTCCCAAAGGCGCGGGATGACAGGCTGAGCCACCGAGCCTGGCTCCTTTTTACATATGTTTGTGGCCTGGTTCCTGAGGAATGTACTTTTCCTCCTTCATATAAATACTTGTGTTGCCTCTTTTTGAAGAGAGTTTCCTTTTATCAGACTCAGCAGGTTAATGGCATCAAATCTTCTGTGCTCAAAAGGATTTCAAAAAGCATATGCCTCCGTTGCCCCTGTCTTTACATTCCAGGCTGCTCTGATTCCATTAGATCCATGGTCACTATCCTCCACCAGTAAATTCAGCACAGAGAGTATGTGCCTTTCAATGGATTGCATAGCATATTTCATTGATGCCCGTGACAGGAGGATCGCATAGTCTCTTATGGATATTTTACAGCCAGAATAAAAAAGGCATTTCCAGGGGGAATTCCCATCTGTTATACTGTCTGAGACTTCCCCAAGTCTTCCATCCTTACAAGAGTGAGGTGGGCACCGGGCACTGCTGGGGCTTTGCTTTGCAAACCTCAGGTTTGGCCGGGCTCGGTGGCTGAGCCTGTAATCCCGCGCTTTGGGAGGTTGAGGTGAGTGGATTGCCTGAGCCCGTGGGTTCGAGACCCACCCGGGCAACTTGGTGAGACCTCAGCTCTACAATAAATCAAAAAATTAGCCGGGCATGGTAGCACGTGCCTGTAGTTCCAGCTGCTTGGAAGGCCGAGGCGGAAGGATCGCTAGAGCCCACAGGTCGGGGCTGTGGTGGCCGGGAGAGGCCACTGCACTCCAGTCTGGGCAATGGAGTGAGACTTCAACTCAAAAAAAAAAAAAAAAAAAAGAAAAGAAAACCTCAGGTTTTACCCTGGAGGATAAACAAGAGCCCTCATTGTCCACATCTGAAGCATTGGGGGACTATCTGTGGAGGTGGCATTCTGGCAGGAGTTTCCCAAAAGGTGACCGCATTGACCTGTTGGAGCAGCTGGCAGTCCCCACATCCCACACTCTGGGGAGAACAGCTGTAGCTCCTGGTGACATGCAGAGATAAAGTGAGAAAAGGGGAACGGGTCTGGGTGGGTCTCTCAAGACCTGCCTACGTTCCTCTCTTCTCAGAAAGATGAGGACATCTGAGTGAGAACATTTCCAAGCTCTGTTTGCTTTGGGTAAGAAAATTTGGCTTCTTTTATTTTCTTTGAATATAGGTGAGAGCCTAAGGCAGTGGCAGGCAAATTGAGAAGGTTGAAACCATTTCCTGCGGCACCAAAGAGAAAAATCAAGGCAAGTAAGAGGTTTTCCTTGCCCTCTCGTCTAGACTCAGAATGGCCAGAGACTAATTTCCGATGCCAATGCTGGCCCGCTGGCAGTGTCTGCCTGGGAAAGTAATTGAGCATTATGAGGCTGCATCCAGGGTCAGTAGAATCTGTGTCCTGACTTATCCACAAGGTCTCAGGGCTCCACAAAGGGAAGTGGTGAGATGCGGCAGGTGAGACCAACACAGAAATAACCACAGGACAAAACAAACAGGCTGTGCCCATAAAAGAACTCACAGCACATCGGAGACTTGGGTGAGAGAGAGTTCACGGTGAGTTTGGGAAATCAAAGACTTCGTTGAGCAGAGAAACCTAACTTTTTTGCCTCCTGTTTTTGTAGGGTGGTCCTGTGATGGTGTGTTACTTTACAAAGTCACCAATACTAATTTTGAAGTCCTCAACGATATAACCACAGGCAATTGTGTTTCTACCAGGTGTCTGTGTTTGAGGAGTTGAAAGAGTGGAGACAGCACTGGCTTATTGGCCACATCTATATCCAATGTACAGTTGGAAGAATGACCAAGGGCCCAGTGGGTTCACATCCACGTGGACGACGTCATGTTGTATTGCAGCGAGTGTCCGCCCCTGACCAAGGCCTGCCCCAGGTCAGAGTTATTTTGCTTCTCTGGGTCCTGGATTCTGGCCTTTCTAAGTTCAACTGCTGCTGTATTTCTGGGCACACACCAGAGCTTCCTGGATAGATACAAGTACATTTAAATGCAGCATTGCAAGAGAAACCACCCATCTGGCCTAGGTGATCTGTTTTCTTCCCGATGTTCTCAAATCTGTGAAACAATTTAAAATCACTTCCTAGAATCCTGATGGATATTAAACAGCAGGCTTTAAAATGATTAGGGAGATTTGATAAATGATGAGAATGGTCTTCTCTGAGTTATTGCTACTTTTGTTCTCCCTGAGGCTAGAAATGCAGGATTTGTAAGCACAGCCCTTCATGGGCTGAACTCTGTACCACCTCTCCAACTGTGAAGTGGGAACCATCCCAAGAGTCTTGCAGGTGACTGGCTGGGCCCATCACTCAGATGCCTGGATAGGACCAGACCCCCAGTAGTCGACTGACTATTTGGCCGTTAGTTATGATGATGGCTGAAAACAGTTAACCAGATGGTCATAACATTATTGGCCTGTGGAATCCTTTGTTTCTCAGTTTGTAGGGTCTTAATATTGTATGTTTGGTTTAATTTGACTTGAAATGCCAACTGTATTTTTACCAGCTATTAAACATAGTTATTTCTAAATAATTCTCATAGCAAATAACTGTAAGAGCCAGAGACATAACAAAGTTATATGAATCATTCTTTACAGTTTCCTAAAAAGCATGTTAGAGTGAGTGTCTCATCTTGTTTGTTCATTTATTTATTTTTTGAAAGCAGGATTTATTGAGAGGACAGGAAAGCTCCCACAGCAGGAGGGGACCCGAAGGGGTTGCCCCCATTCTATTTTTTGATTTGACAAAGACTCTTTCCTTGATCAAACTTTTGTCAGGTTCTCTGACCCTTGTTTTGACTAGGCTTTGAGTTTAGCCCCTGACTTGTCTTGTCCAGTCCAGCCTTAGGAAGATTCCCCACCATCTTTCATATCTAACGAAATTCTTCATCCTTCACCTTTGATGTGTAACTCCTTGGCCTGCCTTTAAAAAGAATTCTATTTGGCCAGTTCAGCAAGAATTCCCCAACCCTTGATATTCTTTCTAGTAATTTCCTGTCCTTCCCATCCACTTATAATTCCTCTGCTTAGCATCACACACACACACACACACACACACACACACACACACACACACACACACAACCTAAAATGTGCAAACAGAAGAATGAAGATCAAATCTATAGGGTGCTACCCAGATTACAAGGGAAGACAGCAGAAGAAGCAAGGTAGGATGCACTTTGGGATTCCACATTAAGCTGAATCTCTCCCCTGTGCCCTGGTCGTGGAATCTCCAGGCACTGGCCTCACTTTGATGAAAGAATCAATCTTTGTTTGCTGGTCTTCAGCAGAGACTAACAAGCGTCTTTCCTTATTGCCTGGGCTGCCTGGGCACCCTCCAGGGTCTTCCATCGGAGACTTGTAAATCTTATACTTCCATCAGCATAGTCATTGTCACACTGCCTTATGATTGTGTACAGGCTGTATTCCAGCTGAACATGTGTTCCTTGAAAGAGGGACATTGTCTCTATCTTTGGATTCCTGATAATTAGCCTCTGAGCAGTACCTGTAAATCAGCTGTAGAATGAGCTATTTGATTTCCAGGAAAAATCTGTGTCCTGAGGTGGGAGGAGCAGAATTGGAACTCCAGTCTTCCAGGCAACGAGGGATGTGGCCATAGTGTCAGAGGAAGAGGCTGGTGCTCTGTTCCTGCCAGCTATGTGACTGTGGTCTCGTTGCCTGCTTTCTTCGAGACTTGGTTTCTGGACCTACCTCACAACCCTTATGAGAACTAAATGAATCATTTTTGCGATCGTTTTAATGGAACATCTTAACTGAAGGAATGAGTTTGCTCCCCTAGGGGTTTAGAAGGTATGCTCCGGAGTCGGACAGGATCGAGACCACCTACAGGCTGTGCCTTTGCCTGGGTGAGTGACCCCCCAAACACACCACTCTCTTTTCTGCGCCTCACTCACGCTTTTATAGCATAGGGTGAATCACAGTATTGGATCTATGAGATTGTTGTGAAGAGTTTTTTTTTTTTTTTGAGTTGGAGTCTCACTCTGTCACCCAGACTGGAGTGCCGTGGCCGCTCCCGGCCACCGCAGCCTCGACCTGCTGGGCTCCGGCGATCCTTCCGCCTCAGCCTTCCGAGTAGCTGGAACTACAGGCACGCGCTACCACGCCCGGCAATCTTTTAATTTATTGCAGAGATGAGGTCTCGCCAAGTTGCCCAGGAGGGTCTCGAACCCGCGGGCTCAGGCAATCCACTCACCTCAGCCTCCCAAAGCGCGGGATTACAGACTGAGGCACCAAGCCTGGCCTTAAAATTGTTTTTAATGAAGAGTAATGTATATTCATTGTAGAATGGAAATGCAGAGGGAACAAGTTGCCTATAGTACCACCACACAAACAGATCATCATTAATATTTTAGCATATTCCCTTCAAAAAGCTTTCTCTTATGTGTTTAATTTTATAGGATACAATTTGCTTTTATGCTTAGGCTTTTCAGTTTTTAAAACATATTCTAATTAGCACAGTTGCTGTTTGAAAAATGAGCCCTTTCACATTATTTCCTTCGTAGCACTCTTCATCAGAGTATTGGTGAATTTTTAGCTAGGTGCGATGAGGACAGTTTTATCCTGGGTCCTTTTGTATCCTCTTGCATTTTCTTGAGTATATCTACTTCGAATCTACTAATCAGCATCAGTCCAAGAATTTGGACTTGATTTCAGAATGATCACTGATTTTTTTACATGCTAATTCCAGAGAGCTCATGGTCTTTGAGTGACTCCAAATTCATTCTTGAATATACAGAAATTTGGGGGCTCAGATCCTTAAGCATTATAAATACATTCCTGTTTTTCTAGCTCTGGGTATTCCATTTTAATATCTTACCATTGTGCAATTGTGGGCAATTTAGAGGGTATGATTTCCTTTTTGATAGCACTTTTTTCTGAGATAATTTCCTGCAACTGTCCTGGAAGAGGGAAAGATTGAATATACCTCTACGGTTTTATGAGGAGAAAATATCTCTGTTGGATTGAAAGGTGCCTGGAAGATTCTTTCCAGTCACTCAAAAGTTCCTTTAATTCTGTTCTTTAAAATCTTCTCTTTTCTTCACTCTTCCATTTTCCACTTCATCCCGTCTAAAGCGTATCTGGTAACAGATTTTATGTTCCAGGACTTCCCTGCATTTTGGTGTTCCGTGTTTCTTAAATGCTGTGGAATATCTACAAAGGAAAACAGGGAAATTAATTGAGCTCCTACTTTGCGTCATTCTCAGCACTACCTCCGAGGCATTCAAAATTTAATCTTTACCCTAATTCTCTAAATTTTCCTCCCACTTTATTAATAAATACACCTCACTGGTATAGTCAGAGAGAGAGAGCGTCCAGATGGAGAATCCAGATGGTTCTGATTCCCTGATAAATTCTTGCCTTTCTGTCAGCTTGGTTTTTTAATCTATTCTTGGATTCCTTGAGCCAGTGGGTTCCTCTCTTTGTTGAGCCTGTGTCAGGTGTACTTCTGTCTTTTGTAATCCCAAGAATCCTGCCTGACTAACATATGTACTTGTGTAAACTTACACTAGATTGTAAGCTTCTTGAGATTTGCTACTGGATCCACACTTACTCTTTGATTCCTGGGAGAAGGAAAGGGAATATTTTCTGAAACAAAAATAAGAATAGATTGACTGCAAGCCGAAGAGAATATTTGACATCAGGATTTTTTTTATAAATTTGGGCCATCGGGCCCTTTAATATAAAGTTCCTTTAAATTTGGAAATTCTATTAGTTAAAACTAAAGCATGGCTGTACTAAGAATTGGAAATTCCCATCATAAGAACTTGGGCTTCTTCTTAGCAGATAATGGTAGTGTGTCACTGAAACCTTCCCCAGAAGCCATTTATGAACAGCTGGTAAATTAAGAAGAGACAATAAAAGAAGATAAAGCAAGTGAAACTGACTACCTGGGAGAAGTTTCTAGTATGAAGAAAGATGGGTGGATGGAGATCACTGGAAGTTGATGCTTCATTGTCTAAAGCATCATCAAATGCATTGTCTAATGCTTCCTAGCCATGCAGCTGCTTGACTGCAAAGTATAGAATTATACCTGTGTAAATGCTTGTAATGCATGATTTACAGTTAGAATAAAAAATTGCTACAAGCTAAACATAGAAGTATCATTTGGAGCCAGGCTCGGTGGCTCAGCCTGTAATCCCACGCCTTTGGGAGGCTGAGGCGAGTGGATTGCCTGAGCCCACGGGTTCGAGATCCGCCTGGGCAACTTGGCGAGACCTCATCTCTACAATAAGTCAAAAAATTCACCGGGCGTGGTAGCGCACGCCTATAATTCCGACTACTCAGAAGGCTGAGGCAGAAGGATTGCCAGAGCCCAGCAGGTCAGGGCTGCGGTGGCCGGGAGCGGCCACTGCACTCCAGTCTGGGCGACAGAGTGAGACTCCAACTCAAAAAAAAAAGAAAAAAGAAAAACAAAAACAAAGACAAAGCTACTTTGATTACAAAATTACGTTAAGAGAATTTGGTTGGCTGAACTTAAATGAAACCTTTACCCCTTATTTAATTATCGGTGGTAAGAAAAGTCATGTGATTTAAGGGTCACTCTTGTGGAGAGGCAAGCTATCAGTTAGCTAGAACCTGCTTAAGAAAACATTGCAACGCCGGGCTCGGTGGTCAGCCTGTAATCCCGCGCCTTTGGGAGGCTGAGGTGAGTGGATTGCCTGAGCCCGCGGGTTCAAGACCCGCCTGGGCAGCAAGACCTCATCTCTACAATAAATCAAAAAATCAGCCGGGCATGGTAGCGCATGCCTGTAATTCTGGCTACTCGGAAGGCTGAGGCGGAAGGATCGCCGGAGCCCAGCAGGTCGAGGCTGCGGTGGCCGGGAGCGGCCACTGCACTCCAGTCTGGGCGACAGAGTGAGACTCCCACTCAAAAAAAAAAAAAAAAAAGAAAACATTGCAGCCTGGCTCAGTGGCTCAGCCTGTAATCCCACGCCTTGGGAGGCTGAGGTGAGTGGATTGCCTGAGCCTGCAGGCTCAAGACCCGCCTAGGCAACTTGGCGAGACCTCATCTCTACAATAAAAAAAAAAAATCAGCCGGGCATGGTAGCGCGTGCCTGTAATTCTGGCTACTCGGATGGCTGAGGCGGAAGGATCGCCGGAGCCCAGCAGGTCGAGGCTGCGGTGGCCGGGAGCAGCCACTGCACTCCAGTATGGGTGATAGAATGAGATTCCAACTCAAAACAAAACCGAAAACATTGCAACAATTTAAATTTGGAGCTACCTTTGCAAGTAATTAATATTCCATAAGCATTCTTAAGTGTAGAAAATAACTTATCACCAATTTGTTGAAAAAGAAAATCCAGGTTCTTTTGTGTATTTTAAGTATGACCCAAACTATAATATGCTTGACATACAGTGAATTTCCCTTGTTCAGTATGGCAACACAGTCTTGAACTTCATGTTTAAACCTTGTCTCGTCTATAAGCCTTGAACTTCATGTTTAAACCCTGTCTTGTCACTAATGGCTTACAAGGCTGTCAGGTGGCAGTGTTTTATACAAATGATACCTCCCTCTTACAAGGTTGTATATTTTTCTAATTTAACACATGTGATGTTCATGTAATCCTTGAAATAAATAAGGTGAAAGAGCAACAGTAAGATGAATGAAACCAGGATATATGAGTTGAGTTAGGGAAGAATAAGCTTTTGTTAGTTTGGTTACTTTCTGCATAGTGACTTGATTGATAGAACAAAAGCAGGACGAGACAAGAGAAAATAAAAATGAGGCTTTGAGTCTATTTATCAGATTAAAGATCACAGGGTAGGAAGTATCCTGCGAAGACAATTGGCTGAGATTTAAGAAAACTTAAAAATGTCCCTTGTATCTACTAATAAACAGACTGGCAAGATATGAAGAAAATGAGACAACTTTAGAAAATGACAAGGGGCAACAGAGATGCTTGAAATCACGGTGCTTGGTTCCTTGCCCCAAGTAAATACACAGTTTCATCTTTTCCTCCTATTATTTCTCTAGTGTGGTTGGGCTTGAGCTGATGTGTCGACAGAAGTGGTGTTGAAATTAGAAGGATGAACCATGACCGGAGTATAGATGGTATTTTACGTAAGCCTCATGGTAACCACAAAGCAAAAGTCAGTAGTAGATACACAAAACAAAAAAGTAACGGATCAAAGCATTCCACTACAGAACATCGTTTAATCACAAAAGGAAGACAGAAAGAAAGGAAGAAAGGAACAAAGGATCTCCAAAAGAACCAGGAAACAATTAACAAAATTGCATTAGTAAGTCTTTACCCACTAATAACTACCTCAAGTATAAGTGAATTAAATTGTCCACTTAAAAGACACAGAGTCACTGAAGGGATTTAAAAACAAATATATAAAATATGACCCAACTATATGCTGCCTACAAGAGACTCACTTTCACTTCACCTTTAGTGACACACTTAGATTGAAAGTGAAGGGATAGAAAAAGACATTCCATGCAAATGGAAACCAAAAGAGATCAAGGGGTAGCTATACTTACATGAGATAAAATAGACTTTAAGTAAAACACTAAAAAGAGACGAGATCTTTAGAGAATTACATGTGGTTAATTCATCAAAAAGATAGTGCGCGCACACACACACATACGCACACACGCACACACACACACTCATGCACCTAAAACTGGAACACTGAAATATATAAAACATTAATAGATCTGAAGGGAGAGATAGACTACAATACAATAATAGAAGGGGACTTCAATACCTCACTTTCCACAATGGACAGATCATACAGACAGAAAATCAATAGGGAAACATTGAACTTTAACTACATTTTAGACTACATATATCTAACAGACATCTACAACATTCTACCCAGCAGCAGTAGAATGCACATTTGTCTCAAGCATACACAGAACATTCTCCAGAATAGATTATATGTTAGCCTATAAAATAAGTCTCAACAAACTTAAGAAGATTGAAACCGTGTCAAGTATCCTTTCTGACCACAATGATCCGAAGCTAAAAATCAGTAGAAGGAATTTTGGAAAATGCAAAACTATGTGGAAATTATGGATCAAGGTACAAATTAAAAGGGAAATTTAAAAATATTGAGACATAGCCGGGCTCGGTGGCTCAGCCTGTAATCCCGCGCCTTTGGGATGCTGAGGTGAGTGGATTGCCTGAGCCCGCGGGTTTGAGACCCGCCTGGGCAGGCGAGACCTCATCTCTACAATAAATCAAAAAATTAGCCGGGCGTGGTAGCACGCGCCTGTAATTCTGGCTACTCGGAAGGCTGAGGCGGGAGGATCGCTGGAGCCCAGCAGGTCGAGGCTGCGGTGGCCAGGAGCAGCCACTGCACTCGAGTTTGGGTGACAGAGTGAGACTCCAACTAAAAAGAAAAAAAAAATTGAGACAAACAAAAATGAAAACACAGCATCCCAAAACTTATGAGGTGAAGCAAAAACAATATTAAGAGGGAAGGTTATAGCAATAGATGCCTACATCAAAAAAGAAAGAAACCAAATAAACAGCCAAATGTTATACTTCAAGGAAAAGGGGGGAAAAAGAACAAACTAAGACCAAAGTTAGTAGGAGGAAGAAAATAATACAGATAAGAGCAGAAATAAATAAGACTAGAAAAATATAGAAAGAAATATGGATACGTAGAAAGAAAAAATATGGAAAGACTAGAAAAATAATAGAAAAGATTTAAAAAACTGATTTCATTTTTTGTAAGAATAAACATAATTGACAGAACTTTAGCTTAGGCTAGGAAAAGAAGAAAGAAGACTCAAATAAATAAAACCAGAAAGAAACGAGGAGACATTACAACTGATACCACAGACATACAAAGAATCATAAGGGACTACCGTAAAGAGTTATATGCCAACAAATTGAATAATGTAGAAGAGATGGATAAATTCCAAGAAACATATAACTGACCAAGAATGAATCATGAAGAAATAGAAAATCTGAAGAAACCAATCACAAGTCAGGAGATTGAACCAGTAATAAAAAATCTCCCATTAAGAATGTTCTGAGACCTGATGGTTTTCCTGCTGAATTCTACTAAACATTTAAAGAATTAATATAAATCCTTTTCGAACTCATCGAAATAAATTGAAGAGGAAGGAGTGTTCCCGAACTCATTTTGTGAGGCCACCATTACTCTGATACCAAAGCCAGATAGGGACACTACAAGGACCAAAAAAAAAAAAAAAAAGTTACAGGCCAATATCCCTGATGAACATAGATGCAAAAATCCTCAACAAAATACTAACTAACTGAATCCAATAGCACATTAAAAGGATCACTCATCATGATCAAGTGGGATTTATCCCTGAGACAGTAGGATGGTTTAACATATGCAAATCAATAAACCACATGAACAGAATGAAAGACAAAAACCATATGGTCATTGAATAGATGAATAAAAAACACTTGACAAAATTCAACATTTTTTCATGATAAAAACTCTCAACAATTTAGGTATAGAAAAAATGTATCTCAACACAAAAAGACAATATATGATAAGCCTACAGCTAACATCATATTCAGTGGTGAAAATGGGACAGTTTTTCCTCTAAGACTGGGAATAAGATGAGGATGCCTAATCTTACTACTTCTATTCAACATAGTGCTGGAAGTCCTAGCCAGAGGAATTCCGCAAGTGAAACAGAATGGAAAGAAAGAAGCTAAAATTGTCTCTATATGCAGATGACACGATCTTATAGAGAGAAAATACTGAAGACCCTACCAAAAAATTATTAGATTAATAAACGAATTCAGTAAAGTTGTAGGAAACAAAATCAACATACAGAAATCAGTAGTGCTTCTCTACACCAACAACCAACTATCCAAAAGAAATCAAGAAAACTGTCTAATTTATAATAGCTACAAAACAAACAAACAACAGCGAAACAGCTAACGTGGAACTCAACGGCTTCTGCAAGAAAATAGAGAGAGAAGCCACAACATCACTCCGTGCTGCTCTGAAAATAGTTCCAAGGAGTCCCTTGCTTGATCAGAGCCAGCAATAGAAATGAGATAGGACTCCAATCAAATAGCCAGTGCATAATTAGGATGCTTTTGTTGCAAGTAATGAATCAAAACTGAGTTTTAAAAGACCTTGAGAGGTATTTGCATGTGGAACTGGAAGAAATACAGTGTGTAGGGTACACTTCAGGGATACTTTGATTGGGCTACCCCAAGATTCAAGAACCTGACTGCTTTCTATGTGTCCATTCCAGCTTCCCTGCTATCAGGGCATGGCTATAGATATTCTAAACTTCACAGCCAAAGAGCAACATGTCTCCCAGATCAGAAAAGGAGAGTGTTTTTTTTGAAAGCCTCAGCAAATCCCCTTCCCTCCAGGGTGGACTGGACCTCACCCAAGACATTGGCTTGCCAGTAGCTGGCCTGGGACACTGCCTAGGGCCAGTGGGAGGAATGCTTTGATGCAGCACGAAGCAGTGATGCCCCCCCATGGCCTCCCCCGAGTCCCCTCCGCCAATCAGTGTCTCCCTCCCCAGCCTTCTCATGTCCCAAGTTCCTTAAGAGTGGAGGCTGTAAGAAGCTGGTGGGATACCAAGTGGCAGACTCTAATTCTGGTAGGGAGGGAGCCCACCCCTACTGCTTGGGGCACATGGGCTAGCCTGGCCCCAGGGCACGGAGGAAGTGGTGTTGGCAGCAGTAGTTGTGCCAGGCGTGGCTGCCCGTAGGTGACAAGAAGTCCCAGAAGCCACAAACAAAGGCCCCAGAACGGAAGGTATGGCCTTCTTTAAGAAAGGGAGAGGGAACCAGGTGCCAGTGTTGGTGTGAGGTCTCTCCCTGTGGTCCCGCTTTCTGGACCCTCACTGGCCCTTCCCAAGACAGGTTTGGTGGCTGTTGTAGCCGAATCCTGAATCCGAGAGACCACCAAAAAGCCAGCTCCGACGCAAATCACACGAGGGTCTTTATTGAGGCTCGAGTCTGGGCTCACAAACTGAAACCGACACAGCGGCTCGAGAATGAGAGCCCTGACCTGGTACAGCAAGTGGTTTATATACACAGTTGCGAGGGAAGGGCTGGGCATGACCAGCTTTTCCTAGGCTTGAGACATTGTTCAATTAGAAGAGTGCATGACGTAGAAAACGAAGTCCACGGACCTTGCATAATTAGTTCTCAATTAGGTCCGCAGTGATGTGGAGGGGGGGCAGGAGTGCTTGAGATTGGTGGGTTCGTTTTTGATTGGCGCCGGCGCGGGTTCGGCTGCCCAGTGATTGACTACTAACGGCTACACTGGCAGAGTGGAGTTAGTTAAGCCATCTGGAATGTTAGATAAGCTGTGGCTTACACGGTCACTGTGACTGTGCATAAATCAGCTCGGGCATACAAGCAGGTTTGAAATAACACAGAGCCCACCAGAAGAGTGGCTGGCGCCAGAGAGCCCACCATAATTCAAGCAAAGGAATGTCCGGGAGGGGCTTATTGCTTAACATTCACACACTGCCAACAGTGGTTGCAGAAGCAGAAGAAGCCGGTTATTTCACTTAACATGGTTACTATGGGACAAACAAAAACTTAATAAAGTTCTAAATACATACACTGTAAATATTCTGTAACTTTACAGTCACGGTTACTACCAGGTGCCTTACATATGCCTAGTCTTACGGGGTTTGAGGTAGGGGTTTATAAAATACAATAAACGTTTCTTTCACAGCAAGTATAGTTCTTTCGAGTCTTTCAGTGGCATGGTGGACCAAGGGCCCATCCTCGCCGCCCACTTGTGGTGGTTAGCACAACTGGGATTACGATGCTCCCCTTCCTGCCACCACCCTTCCCCCACACCGAGAAGGAATGGATCCCAGTTCTGGGAAGCGTCCCCCTGCCCTCCACAAAGGCCTGTCCTCCGGGAGAGGAGACTCCAAGCTCCCTTTGATCATTCATCCTCACCAGGAAAGAACTTTTAGGACATTCTTGATATGGACCCATATATTTGTCTATAAAGTTTGACCACAAGTCTTATACTAACATGTTCTCCACTGATTTTTTTTTTTTTTGAGTTGGAGTCTCACTCTGTCACCCAGACTGGAGTGCAATGGCCGCTCCCGGCCATCACAGCCTCGACCTGCTGGGCTCCGGCGATCCTTCCGCCTCAGCCTTCCGAGTAGCTGGAACTACAGGCACGCGCTACCATGCCCGGCTAATTTTTTGATTTATTGTAGAGATGAGGTCTTGCCGAGTTGTCCAGGCGGGTCTTGAGCCCGCGGGCTCAGGCAATCCACTCACCTCGGCCTCCCAAAGCGCGGGATTACAGGCTGAGCCACCGAGCCTGGCCTACTGATATTTTTAAAAGATGAGATCAAAGTAAGTATAAATAAAAGTTACAATACTTTTTTGGTCACTCCTTTGAACAACGGGATGTCTATGCAAATACCGGACCAGCTCTGGGGACAGCTGCTTGGAGTCACCACACTTGGAGAGCCTTGAGAACAGGAGCTACGGTTTTTATTATGTATTTATTTAATTGTGACAAAATATGCCTAGCGTACAATGTACTATTTTAAACACTTTTTAAATTTTAATCTTTTAGAGAATGTTAACCATTTTTAAGTATACAGCGAGTGGCATTTATATGTCATGCAGCCATCACCTCCATTCATTTCCAGAATTTTCCATTAAGCAATTACCTTTCCCCTTGCCCCAGCTCTGGCAAACACCATTCTATTTTCTAGCTTTATGCATTTGACTGTTCCAGGTACCTCCTATAAGTGGAATCAAACCATATTTGTCCTTTTAGTGTCTGGTGTATTTCGCTGATATCTTCAAGGGTTAACAATGTTATAGCGTGGGTCAGAACTTCCTTCCTAGTGAAGGCTTCACAATATTCCATAGGATGTGTGTGCCACATGCAGATATATTTTGTTCATTAATGAATGATTGTGGAAGTGTGGATTGCTCCCACCTTTTGACTGTTGTGAATAATGCTGCTGTGAACATGGGTATAACAAATGTCTGTTTGAGTCCCTGATTTCAACTGTTTTGGGTATATACCCAGCAGTGACATTGTCGGTTCATCATTCATTTCCATTTTTCAGTGTTTGAGGAGCTGCCTTGCTGTTTTGCGCAGTGGTTGTACTGTTTCCCATTCCTACCAGCGGTGTGCCATCGGGTGCCATGTTGGACTTAGCCTTGCCACTCTGCTCCTGGAAGGGTGCCTGGCAACAGTAGGTGGCACTCAGGAAATGTCTGTGGAGCAAATACACAAGAGAAGAGGAAACACAGCCTCTCGGAAATTTTTCTGTGGGGTCAGGGAGCAAGCTGTGCTGGCTTCTGTAGGGTGAGAGGCTGAGGGTTTGGACCCCCTGATCAGCAGGAAGCTCCCTGAAGGCTGCCTGGGGGACCGGGGCACTGGACCCTGAATAATTTGCTTGTCAGCTAAAATGCCCAAAGGCCACTCCCCTTCTTCAAAGGACGGAGTTATAACATTTTTTTTTTTGAGTCGGAGTCTCATTCTGTCACCCAGATTGGAGTGCAGTGGCCGCTCCCGGCCACTGCAGCCTCAACCCGCTGGGCTCTGGCGATCCTTCCGTCTCAGCCTTCCAAGAAGCTGGAACTAGAGGTCGCGCTACCAGGCCCGGATGGTTTGTTTGTTTATTTTTTATTGTAGAGACAAGGTCTCCCTAAGTTGGCCGGGATGGTCTCGAAACCCGCTGGCTCAGGCAATCCACTCGCCTCGGCCTCTCAAAAATGCTGGGATGACAGGCTGAGCCACCGAGCCTGGCCCGAGCTATAACTTTTTAAACTATTTTAGCCCTTGAAAGTGACTGACAATATGAATTCCTTGATAAAAAAAAATCTCAGACTTTCTATTTTCGTCCTTTTGTAAAAAGGACACTTGACGGGTCTGGTCTCCCTATTCCTCATCTTTCAGTTCTCCAGTAGAAGGCTGTTTTCTGTGCTTAAAAATAGGGCTGTTATTGTATTGGGATTTTAACTGCAGGGTGAGGAACGCAGAGAACACCCTGGGCCAGTGCAGACAGGAGGGTCAGGGAAACAGAAGCCGGGGAAGAGAAAGTGCGCTAGAAACCCAAGGAGGGAGTGCTTTGTGATCAGCTGGGCAGGGAGGGAAAGGTGAATGGTGGCCTGTTTCCCCTCCTGAAGGGGCTGGCAGAGAACACAGGACAGAACGGGCAGTGCAACTGAGATTGGAGAGCCACAGGGAGGAGAACCCAGGGAGGAAGCAGAATCGCACAGTGCGGTGGCCTCGTCCCAAACCTGGGGTGCCTGGACACAGGAAGTGGAGAAAGGGGATCTTGTGCACCAGACACAGACCCTAGACAGACTTGCCCAGCAGGCCTCGCCTTCCTGGATTGCTCAGCAGAAAAAACAAAAACTGCTGCCTTTCCTTTGTCTACCTGGGTCGATAGAGGCCTCTTTGGTGGTGAATGTGCCTGTATAGAATCAATATAGGGACAGGGCACAGTGAGGGGATTGCCTGAGCCCACAGGTTCGAGAACAGCCTGGGCAACTTGGCAAGATCTCATCTCTACAATAAAATAAAAAAATAAAAATTAGTTGGGCATGGTAGCCCATGCCTGTAGTTCCAGCTACGTGGAAGGCTGAGGCGGAAGGATCGCCAGAGCCCAGCGGGTCGATGCTGGGGTGGCCATGAGCGTGCATGCCACTGCACTCCAGCCTGGGCGACAGAGTGAGACCCCAACTCAAAAAATAAGTAAAATGATAATGATAATGATAATAATAATTAAGAAGAATCACCTGAGCCCAGGAGTTCAAGACCAGCTGGGGCAACACAGCGAGACCCAGTCTCTACAATAAATCAAGGAATTAGCCAGGAGTAATGGTGATGCCCATTGTCCTGGTGACTGGGGAGATCGAGGTGAAAGGATTGCCTGAGCCCACGGATTCAGCCTGGGCAACATGGGGAGAACTCGTCTCTACAATAAATCAAACATTAGCCGGGTGTGGGAGCGAATGCCTGCAGTTCCGGCTACTTGGAAAGCTGAGGCAGAAGGATCTCCAGAGCCCAGCAGGTCGGTGCTGGGGTGGCAGTGAGTGTGCCACTGCACTCCAGCCTGGCTGACGGAGTGAGACTCCAACTCAAAAAAAAAAAAAAAAAAAAATCTTCTACAGCTTTTACATTGTGGCCCTAGAAGCGACCTAAGCCCTAAACAGCTGTAGCTAAGGTTAGAATGTAACAAATGTCAGTCTTGCTTGGTGGCTCAGCCTGTAATCTCGTACCTTTGGGAGGCTGAGGTGAGTAGATTGTCTGAGCCCGTGGCTTCGAGACCCGCCTGGGCAGGTGAGACCTCATCTCTACAATAAATCAAAAAAAAAAAAAATCAGCCAGGCATGGTAGCGCATGCCTGTAATTTTGGCTACTTGGGAGGCTGAAGCGGAAGGATCGCCGGAGCCCAGCAGGTCGAGGCTGTGGTGGCCGGGAGCGGCCACTGCACTCCAGTCTGGGCGACAGGGTGAGACTCCGACGCAACAACAACAAAAAAGAATGTAACAAATGTGTTGCGTGTAAGTTTGTTTTCACTCCAATAGAGGTCAGTTGATTATCTGACCTCTGGGGAAAGGGGATAAACATATTCTCCCTTAAACAATGGGCTGAATACTGCATAAATAACAAAGCAGAGGCTGAAGAACATAAGTGGCTCCAATCTCCAGGGACTCCACCTCCTGCATACCTTCCTCCTAAACTACCTCCATAATGGCTCACTGCCCAGGCGCAAGTAGCTGATTGTTACTTGGGCCAGTGCAGACCGGGGGATCAGGGAAACAGAAGCCATTAAAGAAGGTTTTTTGTTTTTGGAGTCTCACTCTGTTGCCCAGACTGGAGTGCAGTGGCCGCTGCAGGCCACGGCAGCCTCGACCTGCTGGGCTCCGGCGATCCTTCCGCCTCAGCCTTCCGAGTAGCTGGAACTACAGGCGCGCGCTACCACGCCCGGCTAGTTTTTGACTTGCTTTATAGATCACATCTCTTGTAAAACCTAAGAATGTTTTTGAGACATTTTTCAGACTCTGATGTAAGAGCAGCTGCGTTCAGGCCCAGAACACACACCAGGAAGCTGTCTCCACGGGTCCTGTGACACCCCTTTCAGAAATTGGCTCTGGGACATGGAGGCTATTTGACACCCCATCAGCCAATCAGCAGCCCCTAGCAGCCTGACTGCCAGATTCCCTTTAAAAACCCTAGGCTCTGAATTCTCAAGGAAGGAGGATTTGAGAAATATTTCCCATCTTCCTCGCCCAGCTGCTTTGCATCACTAGGCCATTTCTCCACCGTGATATGTGTGTCGGTCTTGGATTTTCTGGGCAGTGGGCATAAGAAACCCTTAGACCATGGCACCAGGAGGAGTTGGGGGAAGTCCAAGTGAACAGGTAATCACTAGGCATCCTTCCTGGGTTTCCTAGTGGGGCATGAGATGAACTCAAACGCAGCATAGAAATGGAACCCTACTCTGAAGAGATGTGCATTCTGCTAAAGAATATCCAGACTGTTCAATAAAAACCTGTTGCCCCAATGCTGGGACAATCTTACAATGCCGGATGAGTTCAGGCGGCATTTACTGTACCCTGCCTTGTGGTAGGATGGGGCTTGGACAGAGGCTTAAGGTACCCGGTGCTTGTGAGCTTTAGAGAAGGAACAGCAGAGGAAAACTTTGCCAAGCAGTCAGTTCCTTTTGCTGTGCTGAACCGTGATGCCCACTTGGGTGAGTGCTGCTTGGCCTATGTTTAGATACTGCCTTTACCTCATACTCTTTGGGTATTTGTATAAAAACATGTTGGTGGTATTTTCTCAGGTTGTCCCTCCTTTGAGGACAGTTTGCAATCAGGGGGAAGCCTATGGCCTTACATTCAGCCTCTCTGTGGCCTGCAACCATGCCCGAGTGGTGGCCGTCCGAAAGAGGGGAGATGACCTTCAGACCAGAAATCAAGCCAGGCTGTGCAGAGTTACTGGGCCGCTGAGTCACACCAGGTACCCTGAATGCTGCCTGGCACGACAGAGTCCCTGACTCAGGGACTTTGGCAATATCCTTACTCGCAGAAATTGGTTCTTATTCATATATGTGAATGTATTCGTTGTCATGCAATCACTTAACACATGTTTATTGGGATTCTATTATGAACAAGGCACTGAGCTGGCCGTTGAAGAGCAGAGGCAGAGAGTCTGATACTCATTCCATGAATCCCTAGAATTCAAGGTCAAGTGCGGAATGGGCTGCTTGATGGGAGTCAGATTGTGGGGAGATAGCATAGGTGAGTTGGAATTGGCTTCAGTCCTGGTGACTCTCAGAGCAGAGCCTGAGAAAGTCCTTGCTGCTGTAGTGGAACCATAACCAGGAACAGGAGGGAGTGAGAAATGGGAGGCCATGAAACTGGGAAGGTGGAAAGTTAAAAACAAGAGTGCTCTAGGGCTGGCCATCCCTAGGGTGACAAGCATTCCCTCTAAGGGCCCTTGAGAAGAGCCCTAGGACGTGCATCTTCAGCCTGTCCTCTGGGAACCCATCAAACATTGTCCTCACTCTGCTGGTGATGCTACTGGTGGCTCTGCACAAAGCTGTCCAAAGCCTGCACAGAATGAGCCAGAAATGGGGTGGAGGAGATTGGATGGCACCCCAAGAGATGACCCACTCAGCCTCAAAGGGCTCCATGTATAGGCCTAGGCACCATGTGTATTTGTAACAGAAACCCGTTCTTCTACAGTGATTGCTAAGGATGTCTAATCCCTGTGAATCCTTCTTTTAGGATTATATCTCCCAGTACCCATATTCTTTTTTTTATTTTGAAGATGTGGGGTAATTCAGGGTTAGGTATATAAATGTTCATGATGCAAATATCCTTGTTGATGAGGGGTGCCTCTCTTTCCCCTGGCAGTTTCCCTCAACTGCCAATCCCACCCCCCTCCCATGGCAGTTTCCCATTACTGCCAATCCCTTTCTTATAGTATTATGATAATTGTTCAAGGTCCATTTATGAGTGAGAACATATGGTACTCTGTTCTTTGTTTCTGTGGTAGATCACTGAGTATGATCTATTCTAAATTCATCCAAGTTGCTGCAAAGTCCATATGTTTGTCCTTCTCTATGGCTCTAATATTCCGTTGTGTATATGTACCATTTTTAAAAATCCAGTCCAGCTTCGATGGGCAGCATGGTTGACTCCGTGTTTTTGCTGTTGTGAATAGAGCTGCAAGAGACATGCGTGCGCAGGTATCTTTTTGGTAGAACAACTTGAGTTCCTCCGGGTATATTCCCAACAGGGGGATTGCTGGGTCATATGGAAGGTCAAATTCTAGTTCTTTCAGAAATCGCCACACTGTCTTCCAAAGAGGTTGCCCTAGTTTGCATTCCCACCAGCAGTGTAGAAGCATTCCTTTTTCTCTGCATCCTTGTTTGTTTTATGAATGATGGCCATTCTTAATAAGTGCTCATATTCTTAACATCTTTTTATACCCCCACCCCCCGCCATTCAGTCATATTTCAGACAGTGAAGAGAAAGAAGAAAAAGAGAGATGGAGACAGTGAGCCAGGGAGGTAGGGAGGCAGGAGCACATATGGAAACCCCACCATGCATGAGACCATGCCCTACTCTCTGAAAGTTTACATCTCAAGGGGCAAGAGAGAGACCGGAGATAACAGGAATCGATCCACATGTCAGGGTAGGGCGGAACATAAAGAATAACTGAGCAGGGTAAGGGAATCACAGGTGGCATTTAGCCATGAAAAGTTCCTTTGGGAAGATGGTGTTGGAGTCAGGAAGCTAGTGAAGTGAAGGACAGAGTTGGAGTTGAGTAGAGATCTAGGGGAGGGAGACCAGGTGGGAGCATGACTGGCAAAACCCAAGTGCAAGTTCAATGTTCATGGAATTATCTGGATGCACTCTTCTAGAATATTCTGTGAGAGCAGGGCATTCTGTTTTGTTCTTGGTCATAGCCCTGTCTTTATCCTGGGACTCAGCACTTGGCAATGCTTATTGAGTGGGTAAATACATGAACTTGTCCACTCTTGCACCCGACACTGTTCCTTGAGTAGAAATCCTGCTTTCCTGTAGCATATCAAAGCCAAAGAATATGCATGCGCTGGATTCCATGCTAATGAGCTGGCTCATCTTTGAGGTTTTTCTGATTTCTTTGGGATTTTGTAGGGTCTTGGAGAATGGTCAGGAAGCCAGTGGAAGAGATTCTGCCCTTCCGTCTGAACCCTGGCTTTACCACTGACCAATATATGTCACGGGAGCCTCACCTACTTGTCTGCAAAATGAGAATAATAATTGCATCTTCACACTAAATAATTGCATTTTCCCCCCTTACCTCTAATTTCATACTAAAATTTTTAAGAAATATACTTTTAGAGAACTAAAAATGCAACTTGAATAGCAAGGAATAGAATCAACAGAGAACACCCAAGACAGCGATTTGGACAGATGGAAACAAATCAGTGTGTTTTGGAATTCCTCAGGTAAGGGCACATGCTGAAGTTTTAGACTAAAGTCATTGGATCTTAAAAAATGAGAAATAAGCATTCTGGAGCAAGAAGGTGAGTAGAGAAAGAGGCCATGACATCTCAAAGGAATAAGGAAAGATAAAGGAATAGAGTAGAAAGTGAAGAACAGGTGAGATGTCATGATCAGAATTGCTGAGAGCCAGTTAGAGCTTCCCAAACCCACCCACTCTACTCACATGTCTGGAGATTCTGATTCAGGGACCAGGTTGGGCTGGAAGTACAAATTTTTAGAAGCACCCAGTAATTCCGATGCAAAAGTAGGCTTGGTAGACCCTGGGCTGAACCACTCTGCTGTGGTCAGAGCCAATTGTGACTGTGGAGTTAGCTCACTACTTCACCAGCTGGTTTCATTTCAGGGAGTGGCTAACTTTTTCTGTCAAGGGCTAAATAGTAATATTTTAGGCTCTGGAGGCCATAAAGTCTGTGTCACAACTATTTAATTCTGCCATACTATGACGAGTAATGTCACCATTGACAATATGTACACAAATGGGCATGTGTTGATAAAACTTTATTTACAAAACAGGCAGGGGGCTACATTTGGCCTGCAGACCAGACCATGATTTGCAGACGCCTGGTTTCAATCATTGCTAGATATCCAGGGCTGATAGAATATTCTTACTGATATTTATATGAAATGTCCCAAAAGGTAAATTATACTGAGCCTATTTCATGTTCATGAAACACACATGGGCTGCAACATGTCTTTATTTACAGATATGTTTTGCGTGTGCATCTATGTCTGCATATATATATATTTATATATAGGTATGTGTATATGCATATATATTTTAAATGAAATTTTATTTCTCTTTATCTTCCTTTTACTGCAGGAATTGTTAAAGACATAATCATTTACGTGGAACTGGTTTTTATAATGCTGTTTGAGAAATCAGGGTTCTGAGTATGGCAGTTTTTGGTCTTGGGGTGTGGAGGTGATCCCATTAGACATGTGTGCCCCTCCACCCCACAGTGTTGAAGAGAATCTCAGGGTTCTCCTCTTGGTACCAAACAAGTGGATCCTTTGGGGCAAGGGTTTCCAACCCTGGGGCCACAGAACAGTAGTGGTCCGTGGTCTATTAGGAACCGGGCTGCCCCAGCAGGAAGTGAGTAGTGGTGAGCAAGTGAAGTTCCCCGTTGTTCGCATTATCGCCTGAGCTCCACCTCCTGTCAGATCAGCACTGAGAAGCCTGTTTCCATTTCCAGCATCCTATCTTTGCAGGGTTTTCTGCAGCGATAGCCACCAAAATGAGATTACAGAGTATACTGGACATAAGCAACACACTTTGGGCGTCACTGTCTCCCATCCCCTTCAGATGGGACCATCTAGTTGCAGGAAAACAAACTCAGGGCTTCCATGGAGTCTGCATTGTGGTGAGTTGTATAATCATTTTATTGCATATTAAATGTCATCATAATAGTAGAAATAAAAGTGCACAATAAATGTAATGCACTCGAATCATCTTGAGACCCCTCCCCCTCCTGCACCTGTCTGTGCAAAAATTGTCTTCCATGAATCCAGTCCTTGATGCCAAAAGGTTGGGGACTGATAATTCAGGGGCTTAAGAGAAACCTCACCCCAGCAGGACTAGGACATATGCAGGGACTGGCTAACAGGGGCATGTAGGCCATTTTCTCTAAGTCAGGGCTCACCTGCCCAGGTGGCCACCACTCTGTACTGTGGTTGAGGGTTTGGTTGCTACCCAAGTGGTCCCCACTTACAGTCCACGTAGGAGGAAGAGATAAGGGTTGGGTGAGTTCAGGAGCAATGTGTGCTGTGCTATGTGCTGTGTGCTGATGCCAGGTCTGCTGTTCTCCCTGGAGCTTGGGTATTTTTCTGGCAACGATTGCATTTTAGAAATGTGTTCAGCACAACACATTGAAAAAGAAATTCACCCAAGTGAGAAAACATGGCTGAGAGTGACCGTGAATGTGTCTGTGCCGAGTCATGTGCGAAATGTAGCATGTCCATCTTCAGGCCATAGCGATAGGTTCCTATCCTTTCCTTCCACAGTCTGGCCTGCAGCAAAGGAGCCGCCCTTGGTGTTTGGACAGGAGAACTCACCACTGTCTTTCACGAGAGGTCAGTGACAGGTAGCAGGCACTCTAGATTTTCCTTCTGTGCAAAATTGCTCCAGGACCTAAGTAGCAAATTGAGTCTGATGGGCTCTTAAAACTTCAGCCACAGTCTTTACCCCTGTCCCCTGCTTGCCAGTCTATATGCTTAAAATCAAATAGAGTTTTTAACAAAGTCATTGGCTTTCTTTATTCAAAATTTATTGGAGACATTGGAAGGAGACTATGAAAATGCTATTTGTTGTCTTCAGATAGCTCACTCCTTCCAGTGAGTCTGGAGGAGGGATATATGTTTTCTCCTTGCCTGTGGTTGCTTTGGCTTTCAGCAGTGTTAGCAATGGCTTTGAATATTTAATTGGAGCAGTTGGCATGGAGCTGAACACCCTGTGGGTGCTAAATAAATGATTATTGATTGCTTGCAAAAAGGGGTAGAGAATGAATATTGTGGATAAATGTGGCAATATTGTTTGTGCTTTGCTCCAGTTTTCTCCTGTGTTTTGTCACTTCCTCTTGGAATGTTGGGGGAAATATCAAATTATCACAGTTTCCAAATATTCTATAAAGAAGTAGAAAAAGTTTTTCACTTAGAGAACAGAAAAAGGCATACATATGTGATAATTGATACTTTTTATTTTCATCCATCCGTTGAGCAAATATTTGTGGGACACTTCTAACTCATTACTAAAATGATTATTCTTTTTCTATCACATCAATGCTATCACCCAGCACAGCTGAGAAATTTGACAAGGAAATAGAATTCATCAAGCTAGCTTGCATCCTCTTCCTAACTTGGTTAAAAGGTCCAGGATCCCTTAATGGGCCAAATTATTCTCAGTTCTTTTGTTTTATTCTAGCATCCCAGCGGTTGGTGACTAACAAGAGGAGAAATATATTGCATCGGTCTGATGTCAGACAGCCCTGTAAATTTCGCACATCTGTTTTAAAAAGGATGATTGTTTAGATGCGCTTGCAGTAAGCATTGTGCCTTGGAGAAAGGAGAAAAACTTCAGCACCCACCTGATGAGTGAAGCGCCCATAAATAAAAGTGTCATTTCCCCCCCGTAAGGGAAACTAAATTATGAATTCAGAAATTCATAGTCATCTGTTTTTATTGTTGCCTAATGCTTTTTAGATCTGCACAGGCCCTGCAGAAAATCAGCTCTGAAATTCTGCATAATTAGGACATCTTTCATAGTCGTAAATGCTAATCTCATTGGAGAACAGATTAAGAATTCACAGGCATGATTTCTGGCATCAGGTACCTGCAGTTTCTTTTCTTTTTGAATAATTCATTATTTAAATACTTCAATGCATATCCTATACAGCCCTGCATATTGAATCAGGGGCAAGGGAGAAGTAAGAGATTAATTTCCCGTATATTTCAACACTAAACACATTCAGAGCTCGTTTATGTTGATTTGGTGTCATTGGATTGCAATTGCTAACAATGTTACAGTTTTAGTTAGTCACCCCAGGGACCAATTTAGGGAAATTAAATAGGATCTTCTGCAGGACATTAATAAGGTCAGAGATCTGACTTTTATAGTAGTTGACTGAGTTATTTGCTTTAAGAAAAAAACAGCAAAGGATTCAGGAGGTCGTTTTCCATAGAGAGTGATGATTATTTGCAGTAAATATGGCTTCAGTTAATGCTTTTTCGTTCTTGGCTGTGAATGCTTCATGACAAAATGTATGAGCAGAAAGTGGAAAGCAATGCCCTACAACTGACTTTTGCCCATGCAGTGCTCACCACAAGGGTTCAGCAGTCAACCAGCCATCGCTCAAGACTTGATGCCATGTCCCTTCTTCTGTGAGTGTTTCTTAGGGTCCCCATCACATTGGTGGAAACGCTTTCATTGGAAGCTTTCATTGTGCTTTGAGTAACTGCCTGTCAAGGCATCTGTCCCACTGCTGAATAGCGAACTCCCTTTCATCTCTTCATGGCTGGTGCCTTGTATAGCACCTGGCTCAGAAGCACTTTACAACTGTTTGTTTAATAAATGAATGTATTTGGAAAGATTAACCCGAACTGTGTTGGTTGCAAGTAACAGAAACCCAAGTCAAACAGATGAAGCCTAAAAGGGAAAGCATTATAACAATACTAGGGTCTCTCATTGAACCAGAATATGAGTGGGTCAGGTCCCCAGGTTCCATAACCATTCAGATACTCCCATTTCTGGCCTCGGTGTCTCTCTGACAGTTTCTGCTTGTACCAGCCATGCTTGAAATGTTCTATTGGACAACCTCAGCTACCCATTCATGCTGGGACTAAGGCTTTCCAGGATGGATACTGACTGGTCTCATGTGGGCTAGGTGTGCACCCCTTGGGCAATCAACTGAAACCCAGTATGAAGTTTCTTTGGGCTTATCATAGCTCGGGCTGCCATAACAAAATACCACAGACTGGGGTGGCGTAAATAACAGAAATATATTTTCTTGCCGTTTTGAAGGCTGGAAATCTGGGATCAGGATGCCCTGAGGGTTAGGTTTCCTGTAAGGCCTTTCTTCCTGGCTTGCACTCAGCCACATTCTCACTGTGTCCTTGTGTGGTCTTTCCTCTGTGCTTGAGAAAAGGAGGGTGGAGGAGAGAGAGATCTCTGTTCCTCTTCTCATAAAGTCACTAACCCTCTTATGAGTGCTCTACCCTCATGACCTGATTTAACCCTAATTACTCACCAAAAGGTCCCTCTCATAAACCATCACATTGGGATTAGGGCTTCAATATATAAATTTGAAGGCACCCCCATATTCAGACCATATCAAAAATAGGCTCTGATGGGTCCCAGGACCAGTCAACAAGGTCGAGACAAGGTGCTCTTGTAGGACAGGTCATATCCCATGGGGACCATGTAGGTGGGTTTGGGGCAGACCCCGGGGGAAAAGTTCTCAAAGGAACAAGGCTTTGAGCAACTGAAAGAGCTGAAGTTTCCTGGTCAATATGCATGAACTCACCGGCATGGCATTGGCTGACATTGTCATTCTTTTGTGACTGCAGATGCAAGTGACTTTCTGTCCTTTGGGTGAAAACTAGCTTAATCTGTGCTTGTGTCTGGTTCTTCCTCCTTCTGCTATTTTGTTGGCATCTTGTGTTAAAAAAAATCTGCATTTGTATAGTTTAAAAATATATATAGTGTATAACACAGCTTAACATACAATAACCACCTAACACAATGGTCACAACAATCTGCTCTGGGGGATACTAACTCCATTTCTCATTTGGGAAAATCAGGGTTGGTCACCTGTCCCAGTTCTGGGCACCGCTGCGTGGCAGAGGGAGTCCTGGAAATAGGATATTAGGATGTCCATATCAGTTCAAGTTGCTCTTTATAATTGTCCTTTCTTGGTAATAAAACGATGTGTCTGTCACTTTACCATGTTTAGAGTCTTTGCCCTTTGGGGTGACGACAGCTGGTGTCTGTCAAGCAGGTGACTGGTGCCAGGCTCTGTCCCAAGCCCATGACTAGGGCCAGCTGCTTCAATCTCCGCAGGAACCCATTGGAGAAGGCACCATTGTTATTGTATTAGCAGAATAGGGAAACTGAGGCAAGGGTAGGACTGTACTGCAGTTTGCCTGAGGTTGGAGGGCCAGCACTGTGAGTGCCAGAGGGAACCAAGGTCTTATGACTTGGAGACTGTCCTTCCAGACAGCACTGTGGCTGGATTGTGGGGAACGTGGCCCTGTCAGGCATGAGGGTGATGGTTCCCAGGTCAGATGGAAGGACATGAGCCCTTCTACCCCAGCCAGCTCTCCCTTGGTGGTCCAGACTGGAAGGGTCCTCTGTCTGCAGAGCCCTCTCCCTTTTACCTTTCCTGGGGAGGGCCTCCCCTGGGTGGGAGGAACTGTTCTCTGCTGAACTATGTCTGCACATGGTCCGAACTGATAACCTCCTAAATCCAGAGGTGTCAGAGCAGCGGGGGACTTGCGGATAAAGGGCATCGAAGCCAGAGGGGAGGGGGCTTGTCTGCTATCACTTGTGAGTTTATCTCAGGCCTTATCTGCAAACCCATCTCTGACTGTCCATCCTGTGCTCTTTCCAGCCTTCTGATCTCTCAGCCAAGCTTCCCGCCCTCTGGGCCTCTCATTTCCTTCTCTATATAATGAGGGGCTGAATCTGACAGTCCCAAGGCTTATTATCCAGTCATATTAACCGGGAATTCTAAAGACTTGCTTAAGGCCACACCACTGTTTTCTCTTGTGGCCACATTGGCCAGGTAAAGTCCAGTTACCGGCTATGTCGAGGGAGAGAGAAAAATCTCCCACGGCCTTGGTGATCTCTGGAATCTCCGTAATCATCACAGGCCGGAGCTGCCTGTAACAAGCGCTCTCACTAGCAGCCGGTCAACCTTCAGCAAACCTCTTCAGGCTGGTCTTAGAGAGCTGATGGGCAGTCCTGGTGGCCTCTATGTGGCCCAGCTGTCGTAGTGCTGTAGTGGTAGCAGAAGAGACTTCACTATTGGTTACCAGCCCTGCAGGATCTGCTGGACAGGAACAGAAAAATGTATACATATGAGATAATTGGTTCACTTTCTTTTTCATTCATTCATTGAACCAATGATGAGCACCAGGGGGAGACAGCTCAAATGGTGACTTTAGGGGCACAGAGAATGGTCTTCACAGCTCCCAAACAGGCAAGAAGATTCCCTCTTTCCTTGATGTTGCTGTTTAATTTTATTTTTTGTTGCCCACATTTCTTCTCTGGCTTTCTTTATCACGGAGCTTCCAAAACCAAGATGGCGCACCATGGTGTAGCTCCTTGGGGAGGTTTCCAGCGTGACCATCAGGTTTGAATACACCATGGCTGCCATCAATTGGGTCTTGTCGTTCTCACTGATATCCTTGGGAGAAGAAGATTTGGCAGTGTTCTGCTGAAGAAATAGTGACTTCCACCAGCTTTCAGCTTCAACGTTTCTGTTGCCTCCCAAGGTAGAGGTTTGGCATCCACCCCCCTCCCCCCAAGTCCTAGTCCTGCTGAGTGTGTTTTGCAAAGCTTCGACCTACAGCAGGAAGGAGCCTGGTTCTGGGCTAGGGACTGCAGCACTGTTTCCAAGACAGTTATTTGGAAGCCCTCCTTCATTTAGCCTGCCCGATAGCTTTCAATGTGCAGCAGGTAAATTAATTATTCAAGGGGGTATCTTTGCCGAAAGCCAAGGGGAAGTCACCTGTGGAGAAGAGTTATGTGTCTGGATTTAGAACACAGCCATGGTGCTTGTTATCTGCTTCCTCCTGGTGCACATCCTTGAACCAAGGCTTGTCATTTTCACCTTGAAATTACTAGGTTAATGGAAATGGCACCAAAACATGAAATAAAAAAAAGTGAGGAGTGTATCATGGATATGCATTTTTAAGTGATTTGAAACTCAGAATCCGATCATCATTAGCATCACGTAAAATCTCCACTAAATTATATGTGTAGAGAGAGCCCTGTGTAAAACCACTTAGACAGAAAAGGTATGGCTGCACTTGGAAAATGATGTCTAACACGACTCTATTACACGCTATTGTTTTCTCACTGTTCTGCTCTCTAGGTCCTAACAATAACCCTGTGTGTGGCGGGTAGATTATTTTCATTCCAATTTTCCTCATGGGAACCTGAGAATCAGGGTGGTGACGGGCCTTCCTGTGGTTGACCCAGGACCAGAGCCCTCATATAGGCCAGTGTCCTTTCCCTGCTCATGTGACATACTGTTTTCCTGATGCCTGCTTGCGGCTGTCACTTTGGCGACGAGAGTTCTCTTTTTCACTTGACTATGTTTCTCTTCTCCAAGGCTGAGGGCACCCTTTGTGCTGGTAGGCAGTCTGTATTTGTTCCTTTCAGTCCTGGAAAGTAAAAGCAGGGATTCTAAAGAGCAACCGTTTTTCCTCCTGGTTCTTTTGTAGAGAGCCCTGTAAATAATTTATTTGGATGTGAGGGGCTAGAGCCTGAAAAACATATTGAATCTCTTAGTAACCAGGCAAATTCTGTATCCCAAAGCTTCAATGCGCTGGGAAAGAGAAATGTTTCTTTGGAATGAGAGAAGACTTTGAGTGACCCAAGAGCTCCAGCGTGAAGCTGGAGACAGACAGACCACAGCAAGGAGTTTTGTTTTTTATGGCATGCAAAGGTCACCCTCGAAGGTTCCACATCCACGTCACGATTGCCACCGGGATTTTGAAACGACTAGCTCTGGAGCTGGAAAACATGGGGAACAGCTCCGAGCTGGGGCACTTCCCAAGTCCCTCCTGCTGCACTCAATACCTGGGTGAAACAAAGAAAATTGTGTTTGCCAGGATCGCTAGCTGAAGTCACAAGATTCCGAGTATCATGCAGCACTCTGGAATTCCTACAAAAACTCATCAGAAGGGGTTTGCTGCCAGCTGCGCGGAAACGGCCGTGCATCAAACTTTTCAGATAAAAACGTTTAGTACAGAGTTGAAAAACCATGTAATGGTCATGGATTTTGTGAAGAGTAACTGGTTTCCCTCCCAGAGAAGAGCCAAAGTTTGTATCATCCATATGTGTCAAGGCTTGAAGACGGCTGAGCAGACAGCCAGCAGATATGAGGTACGGCGGAGCCTGGGTGGGTGAGTGGGTACACATTCAGCCCAGGGAGAGATGAAGGTGTCCGTCATCAGACAGACAGTTCTGATATTTTATCCTGGTCTCATAAATTGATCACATCTGTTTATAGACTTTCCCAGGGGGTTTGGAAAAGAGGTTTCCATTTCTTTATTTGTTTTTGAAGCATAGGAGATAAGGGAGGCATATTGGATGAATCTAATTTACACATGACATGTCTGCACTTAAAGGCATTTAAGAGTGCCCCAAAGGTGACTAAGTTGGATCATTTGTATCCACTGTCCACGGTTAGAAACTACAGTGTATTTCTGCGAGTTAAATATTGGTAGCTGTGTAAGTTGGCAGTTGTCTGTCTTTAAAAGCAAACATCTATTTGTTTCTTGATGTGTTGTGCAGGAAAACATCTGTGACTTGTCTTAATTGTGTTAAAACAGAATGATTTCAGTTAAGCCAGTAAGAATGGTCTTTTATTTTTTGAGAGTGAGCTGTAATTTTTTAGTAGACACAACTTTGTGGGACCAAAAGGAGAACTTTGGAGATTTAAAATGTCAGACTGAGATAAACACATTACTCTGAAGCATATTTGTATTCTGCCAGTAGCATCAGCCGCAAGCAGTTATCTTTTGCAGAATGTAAACATGCATGAAATCTGATCACCTCTTTATTGTACATGGAATAAATTATGAACGACATTGTAATTGACTTCCATATAGCTCACTTACCCATCTCTTTTGAAAGATGTAACTTGCAAATTGCTAATGCCTTATGAAAAGGTAACCGTTCTGAATGCTGATACTGTTATTAGGAAAGCCTTCCCATGAATGCTGGCAAATATTCCAGGTCTTTTGTTCCCCAGGCTGGGTAGATGGAAGGCAGCACAATGTGGCAGGAACAGGTTTTGCAAGGTTCAAAGCTGGCTTCTTCCAGTTCCAGCCCCAGAGTGTAAATTTCCATGTTCACAACAGAGATGTAAAGGCCACAGAAATAATGGTGTTAATTAAATTCTGTAATCGTCGTTCATTACTTCATTGCCCAATCAACCAGAGCAAAAGGTGTGCAATTAGAATATAATTGAAAGAAATCAGAGATGTTATTATTCACAAGTAATTAATCAGATGGGGACAGAATTTTACCATTGTACAATTTTCACTGAGGTTATTTTCCAGTCCTCCAGAGAGAGAAAAAAACTTGTTGAGTTATATTATCATTTTACAAAAGTGATCATAGTTTTATTTTAAACCCCATGTAGCAAACAGAAGATCTTGCGTGCCCGTGTTTTTCATGCATAAAATTTTATTTATTTCTGAAGCCACACTGAAGATAACAATGCGGAAACAAAAGTCCATCTTCATAGCAAGTTGTAAACATCTTCAAATATACCGAGAATCACAGCTACATTTTTTTCATGGTTCAACCCCCCCACTACTATTTACGACCTACAATGGAGTCACCAGTGTTAAAACGAGTGTCAGACCTCTCCCCACAGCAATCCGTATGATGGGCTAGATGCTCTGCGCTGAGTCTGTGACTCCAAAAGTGGTCCAGGCAGGGCAAAACTTCCTCCACACAAGGGCAGGCCAAGTGTGAAAACCATCAGATAAGATCTGTACTTCCGGTTCCTCTGAATTTCAAGCTCTGCTTTTTTTTTTTTTTTCCAGAATCTAAAATATTCCACATCCGCTGAACTTTTCTTCATATTATTCCCACTCGTGCATGTCGGCACCATTTAGATTAGGAAATTTAGGAAGAAACTCAATTTCCCAAGCGGAACTGACGAGAGAGCCCAATTTTGTCGCTCCAAGGCTGTCAGTTAACCTGCCGCCAGGCTTTGACCATAAAGTACCCAATGGAGTGACAAATGTGCATGACTGGGATGACCTCTCAATGCACAAAGGTGCCGGATTAAAGAAACTGTCTGGTTCTCCAGTAAAAGTGAGTTTTGGAGATTTTGTTTCTGTAAAAACCTTATGAATTTCAAGTTCTGCCCACGAGGACCTGCAATTCTGCTTGACTTTTTTGAGTGTAAATTCCACAGACTGGGATTTTTCTAAAAACACGGATTTAGTCCTGACCTGTGATAACAGTTAGAGAAGCCATCTCCCACCTGGGACAAGCAGTGACCCAGAATAGTGCCAACGGAGAGATAATCAAGTCACATTTATTCCCTTACTCAGACTACATTTTCTGTGTGTGTGTGTGTGTTTGTGTGTGTGTTTGTTGGAGTCTCACTCTGTCGCCCAAACCGGAGTGCAGTGGCCGCTCCCGGCCACCGCAGCCTCGACCTGCTGGGCTCCGGCGATCCTTCCGCCTCAGCCTTCCGAGTAGCTGGAACTATAGGCGCCCGCTACCATGCCCGGCTAATTTTTGATTTATTGTAGAGATGAGGTCTCCCCAAGTTGCCCAGGCGGGTCTTGAACCCGTGGGCTCAGGTAATCCACCTACCTCGGCCTCCCAAAGCGCGGGATTCCAGGCTGAGCCACTGAGCCTGGCCTGGACTACATTTTCATAGGAACAATGAGCAGAACCCGTTGTGTCAAAAAGTAACTAGGGTTGGAAGCAGATGGTGGACTGGGCGCTGAAGACCCTGGTTTCACCTTTGCAAAGGCTTGATCCCTGCTGACTCTAAAATGCTCAAAACTATTAGAAACACAGTATGTTGAGGGCACGTCTCCCCTGCACATATTTTTGGTAAGTTTCAGACGTGAACATAGCCATAACCAGGCAGTGGGAAAGACCTGTATTCGAGCCCTGCCTTCTGTCTGCATCACAAGTGTGGACACATTCTGAGACTCCTTACACAGCAGAGCTGCAACTGTTTCACCAACTTTAGGAAAGGAAGCCACATAGAACTCAACGACGTGCCCAGATCTCCCAGAGTTTGAATGTCAGTAGGCATCTCCTAATTGATTGTCAGACCTTTCTGATGATAGGCTCAGACTGAGGTCCACAAGTCAAGGTTCGCCCATGTGTCTTCTGATAGGTGATAGGTTTCTAACACATTTCATCATTAGACGAGCCAGGAGAAGTTTCTGCTTTTGGAAATCGCTATTTGGTTCTGTCTCTCAATATTTTTCAGAGTCTCCATCATGACTTTAGTTTCCTCTTTTCTACTCATTTTTAAAAAATTTGGATTTAGCTAGTAGTGCTCAATTCTGTCTGGATATAAGAATCGTGGTCAAGTGTGGTGGCTCAAGCCTGTAATCCCAGCACTTTGGAGGCTGAGGTGAGCGGATTGCCTGAGCCCACGGGTTCAAGAACAGCCTGGGCAACTTGGCGAGACCTCGTCTCTACAATAAATAAAAAATTAGCCAGGAGTGATAATGTGTACCTGTAGTTCCGGCTACTTGGAAGGCTGAGGCAGAAGGATTGCCTGAACCCAGCAGGTTGACACTGGGGTGGCCGTGAGAGTACTACTGCACTCCAGCATGGGTGACAGAGTAAGACTCCAACTCAAAAAAAAAAAAAAAAAAAAAAAGAATCATGGTGATCTTTAAAAAACTAAATATGGCCAGGCTCGGTGGCTCAGCCTGTAATCCCAGCACTATGGGAGGCTGAGGCGAGTGCATTGCCTGAGACCACAGGTTCGAGACCTGCCTGGGAAACTTGGCGAGACCTCGTCTCTACAAAAAATCAAAAATGAGCCAGGCGTGGTAGCACATGCCTGTAGTTCTGGCTACTTGGAAGGCAGAGGCAGGAGGATCGCCGGAGCCCAGCAGGTCGAGGCTGCGGTGGCCAGGAGCGTGCCACTGCACTCCAGTCTGGGTGACAGAGTGAAACTCCAACTAAAAAAAAACAAACAAAAAAACTAAATATGCCTGTGGCCCAGCCAAGACAGTTGTGACTCAATAGACCCGGAGCAGTGCAAAGGCATTGGCAATAACAAGCAAACAAACAAAAATATTTACCAGTACTTTGGGAGGCCAAGGTGAGAGGATTGCCTGAGCCCGAGGGTTCGAGACCAGCCTGGGCAACTTGGCGAGCCCTCATCTCTACAAAAAATCAAAAAATTAGCGAGGCATGGTGGCATGTGCCTGTAGTTCCAGCTACTTGGACGGCTGAGGGGAAAGGATCGCCTGAGTCCAACAGGTTGAGGCTGTGGTGACTGTGAGCATGACATTACAACTCAAAACAAAACAAAACAAAAGAAAACAGCTCAATCCTTTTGAAACTTACTTTTAAGATTTGTGGGGGCAGGTCTAAATAGTCCTGGGGATATTTGATAATGTCTGGACACAGTTTTGATTATGATAACTTTGGGCAAAATACTACTGGTGTCTAGTGGGTAGAGGTTAATGTCCAACAATGTGCAAGACAGTATCCTCTGCCCTCCAACAAAGAATTATCTAGCCTAAAATGTCCATAGCATTGAGGTTGAGAAGCCCTGATACAGTGCTAACTTAGCCCCACTCTTAAGCATGACCCTTCTGAGGACTTTACCTGATGTCTCATGTGTGACAAGATCATTGCATTTGGGCTGGTAGAAACACAAATAGCTTTCATTTCTGTGTGAGGTCCTGAATTGTCTGACCTATTGCTTTCTGGTAGTTCTGTTTTTGGTTTCGAGTGGATTTCTCTCAAGAAGGTGCAGATTAGTATTCAGCCAAAGACTTGAGGGGTCCCCTGCAGGTCGCTAGAATTCTCTTTCCTTGCCTGTTTCCTCCTCTTCACAAATCCTATCTACCTTGGTTTCTCTGAATCCTGCCTCCGACTCTTCCACCCAGCGAGACTTCAGGCTTTGTTGAGTTTCCCTTCATGTTCCTGCTGCCTGGACAATGCCTGCAGGTGGGGACAATTGTGTTTCCCCTTTCTCAGAGGTTACAGTTCTGCACTGTTTGTCGTCCAATGCCTGGAAACTGATGTTTCTTAGCTTTTGTCTGGTTACTCCATCTTTTTTTTTTTTTTTTGAGTTGGAGTCTCACCCAGACTGGAGTGCAATGGCTGCTCCCAGCCACTGCAGCCTCAACCTGCTGGGCTCCGGTGATCCTTCCGCCTCAGCCTTCCAAGTAGCTGGAATTACAGGTGTGTGCTACCATGCCCGGCTAATTTTTTGATTTATTGTAGAGATGAGGTCTCACCAAGTTGCCCAGGTGGGTCTCGAACCCATGGGCTCAGGCAATGTACTCAGTTTTAGGTGCTTGGGCTTCAGGATAACTTGATTCAGGGAATAAAGAGGTCACCAAGACCAAACACAAGGCAAAACAAACCTTCTCTTTCTTCTCACAGTTATCAAAAGGTGCAAAACAATTTTACCTGTTTTCAAATCAACTTGAAGAGGTTTAACCAGATCAAAGTCTTCGGAGTTTCACCTTTCTTCCTAAGTCTTGGTCTCTAAGCAATGTTTTTGCTGGATATCCTAGAGGCTCTGGCAGCAGTGAGGGCACCCGACCGCCAGCATGAGGAAAAGACTGAGAGAAGGCTGTTTCACAAAGGACAATAAATATTTCCATTGGCTTCGCCACCCCACAAACACAGGTTAGGAGCCCCTGCCTCTTCCCTGGGTCTTGCCTGCTGTCTGGATATCAGCTTGGGTCTCCTCCTGGAAGCCTCAACTCAGCCTCCAAGGACAATGGCTGGAAGCCTTTATCCGAATGCAGGAAGGGGAAACCCAAGAAGTGAAAGAAAAATGAAACGGCTTGAGTCGCAATTCTGCCCACTGACCCTATTCTTCCAGGCCTTCCCTACCCACTGGAGGCTGGCTGGCAGAGGGCAAAGTCCTCAAGAGGTGTGAGGGCTCAGAGGGCTGAAATCATCAGGAGGCTCTGGTGATTGAAGTCTCCAATCTAACTGCACTGTACAATGTTTAATTATAGGTGAACTGTGGGTCGACCCAGGATATTTTAAACCAAGGCTTATTATGACATCTATCTGACATCATTTTGGCCAATTTCTACCCTGACATTGTGCATTGGTGGGGAAGCCATGCCCACATTTCAGTCAGACCAAGGAAGAGAAGAGAGAGTAGAGACAAGATGGTAGTGTTGTTAAGAGTAAGCACCCTGGATCAAGATTCTTGGCCTGTGATCCTGCACTTTGGGAGGCTGAGGTGAGTGGATCGCCTGAGCGCGCGAGTTCGAGACCTGCCTGGGCAACTTGGCGAGACCTCGTCTCTACAATAAATAAAAAATTTAGCCAGGCATGGTAGCGCACATCTGTAGTTCCAGCTACTTGAAAGACTGAGCGGAAGGATTGCTGGAGCCCGGCAGGTCGAGGCTACAGTGGCCGAGAGCGTGCCACTGCACTCCAGTCTGGGCGACAGAGTGAGACTTGGACCCCCCCAAAATAGAGAGATTCTCTGGGGTCTTGCTTAGATGAGTGATCATGGCAAATTTATTTGCCCTCTTTGAGCCTGTTTTCCTCATCTGTGTTCATGGGAACAATGATAATATCTACCTTATAGGGTTGCTGGGGGAATTAAATATCACTAAATTATATATCAATATATATTAAACATAATAAATAATAATCAATAATATTATATAATTATAATATAATGTACACATACATAATTTTATATATAATTTTTATATAATGTATTAATTTATATATTTTATATATACTTTTTAAATATAATAATTAATAATTATATATTAAAAGGGAATTAAATATAAAGGGCTGAGTCTCAGGGCTCATGTTTTTTTGTTTGTTTGTTTGTTTTTTGAGTTGGAGTCTCACTCTGTCGCCCAGACTGGAGTGCAGTGGCACGCTCCTGGCCACCGCAGTCTCGACCTACTGGGCTCTGGCGATCCTTTCGCCTCAGCCTTCCGAGGAGCCGGAATTACAGGCATGCACTACCACGCCCAGTTGATTTTTTGATTTATTGTAGAGATGAGGTCTCGCTGCCCAAGTGGGTCTCGAACCCGCGGGCTCAGGCAATCCACTCACCTCAGCCTCCCAAAGGCGCGGGATTACAGGCTGAGCCACCGAGCCCGGCTAGGGCTCATGTTTTTAATATGAAAACCTGGGACTCAACTCTTATGAAAGTGAGTTGTTGTTTGATTCCAATATGCCTTTTCCTGCCATTCCCAACCCTGCCTCAGAGCCATGGCACCCATATGTGGCCCCTGGGTCCAGGCAGATTGAAGCAGTGCTTTATGGATGCTGCCTCTGAGTAAACAGTCTTGTTGGAAATGGGTACTCCTTTCCCATACTCCAAGGTGTCAGGTGACAGGGACTTACGACTTTCCAGACTCTTGGCCCAGGGTAATCCCATACCCCAAGGAACTCAGGGATAGCCATCCAATTGTCGAGGAGCTGAATACGCAGTTCCACTCATAGCCCATGCCCTCCTGGTGCCAGCTCCTAATTTCATCTTGGAAATTTGAGTTCATACGCATCTAATTCCTGCACGATAAAGCCAGGGATAAGTCAGAAAGCATTCACAGGGCATGAGAGCATTTTTGTGGGAGACGGACTTTCCTGGGAACACTTACAAGGATCTAAATGGGGTTTTACCGCCTTATAGAGGATTGCATGGCCCTCACGTCTTATGTACTTTAGAATCCTCAGGAGAACTTTCTAAGAATGCAGATCTCTGGGCTCTGGGAGGAGTGAAGTCCAGAAATCTATGTTTTCAATTTGAAAACTCAGAAAATCGAATGCAGCTCTGACCACCCTAATCTGGAAGGTCTAGACCAATATGATCCGATGGCATGAACCCCAACGAAAATGGCAGAGAAGCCAGCGCGGATTGCCCATGTCAAGAAAGCTGGTGTGTGAAGGGGAATGAGGGTGGGGGCAGATGTAAGTCAGAGAAGAGAGCGTCAAATCCAGGACCACAGTGTACAAGGAAAGCTAAGGCAGAGATGGAACAAAGGAGGCTGGTGTTGGCTGACTGCTGAATCGCTTCATTGATGCTCACCACAGCTGTGTGGGGCACATGAGCTCTGTTTCTCCACAGAGAAAATTCTGTGAGGCCAAAAGATGGTACAGGCTACACAGTGACACTGTTAGGAGCAGCAGAAGGAGGCTCCCACCCTTGTTATGTCTTCCTCTGAGGTCTGTGCTTCTCATGGGGTGCTGGAGAAGAAGAGAGAGACGCAGCACGTCTCCTGACAGCAGAAGTCAACCATGCCAGAATCAAATGGTTAGGGGCAGTTACAGCGCCCCTCTGGCTCCCTTTCTCTCTCCTTACTTAGATACCCTTCCTTTCTACAGCTTTCTCACTAAACACCTCTTTATAGTTCTGAGATACCACACGTGTGCTTACCATACTCTTGTTTTTGCTGTCCCAGGTTCTTACTCCTCTTGCAGAGGAGATGGATTAAAGAAAGAACACTTGGCCTGGCTTGTTTAAAACATATGTACTGGAGACCTACTACGTACTAGGGACTATGTTAAGTGCTGCAAATGCAGAGGTCAAAAGGGCTCGTCATCTAATGGAGGAGAAAGCCATTCTAAGGATGCCAGGTCAGGTTGTCTGCACAGATCTGCGGACTCAGAGAACTGAGCAAGACTGCACAGAGAAAGACACCTTCGGGCACATTCTTCATGGAAAAGTGGGAGGTTTCCAGGCCTCTGGGTGAGGGTAAGAGTGTAGGCAAAGAATGGGGAATGAGAAGACCTCTTAGTCACAAGGAATGGCAGTTTCTGGACAGTGGCACAGAAAGGAAGAACCTAAACAGAATCCAGGGGTCTTTCTGAGCTGAGAAGACAGAGTTTGCAGATAGAATTTGCAGGTTCCTCAGAGGAAGGGGCAAGACCGAGAAAGAGCTCCAGAAGGTTTCTTCAGGTGCCTTTGAATACTGGATTGAAAATTAATCTGTTCTGTGGAGGGTGAAACTCTGTGGACCGGAGAAGGAAAGACTGGCAAGGAAAGAACAGTTACTGCAGAGTTGTGAGATGAGAAATTCTCAGCTCCTTCTCAGGGCCATGGATCCATCAAGTCCCCCACCATCTGGAATGTAGAGACCTCACTGAACACAGGGGCGATTCAGTAGAACCCTTACCATGTCTTAGTAGTGAGACTAAACTAGCCTTAGAGGCTATTCTAAGGATAATCTAGGTCCATCCCATAATCATGTTAAAACCAGTTGTTGAAAGAATCAAGCCATTCCAGTTTAACTGACTGGCACAGCAAAGTTCAGCATTCTTTGAAGACTGCAACAAAATCCAACAGTCAATGAAATAAAATTCACAATGTCTTGCCAAAAATGAGTGGGCATTCATATAATCCAGAAAAGATGACTCATAACCAGGTAAATACCGATTAATAAAAACAGATTCATTAGCCGGGATTACAGGTGGCTCCGCCTGTAATCCCGCGCTTTGGGAGGCTGAGGTGAGTGGATTGCCTGAGCCCACGGGTTCAACACCCGCCTGGGCAACTTGGTGAGACCTCATCTCTACAATAAATCAAAAATTAGCCGGGCATGGTAGCGCGCACCTGTAGTTCCAGCTACTTGGAAGGCTGAGGTGGAAGGATCGCCGGAGCCCAGCAGGTCGAGGCTGCGGTGGCCAGGAGTGGCCTCTGCACTCCAGTCTGGGAGACAGAGTGAGATTCCAACTCAAAAAACCAAAAACCAAAACAAAAACAAAAAACCAGATTAATTAATGACACAAATGATGAAAATAATAAGCAAACACTTTTTAAAAAGATTTGATAAATACATTGTTTTCCCCTTATATTTAAGGATCTAAAGGAATATGTCATCATAACGGAGAGAAAAAAGGATAATGTTTTAAAAATAGAACTTCTAGAATAAAAATGATACTATCTAAAATGGAATTTTACTGGATGGAATTAACAGAAGATGGCATACTATAGAAGAAAAGAAACAGTGAACTTTTCAAATTGAAGAGGGAGAAAGCAAAAAAAGAAAAAGAGAGCAAGAGTGTGAGTGTGTGTGTGTGTGTGTGTGTGTGTGTATGTGCAAGCGTGTGTGTGTGTGTGTGTGTGTGTGTGTGTGTGTGTGTGAAAGATCAGAGCCTCATTGACCTGTCAGACAATATCAAGAGGTCCAACACATATAAGATTAGAGTCTCAAAACAAGTGGGGAACTGGGATGAGGAGAAAGATTTGAAGATATAATGGCTGGAAATGTTGCAAAATTAATGACATATATGTAAAAACAATACTTGTCAAGCAAGTATATAAGCAAAGGCCAGGCCTTCCAGGCTGTCCCAGACCACATTAAATGGCATACATTTCAGTGTTTCCCAAAATAATGGTCCACAGGGTTATTTCTCAGGATTCTTTGGCCCAAGGGAAATATTTCCTTTCTAGTGATCACGTTAACTGAAGCAGCTGACTTCCTTACTTATGACTGAGATTATATCAACTTAGTGTAGGAGCATAGATTGTTCAAGTTCTGATTGGCTATTTAGAAAAAGGGAAAAAAATCTGGCAGACGCAATCTCTATTAGTTTTTTTTATTGCTGCATAACCAATTACCACAAACATGGCAGTTTGAAACAATACCTATGTATTATTTCACAGTTTTATAGGTCAGAATTCCTGGTGTATAGTCCATGTAATATGTAATTATGTCTTGATATACAGACCCAGGTAATGCAATAATCGCCTGAGAATTTGGTCATCATATATTTCTTTCTCCTAAAAATGTTTCTTATGCAGAGTTTTGAAATCAGTGATATTAAATACCTATTTTATAAACCAACATGAAATATAGATGAAAGCAAAAAAATAATAATAATTCCTGGTATGTGTTAAATGCCTCCTCTGCTTAGGTTTGATTCTAGGCTGAATCAAGGTGTCAACTGAAGCTCTGATCTCAGGGACACCTTATGTCAATGGGACATCGAGGAAATCAGTGAACACACAGATTGTATGTGCCTTCTCTGCTTACAGACATGCTCCACGATCCCACCAGACTTCACTTATAAGACACAAGTTTAAGATAAAACTTTTAAAATCTTCAAGATGGTAACACCAAAAGCACAGTCTACAAAATGAAAAAAAAAATGGATAAGTAAGATTTCATCAAAATTTAAAACTTGTGTCCAGCAAAGAATGCTATCAACAGAGTGGAAGGGCGACCCATCTACCACATGGGTGAGCCCTGAGGACAAGATGCTAAATGAAACAAGCCAACCCAGAAGGAAAAAATCTTGTTGGACTCAGTTTATATGAAGAAACATAGAATTGTCAAATTCACAGAAACAAAGTAAAATAGACTGAGAGGAGTTTAAGGAATAAGGAGTAATTGTTTAATGGGGACCAAGTTTCCATTTGGGACAATGAAAAAGTTGGAGATGGAGAGTGATGATGGTTGAACAACATTATGAATGTGCTTAATTGTACACCTGAAAATAATTTAAATGGTAAATTTTATGTTATGTATATCTTACCACAATAAAACAAAAATTTAAGTAGTGACATTAAACCATGTATATGGCTTTTCAGAGTTCAGTCCTCTGTGCAAATGCAGGTTGCACACCCAGGAAGCTGGCCCTGCACTTACTTGTGTTTCTAGAACGTGAAGTATGAATGCCTATGACAAGTCTCAGTTGTACGTTTTGCCATTAGATGGTAAGATCCTTGAGGTCAGGGTGTATGTCTTATTTTCTGTACTAATGGTGTGTTTATTAAATTGGAACTCTAAACTAAATTGGAGCTTACTCATGATATATTTTTAGAAATCAGCCTTATTAAGGCATAATTTGCATACATTAATACTTGGACATTTTTGAAATATACAGTCCATTTTGTTTTGACAAATGTATACGGTTGAACACCAGTACCAAACCACAAGGTAGGACATTTCCACCAACCTGAAAAGTCCCCTTGTGCCTTTTGCACTCAATACCCTTCCTCAGCCCAGCCCCAGGCAGCCACCCATCTTGTTTTCTGCCTGTTCTGGAATGTCTTATAATGAAATCCTGCAGTGTGTAGTATTTTGTGACCAATAAGTTTCGCTTACAACTTTTAGCACCTTATCTACAAAGGTGATATTCTTACTGAGGCAGCAGAGGGGTGAGGGTTTGCCTCTGATCTGGTGAAATTGGATTTTTTTAAAAAATAATTATTATTTATTATAAAGTTGTGGGGTACAATTCAGGGTTAGGTATATGAACATTGATCATGCAGCTACCCTTGTTGATGAGGTATGCCCCTCCTTCCCCTCACAGTTTCCCTCAACTGCCAATTCCACCCCACCTCCCCTGACAGTCTCCCACTACTGCCAATCACTTTCCTATAGCATTATAATTGTTCAAGGTGTTTATGAGTGAGAATATATGGAACTCAGTTATTTGTTTCTGTGATACATTGAGTATGATCAACTCCAAATCCATCCAAGTTGCTGCAAAGTCCATATATTTGTCCTTCTTTATGGCTGCATAATATTCCATTGTGTATACATACCACATTTTTTTTTATCCAGTCCAGCTTTGATGGGCAACACAGTGCAGGTATCTTTTTTGTAGAATACTTTGAGTTCCTTCGGGTATGTTCCCAGTAGGGGAATTGCTGGGTCATATGGAAGATCAATTTCTAGTTCTTTCAGAAATCACACACTGTCTTCCAAAGAGGTTGTACTAGTCTGCATTCCCACCAGCAGTGTAGAAGCATTCCTTTTTCTCCACATCCTATCTGTTGTTGTTTGTTTTATTATTGATGGCCCTTCTGAACTTGGATTTTTATCCTGACCCTGCCATTCATTAACTTTGTGACTTTCCATGGACTCTTAGCGACTCCAGTGTCAGTTACTTCATACGTAAAATGGAACTAACGATAGTACCTTCGTCTTGGGCTGCTCTGGGGATTGAATAAGGTTATATATGGGAAACACCTAGAGAAGTCCTTGACTCATAATAAAAGACCAACAACGCTTAGTTGTTGATCACATTATTACTGATATTATTATTAACCATCATATTAAGAATAATATTTTCTTGCTTTTAGAATGGGAGGGTAGTGGTGCCTTCCTTTGGGAGTTGCCATGGAGACCGCACAATGCCGGTGAAGCACTTAGGTGCCTGACCCTCAGTAAGCTCTCCATAGAGTAACTTTCTGTTGTTATAAAACCACTAAGGACCAAATTTTTCTATCCTTCAGTAAGTAGAAGTGGTCACTTCTCTTACTTCTGAGAAGATGTGAAAGTCAGTCATAAAAAAAGGCCCTTTAGATGGCTTTCTGATAGTCTGGTGGAAAAACACACACACGCACACACAAAAAGGTAACCACCAGTGCTCGATATACAGAATATTAAGGTCTTTTTCTCAGAGGCCAAGGGGTGGAGTGTCATGTGAACAGGTGAGACAAGGACCTGAATACGCCTTCCTCCCTCCTTCTCATCTTCCTTCTTTTTGTCTCTCTTGCTATGAATGAAGAAAAACCACAGCAACCGAGTTGTAAGTTATATGGTCGAGTGGGCTATTGAATTCTCAGCGCTCTCTGAGGTGCTCCAAAATTAGGGTAACTTTAATGTACTTGACTTGGAAGTGTTTCAAACTGTTCAGAACTAAATGAGGGAAAGTCGAAAGTAGCAGTCAACAATTACTGAGGAAAGAGGTTTACCCATGGTATAAGAAATGGATTCAGTTTCTAGAATCATCAGCTCCCATTGTAAACTGCAGGCACACCTCGTTTTATGGCGCTTTGCAGATATTGTGTATTTCACAAGTTCAAGGCTTGTGTCAACAACCCTGAGTCCAGTGAGTATATTGGCGCCATTTTTCCAACAGCCTATGCTCACTTGGTGTCTCTGGGTCACATTTTGGGAATCCTTGCAATATTTCAAGCTTTTCCATGATTATGTCCATGATGGTGATCTGTGATCAGTGATCTTAGATGTTACTATTATAATTGTTCTGAGGCATCACAAACCATGCCCGTGAAAGTTGGCAAACTTAATCCATAAATATTGTGTGTTCTGGCTGCTCCACCAACCACTTGTTCTCTCATCTCTCTCCCTCTCCTCAGGCCTCCATATTTCCTGAGACACATCATGTTGAAATTAGGCCAAGTAATAAGCCTACGATGGCCTTTCAAGTGGAAGAGTCTCACGTCTCTCTCTTTAGATCAAAAGTGAGAAATGATTAAACTTAGTGAGGAAAACAGGTTGAAAGTCCAGATAAACTGAAAGCTAGGCCTCTTGTGCCAAATGGTTAGTCAAGTTGTGAATGCAAAGAAAAAGTTCTTGAAGAACAAGTGCTACTCCAGTGACCACACAGACGTTAAGAAAGCCAAACAGTCTAAGTGCTGATATGGAGGAAGTTTTAGTGTTCTGGATAGAGGATCAAACCAGCCACAACATTCTCTTAAGCTAAAGCTAATCCTAACTCTCTTGAATTCTGTGAAGGCTGAGGGAGAGGAGGAAGCTGCAGAAAAAAGTTTAAAGCTAACCGAGGTTAGTTCATGAGGTTTAAGGAAAGTCATCTCTAAAACATAACAGTACAAGGAGAAGCAGCAAGTGATGATGGCGAAATTAAAACAACCTATCCAGAAGATCTAGCTGAGGTCACTGATGAAGGTGATTACTCAAAACAGCAGATTTTTCAATGAAGGTGAAACAGTCTTCTATTGGGAGAAGATGCCATCTTGAACTTTCATAGAGAGTAAAAGTCAATGCCTGGCTACAAGCTTCTAAGAACAGACTGATTCTCTGTTTAGGAATTAAGGCAGGTGGTGACCTTAAGTGGAAGCCAATGCTTATTTACCATTCCGAAAATCTTAGAGCCCTTAAGAATGAGGCTAAATCTCCTCTACCATGCTCTATAAAGGGAACAACAAAGCCAGGATGACAGCACATCTGTTTACAGCATGGTTCGCCAAATATTTTAAACCCACTGTTGAGACTTATTGCTCAGAAAAAAAATTCTTTTAAAAATATTACAGTATGCCTGATCATCCAAGAGATCTGATGGGATGTAAAAGGACATAAATGTTGTTTTCATGCCTTCTTATCTAAGAAGTACATTTTGTAAGGCTATAGCTACCATAGGTAGTGGTTCCTCTGATGATTCTGAGCAGAGCAAATTGAAAGTCTTCTGGAAAGGACTGTTATTAAGAACATTTGTGATTTATGGAGAAGGTCGAAGTAACAACAGTAACAGAGTTTGGCAGTGGATTCTAACCCTCATGAATGACTTTGAAGCTTCAAGACTTCAGTAGAGAAAGTACCTATAGATGGGGTGGAAATAGCTAGGAACCTAGAATTAGAAGTGGTGCCTGAAGATGTGACTGAATTGCAGTAATCTCGTGTCAGAGATTGAATGGGTGAGGGGTTGCTTCTTCTGAATGATCAAAGAAAGTCGTTTTCTTGAGATGGAATCTTCTTCTGGTAAAGATGCTGTGAACACTGTTGAAATGATGACGAAGGATTTAAAATATTCCACAAACATAGTTGATAAAGCTGTAGCATGGTTTGAAAGAACTGATTTAACTTTTGAAAGAAGCTCAACTGTAGATGAAGTACTATCAAACAGCGTCACATGCTGAAGAGAAGCATTTCATGAAAGGAAGGGTCAATCAATGTAACAAACCTCATTGTTGTCTTATTTTAAGAAATTACCATAGCCAACCCAAACTTCAGCAACCAGCACCCTGATCAGTCAACAGCCATCAAGATTTTCCACCAGCAAAAAGATTGTGACTTGCTGAAGACTCAATTGATTGATGGGTCGCATTTTTTTCTTAGTAATAAGTATTTTAAAAGTAAGGTATATAAGGTATGCATGCATTTTTTTAGACAAAAGTCATTACTCGCGCACTCACACACATGTAAGTATATTGTGTAACTTTTATGCGCACTGGGAAACTAAACAATTCGTGTGATTTGCTTGATCGCAGTGATCTGGAACCAAACCTGCAACATCTCCGAGGTATGCCTGTAAAGAGAAAATGTTACAAATGGTAGGAAACATAATGGAACACGCTGAAAGGAATACTTAAGGAATCAGGGGAAATCTACCTCTTTGATATACAAAATAGTTCAGCAAAATTTGACTTTGTAACTGGGTAATTAACATGCCGATATTTTGGAGTCATTCTTCCCCCACGGCTGCTGTTTGCATGGAAATCTCCAGCCACGTGCTTCATCCTTGCTGCTCTCATTGTCCCTGCGAACAGACAGGGGACTGAAGTCACCCTGGTGGGAAAATGAAGAGTGAGCTCTGCAGACCACTTCTCATTAGACAGCCAGGGGAGGCTGTCTTCCTCCATGTGTCTCCCAAGAAGAGGAATGATGGCGATGATACCCTCTTTGCATCCTGATTTGTCTCATTTTCGAATCAGAAACCCACCAGACACTACCCTTGAAAACAAAAGTGAAGGAGAAACAAGGAGAGACAGATAGATTGATCTGCTAGCATTCTCATTCAGATCCTAACAAGGGAACAATCCCACCATTTGCAATCAGATAAGGGATATTATCTCAGTAATAAAAGGCAATTGAGAATCTAAATGAAAAATCTAATGCTTTTCATGCTGATTTATTTTAGATTAGAAAAAGTTAAACCAGATGTAAACATGAAGAGATGAAGCATGAAGACGGAATCATGGTAGAGTGATAAATCTCGGTTTCGAGTTATTATAGGTGCAGGGTTACATTAACCAGAAAATACGCTGTTGATCTGTAAACTGATCCGACATTAATTATTGTTGCCGAAGAGAGTTCAGAAGATTGAATAAAACCATGCAGCAAAGATCAATCATGCATCCAGATTAGCGGTATAAAGTGCATACCACAACGTCCTCTAAGCAATCAGCTGTCCATCCTGGAGCCATTCACCTCACAAGCTGTCTGCTCTCTCGTGGAGCCTCTTACATGCCCTGTAGAAGGCATTCAGGTGCTGAAAAGAGATAGCTCTCTTTCCTTTGGACTCTGGTAATGCCTATCTTTATCCTAAAGAGAAGACCCAACCAAACATCCACCCTTGGTAGTTGGGATCTAAGTAGATTTGGGATGTCTCCTTTGTTTTCTCTGCAAACCATGCACATATCCAGAGAGGCAAAGTCCGGGCGAGGAATATACTGGAAGCAGGGTTCTGTGTCGATTTGGAAATTCTTTGTTGTTTTCTCCCCTCTCTTCTTTTCTGGGTTATATAAAGTTCCAGTTTTGCTTGCTTAATGCTCTACAAAGCTCAGGAGTCATCTCTCATGACCCCAACTACTCCTTACACACACACACACACACACACACACACACACACACACAACACACACACACAAACACACTGCGTTCTAGTTGCAAAAGAAAAGGGCCAAGCATTTTGTGTAGGGCTTAAAAGCATAAGCATTTGAATTAGGCTGAGCTGTTTCCTGGCCATGGCATTTAGTAGCTTGGTGACCTAGAGCAAATTGCCTAATCTCTCCATACTCCAGTGTCCCTATCTCTTAAATGCAGGAGAATGTCTTTTTAACGGTAGTTGAAGCAAGGACTGGTTCGGGGTATATGGAAAACTCAAACCCAGGGGATAGTGATGAGCGTTCATTGGGTGTCCACAGTTCTTCTGATGACAATCTTCCATCCCAAACTCTTGGGGCCAACTGTGATTCAACAACAATTTTTTTGATTTTAAAAAGATATTGCACAATATCTTCATGAAGATCTGAGGTAGCACTCTGTAATTAAGCTAATTAATAAAATGTATGAAATTCCACTCAATGGGATAACTTAATATTATACATAGCCTTAGGCGAGTTCACGTAAGCTTTTGCTATCAGATTAGCTTGCTACAAACCTAGGGAGAAAGACTCTTGGATGTCAGAACTTTGTTCATTTTAGACTTGCAGATGGACTATGGACCCATAGTGAGTACTTAGACATCTTGAAGGGAGAGTCAGGAAGCAACAAAAGCAGTAGCATATTTGCCCATTAGAGCCCATTATGGCAGGGCTTGGGAGAATCAAGTGAGAGAATGTGGAGGTTGCTTTGTAAAGCATTTAATCTTATAGAAATGCAAGGGTCTACTGTTATTGCACCTGAAATGCTGTCAGAGATCGCTGGAGCACAGCTTCTGGCTGTGGATGGAATTCACAGATCGATATGCTGTTGGTGCTGTTGTTGTCCTAGCAAATATCAGGCGTGACCACAGCATTTCTGTTGGGTCAGTCTGGTGCTATTGTACCCTGTGAGGTGTCAGGCAATGTGGTTGGTGTAGAAGGAACGCTGGACCAGGGTCAGGAGGGCTGGTGTGTGTGACAGAGCCACCATGTTCTTGTTTTGGGCACTTGGGTTTCTTGCCCAAGATTGCTGGCCCTTGGTTACATTATCTAAAAAAAAAAAAAAAGATGATGTGTCCTTGTCAACACTTGGGGATTTTGGAGAATCAAAATGAGGTCATGTGTGTAACAGAACTTTGCAAACTGGGGCATTCCCTTTTATTGTGGGGCGTCAGGCTGTTTTTAAGATACTTTATCCTAACCATAGTTTTCTATTCCCAAGGAGTGATCCCAATGACCTGTATTCCAATCCGGGATCCTTTACTTGCTTACTAGATGTATGTGACTTGGAGCAAGTTACTTAACTTCTCTGTGCCTCAGTTTCCCTATCTGTGAAGTAGAAATAAGAACAATCAAGCCTCTCTCACAGAGTTGTTTGAGGATCCTGTGAGGTCATTGTTTTTACTCGAGAAAGTCTTGTGTGACCCCAGGCTTGAATCAGGCCCAGTGAGCCACTGGGAATAGACGTGAAAAATGGGTCTTAGGTCTTTTCCCTCATTGTGTGACTTTGGTAAATTACTATTTCCGTTCACTAAATAACACCTTAATAGCTTCAGAGACTGAAGGGAGATATAGTCTGAAAAGGACTGAGTTGGGAGTCACTTAATGATCACTCACAAAATAGCTCAGGGCTGATCAGGCTCTCCCTCTGAGTAGTAAATAGTAAGAATGAGAGCCAACCTTTTGTTTATAGGGGATGATATTTCTGTTTAAAGGAAGAGTGCCACATAAATTCCAGGCATTTGCAGGTCAAAGACTGGTGTCTTCTTAAGTTCCTAATCCCTTAGCTTCCTAACCGTGACCAGGAACCCTGCTTTTTCCCTCTCTCTCTCCTCCGCCCTGCCCTCCCTTCTTCCTTTCTTCCTTCCTTCCTTCCTTCCTTCCGCAAACATTCACTGTGTTTCACATCAGTACCCGCAACTGTGCTGGACACCAGAGAAGTGCAGAAAGGCTCTGGCCCAGGGATCTCTGAGTCTCAGGAGAAGACAGACTCAGTCTCAATTTTTAGCACTTCTTTTTATAACCAATAATTACATGGCTGATAGGCCGTAGCTGAGTTGAGCCAGAGTTGGGTGAGGAGGAATCCACCGGCAAGCAAGGCAAAAATAACTTTATTCTCGTAGGGGTTATAGACAAGCTGCAAAATAGACATCCGTTGTAGATTCATGCACATCGTGTATGTTTACAAACCAAGGCAAGTGCTCTGAAGGAAAAGGAATGCTCCTGTACGAGCTTAGAAATCAGAAACATGATGCCATTTTGAAGGTCGTGTCAGAGAGACACTCATGTTTGCAGGTCACGTGAGCTGAGATTCAAAGGAAGACCAGGGAAATGGGACAGATATACAAGGGTCCTGTGGTGGGTGAGAGCGTACACATTCAAGGGGTGAGGGAAGCTCACACAGAGTGTGTGGCTGGGAGAGAGGTGCCCAGTGATGCCAGAGATTAACAGGGGCAGACTTCATAGGACCCTCTTTATACTTACCCTAAGGTTCTTGCTCTTCTGTGTGAAGGCGTTTCAGTAAGCAGCCAGCAGAAAGCAGAGCCAATGCCAAGTCTTCCTAGGGGTGTTGCAGTTGGATTGAGACTGGGAGTCAGTTGATCACAGAGCATCCTGAAGTGCTCCATCATTGGGAATTCTTGGATCAATAGAGCCCAGAGCCTGCAGAACGCTGTTCTAGGCTTTGAAAAAGCCAGGCATTTGCAGAGAGCTGTGGATCTTAGTTGATTTGCCATCCTCTGTGAATTGCTGGGGCCCCCGAGAGAGAGAAATTGTCTGTGATCCAAACCAGTGCACTTCAGTGTTTGTTACTTCATGGTAGGCTGAGGCTCTTGACTAACGATTGCATAGTATGTCAGGAGCTTTCTGAGGGAAAATTAATTCTGTGTTGTCATATCCCAGGTTAATTAACTTGCCAAACTTGATAGAGTTACATTAAGCATATGCATAACAATCCTTCTTGAAAGAGCCATACAAGACCACAACCCAGGAGAGAAGAAGCTTAAAATCTCTGCTGTGCTAGTTTCTCCCTGCACCTTTCTACCTTCAAGACGGCTTCCAGACCCATTTGAGTAGCCTGAAGTGGCATAGAGATAACTTGCTTCTTCTGACAAATTTAGGATTTAAATTATCTTGCAACTCATGTCCAAAGTTGCGGCACTTCTGAAAAATTTTCATGTGTTATATTCAGTATTTCCTATAGCATGTTTATGCTGTGTCTGAGAAAAAGACCTAGAGAAGTCTGATGGCTATATAAGTAGCGCTGGATATAGTCAAATAGTCAAATAATACTTAGTGTCTTGGTTTGCTTCATGCTGCTATAGCAGAATACCAGAGACTATATAATTTATAAAGGACAGGAATTTACCTCTCACAGTTCTAAATGATGAGAAGTCCAAGACGGAAGTGCTGTCATCTGGTGAGGGCTTTCATGCTGTATCCTCACTTGGCAGAAGGGAGAAGAAAGCAAACCCACTCCTCTGAACCCTTTATAAAAGAGCGGTATTAATCTATTCATGAGTTGGAGCCCTCATGACCTAAATACCTCATTAGACCCCACCTCCCAACACTATTGCCTTGGGGATTAAGTGTCCAACACATGAATTTGGGGGACACATTCAGACCATAGCACTTAGTAATAACAACGATAACAACAAAAATATTTGGATAATAGGCTAAAAGCTAGGGTACATTGATCTGGCCAGGTCTGAATCCTGGCTCCATTGCACCTAGCCTGGTGCCCTTGACCTGTTCCTGAAATGAAGCCTTAGTTTTCTCAGCTGCCATAGTGGGGCTAAAAGTAGCATATCCTTATAACAGTTGTGACAATTCAATGAGAGAATACCTGTAAAAGCATTGAGCATAGAAACTGATACATGTGAAGTCTCAATAATTTTCAGCACTTCTTTGTCTGTGTATATATATATATATATATATATATATATATATATATATATATATATAAATTTTATTTTATTTTATTTTTTGAGTTGGAATCTCACTTTGTCGCCCAGCCTGGAGTACAGTGGCACACTCACGGCCACTCCAGTGTCAACCTGCTAGACTCAGGCGATCCTTCCACCTCAGCCTTCCAAGTAGCTAGAACTATAGGCACGCGCTACCACGCCCAGCTAATTTTTTGATTTATTGTAGAGATGAGGTCTCACCAAGTTGCCCAGGCTGGTCTCTCACCCACAAGCTCAGGCAATCCACTTGCCTCGGCCTCCCAAAATGCTGGGATGACAGGCTGAGCCACCGAGCCTGGCATCTTTTTATAATTAATAATTACATGGCTGATAGGCAGCAGCTGAGTTTGGCCAGGGTTGGGAAGCCCAGGGAGGGGCAGAAATGGTAGTAATTCTCTAACGCTACAGACTGTTAGCATCAGCCGGGGCTCGTCCACATCCCACCCCATTCTTTCTCTTTCACTACAGGGTCAGGAGAGGTCAGACAATTGTTTGACTACAGCTTCCTCTGCTACGCTAGAACTGCTTCTCAGATGCTGGGGGTAAGAAGGAGTCAAAATGGGGTCAAACACCAAAAAGCTTAACTCAGTCTCAGGACTAAGGACTTAACCAAGGTTCAGAATTAGGTCCCTGCTTGAGTTCCATTAAAGTGTTGTCCCTTTAAGTCATGCCAAGATGAGTCCAGGGCCATTAGGAGAGTCATTCTTCAGCTTTGGGGTAAGGTCACAGCATAGTCGAAGGGACAGTGGGAGTGAGGTAGATTCAGTATGGATTGAGATGCTCTGGAGTCTCATTAAAGGTTGGAATCAGAGCCAAAAGTCTCACCCACGGCAAACTGCTTTTGAAATAAACTCACCCAAAAAACCCCTCGACCTTTTGGCAGGAAGAGTCAGTATACTAATCATACTTGAAGACAGCAGAATACCTTTGTGTATATTCATCGTATTAGGTCTTCTAAAAAATTTTTATTTCAAAGATGTGGAATACAAATCAGGATTGGATACATAAGTGGCCTGGTGAAGTTTGGGTCTCCCATGAGCCTTCATCCTGCGTTGATTAGGATCAGACACCCTCTGGACCCTCGCCCTCCCTCCCCTGGCACTGCCCTGCTGCCAATTCCTTTCTTGCGGTATTACGATAGGTGTTCAGGGTCGTCCACTTATGAGTGATGGATCAGGTCCTGAGGATACATTCCTGAAATATGATTGCTCATCTAGTTCATCAGTTAATCAACATATATGGAATGTCCAGCTTCAGCGCAGCACACATTCGGTGCTGGGTTGGGCTAGACAAGAAATAGTAGATGCTGTTCCTTTTGATATACTAATAAAACAGCAAAATTAGTGTTGGCTGGTTCTAGTTTCCCTCCCCCCCTTCCTTCCTCCTTCCTTTCTTGTGCATTTTGAAATCATCAGACCTGAACCCGCGGGTTCGAGACCCACCTGGGCAACTTGGCAAGACCTCATCTCTATAATAAATCAAAAACTAGCTGGGCGTGGTAGCGCGCGCCTGTAGTTCCAGTTACTCGGAAGGCTGAGGCGGAAGGATCGCCGGAGCCCAGCAGGTCGAGGCTGCGGTGGCCGGGAGCGGCTACTGCACTCCAGTCTGGGTGACAGAGTGAGACTCCAACTCAAAAAAAAGAAAAAAAAGAAATCATCAGAACCTATCTTTTTTCATTGGCAAAGGTACTCTAGGAGAAAATAGAAATAAGTATTCTTTAGAGCCTGCAGTTCTTTCTTAGGAGACTGGAGAGGTTCTAGGAATGTTCTCAATTTTTAAAAAATAATGTACATGATTAAATATTATATATCTGGCAAATGAAAATATGGGAAATGTTTCTGTTTATTTTCCAGATCACAGCCGAGTCTTCTCACCCCCCAAAGATCATTCTGCCTGGGAAAGGAAGGAAAATCTTTCGATCGCAGGTAAAGAATGGGGCTCTGCCCAGGCAGTGTTCCCTTTCAAGCCTTTATTTACTCTCTCCTTCCTTTATTTTTATTAATAATGAAATGTACTTTTGAGCCTAGTATTCCCCCCCAAACATGCGATGATAGCTCAGTGGCTCCAGCAAGATTTGAAGCTGACTTGAATTTCTAAACACCCAGGCTTGTGAGGCTAGCAGTCTCCAAAAAGCAAAGGCTGTAAAAGGAACAGTGGTCGCCTCAGGGGGCGCCTTTGGAGTCCAAGGTGAACATAGAGCGCCGAGCATGTGGGTCAGGCCAGCACAGAGCAGGGCTCTGTCAGGGATGAGTAATGGGAGAAATACGGAATATTCTCAGAACAAAGTGGAGGCAATTTAAATATAGGCAAGCTATGTGCCTTCATAAATCATTTTTTTTATAAAACTTCAATTCTTAGTCACTGAGCTATAAAAACACTAGGTGAGATGGTTACAGTTCATAACTATTATTAAGTTTAACATAAATGATGTGAAAACAAGCTTCTCCCCACCATTTCTGAGATAAATCACATGGATTTAGTCAAATCTTTTGATGGGACAATAATAAGACTACTGGATTAATTGACTGTTTCAATTAATAGACTCTAGTGAAACTAAATTCTAAAAGAATGTTTTAATGTAGCAAATTTCATTTTTAGGCTTTAGTTTAATTTATACCTGTGGCAGATGAGCTGCTGTAGATGAAAAATATATATGTTTATATGTATATATATATATGTGTGTGTGTGTGTGTGTATTATGTACACACACACACATACACATTTATACCTTTTCTTTTCAGTACCCTGCACCACCTGCCCATATCAAAGATATCAGGGACCCGAATTCCTTTTCATAACTGTCAACCCAAGGCGAAAATATTATTTGAAAGAAGCTTTCCTACTTAATCCTTTCCAGAAGCCCCCAAAGCATGATTTACAGCTTATTATTTAATAGCGGCAGATATTTCGTGTGTGTCCTTCAGAAACCTAGCCCGGAAATGCCTGTGGTAAGAATGTGGATCCTTTGATAGACACTCTGGTGGCCTGAAGAATGAATGTGGATCCGTCGATAGACACTCTGGTGGCCTGAACTGCAAAGGCAGGCTCAGGAAACACATCTGGCCACCTGTGCCCCGTGAAGAGTTTGGCGACATTGAGAAGAATGGCATGTTTCCCACAGAACACCCAGAGGCGGGCGATGAGAACAGTCCGGCCTGGTGACTTAAATGTGGTCCTCTTTGTCTTAGAACCGGGTCAGCTCAAGGGCAGCCTCATTGGGTACTTCCATAGGGCATGCCTGCTTGAGAGGTGCTGAGGGGTTTAATGACTTAAGAACTAAGAAGTCACTGGCCTAAGGCAAGAGGTTAATGGCCCAGGTGGCAGGGAATGTGCTCAAGCAACCCTGGGTGGGAAGGAAGACATATCTCCTGGCTTAAAAAAAAAAAAAAAAAAAAAAAAAAAAAAAAAAATATATATATATATATATATATATCAATATTGCCAATGTGCTTGTTATGGAAGAACACTTAAAGACAGTCTTAAACCTTGGGTATTCTGGTTGAAGGCCAGGAGTAAGATCTAAATAGGTCTGTGCTTTCCTGCAGGGTTGATTTACAAGGTGTGGGCTCATGCTCTTTGAGTCTTCTACAAGGTTGTTTCCATCTGTGAAGGAGAAATTGCCCCAGGCACTTGTTAAAAATGGAAAGACAGATTTTATTGGCACTACTGCTGTAGGGGAGAGAACCTTCAGCCCAGGACTAAGCTCAACTCTGAACGTAGCAAGGGCTGCTTACAGCCCATAGGCAAGGTGAGAGGCTCAGTGGGTGGAAAATTACTCAGAGGAACTTGATATCTAAGGTGAGGGAAGAAGAACTTGATTAGATATCAGAGTGGGGGAATTCTCGCGAAACTGGCTTTTCAGGATTCTCATTTAAACTGGGCTCAACGAGGTTCTTTCTAAAACTGAACTCAGGCCGGTTCATGTCTCAGGCTATAATCCCAGCACTTTGGGAGGCCGAGGTATGTGGATTGCCTGAGCCTGTGGGTTCAAGACCAGCCCTGACAACTTGGCAAGACCTCGTCTCTACAATAAATCAAAAATTAGCTGGGCGTGGTAGCACGCACCTGTAGTTCTGGCTACTTGGAAGGCTGAGGTGGAAGGATCACCTGAGCCCAGCAGGTCGACGCTGGGGTGGCCGTGAATGTGCCACTGCACTCTGACCTGGGCAATGGAGTGAGACTCCAACTCAAACAAACAAAAAAACTGAGCTCAGCAGGTCAAGGGTTAGGCCTAGTCAAAAGAGGGCCCACGGGAACCAGACTAAAGTATGATCAAGGAGGGAGTCTGGTCACATATTTTCTACAGAAATCGACCTGAGCAGCCCCGTATCCCCCCTGAGCTCTCTGTAGTCAGCCCTTTCATTTTCGGGAAAACACAGAGAACTTGGTTCCGGAACTAGACTTCCTGTTCCCACCCTCATCAAAAGGGTCTGGGACACGAATGAAGTCTTTCTCAGTCCTCTCATTGGCTTTGGGAAACCCAGGGAACAGAATTTTAGGTCAAACCCTGGGCTCCAAGGACCAGGAAACCTACCGTAGACAAAAGAGAAGCTGTTGTAGGGAAACCAGTGAACTTATGGGAGAATGAGCCACCAGGCTGCAGAAAGAGCAAGAACCAAGGACGCCCCATAGGCCTTGGCGGCAATGGTGTGTAGACCTTCACCTAGAACTGCCGAGTCAGGCTCCACCCTGATTCAACCATCTTCAATCAGGAGGCAAGGCCAGAGATTAAGCGCATGGCTTCTGGGTACCCAACCTCGTGGGTGACTGGCTAGTGAGTAATTTCCTGGAAGGAATCCATGGGCCCGACAGATTTTCCAAAAGGCATAAATAGGCCCTTGGAATCTCAAGTGTGGGAGGGGCTTCGGAGATTCTTTTGTCCAGCTTCCAGTGCTTGAAATCTTTCTTCATCATTCCCATGCAGCAATGGGGACGTTTCTGTACAATAGGCTGGCCATATAGTGAGCTGCAAAGACAGGGGGCTCACCCTGTTTTAAGGTAGCTCATGGTATGCTCACATGCCTGGAATTGTTAGAAGGCTTTTAGATGGCATTGAGCCAAAATAAATTATACTTCTTATTTATTTGTCTTTTCTCTAAGTTTACTGAGAAGGCAAAGAGAACTCGGTAAATGTTTTTAAGTTACTGGAACACATGGCCTGATCCATGTGGGATCATAACCGAGGAAGACAACTCGGTTATGATATTCTGTGCCAGAGATGATATGGGTTTCGCTAGGGCAGTGGCTGTTGTTGCTAGGACTTTTTGAGCACTAAGTGACTTACAGGCCATTGGGAAAAAGAAGTTAAAGATGTTTCTGGACAGACAGTGCTGCCATTAACATGGTAGGAATTTCAGGATCCAGGAGGATTATGGGGTAAAGGGGTGGTGCTAGTGAGAAGACCCAGAATTTATGGGGGTTGGATACTCTGAGTGTGAGAGACCACTGTGACACCTGTTCCAGATGTCCAGGAAACAGCTGGAGATTGGTGCAGAGATCAGGAGCCAGGTCAGGGTTATAGATCTTGATGTGGTCATCATGTACAGGTGGGTGGTATGAGAGACCATAGAATAGCTAAGATTACTGCAGAAGAAATTACACGCCATGGGAAGCAAAACCCGAAGGAATCACATACTTGGGGTTGGAAGTGGAGCGTCAGACAGAAAGCCACAGACCAGGCATCGGAGTTTTGCTTTTTAAATGCAAGTATCTAGTGCCAGCACTCACTTTCCCATCAATTAGCTTTTTTCATCTTTGAAACAGTCCTTCCACTTTCTCATTTCTCAGTTCGCTCATAGACAGGGTGGCTTCGAATTCTCTGATCTTTATGAAGCTGCTCTAAAATTCAGTGATGTGGGTGGTAGCCTCTAGCAGCAGCTAGATCTGTGGGGCATTTGTTCCAAACATGGCCCATAATGCCCAGGCAGAAAATCTGAAGTGAATGTTGTCTCCAGATTTTCATTTTTGCTTTCTTCGTTTGTACAATGCGACTGTCCACCTCCTCAGTCACTGGAAATTCTGGAACTTGAAACAGTGAGAAGCTGGCTTCTAATAGCTAAATTGTCCTCTTGGCAAAACTGTTGAAATCTTTTGACTTGTGTAGAATTTTAGTATACTATGATTAATAGAATCTGAACGCTAAGGGAGAAAAAACTTTGGAAGGATGACTATTTCTGTCTAAACTCACATCTGCTTTTAAAATCAGAAGGTTGAAAATCCCTTTCAAATCCCCGTTCTGCATGTTATAAAAAGATTTTGTTTGCCATTTCTTTGTCGCTTGCTATCCGTCTGAAGATGAGACTGCTTGATCTATGGCTTAAGGGTGATTGGAAGTAGGTGTCTAGTTAAACCGTTTCTGGGGGAAATCGTTTAGATCAGGGGTCTCTCAACCCCCAGCCCATGGACCAGGAGTGGTCCATGGTCTGTTAGGAACTGAGCTGTACTGCAGGAGGTGAGTGGCAGGTGAGCGAGTGAAGCTTCATCTGTATTTACAACCGTTCTCCATCACTAACTAACCGCCTGAGCACTGGCTTCTGTCAGATCAGCAGCGGCATTAGATTTTCATAGGAGTGTGAACCCTATTTGAACCGTGCATGCAAGGAATCTAGGTTGCATACTTCTTATGAGTATCTAATGCCTGATGAGCTGAGGTGGAGCTGAGGTGGTGATGCTAGCACGGTCTCCCGTCACCCCAAGATGGGACCATCTAGTTGCAGGGAAACAAGCTCAGGTTTCCCACAGATTCAGCGTTATGGGGAGTTGTATAATTATTTAATGATGTATCACAATGTAATAATAATAGAAATAAAAGTGCACAACACATGTAATGCACCTGAATCATCCCCAAATCATCCCCCCGATCCTGGTCCGTGGAAAAATTGTTTTCCATGAGTACAATCCCTGATGCCAAAAAAGGTTGGGAACTGCTGGTTTAGGTAAAATGTAAGCATAAAAGGAGTTGATGAAGTTCGCTTGGAATTTGTAATTACTAATTCACGTGGTTTAGGAAGGAAGGAGAGGGCATAAAATTTTCTCCCTCCTGATCAATTTAGCCTGGCCTTTACAACGGGCAACGTTTAAAGGGTGAGTCTTTGATTGATTGGTGGGATAAAGTAATTATATTTATCTTAAAACTTGAGGGTAATCGTTCTTTTATTCCAGCTTTTACAAGAGCAGTGATCTGCGGCCTTCACAACAGTAGTTTTGATTTCATTAGTACTGAATCTGCTAGTTGCCCCGGTAGAATCCATACCCTTGATTGTGATTCAAGGAAGAGGATCCCTCCAAACCCACCCAGAGTCTAATGTGAGTTCTGTTTCTTTTCTCTTCCAGAAGAAATCACTTGTAAACGCAGTTTTTCTGTGAATAAGGTGTTTACCATTTGCTTTCCCTAAAAAGCCTGGTTTTTAGGAAGGCTCTAATTGTTGGAGTGGTGGCATGTGCATTGTTTTTTTGATTCAGAAGCCATTTGATCTCACTGTGCTCCATCTGCCTTTCTCTTAGATTCCTTGTTCTCTTAGATTCCGCCCATGGGGAGAATTCATCTTTCATTCTAACAGTATCTTTAATCAGTGCAACTTCTCTAGTCAAAAATCACATCAGTCCCCTGAGCTCAAAACGTACGCTCCTTGGCATAGCATTCAGTGCTCTCTCCCCCCCGGCCCTAGTTCATCTGTCTAGATTTTTCTACAGTTCCATCACCTTGTGAGCATCTGCACTCAACACTTGCCTAACCCTCTCCTGCCCACAGAGACGCGTCTGCCTGAAACCCCCCTCTCCCCACCCCCGATGTATTTCTGTGGCTAAAACCTTTCATTTTGGCTGCAGCTTCTTCTTATTCAACCTGCTACTTTCCTCGCCTCCCCAGGGTGTTTTGTTGGTTCCACAATCATATTCTTTTCAGTACTGCCTCATTTACTTTGTTGACTTGTCTTTCTTCTCTCCAGGACCATGGGCTCTGAGGGCCAGAGACCTTATCTGTATGTTCCCAAGTTCAGGGACTGGTGTGTAGAAGTTGTTCAATGGATTGAACGGCATGATTTTCACAAAGGAGCTACTTGGAGCCATTTCTCCTTCAGGGGGTCTCTCCTGACACCCCCACAAGTCCTGCTGAGCAGAGCGAGAATCTGTTTGTGTGACAGTGGTTGAAAGCCTGGCTGGGAAAACATCTGCCTTCAGGTTTTTCAAGACTTCTTCAAGTGTTTTGAGTAAAAGGCTTCTGATCTAATACTCAGCTTCCTTTTTCGCGAGGGACAGAGGCTTCCTCATAAGTGGCTCGTATGGGGTCTGCTTGGTGCTTACTCTGTCTAGTGTCCCTGCTGTTCACAACAGAGGTGGGAAAAGGCAGTATAATTTTTCTGACCACTGGAGAATAAAAAAATATTTATTCCTGGTTCCTGTGGAAGACATAAAAGGTAAATCTGGGTCTATTGTACCTACTTGGGTAGGATACTATTGAAAAGATAATAGACCAACCTGCCCTTATCACTAGGGCTATGTGACCGTCCCTGTTTGCCCTCTAACGAAGAACCAATTGTGCTCATGTCCTCTTCTGAATTATGCTTTAGTGGATACCTGGGCTTTGACCTTCAATTTTCCTGCAATCCCCCATCAATAGTGCAATAAGCAACTTTTGTTCCCCTGTAGTAGTTTCTGCCTTTAGTTTTGTCTTTGCCCATCACCTGGTACATAATCTAATTTTAAAAATAATTGGTACAATAATATACTACACACCGAGCTTAGCTGCAGATTTCTCAGTCTGCGTAGTTTTGAGTCAGACAGAAATGCACCAGCCAGACTTTACTGCTTCCTGTCAATGGCATGAGATCTCCAATCACTACCTCTCGTGTGCTGAAGGAGTTGGCAACATGACCTCATCCAGAGCTGAAGAAATCAGTCACTGGGGTTGACATGAGGTGGCCAGTCCATGAGGGCCACCGTATCTCACTCTTAGAAGGGTGGAATGAGACCTACTGATACTTTTAGTTAATCTCCCCCTGAAGCATCTGAGCCTTTCTACCTTGCCATGGGTGTCAGCGTGGGATCCTTTGGGCATCAGTAACCTGATGACCAGGTCTGAGGGACAGGCATCCAGCATTGGTTTTTACTTTTGCTGGAATGGAACACCTCTTGGGGAAAGCTCACGAAGAAGGCTAAGCACAATGGCCAAGCATGACCCTGTACCATCTTCCACGAAGATAAGGTTTTACTGAAATCACAGAGCAAGAAAAAAGGCTTTGCCTGAGCAGCAGTTCTCCACTGGAGGGGTGATCTTCCTAAAACAGATATATGTCCCTAGTCCTCACCCAGACCTGTAGCATAAGTGTCTACAGATATGGAGCCCAAGAAGGTGTCATGAGCTTCCCTGTTAAAACCACAACTTGGGTTTTTTTGTTTCATTGTGTTTTGTTTGAGTTTGCTGTGTTTTTAAGAAACAAAGGTATAATATTTTCTGGTCCAAGTGATTGTCATTCCCTTACCTTCAAGGGTTACTCAGCAGCAAAATGTTCTTCTGTAAAAGGATGTTTACATTGCCTCCTCTTTATCCGGGTGGTGAGGGAGAAATTTCGGTCCTGGGGTTATGGGGATGGCCATATGCAACATCCAACACCAGACAGTAGAGATTGAGAGTCATTTATTAGTCACATATATTCACAGCCCCAGGGAGGAGGACACCATATACCACACAGGGTCACATGGGGGCTGCACTTGGGGACAGTGTGAACAAACTGGGTCTGTGGGAGGCAGGCTTTGTAGTAACAAGAGGGTAGGGTGACCCCTGGTTCCTGTGGGAGGATGCGATTGGCCTGTTTGAATAATTCTGCAGGCTAGCAGGGAAGTGAGGTTTGTTACTCAGAGACAAGCAGGAATGAAGCCTGGTCCCCATGATAAAGTGGGCTATTTGGCAAGGAGAGCTTGTCTGAGGGAGCAGAGTACAAGGAGAACTTACGCTATTCAAAGCCCTCCTCAAGACGTCAAGGCACACTTAATATTGGACTTTAATTTTAGGTCTTATACCAGAAGGGCCTGGCATGGAGAGAGTAAAGGCATGCAGGAGTTGGCAGAAGGGGATGGACTAGAACCTGGGGATCAACACACCTGCTGGGGCAGGGAAGACAGAGGGAGAGTTTAGACCTGGCTCCCAGAAGTGTAGTGAGAGCCAGGCAAGGACACCGACCCGTCAAGAGGTCAGAGTCAGGGGTATGCTGCAAGAGGACACAGAGTCCTTACAGGGAGGCACATCTCAGTGCCTGGGAATGTAGGGTGGGGGCATGTGGAAAAAGACTGTGGGTGGGTGCCAAACAGGACCCTGGCTCACAGCAAGCCCCATTCAGAGCACCTGAGGTCCCAGCCCCAGATAGGGAAATTGGGCACAAGTCATGAACTCATTTCCCAGAGCAAGGTAGAAGAATTCTAGCAGGAGGGAGGAGGGACGGAGACGAGTGAACCCTGACTTAGAGTCCCTGGCATCTCTACAAGTTCAGGATTATGGTTCCACCTCAGGAATGGTCCCACATCTGTCTAATGGGCCAAGGTGGAAACCTTAGAGTCTTTCTACCTCTCCCATACTCCTGTGTCCAACCCATAGCCAAGTCCCTCTGATTTACCTTCTAGTCACCTCTGGGACCTTCTCTCTTCTCTTCACCACTGCCGCCATGTTGGCTTTGACACGTGCAATGGCCCAATTGTGCCGCCTTCTTTCTCGTCTCTACCTACAGCCAAAAGGAACTGCTCAGGCCACGCAACCCCCCACTTAAAACTCTTCCACAGTTTCCCATTGCTCTTGGAATAAGGACAATTCTTACGGCAGTCCCTGGACTCTATCATCTTCTGTCTCTGCTCCACCCCCCTGCCACGATGTGTATCTTGCTGTGGGAATCTCTGCACACGCTAGTCCTCCTCTTCCCATAAGTGACTCTGACCTGTCTCACAGATCCTCACTAGAATGTCCTCAGAAAGATATTTGGATGTCATGATTGATTGGAGCTTACCTTCCTCTCCTTTACTGTACTTGTTACAGTCATGATTTTAGATATATTTATGCTCGATGAGTCTTTGAGCCTTCTTCCAGACTACAAGCTCCACTTGAGCAAGGGTCCCGTCTGATTTCACTTGCCAGCCCCAGTGTCAAGCCCAAGTACTCAATAAACTCCTGGGGGAAGGAATGAACTGGCTGCTTGGAGGCAGGAACTCAGTCTGAGATGGAGTCTGGGGGCCATGAGGATAAGGAATCGGGCACACCACCACAGCTGACATCAATAGGACTTTGAGATGACACACTCTGTGTGCTTTCTATTCTACGACTCTGAACTGATCCACCCTCCCTCCTGACATCAGTCTCCTAATCTTCCTCTGAATCCATCAGCTTCTTTTATCCCAGTGTTGTCTGGCCCCAGAGCCAAAAACCCTAACCTCAGTAGAAGCCTGAGTTGGGTAATACATAATTTTTAGTGTGATTTTAGGCTGCTTTAAAGAAAGAGGTTTATTTGTTCCTACTTCCTTATTAATTGTTCATTGTATATCAAGAGCCTCCCCCAAGAGAAAAATAACATTTGTAAGTAATCTCTGGAAATCTCATGCCCCTTCCGAAAGCTGTATGTTATCGGGAAAGAGGTACAAAGAGGAGGCATGCTCCCAAATGCTTGTGGTCTCTGCTGTGCAGAATGCTGCTTGTTTTGGTGAAATATTGTTAATAAGACTGGGAGAGAATAGACTTGGTTATGAGCTAAAGTGCCATTTTTTTTAGTTGCTTTTGCTCAGTTGGCCATCTAAGGAAAGGATTTTTAAAAAGAGAAAAGTGTATAAACAAATGCAACATAAATTGAAAATGACACACGGAATTAAATGCATTTGTGAGGTTTATTGTGTTATTTAATATAACGGTCATGTTAGTGTCCAGCTTCCCGGCACAAAAGGAATATTTATCTGGCAGCTGAAATGTTGCAGAGCCAGAGGGGTTGAGAACACTTTGAGTCAAGCAACTGCCAAACAAAACACAATGATCTATCCTCTCATTTCACACCTATGACTTCTCATTGCTTATTTAACATACTGGCAAAAATACCAGAGTGTTGGCCATAGGATGATTATTGTCACGCATCTTTCTTTCTTTCTTTTTTACATATCACCTTGTACCTGTCTTCCTTCTCCCTTGTTTTTCTTTTCTTTTTTTTAAAATTATTACTATTTCTATTTTATTTTATTTTATTTTTTAGTTGGAGTCTCACTCTGTCGCCCAGACTGGAGTGAAGTGGCCACTCCCGGCCACCGCAGCCTCGACCTACTGGGCTCCGGCGATCCTAAGAGAGGGTCTTTCTCTTTCTCTGCGTGTGGTTGCATGCTGATAATTTACCCTTAGCTCCCCTTGGTGAAATGCAATAGGCAGGAAGGCCCTCTTCTGGCTGAGAGGCAGCTTGTAATGAGTGAGAGAAGTTATCATTATCAAAAACAGAAAATTAGGACCAGTGACCCCTTTCCAGCTTCCAAGGGGAAGGGGGTGCCAGGATGTCACGTGTCCTGTCGTAAACTGTATTCCTGTGTTTCAGCAGAAGACAGGTAAGGTCTGGTTTCCCATTCAAAGGTGCTATTGTTCTTAAAGAGCCTTGGCTTTAGGTTACGTGCCTACCTTGAGCACGTGAGGAGAACTGACGATTGTACAACCTTCCGGAACATTCTCCCCTTAGGCTGGTATTTGGCAATGCCACTGTCTGACCTCTGTGCTAAGTCAAGAGCACCTGAATAATACTTTGGGAGATTCAGCTGTTATGTTTCTATTTCTCACAAACTACCTTGACCATTTGGAGTGAGTACAGCTCACAGAGGGCTGTGCTTTCCCTAAAGCACTTGATATCTTTAAATGGAAATCTTAAAATGAAATCTTATGGGAGGCCAATCTATAAAACAGATAAAAAGTCGAGGAGCTGTGTCTGAAGGGGACAGTGAGCGTTTCTGCCAGGTATGCCTTTTCCTCTGGGGAGTTGGAGACCCCCAATATTGTGTCTGCCAACTGTCCACAGGACTGGGCGGAGAATACAGACTGTGTGAATAAAAACGGATTGCTTCCTGGTTAAACGTTGAGAATTCACCTGGTTAACCCGGAGCCCCATGGAAGGAGTAGGTTATCGCTGTGGGCAGTCCATTTAAACCTAGAGACATCCCGCTTCCTTCTTGATCTGTCCGCGAGTTCCTAAATCCTGAACCTGCTTTATTGTATGGCTCTCATGAATGTGATTATCTCGGTGCCTTTAAGTCAGAGCTGATGTCGCAGGCTCTTCAAAGGTAGAAGGCTGGTTCCTGTTCCCCTTCACCATAAATGAAGAAGAGGAAGAATTGTACTCTGCGTTTCAACTGGAAGATGGGATGAAGCAATCACCTATAATAGGACTGTGCTTTTAAAATTTTCTTCCCTTTCCGGTATTAAATAGCTTTACTTTAATGATCCTCAGCTTATAGTTTCTTTTAGATCCTTCATATCGGCCCTGGCTGGAGTCCAGCTACCTACTCAGCTCCGAATGTCGCTTTCTAATGCCTTGCGTGTCTTTAAGTTCGATTTGCTCTTTTTATGAGGCTTAGGAGACAATCTGTGAGGGTGATTAAACAGTGAGACAGGCAGCCTGTGGGGGTTGGCTAAGCCCTGTTCCTGGATAGCTTTGGGAACAGGCAACTCTGGGGGGGGGTCAGGGATTTCCCTTCCAGAAAGCTGTGCCATGTGAGGAAGTTTGGGATTCTGAGCATGGGGTTCCCTGAACATTAGAACTTGCCTTAAAGGATAATGTCCTTGCCCTGGGAGACAAGATTGTCAGTGGGAAAAATAGGAAGCTTTGGAAAGTGCCGGCATTTCCATTGTTCATTTTGTGAACTTGGACAACTTAATTGATCTCTTAGCTTCAGTTTCACAGTTTATAAGGTGGAGATGATAATACCTACCTTGCGTTGTTGTTATAAGATGTAGTTATAATAAATATAAAGCATCTGAATCTTTTTTTTTTTAATTTGGAGTCTCACTCTGTTGCCCAGGCTGGAGTGCAGTGGCACAATCATGGCTTACTGCAACCTTGACCTCCTGGGCTCAGGCAGTCCTTCCTGCCTCAGCCTCCTGAGTAGCTAGGACTACAGGTGTGTACCACCATACCCAACTAATGTTTTGATTTTTTTTTTATATAGAGATGAGGTCTTGCTATGTTGCCTAAACTGGACTTGAACTCCTGGACTCAAGCAATCCTCCCACTTTGGCTTCCCAAAGTGGTGGGAATCACAGGCGTGAGCCACCATGCCCTTAGCATAATATCTTCAAGTCTCATCCATGTTATAAATGGCAGGATTTCCTTCTTTTTCAAGGTTGAATTGTGTATATATGTCACATTTTCAGGAAGAGGATTCTGAATATGTGGATTCTGAAATGTCACATTTTCTTTCATCCACTGATGAACGCTATGGTTCATATCTTGGCTATTGCGAATAACACTAAAATGAACATGGGAGTTCAGATACTCTTTGAGATTCTGATTTAAATTCTTTGGGGTATATACCCAGGAGTGGAATCATCTGATAGTTCTAGGTCTATTTTAGGGAACCCCTTTACTGTTTCCCGTAGTGGCTGCACCATTTTTCACTCCCACCAATAGTGTACAAGGGTTCCAACTTCTTTGCGTCCTCATCAACACTTTTTATTTATTTTTTAAAAGCCATCCTGACATATGTGAGGCGATATCTCATCGTCGTTTTGATTTGAATTTCCCTGGGGATTCATGACCCATTCTAATCATTGATTTTCAATTAGCCATGCATGATGCCAGTCCCTCTACCTGCCAAAAAATAAAGATGCTTGTAGATATTTCTACGTTATTTTCTTTCCCAGGGCGTTCTGCTTGCTGTATGTTGTGGGAAGCAGAGAGGCTGGAGAGAGGGAAGTAGGGTAAGGAATGTAATCCCACGCCTTGGGAGGCTGAGGTGAGTGGATTGCCTGAGCCCGTGGGTTAGAGACCTGCCTGGGCAAATTGGTGAGACCTCATCTCTACAATAAATCAAAAAAATTAGCCGGGCATGGTAGAACGCGCCTGTAGTTCCAGCTACTTGGAAGGCTGAGGCGGAAGGATCGCCGGAGCCCAGCAGGTCGAGGCTGCGGTGGCCGGGAGCGGCCACTGAACTCCAGTCTGGGTGACAGAGTGTGACTCCAACTCAAAAAAATAAAATAAAATAAAATAAAATAAAGTGTCCCACGGAGGGAAAGGACAACCTGCTGATAGGTCTGTGAGCTCACTCCAGGCCTGCCATATCAGGGCATCGGGCAGCTTACCACTCACTAGTGACACACACAGGCAGTCGTCATGCTCAGCCTGTCCCCACGCCTTTCTTCCTTTTGATCCCTGCAGCCTTGTCCCAGATGAGGTGGCCGCTCTTCTCCCAGCTTGCTCATAGCCTCCTGTCCTGGTCTTCCTTGGCCAGGAGCCCTGCAATCAATGGCCAACTTCATCCCCATCCTTGGCCACCTTGGTCAGGCCACCTCCTAAGATGGGTCAGGCCTGAGTCCTGGATGGTGCTTCCAAGGACTTCAGCAGGGTCTGGTGACCCGCTCAGTGTGCTGCCCTGCCTCAGGCAGATATGCCAGACCTCCAAGGAACTGTGTGACCCTGAACGTCCTACCCCTCTCCTCTTGTATCATTTCTTGTCCATCGGCAAAATTCCTGCCTCATGGGTCTCTGGGAAATTGATGGAGGGGTGGGAGATACCCACAGAGCCAGGATGCCCTACACTTCCGGGCAGAGTTTATCAGTGGGTGGCAGGGTTGGGGTAGGGAACATCTGGATGAGGGCGGCAGGTGCCAGAGTCAGACCAGGCTCCATGGAGATCCAGAAATGGCATTTCATCGTGGGACCTGGAGTAGGCTGAGGTATCAACAGTCATGGAACTTGGGTATCTATTGCCAAAAAACGTCCCCGAGATTCTGTGACATCTAGAACAATAAGCATTTCTTCAGCTCCTGGGGCGGCAGGCTGGTGGTTTTGGTGGTATTCTGCCCCAGCCCGCTCCTGTGTTTGGGGTCTATGGGATTTCAGTGGGGGTGATGGCTCTGCTCCGTCAAGCTAGTCTGGAAATGCTCTCAAAGTGATGGCAAGGCAAGAGCAGACAAGGAAATGCACAAGTGCATGTTCAAGGCAGAGCAAATCAAATGGCAGAACTCTGAACCCGCAGGTGGAAAAACAGACCACACCTCTTTGGAAAGAGCTAACAGTTCATTGGAAAGGGCTGGGGTTGGGGGGGGGAGGGGAGAAGTATGGGCAATCAGAGCTCCCATCGACATCCATTTACTGACAAAACAACATCTTACATTTATTGGGACAACTCTGTACCCAGCAATTCCCTGGGCATTGTCAAGGCTTTCTGCAATTTCTTCACAGCTACCCTGTGAGAAAAGTACAAATATTCCCATTTGATAGATAAGAATACCAAGATTCAGGAAAGTCCAGTAACTTACAGGGTTGCCGAATTGCTCATCTCTAGGCTGAAGGTTCTGTTTTCTACTGTGAGGACCACAGTGGGGTAAATGCTCTGGGACATGTTTGGTTTTTTTTTTTTTTAATGAATATAAGGGTGGTTCAATATAAAACAATTTACTGACATTATTTCAATAGACCTAAGAAGGAAAATCAGATGGGTACTGCAATAGATTTATTTTTAATGTATTGAAAGATTTAATACAGTTTTTAATGCAAGTTATTTTTATTATGGTTTAAAGTTTCCTTTCATTTCCGGTTTTCTCTGTGAAATGATAGCAAAGCTCACACATATTGGTTTGAGGTGTACCCTTGATGTTCAGGTAAAGGATTAGAATGTCCTATATCACCACTATTAATTAAGTTATTTTGAACGTGTTCACAAATTCTACGTTATTTTTTAAATAGGCAATCATTTTTTAATTTTTCGTTCAGTAACAATCTGTTAATTATTAAAGGATATTTAAACTTCTAACATTTTGCTGGGTGCTGAGACTTTACAACTTTCTGTAATATACCCATTTCCTTTAAAAAATTAACAAATTTTTTATTTTTATTTTGAAGAGGTGGGGTACAATTCAAGATTAGGTATACAAGTGGTCGTCATACAGGCAATGTTTGGGTCTACCTTTGGTTCCCCCTTTGCCTGGTTTGAGATTAGGTACCCTTATTAATGTTATGTGCCCCCACCCCACCACCACCTGGCAGTTTCTGGCTACTGCCAATCCCTTTCTTATAGTATTATGGTAAATGTTCAGAGTGCACTTATGAGTGAGAACATATGGTACTCAGTTCTTTGTGATAAATCATTGGGTATTATGGACTCTAAATCCATCCAAGTTGCTGAGAAGTTCATAATTTTGTTCTTCTTTATGGCTGTGTAATATTCCATTGTGTATATGTACCACATTTTAAAAACTCCAGTCCAGTTTTGATGGGCATCACGGTTGGTTACATGGTTTTGTTATTGTAAATAGTGCTGCAGTGAACATGTGTGTGCAGGCATCTTTTGTATAGAGTGATTTAAGTTCCTACAGGTATATTCCCAGAAGGGGGATTGCTGGGTCATATGGAAGGTCAATTTCTAGTTCTTTTAGGAATCGCCACAGTGTTTGTCATGAGGTTGAACTAGTTTGCATTCCCACCAACGGTGTAGAAGCATTTCTTTTTCTCCACATCCTCACCAGCAGCTATTGCTTTTTGTTTTATTTATGATGGCCATTCTTACTGGAGTTAGGTGGTATCTCAATATGGTTTTGATTTGTGTTTCTCTGATGGTTAGTGAGACTGAGCATTTTTTTCATGTGTCTGTTGGCTGCTTGTATGTCTTCTTTTGAGAAGTGTCTATTTGTGTATTTTGCCCACTTTTTAATGGGGTTGTTTTTTTTCCTTCTGGCACATTTGAGTTTCTTGTAGATGCTGGATGTTAAGCCTTTGTCAGATATACAGTTGGAAGATATTTTTTTCCATTCTGTGGACTATCTCCCCACTCTCTTGATGGCTTCTTTTGCTTTGCAGAAGTTTTGCAGTTTGATGAGGTCCTGCTTGTCTGTCTTATCTCTTATGGCATGGGCTTTTAAGGTTTTAAGATCAGGAATTTGTTGCCTATTCCAATTTCTGTAAGGGTGTCTTGCATTTTCCAAGATTCTTAAAGTTTGGGGTTTTATATTTAGGTCTTTGATCCACTTGGAGTTGATTTTTATGCATGGTGATAGGTAGGGGTCCTGTTTCCTTCTGCATGTGGTCAACTAGATTTACCAGCACAATTTACTAAACAGGTTCTCCTCTGCCCAGTGGTGGTGGTTGGAGGCTTTGCTGAAGATGAGTTGGTTGAGTAATTGAGGTTTTGCTTTTGGAATCACTACCCTGTTCCATTGGTCTATATGCCCATTCTTGTGGCAATACCAGGTGTTTTGATTATTGTAGCCTTATAATAAAGTTTAAAGTCTGGAAATGTGTTACCTCCTGCTTTGTTTCTTTTGCTAAGGATTGTTTTGGCTATTCATGGTCGTTTATGTTTCCATATGAATTTCTGTATTGTTGTTTCCAGATTTGGGGGGCATGTTAAGTACTCAGAGAGTAAGTGCTGGCTGTCCATTGGCTTGGAAGCCTGAAACCCAGAGACTGCGGTTGCCATGTTCATTGCTATGTCCACGGGCCCAGCACAGCATTAGGACCTAGTAAATAACTGTGGCCTGGGTGACTGACAACGTACAGGTTTGTAGAAAGACAACACCTCAAGGTCGGACAGACCTGCATCTGAAGCTCATCAGTTATTTATCAGCTGAGACCTCTGGTTTGGGGATTTGGGAGACATGGTGCCTCTTTAAGCTCCTTCTTTTTCTTTTGAGTTGGAATCTCACTCTTGTTGCCTAGGCTGGAATGCAGTGGCACACTCACACCACCACAGCCTTGACCTGCTGGGCTCCGGCGATCCTTCCACCTCAGCCTTCCAAGCAGCTGTAATTACAGACACACGCCACCATGCCTGGCTAGTTTTTGTGATCTAGTGCAGAGATGAGGTCTTACCAAGTTGCCCCAGTGGGTCTTGAACCCCCAGGCTCAGACAATCCTCTCACCTCGGCCTCCCAAAGGGTGGGATTACAGGCTGAGCCATTGTGCCCAGCCAAGGTCATTCTTGAAAATGTCTGGTCTCATCTCTTCCATTTCGAATTTTGCCAGCTCCTGTGTCTTGGAATTCAGGGGCTGCTCCCAAGGCCACTGTGTTCCGGCTCTACTGGGGCATCTGTGGCTGCACAATTGAGGATTGTGTCTGTCCCCGTGGATACCTGCCCCATCTACTCTTACCACTTCTACAGTGGCTTAGCCCTGGGCCTGCATAGGCAGTGATGCCTTATGGCTCTTCCGTGCCTGTTTTGTTCTTTCCGTGCTGCTGTTTACTCTCCTGCTTGCTGGGTCTTGGTGTTGATGCTGCCTGTCCTGATTTCAGGTACTTGCTATTAAAGTCCCTGCTCTCAAGGAAGTTCAGCAATCTCAAATACTAAGGAGGCAGAGACTGGGTAGATCAGAATCATGGCTCCCTTCTTGTTGAGCACTTCCTTTGGGCCAGGAACTGTGCTGGGCCCTGGATAGGCAGTGCTGAGCAAGGTGTCAAGGGAGCCTGTTCTCCCGAAATTTATATTCTAGTGGTTGAGGACAGACAGAGGTCAAGTGAACAAACACAGAAGCAGCATCATTGCAGCAAGGAGATAGGACAAGCGACTAGAGGGTTTGCAGGGAAGAAGTTACAGGGTTTGTTTTGCTTTGTGACAAGACCACTTGTGCATGCTGGGGCAGATTCGGGTGCTATAAGGCCTAAAGCCTATGTCATCTGGGCAGTCCTGTTTAAGAAATAGAATAAATACAAGGCAAAATGACAAGTACAGAACTGCTAGGACCCCTCCTAGAAACTTGGAAGGGTGTCCATGAGATGTGAGGCTCCACGCCTCAGCCTTCTCTGCTTCACGTTGAGTCCCCCTTGATGGTATGAATTGAGGAGGCAGGAGAGAATGTGGGGAGACTCTTTAGAGACCTACAGCAGCTGTCCGGAAAAGAGGGGGTGATGCTTGGGGTGGTGGCTATGGAGAACTTGATGCACTCAGATTGGTGTTGGAAATAGAGTCCGAAGGCTTTTGCCCAAGGATTAGAGATGGGTGGCGCGAGACTGGAAGGATGGAGGATAACCTCACACAAATCATTTCCTAGTCCTCTCAATAGACTCGGGAAGTGCTGATTATTATCTGTAGTTCAGAGGTCAAGAAACTGACTCTGTGAGAGATTTAGTGACCTGCCTGAGTTCTTAGGCACGGATCTGAACCCTCTGGGTCTGCCACTGGAGCACCTCTCTGTAAGCCACTGTCATCATAGTGCCTCAGAGACTGGGAGGTCACTCATGGTAAATTGTTGACTTTAGACATGCAGGGGGCTCCTCAGACGGACTCGAGCAATGGCTTTGTCCTTTCTCCTCCTCTTCACACCCTCACCCTGTGGTCTTCTCCCCACTCTCAGCTCCATCATTGCCAAGCCCAGGGTCCCCCTCTACTTCTCAGAGCCTTGTCTGGGCCATCTCATCCAGGTGGTCACGGTTACCGCTCCCTCCTCCTTTGCCTCCCTGCCCCCAATTCCCACTAGCTCATCCACAGAGTGGCCACACTGGGACCCTGCTGGGTCCTTCTCATCCAGCATCTTCGGAACTCAGCACAGAGCAGGGGCCAGTCAGCATCTGCTGGATGCAGGTCTTGGACATAAAGTCAGAGTAGCAGGTTGGTAAAGTCCAAGGCATCAGGAATTTAAGCTCTCTAAGCCTCTGTTTTCTTGCTGTTAAAGCAAGACAGTGATTGGTCTGGCATCACAGGGACGTAGGGAATGAAATATGGTCCTGCCCGCTCTGTGCGTTGACCACAGCGCACACACAGGCCGTCGCTGTTTTTATTATCTGTATTTTCAGGAGAAAGAAATATGAACCACGTCATATGGTTAATGTAGGATAAAACTCAGAGAGATTTGCAAGTCAAAAGAGAAGCTGGCGAATGCAAAAGGGAGGCTTGTCTCGCAGAGAGGTTCACGGACAATCTTTGGGGTCTGGAGACCCACGCCACACTCACCTTTCCTTGCAGTCGACGTGCATCGAAACATGCTCCGCCTGGCCCATCCCTGGACAGTGCTTTGCAGGGCTGGTGGCTCCTGTCTTTCCTGCATACTAAGTATGTGGATTTACTCATGGGGAGGGATGGTGGAGCCACACGGAATACAAAGCATCCATGGCCATATTATTTCCAAGCCCATTTTTCTGCCCATGGCTTCTCATCCCTTGCGAGCATCAGTTTTTCTGGTAAGTTTAACTAAGATTTTAAATACGTAGAATTTTCCCCCTTTCCCCCTTTCAAGTCATCGCATAAAGAATAGACCCCTTCAGATGTCTGCATCTGTTGGGCACCTGGAAACTCCATCGCCTGCTCTTGCTTTTAACACCTGCCATTTGTCTCCACACGAGACATTTCCCAATAATTGAGGTGTGTCTGCAGCAGGCAGGGGTCTTATTTGAGGTGCCGAAGAGCGGGTCTCTGGCCAGATGTTTCCCCTTCATTAGAATGTGTCCGTCAGATGATGCTCACGAGAAATCTTTGCTAGAGAGACTCCGCCTCTGTCATCCTATTAGATAGGATAAGCCAGGCTTCTGGTTCCCTTGCCAAAAGGATGGAATTAGCATTTAAGAAGCTGTCGTCATAAAAGTTTTCACCCTTCACAATTAACGCAGGAAGAGGTCAATGATGGTAAATTAATGCTGCAGAAATCAGCCTTCATCATTCATGAGCAGTTAGGGCCCTAAATGCCACATTTGAAAGCTGCTTCTGCCTTCCAATCCCGATGAGGCTGTAATTGTATGGAACACTGGCTTGTGTTTGGAATCCTAATTTGTGCATTGACAGTGTCACAAGGAGTCCTTTTAAGACCCTAGATTCTGACAGAAGGACCATTCAGAGGGCTCTTTAGAAGCCAGGGTGTGCCACGGGGGAGGACTCATATCTACCTGCATGAGGCGGGTGGACCCATGAGAGCAGCGGGGTGTTTGGAGGGTGCACAGCCCCTCTGGAATGAGCAGGGATCTCCAGTTACACTCCTGCCTGTAAGGAAGTAGGGAGTGAATGGTGGGTAGGCGAGTCTGGTCTCTGAAGAAGATGCAGGGCCCGGATGAAGGACAGACAGGCATGCTGGTGGCCCAGGGGATGCTTAGGTCAGGAGCGCTAACTGCCAAGTGTTCAGAACTGTCCATTCAGCAAAACCCGCCCCAAATTACTTATTGAACTGTTCTCCCTTCTGAGAGGAAAGGCCAGTGGAGCTTGTCTTGTACACTGGAGGCTGACCTCTAGCAAGATCAGTACCCCTCCCCAGACTCTACTCCGTGTCCCCAGTGATCCTCAAAACTCAAGCAGAGGGCTCATTATGAGTACTTCGACACAAACAAAGAACCCACGAAATAGTGACAAACATAGCATCCAGTGATCCAAATCCTTCTGTCCTTTCCATCATCCATCCATCTGTCCATTTTTGTAACACCCAATGGGTGCCAACTTTGAGAAGGGCCTTGAAAATTCATAAATACACAAGACACAGGCCTTTGCATTTTGAATTTGCTACAGCAAATGGACATTTGGCGATCCCAAGAATGTTAAAGCCAAAGAGATCTTCAGAGACGTCCTTGTCTTAGTTGACCACAAGAAAACCAAGTCATGGAACAACCTGGTAGAGCTGTCATCAAAGCCTCTTCACTGCCAGTTGAAAGCATTTTCACATACCACACCAAGGGAGCCGTCTTCGTCCTAAGAACAAACTTGTGCTTCATAGATTGGGTGTAATTCCATGTATTTCTACAGAGACGTCTACTATTTTTGATAAAGAGAACAAGCAAGTTTTCTCATATTCAGAGAAAACTGGCCCAGCATGTTGAGAAATAAACCAAGTATATTTACCTTGACATGAAAATGGGCTCTGCTTTATGGCCAGGCATGGTGGTGCATACCTGTGGTCCTAGTTACTTGGGAGGCTGAGGTGGGAAGATCGCTTGAGTCTAGGAGTTCAAGACCAGCCTGGACAATACAGCAAGACCCTTCCTTTAAAAAATGAAGTGGGAAAGGTGTTTGGCTGAGCAGTTGGGAGCTGGGTTTTCTCTTTGCTGGGACATGAGCAAAAGAGAGGCACAAGTGCATAGCCTTCACCTATTAATCTCTCTTTTACCTTTAACTGCCAGAAGGTAGAAATGAACTATAAGTGATTATGCTCTAACAGCGATTTAACTCATGCTAAAGGGCTTTTTTCTTTTTAACCCTGGAGCAGCCAAACCTTTGGAATCTCCGTCATGACTTCCAGACTAGAGGCATGAGCCACATAAAGACCAACCGGAACTCTGTTCCCTTGCAGGGTTTCCCTTTAGGCCTCACTCCTGGTCAATCCAATTCCCATTTCACCAACGTGGACCCAAATGAGGTTTTCCTAAACATTTGTGGGGCATGTGAAGGTGAAACCATTCCTTAGAAATTAAAATAACCGGTTATGTCCGTGGTTTAAGAAAAAACAAAACAAAGCAAAACAAAACAAAAACCACTTCTACCTGGCCAACCTGGTTTTGCCAAGCCTTCTTTGAGTTTAGTAAGATGGTTTTTGTCATGGCAGCCGAGGCAGTTGCTGGATGGGAAGGCCCTCGCAGACAGTCAGAGAAGAGTTTAGAAGTTTTGATAGCCCCAAGGACGATTGCACTTTCACTTAAAAATCAAGGTTACATGCTCCTGGTGAAGCAGTTTTAAACTCGCCCCGTTTCTTTAACTGCCTGCACCAGCCTATCAGGAAGCCTGCAGCGATCGTACCAATATAGCTAAGTTTATTGATCCCTGTGACTCAGAGTTTCTTCTCAAGGCATATTTTAGCACTTTTAACAGATCAGCACAATAGTTCAAGGATCAATCGTTATTTCCCCCTACTGATCCATTTTAATTGTGATATCAAAGGTACAGTAATCCTTTCTTAAGTTGGAAGTCCATATCTAAAGCCAGGATCAGATTTTATTATCGTAGTAATGAGCCCTTCGCAAGTGAGACAAGGCAGGGGGCCCTCTGGTTCCTGAACCGACCCCGAGTTTCTGGCACCCGTGAGCTTAATAGAAGCTGCTGCAGTTGGTAATCACCAGCCAGGTGACCTGTTACTCTTGTGCCTTAGCAGGCCAACTGTGGGTTCTGGGAGACAAATATGATCCCAAGGACAATAGAGAAACAAGTCACAATGAAGGAACAGCGCCCCACCCCATGAAGGATGCACCTGGCCTGAGGGGATGGATAGGACAGTTGAGGCAAGGGCTGGCCTTCCAAGGAGCCTTCCAGGGTTCCTGGTTACTGAACCCTGGTAGGAGTTCAATACACACTTGCTAAGTTGACCAGCAAAGTTCTTCATCTCTTTGCATAATGGGGATAGACCCCAGAATGCAGTGATGGAGTCATTCATTCAACAAACATTTATTAAATGTTCACTCTGTTCTAGAGAGTGTTTAAGGGGCCAGGACGATAGCCTTGAACAATCTAAGACCCTGCCACATGGAGTTCCTCTTCTACTTGGAGAGACATAAATTGTATCTCTTGGATACCTAGTCTTCAGTTCTGAGCAGAATGAGTTATTTACCGGGAAATGGGTGATACCTGAGGTCATCCAAAATGTGTGAAGGAATTCAGTCTTCCCTTGAAGATCTCTAATCTTGAAACCATCCACTATAGAAATTAAAGCATGCAATAAAAAATTTCAGTGAACAATATCAAGGAATAAAGCTATTGGATCGTGATCGTTATGCTAATTTCTATGTTCCTATCTTAATTCTTTGGTACCCTTAGAAAAACCAAGGAATCACCAGACAAGGTTAGCCAACTTACAAAAAAGCATGTGCTGCTCTAGTCAGCAATGCGTCCCCCGTGCTGGACCACATAAATTCCTGCTGTCTCTCAGGATGCATTAGAGCCGATCAGACACAAGGAGGGTATCAGGGAGCGCACCCCAAAAGAACACTCTACTCTGGATCCAGTCTCCCGAGGAATGTTCTGTTGGGTACTAGTTAAGCAAGATACTGAGCATTGATATGCTTATACAAACGTCTCTTGGTGAAACCAGCTTGGTAAGTAACACTGGGTTACTGGGGTGAGCTGTTTTCTTTACTGAGGGGCCTCCTGGGAGTCTCAATATGCTAACGGGCGTATTTGTGCGAGTTGTGCAAACTTACGTGGCCTTTGCATAACAAGTACTTAGCGGGACAGCTGTCACATGGAACACACACACGGGGAAGTACAGCTCCAGCTTCAGGGCTCCTGAGACATTTACCAAAGGCCTGTTCTAGGCTGGGCCCTGAGGCTGGCAGGGAAATGACACAGGCAGGTCTGCTTAGGTATAATATCTTGACTTCCAAGAAGGAAGACTGTGTGGCGGATTCTAGGGTCCCATCAGGAATTCTCAGCACCCCCAGATCGCTGCGTGGCTCTGGGACCCCAGACAGGCTGCTCCTTCGACTGTGATTTAATAATAGGTAAGTGTCAGCTCTTTGAGGCCAAAGGCTAAGTGGGCATTTGTCCACCGTTGCCTGCCCAGGGTCCATTTCCATTTCTTACCTGCTTGCTAGGTTCTTTCCAGACCCTAGCTCATTGCACACAGTCTTGGGAATACAGAGAGAGGTCTGTCCTCCGCCATGGAAGCTAATTGGGTCCTTAGGCAGATTTTCTGCCATACCTTTTGTTTTCCTGTCCCACACACCCAGCACAAGTCCAGAAGGCGCCCTCTTGGTTGTTCTTTCTTAGGACTTTGATCTTGGGCTGAGTAGCCTAAGGAGGAAATAAACAATCAGGTTGTTTGACTCAATGTATTAGCCAGCCTGTCTGTCCAGCTGTGAAATCATTCCTAACTCTCGGCTGTTGGGTTCCCAGGAGCCCACTTAATTCCTGCCGGGTTTCAAGTCTGGTTCTTAGTCCTCTTAGCAATTCTGTGAGCTCCCCAAATCCCATGGCTTAGGTGAGCCAGAGGCAGTTTCTGCCGAGAACTTCTAATGGAAAGCAACACACAAAGAACCGTGTTATGCTATCCTGCAGCTGACCTCCAATATCAGGACTCTCAAAAACCCTAGTAGGAGTTCAATACATACTTGCCAAGTTGACCAGCAAAGTTCCTCATCTCTTTGCATTATGGGGATAGACCCCAGATTGCAGCGATGGAGTCATTCATTCAACAAACATGCATTAAATGTTCACTCTGTTCTAGAAAGTGTTTAAGGGGCCGAGACGATAGCCCTGAACAATCAAAGACCCTGCCACATGGAGCGCCTGTTCTACTCGGAGAGACATAAATTGTCAAGTGGTGGTGAACGAAAAAGGAAAATAAGTGGGTCGAGAGGGTGCACTACTTAAATAGGCGGTTGGAGAAGGCTTCTCGGATCAAGAGACGCTTAGGGACCTGGGGGATGGGAGGAAGTGAGTTATGTAGAGATCTGGAGGGGACAAAACCGTGCAGCTCAGAGACCAGTATGGAGCTGACAAATAAGTGGATGGTGGGGATGACACCGTGGGAGGTGTCCTGTGGTCATGATACGACTTTGGGGGCTTTTAATCAAGGTGAAATCAGGAGCCCAGGGAGGGGTTTGAACAGGAGAAGGCTTGCTCTGACTTGTGTTTTTAAAATATTCCTGTAAAGTCTGCAATGATATGCAACTATGAGCTTATCCAATGGTTCTTGAAGCTGCTGGCCAGGTAGGGTTGGGGCCCAGGGTCTTGGCTGGGCCATCTCCTCTAACTTCTGTGTCTCCCGTGGAGGACAGTTTCACAGAGCCTTTTGAAATAAAATGATACTGTTAATATTGCATGTGAGGTTTTCCAATATTGCTACTTAATTTGTGGCAATAAGGAATATGTGTAGAAATATGTGCTCTCACATGTAAATTAAATCATTTTATGTCAAGTAGATATCTGAAGGGTTGTGGAGGTTTCTTTGCATAACAGGAGTGCGTGCACCTTTCTGTCTGCAGCATGATTGATAACGTTAGAGCCAAGAACTGTGGCTGCATCCAAGGGCATCCTGGCCATGCCTAGGGAGGAGTCTCCCTGTTATTTGGGCTTCTGGAAAAGAGAGGTTACTAAGTAGTGGGCAGAGGGGACAAGAGGGCCGGGTAATTGGGAAGGATTTCATAGAGTAGGGTTTCTCAGCCTCACCATTATTGACGTTTTGGGGCCAAATACTTCTTTGTGGTAGGTGCCATGCTGGACATTGTAGAGTGTTGGTTGCACCCTGGGCCTCTGTCTGTAGTCACCAGTAGCATGTCTTCCCTCCAGCTATAAAAATGTCTCTAGACATTGGCAGATAAACCCTGAAGTGTATATATTGCCCCTAGTTGAGAACCAGTGTCATGGCGTGCCTAGGCTTAGAAATACTTTTGTTCTGCCCCTACGGGAGAGACACCAGAGTTCACCAATGGCAGGGGTGATAAAGGGTGACATGTTGAGTCCAAGTCTCCTGTCTAAGTCTGATACTATTACTCATCAGTTGAGCTAGAGAAGCTTGGTAGATGTGGAGTTTATTTCAATCATTTTCATTCATTCATCAGAAATCTTTGATTGCTACTATGTCCCAGGGTCTGTGACAGCGTCAGGGAGTCAGCATAAAAATGAACCAGACACAATCCCTGCAGACAATTCTCAATACTTTATGCAAACTGCCATGATAGGAGACAAGTTCTGGGTGCTAGGAGAAAATAGCTCATGGGAGGGGTAGGCTACGAGGATGTTTGCCAAACTGGAAATCTGTAGGGACTGGGGACAAGCCAATTAGGGGGTGAAGACGGGGCAAAGGTGGTAAAAGTGGTGGAGAATAACATATCCAAAGGCCATGAAACATTTCAGTATTGCTGAAATGCAAAACAATTGTCAAGCATGAATATCTGTGTATTGATGAATTAAAGCAAAGTCAGGGGAATTCTCTTTAAAGTTTTCATGTTTATACGTTATTAATTGTACAGAAGCATTTTTATTAATATCAAGAATGAGTGGAGCCGGGCTCGGTGACTCAGTCTGTCATCCCACGCCTTTGGGAGGCTGAGGTGAGTGGATTGCCTGAGCCCGCGGGTTCGAGACCCGCCTGGGCAGCGAGATCTCATCTCTACAATAAATAAAAAAAATCAGCCGGGCATGGTAGCGTGTGCCTGTAATTCCGGCTACTTGGAAGGCTGAGGTGGAAGGATCGCCGGAGCCCAGCAGGTCGAGGTTGCGGTGGCTGGGAGCGGTCACTGCACTCCAGTCTGGGCGACAGAGTGAGACTCCAACTCAAAAAACAAACAAAAAAAAAGAATGAGTGGAATGGCCTCAGAAGAAACAATTCATAAGACTGTCAAATTGAAATAACCAATTTGGAAACTTATATTCATGGCAGATGCCACTAAAAATAAATATACCATATGTCATCATTATCATAATAAACAACCGACATTTATTAATTCCTTCCATGCACAAGGCACAGATGGCAACAATATATGGGGAAGAATACTTGAGACAAACGTGACTTCATTCACTCAGCAAATATTGATTGAGCACATGCTGTGTGCCAGTCATGTGCTAGCCACCAGTGATATGAAGATAAATTCCACATTGTCCTTGACCTGAAGGGTCACAATAGAAAACAGATAACTACTATCTTTGTCATGGAGCCAGTGTCACACAAATCGATAAGAAAGATATTAAAACCTTGCCGAATCAATGTTCAGTGGACAAAAAAGGATATGTAACTAGAAACACAAAAAAGAATATGTAACTAGAAAAATCTTCAGCCTCATTAAAATGTAAATAAATTCACAATTTATATGTTGAAACTGAATATTTACAGTGGCCATGTCAACTAGTAAAATCCACTGGGAAGAAAGAATTCAACAGAAGAAAAATGACTATATCCTTGAAGATGTTCATTGCAGTATTGTCTATTATAAGAAAAATAAAAAATAACCTAAAAGTTTGATAGAAGGAAAAAGATATGTAATTTTTGGTAATACGTTCCATCAAATATTGTATTTGTGTTAAATGGATGTTATGAAGCGGTCGCAAAAATAGGAAATATGCTATAATGCTTGTGTCAAATTATAAAGCAATGACCAACTAACCATACGTGTGAAGTAAGAAATACATAAAATTCATATTTGCTGAGTCAGTAGAAATATAGCTCATTTTGCTTCCCATCTACTGAAATTGTTCCATCTTCCATCTAATGAAATGTTTACATGTAAGTTTACAACCAAACAAAATAAAAGCAAATGAGTAACAGTATATGTATCTAGTCTTTTTCTGGCTGAATTTGTGATTTTTCTTCTTCCCCGCCTCAACCCTCCAAGAAGGGTTTCCTATCTTTCTCTGCATGACCTTCCTTTGTGCCTTTGCTCAAGTCTATATTATCCCTTTTTATTCCCTTTTAAAATCCTCCCAAGTTGGGTTCAGTGGGATGGGTAGAATCATGTTTTGAAGGATTAATTGCCATATTTCTCCCTCACCCCTTCAACAATGTTCATCACATTCCTTCAGGTGATCCCTGAAAACTTTTCTCCTAAGGCAACTAGGCATGATTTAACTATTGCTTGTTGGAGGAAGGCCACTGCAGGGATGAGAGCCTAGATGGTGGCCAATGCTTAATGATTAAGCTTAATAAGATGAAAAATAGGAGGGTAGATGAAAGGGGAAGGAGAAGTTGCTCAGGAAATAGTGTTCAAAAAATACAAATGAAGTCATTGAATTATTTGGAAATTTCTTTAGTTTTGATGAACTGTTTTCTTTTAATTGAGACAATGTCCTGGAGATGAACCACGTGGGTGGCAATTTGATCATGTAAAATTTTTATATGGTTTATTTTTTAAATTGAGTAAAGCAGAACAGCAAAAGTAATAAAGACAGTGAGAATTTGGTGCCGAGATGGACCAGGGAACCCAGATACAGACCCTCCTGTTTCGTCTCGCCTGGTGTCTGGCAGAAGAGCCACAGCAATGACTCAGGGGGATAATGGCCCAGGATCAGTTGGAAATTTGTGTGAAAATTCAGTATCAGGTGGGTTATAGATCTAAATGGATATGTTAAAACAATAAGGCTTTAGAAGATGATGCGAGAACGTATTTTCACGATTGTGGGACAGGAAAAACAAAACACTAATGATAAAATAAAAGATTGCTGAGTTGAATTATTTTAAAATTAAAGTTGAGAACTCTCAAAAGTCACTGTGTGAAATTATAAAAACAGGCCATAGTGTCAAAAGTTAATTTATATATATATTAGATAATATGTATTAGATAATAATTTACATATGTGTGTACACACACACACACACACACACGCACACACACGCACACGCACACACACACACACACACACACACACACACACACACACACACACAGAATCTGTATCCAGTACCCAGAATATCAGAAATTTCTGAAAAGTCAATGAGAACGAAAAAACAACAATTTCCAAAAGGGCCAAACACTTGAACAGGTACTTCACTAAGAAGAAACTCCAATGGCCAACAAATATATGAAAAAGTTATCAAGATCATGAATTACCAGGTAAATTAAAATTAAAACTGCAATGGGACATCACCCACCACAAGGTAAAATGAAGTAAACACGGTCAAGGGTAAATACAGGTTTGGAGCAGCTGACAGGCTTACACGTTGCTCGAAGGACTAGGAGTGAGCACCACTCCTCTGGCAAACCATTGAGCGATCAGTACCGAAGGTGAACGTATGATACCCTGTGCCCGAGTGATTCAACTTTTATGTATCTTCCCAACAGGAATGTGTACCCATGTGCCCTGGGAGGCACAATGGGAATGATACCATTGTTAGGAATTGGCATCAATGGAAACAACCCAAATGTCCATTAAAAATGAAATGAATGAATGTACGATAGCAATGAAAAGAAACAAAGCACCCCCCGACACTGCAAGACAGTGTGTACAGTGTCGTGCAAGAGAAGTGGAATGCAGATGCCAATCCCGTATGCTTTCATTTACCTACAGTGTGAAACAGGCGAAATGAAGCTCTGGTTTTTATCGAAGTCGGAGTGATTTACCTGAGAGTAGGAATGCAGAGTGAAAGACACGAGGAAGTCTCATACTTTTAACAAAAAAATCAGTGTGGTGATTCCCTGATGTGTTTGCTTTGTAAAAACTACCAAGCTATCCACCTGTGATTTGTTCTTTTTGTATGTATGAGTCATACTTCAATAAAAAAGAATTGAAGTTGTTGGACTTATAGGAGAAGAGACTGGGGGACTTACTTATTGGCATTAAGCAAATACAGAATTTTATTTAAAACAAGGAAGGAGAGGTTTAGCTGATATCCAGGTAGGTAGAAGATCAAACAAGTATAAATTGAAGTAATAGAGGATCTGGCCAGACAGGAAGACGGACTTCTTGAAAATACAGATGCTTCCAAGATGATGATGCTTGGGGAGGTGGGAGGCCTCTGTCTTAGACCCTTCAGTAAGGACACAGATAGTGTCGCAGCACCAATGGGCTAGAGTTTCCACGTCAATGTCAGAGGCAACGCTGGATAAGAATACAGTAGCATATTGCAATGATTTTAAGATGCATATTTTATCACATTTTAACATCTCTGAAATCAAGATGCTTCTACAATCCATGGCATCTGACAATTAATGGTAGTGTCTTTTTTTATTCCAAAAAATAATGGTGCATCAATATACGATCGCAAGATCAAAAGGCACCTTCAATTTGATGAAATATGGTAATAAAATTCCTTCTAGCTTGAAGATTCTCTTCTGAGGATCACAGTGAGGGAGATGAATTCCCTTAGGAAAGCATTTTCTATCCCTCCTGAGAATTTGTTCCACAAGGGGGTCAGAAGGGGCCTCGTCCATTATGGACACTCAATAAATATTAAGCATCAGCCATGGCTCACAGCCAGCTCTGAATAAAAATTGGCATGCGTTAACATTTATAGCTCATGGATCTTGTGACTGATGATCTCTCCTCTCTCTGTCTTACAGTGTAATCTATGCTCATAATGGAAAACACAAGGTAGTATAGTGGATGAGCCCACAGTAGATGCTTTTTGCTATAAACGTAGGATGAGGCAGCAGATACGCCTGGCAAGTCTGATCTGAGAGAGGACACAGATGAGGACATGGTTTTGATTTCAGAGCTTTTGCCCTAGCAAAAGATCTTAGAAGCCATTCTGGGAAATGAGGTGTAGTATTGGAGAATGCTTCTCCTGCTTAAGATGTGTCTTGTGTCTCTGTGTGTCCATACCCAAAGACTGAGTATTCAGATATCTATCTATCTATCTATCTACCTATCTATCTATCTGCTAAGGAAATTAGCTCTGGGCTGGCACCAGTGAAGAGCACAAACCATGATGGCTCAACCCAGTAGTTTGGAAGAAGCCAAGCCAGTCATTATGAGTAGGAAGATATGCTATCTCTGTGTAGGTATTTAGGTCAGTGGTGTTGTCTTACTGTGGGACACAGAAGTCTCAAGCAGAAAGTTCTTTGCATTGGCCACCTGGGGAAAGGATTAGAGATCAAGCACTGGTCTTATGACACTCTCTGGTTGGAAATCAAATTGGACAAAACACCTGGAATTTTCTAACACTCTCTTAGCAATATGGTGGCTCTTTGTCCACTAACTTAACTCTGGAGGTCAGAGGCAGGGCTTTTGAGTGTTTGAGCCTTATCTTTCTGGTCTATATAATCCATCTCCTTTAAGAAACCACTGGGTTGAGCCATCATGGTTTGTGCTCTTCACTGGTGCCAGCCCAGAGATAATTTCCTTAGCAGATATATATCTATCTATCTGAATGAGGATCAGTCTTTGGGTATGGACACACAGAGACAAGACACGTCTTAAGCAGGAGAAGCATTCTCCAATACTACACCTCATTTGCCAGAATGGCTTCTAAGATCTTTGCTAGGGCAGAGAGCTCAGTTGGGGTGGGGTATAGATGGCTAGAATAGTTTGGGAACGCTAAAGAGGAAGCAGGTAAAAAAAAAAAAATGCCCCGCATATATAGAGAAATGTGTAGTATTGTGCACGATGTGTTTTCTACTTTACTTCTCTTTGTGTTATGAGAAACAGAAGGAAGCTTCTCTGGATAGGAATTAAGTCAGTTTAATTTTCAGACAGCAAATGATATCTGAGATATCTAGTAGAAACACAGTCCAGAAGTTTCAGTTGCCCAAAATCTTTCAAGTGGGATTACATAGCTCTGGTTAGAAAGGGGAGGTGTGGGAAGCAAAAAGACAGGTCACATATCAATGCCGCAGGCCCTGCCCTGCCGGGCACTGAAGGTCATGGAATCCAGGAAGGAAGACTTGCTGTTATTTTTCTTTCTGCCCAAGATTCAGTTAGGAGGAGACAAGCAAAAGTAAGGATCAAAAGGTTGTGCACTTTGGTGGCATGAATTACCACAAAGCTTGGCTTTAATGGCGAATGGCTATTAATAAAGGAGATGGATTATACAGACCAGAAAGATGAGGTTCAAGCACTCAAAAGCCCTGCCTCTGACCTCCAGAGTTAAGTTAGTGGACAAAGAGCCACCATATTGCTAGGAGAGTGTTAGAAACTGTTCCTACTGCATGTGACCCTCCTTTTGTGCCTTGGTTCAGGTCTATATTACTCCCTTTTTTCGCTTTTAAAATCCTCCCAAGTTGGGTTCAGTGGGATGGGTAGAATCATATTTTGAAGGATTAATTGCCATATTTCTCCCTCACCCCTACAACATTTTTCATCACATTCCTTCAGGGGATCCCTGAAAAGCTTTCTCCTAGGACAGCTAGGCATGATTTAACTATTGCTTGTTGGAAGAAGGCCACTGCAGGAATGAGAGCCTAGATGGTGGCCAGTGCTTAATGATTAAGTTCAATAAGTTTGAGGCAGACAGATTTGAAGGCACATTTGAAGAACAGATTATTCCACCCCAGAACAGATGAAAGACTTCTGGACTTGGAAGAGCCAACTCAAACAGGAATAGTAGAGGATCTAACAGACCACAAGCACCGGCAGTCTGGGAAGAGAGCCACTGGTCAATTGTTCAGGAGAACTGGTACTCATCTGTGCCCTGAGACGTTGCTTAGTCCCACATCATCCAACCATCCCAGGGAACTCCCCCCTGATCAACAGCACAGGACACTCAGAAGTCCCCTATCACTGATGCCAAGACCTTGGATACCAGTAAAGGGAGTGGTGGCCTGATGGGAAGTCCCCAGCACATTTGCCAGTTGGAACTAGGTGAAAACTGCTTGGGGATTCCACGAAGCCACATCAGTGAGATAACTCTGGATATAGGCAGGATGTGATCTCGAGACTGGATTTTTCTGCGTCTCTCTACTCCCATAATGCCTTTCTCCTTCTCATATGGCAAGTATTGCTGTGATCTGGGTACAGACTTTATCTCTCTCAATAGGGTAGAGATTGCATCTCTTACTCAGTTTTGGTCTCTACCATGCCTTACATTATTATAGGTACTGAGAAAAGATGTTCACTGAATAACTGAAAGAAAGCCAAAGGGGGTAAAACATAAAGATTTGATTAGAGAATAAAATATAAGGAAATTAAAAGTATGAACCAAATTATATCATTGTATTTAGATTTTATATTATAGCCTTGCTCCAAAGGCATCTTTTTTCATTGATAATGGTTACTGAAGCTATATTGTAAAATATTACCAACAAATAAAAAAAACTTGGCTTAAAGTACTTTTTCAGTGTTCTCTAGATCCCATTCAATAGAAAAGAGATGTACTTTGCTGGTTTGTACTACCCAAGACCTCACATCTGAAGCAACTTGGGGTAGATTGTTATAGAAATGGCCTCCAATGAATCATGTCTCCCCAGAACCATGCTCTTGGGTAGTTCCTCCCACTTGACCCTGAACTGGGTCACGTGACTGACTTTAGCCAAAAAGACATTAGCAAATATGATGCAAATAGTGGCTTGGAAAGATTTTGTGAGGTCTGGCTCTTTCTCTTTAGTTTCTAGGAACTATTTTGCCTCTATCTGAATAACCTTAGGTCAGCCTCCTGGAGAAGGAGAGAGCACATGACAAGAACTCCAGCTTCCCAGTTGAGGGTCCACAAGACCATCCTGGATCACACAGCCTCAGTCAAGCCAGCCAGAGGAAGCATCCAGCTAATAGACAAAATCATTAAAAAGAATAAATATGTATTAGTTGAGGACACTGAGTCTTGAAGAACTTTGTTACAATGTAAGTACTAAAGGATATACAACTGAGTCCAATAGTTAGCATAGAGAAAAGAGTATTTCTGCTGCTATGTTTCACAGATAATCTCAGATATTATCAAAATATGCAAAATTAAGCAGAAGCTAATGCTACTTCTCTTTCTGGTTCTATGTCATGCCTTCTGGAAGAATGAGCCCCGTTGGGGTCCCTGAACTTGAAGACCAGTGCTCTTCTCTATTCACTGCTATTCCTCAAGTTTGATGAATCTTCCCTGGTGTTAAAATGCTGAGCTAAGTCTGAAAACCCTGGAGGAGGCTTTTCCCTGAATTGGAAACCAACCTAAGAATGGGATAACTGGTCCCTCAACGAGATCTCCAATGCCCCACATCTACCTTCACATGACAACCTCCACCCACAGTCATGGCACGGGCAGGGGGTCATCTCAATCTGATTGTTTAGCTTCAGGATTGAGCAGAAGGTGAAACAAATTTCCGTGAGCTTTCTCTGGGTCTTTTTTAAAACTCTGACTCTGCTGAGCAAAAGCTGACTGTGTCTGTTCTTGACCTTGGAATATTCTTTGGCAGTGCTTACCACATTTTAAGAGTGTTTTCGGGAAACTGCCTAGGGGTTGAGAGGAGATGGAATTGGCAGTAGTGGGAATCTGTTGGGGGAAGCAGAAGGCAAAGCTCATCAACAGGAGTATCTGTGTAATGAACGTTTGTATACCTAACCCTGTATACCTAACCACATCTTTAAGATAAAAAAAAATTTTTTTAAGAAGAATGTTTTTATTCCCTTTATGGTGACAGGACACCTTGATTCCCCTCCCACCCGATGACCTTGAGTAAGTTGTTCAATTTCTGTGACTTTCTCCGTAAAGTGAGGATAAGACTTTACCTCCTTGGGAAAGTGGACAGGAGAAGTCCCAGAGGCCCAGGACGGTGACCTCTGTGATCTCACTCTGCTTCTTCTCATCCCTAAAAGACTCCGGATTGCTCCCACTCTTGAACCTGCTTTGCAACTACATTGACTTTTCCTGACATTGCACTGATGTTTTGGGGACCTATAGCACAAGGAGATGAGATATATGATAAGAACACGTAACCCACCCAGATTACCTGGGAGGAATAGAACACAGACCTTTAAGAAAGGAGAATGGCACTGGCTTTTGTGGATCCTGTGGTCTTCTGGCTTCCTTTGGAGCAGTGCTAGGCTGCTTATCACATATCCTGAGCAAGCAGCGAGTGTCAGGCCATCACCACCAGTCACTTCTACAAGCCCTGGCTCATGCATAATCCAAAGGCTCAAACCCAGAGGAAGAGTTCCCCTTTGCCGTTTACTTGGAGGTCACACATTTATACACTTGGCTTATCCTGATTGAGAAATTCCTGGTTGCCTCTTTAAGACAAGACCAGGCAAGAGCTAGTTTGTCCAAAGTGACTGAAAGGGGGAAAATTTCTGGGGAGAACTTGACTTTTAAGTTTCCTTGCAAGATAATTGCAAACTTGTGTCAGTGGATTAAGATGGTCATCTGTATCTTCGGTCTTTGGACATTATTTAACTTGTGGGAAAATGTAGTATTGCAATTTTAGAGACAAGTCTAGTGATTAGTGACATCTTATATACAAATAATAAGAGGTCTTTGCCTCCCTTTCAAGCTATAAATGAACGTACTGTTTGCATATTAGTAATAATAATCAAAAGTGTGTGAAATCCAACATTTGGTATGCCTCACTAGATACCAGCCCCCAGAACTCAAGGCCAACTCTGTGTTAGTATGGCACATGCCATGGCAGCTGTGAGGGCAAGTTTCTTTTCCTGTAAACGACTTGGTTAACATTTTAACATGCTGGAAGCTGAAAAGTGTTAATTGACTGCTAATTATTAATAGCACATACACAGCACATTCTTTTTTCAGAAGTGCATGGATGTTGGGAGTCCTTCACAGAAGAGTTTTCAGAAAGAGATCATTGTATACATGTAATACATCTTATCTCAGACACTGAGGTTTAGGTCATTGGGCTCTGGGGAGTGAAAAGAATTGCTTAAATGTTGATGAACTGTATCACATGTTCTCACTCATATAATGGACCTTAAACATCCAATGCAATACTATACGAAAATGACTGACCGTACTGGGAAACTATGGTGGGGGGAGGGAGATGGGATTAACAGTAGCAAATATCTGTCTGGGTACGGGGAAACATCCTATATCAACAGGGTGCCTGAATGAAACGCAATTGTATACCTAACCCTTAACTGTACCCCACAACTTCACAATTAAAAAAAATGTTGATGAACTGTTTGGAAAACATGGTAGTTCACCAGAGAGGGCCCGAGGTCTAACTTTCTGCTTTTCTGTATTAGAAAAATACACCCATCTCCCTTTTATCTAGCATCTACAAGAATGCTGAGCCTTTTGGGATGACTGGCAAAATGGGCCATGGGAGGGTATATAATGGGGACACTTCAGCGGAGGGGATACTTCGGTACTTTAGTTAATTAGAGACAAAGCCACTCTGATGAACATCTCTCACAGGGTGGCCACGTGCGGTGCTTTTTATCTTTCTACTCCAGAGCTGCCCAATAGAACTTTCTATAGTGATGGAAATGTGTTATATTTGCACTGTCCAATAGGGTAGCCTGTAGTCCCATGTGACACTTGAGCACTTGAAATGTGACTCCTATTACCGAGCCACTGAATGTTTAATTCAATTTAAATTAATTAAAATTTTAATAGCCACATATGGTTGGTGGTTACCATCCGGGACAGCTCCAGAGGACTTAGGATTCATGCCATTGTGGAATTTGTCTGGACTGTATATGTGCCACTTGGAAACATAAGTATTCTGGGCCCTTGGAGCCCAGATAGAACTCCAGAAATAGTGAGAGAGTGAGAAAGTGGTTCTAGAACCGATTAATTATGTGGCCATTGCAATAGGGAGTTTAGATAGCTGACTCAAGCCACCTTCAACAAAAACCCTCTCTTCTGGGAATTTTTAAGAACAAGTATAGAGCTATCATAAAAAAGGCATATGATAATATTGGTTGACAAGAGTGTGAAGAAATTAAAACCCTCCTACACTGCGGGTAGAAATGTAAAATCATGCAGCTGCTTTGGAAAAGAATCTGGCAATTCCTTGAAAGATTAAACATAGTTCCCATATGACCTGGCAATTCTACCCAAGAGAAATGAAAACATGTTCACATAAAACTTGTACACAAATGTTCGTAGCAGCATTATTCATAATAGCCAGAAAGTGGGAACATCTCAGATGTTCCTCGACTGATAAATGGATCAACAAAATGTGGTCTGTCCATACAACGGGAATATTACCTGGCAATAAAAAGGAATGGAGTACTAACACATGCTACTGCATGGATGAATCTTGAATATATTATGCTAAGTGAAAGAGGCCAGACACAAAGGACTACACATTTTATGATCCATTTATATGAAATGTTCAGAATAGGAAAGCCCGTAGAGCCAGAAAGTAGATGAGAGGTAGCATAGGGTGAAGCAGTCGAGGGGAATGGGGAAAGACTGCTAATAGGTACCGGGTTTATTTTTAAGGTTATGAAAATGTTCTAAACTAGATAATGGTAAAGGGCGAACAATTCTGTGGATATACTAAAAACTATGGATTTACGTATTTTATATGGGTGAATTGTATGGAAGAGAAATTACATCTCAATCAAGCTGTTCTGTGAAAAAATACCACAAATAAAACTAAAAGACACATGGAAAGAAAAAGGAAAAAATAATCTCTGGATACTCCTGCCCCAACTCCGGTCACAAGAATTTGTGTCTGGGGAGCGTGGTGTCCTAGGTGAGGTTTTCAGATAGGGCTTCAATTTGAGCTCTCCTCTCTGCTAACTTGTTATGTGTCTGTTTTTCATTTATTAACTCTGAGTGGGTGGAGGTTTGATTATAGCTATAGATAAAAGTAATGACTAAGGAAGGCAATTAATTCCCCTTCTAAAGTGTTTTGAAGCATTTGATTTAATATGTGGAGAGAATTACAACGAAAATTCATTTATTATTCACTCATCCAGTGAATATTAAATAAGTATCTACTATGTGCCCAGAATTCTTCTCAGCCCTGCAGGATAGCAGTGCACAGGATGGAGAAGGGGCCTGCCCTCGCCAAGGGTTATTTGGATCTGAAATGTTGGGCTGGACCCCGGGAGTTCATGATTCAGAGCCTGGAAAGAGACAAGAATACACTCAATTTGGGTCATTTTAGGAGTTTAAAAATGGGACTCTTTATAAGATGTGGGCAAGGGATGGGACAGAGCCCTGAGCTCCTATGTGCACTCCTTTGCGGTCCTGCTGGAGATAGAAATTGATGGCTCAGCAGGTAGAGGGTGGCAGCCTGGGAGAAAGGAAGGCCTGCTTCTGGGAAACTGGGCTCAGCCAGGCCATAAAAGGTCCATCAGGAGGCGCCATAGAGTAAATGCTCCGATATCCCTCCCTCCTATTACTACCAGGGCGTCCTTGCGTGAACCCACCCAGAGCCACGAGGCAAGGAGCCCTGGAGACGTGGTCCCTCCAGGTCAGCCTGCCAGGCTGAGCGTAGGTGGAGAAGGGCAAACAGGACATGGACCAAAGTCAGAAGACAGGGACACAAGCTTGAGAGGGTGGTACCACTAGCCCAGACACTGGTGATCCTTAGGGCCACCGGAGGAGACAAAGGGATGCTGTATGTGGAGGCTCCAAGGACCAGGTCCAAGGAGAGCAGCCCTAAAACGTCTGCCCAGGCTAAGAGGGCAAGTCTGGAGAAGTGATCTAAGATCCCATCACCTGGTTGTTCAATGCCTCACATTGCTCTCAAAACGAACCCACAGCCCTCTGCCACAGGTGTCCTGTGTGGCATCTGGCTGGCTCCTTCGCTGCCCTCTTCTGGTCGTCACCCACTGATCCTTCTCCCCGAGACCCTCCCTGGCCACCCTGCTCTAAAGTGCTGCTCTCTGACGTCTTACCCCATCACACATACTCAACAGTTGACTTCTTTATTTGGTTCATTGTCTGCTTCCCTTGGCAGAATGTGAGCACTGTGAGGCTTGAGATTTTTGTCTGCCTTTCTTTGTCTCCTGAGTGCCTAGATCAGCGCTGGCAATTAGATGCTCAATAAACGGTTGAGAAAGTAACAACAGCCAACATTCAGGGCTTGCTATAGACCAGACATTGCACTGAATGATTTACATACCTTATTTTATTATTACCTCCTTTTACAAGTGGGGAAACTGAAGCAGAAAAGGATTACTCTCTTGCCCAAAGTTATATAGCCTGTAAATTGCAGGGACAGAAATTTTAAACCATAGGTCTCTATGCTTTTGGTCAGGACTGCTGTGAACTCTTTAAAATTATTGAGGGCTCCAAAGAGCTTTTGATTATGTAGGCTACATTTATCTATATTTGCAGAGCTAGAAATTAAAACTTGGAAAAAAAGTATTCATTTGTTGACTAATTCGAAAGAATACTAGGCCAGGTGCAGTTGTTCATACCTGTAATCCCAGCAAGTTGGGAGGCCAAGGTGGGAGGATAGTTTGAGCCCAGGAGTTCGAAACCAGTCTGAGCAACATAGCAAGACCTTATCTCTACAAGAAAAAAAAAAAAGAAAAAGAAAAAAATTAAAAGGATAATAGTTAACACATTGCAAGTAGATAAATAACATTTTTATAAAAATAACTAATTTTAAAACAAAAATGTATGAGAAGCCTACATTGTTTTACATTTCTGCACATACCTTTGATGTCTGGGTTAACAGAAAACAGCTGGATTCTCATGTCTGCTCCTGCATGCCATCTGTTGTGATGTGTTGCTTGGATTGAAATATATGAAGAAAATCAGGCATCACACAGGTATGTGGCTAGAAAGGGTAGAATTGTTTAATAGCCTTTACAGATAATCATGGATATTCTTCTTTGATACTACGCCAAAACTTGATGAGGGGTACTTTCTTTTCCCAGTATTTCTTGTGGTTAAATGCACATAACATAAAATCTAACATCTCAACCGTTTTAAATGTACAGTTTAGAGATACTAAGTACATTTATAATGTTGTGTAACCTCCACCACCATCTACCCTCAGAACTCTTTCCATCTTGTACAATTAAAACTCTATTTCCATGAAACAATCATTCCCCGTTCCCCTTCCCTCGGCCCCCAGTAACCACCATTTTACTTTCTGTCTCTCTGATTTTGACTATTCCAAGTACTTCATATAAGTGGAATCATACAATATTTGTCTTTTTGAGGCTGGCTTACTTCACTTTAGCATAATGTGAAAAGTGTTATTTTCTTAAACCTTAGTTAGAATGTTGAATGTGAAACCAGACCAGTGAACTTTTCTTATGTCGTTACTTTGAAATCCATTGGTGGATCTTACACGTCAAATGAATATTGTATCCACATATGATCTTGTAATGTCCTACACTGGTGATGTGGAAAATACTGATTTCCTGAGTTATGTGGATTTTTCCAAATGTGGCCACATTTTGTCTTATAATATAAAAAGATTCATTAGTATCAACACTGACCTCATCAGAAAAGTCTCCAATTATTGAGAAGCTGTCAGGCTTCAGGAGGCATAGACAAGTTTTCGAAATTCTAATTTGACTTGAAAGCTCAAATTTAATCATGGACAACTAAGATTTTCAGTTGTTTTCCTTAAAGTGACAGGCTCACTTTGTGCAGCAGGAAAGCATGTCTGTCAGATACTCCCATCCAGGAAGCCACAGTTTGTCTGTCAGTAGTTCTTTCAAGTTAAACCTAATAGGGGCTAGTTGGGTTTACAGATGCAGCAAGCAACAATCGCTCACATGCTTTTCATGGATACAACCGATATACTTCAGCTAACGTGAACTTTCACACAGGGTAACAAAATGATGAGTACTCAAGAGTAGCTACATAATACATAATTTTCCTGACTTCATCTGGAACATTATTAAGTGAAATTGGCATGACTTTGGTTTTGTTTTGCTGTGTTCTATGAGTATGTGGTGGAGAGGAACATGGTGGCTGCTAGCAGAATCTGGTGCCACAACCTGATAGATATTAGAGAGGCAACTGGTCTACCTAACATTGCTTCTGCACCGGTCAGAGCAAATGTCAGTCCAGTGGGGAAATTTAATCACATCTTGGTGATATTGCAGAAATAGTTGGACTCTGTGGAATCTTTTTCTTTTTCTGATTTTTTAAAAAAATTAATTTTAGAGTCGCGGGGTATATGCAAGGATTTGCTACATAAATAAAATGTGTAAAGGCGAGGCTTGAGTTTCTAGCGAGCTCTCTCCCCCCAATGGATGGTTGTGTGTCTCTCATGCCCCCTCCATCTTCCTTTAGCAATGCCCATCATCTGTTGTTCCTGCCCCTGCGCCCATGTGCCCAACGTGTAGAACCCACTGTGAGTGAGAATACGTGGTATTCAGTTTTTTGTTTCTGTGATAGTTTACTTAGAATGATGCAGCCATGTTGCCGAAGAAACATGATTTTGTTCTTCTTTATGGTGGTGTAGCAGTCTGTCTGGGTATATATGTGGAGTATATATGTGTAGTATATCACATTTTCTTTAGTCCACTTTTGATAGGCATCTGGGTTGGTTCCACATTTTTGCTATTGTGAATAGTGCTGCAATAAACATATGCATGCAGGTGTCATTTTGGTGATTTAGTTCCTCTGGGTATTTCACCAGGAGTGGGATTGTTAGGTAAAATTGTAGTTTTTAGTTCTTTGAAAAATTGCTACACTGCTTTCCACAAAGGTTGAACTAGCTTACATTTTTTCAACAGTTTTCTCCTTAAGCCTTGTAGGCCATTGCTGACTATTCTGATGGCTACTAGTTATTTCTAATACTAGTTCCTGGTTATGTTCTTCACCATATAATTGGATGTGAGAAATAATCTCCAACAATTATATAAATAGTCCAAAATAAATACCCCAACCAAAGCAGCTACATCACTGAAATTATTGAACTTGACTCAATCAAAAGCCAAACATTCTTAGTTCTGCTTTTATCCAGCGCTCCATTCACTGATTCTAAAAGGATACTAATGCTGATAATCTTAATCCTAGCAGCAAGTCATTAGCACTCTCAAAGTTCTTTGGAAGTAAGACTATAGCAGGTCTTTACTGGATCTTTTTTTGTTTGACAGTAAGCTTCCTGTTTTTACTTGCCAAGAAAGTCAATGCTGGACAGCCCACACCAGAATAACCTGATGGCATGGATGACTTGTAGAGTTCTCATTCTTGTTCAAATGGAGAGATAAGTATTCAGTAAGAACCAGATTGACCAATAGTTGCTGGTGTCGTGGTAATGGACCATAATTGTTTTCTCCCCCAAGTGTTTGGAAACCAAAATCATTTATCATGCTGATTATAATGTACAGAGGTAACATTATTCATCTTTTTAATGTAATTTCACGTCTCCAAAGACATAATCATTCTTTTAATCACAACATCAATGCAAATCCTGATGGATATTTTCTTGTCTTAAAAATTGCTTCATGATCCATGGGCACAGCTCTTGAGAACACCTGGGTCTCTAGAGTGCGGAGGGACAGTATTCTAAACCTGTCACATCAGATGGCATTGCCTCAAAACTGCTGCTCTGTGGTTGAGCTATTTCTTCTGTATAATTTCAAGGCTACTAATTTGAGTCTCAATAGTGGTCATCCTCTCCTTCAGTTCATAGATGAAAAATTTAAATTCACGTTTCAGTTAGAGAAAGTCTCTTTTTTTGCGCAGCAATGGAATGTCCATATCTACTTACTTATTTTTAGGTTTTCCTTTGTAAGCTCTCGTAGTTCTGTGTCGTGTGTGACCAGCTACTTTCTCCAGGGTTCCAGTTGTTCCTCCACTCTTAGGCTGTCGGCTTCCCTAACCCCAAACCAAGGCATCTCTAGAGCCCAGGTGGATTTGCAGCAGCAATGTCACAGCTGGTGGGACATTTGGGAGGCACCATCTCTAAGTGCACACCAGCAGGAGTCCTCAGAGCCCAGCTTTCTCCTTGGCTACAAGGTCAGGATTCACATGCTCTCCAGGGTTGGAAGCTGGAAGGATTCAGCCCATTTTTCCCCCTCCTGGACCTCTTCCCAGGACTACTTACACAGGCCTTTCCCACCCAGGGGCCCAGAGGTCTCCAAGTGGTGCTTATTCTGCAGAAATAGTGGGATCCCTCCAAAGCCCTCCACAACCAGCCCCCAGGGGGAAACAAAGTCACCTCTTGCACCCTGTAGGGCAGCCCCAAAGGCCCAGTGACTGGGCCTCTCCAAAGAGGGCCTTATGCTTGCTTGAGGCTTGAAGAGAGGAGCACTGGAGTCAGAGAAACCTGGATCCAGAGAAATCTGTCCATCCCTGCTTCCATATTGCCTCTGGGTTGGCACACCAAAGCTCATGCTCCTTTGAGGGTGTTTCCGTCATTCATATTCATGACTTGTTGGCTCAAGTTCTGGTTCTTCTTAGAATAAATAGGAAGCTATTTTTCAGAATAAAATTTTTTTCTTAGTTGTAAGGTTAAAAAAAACGTCATTAACTGATTTGCGTGAACGAAGCCATGAAGCAACATTCATGTGAACATCGAGTTCTTTTAATGTGTGCCATCCATTTCATTGTAATGTGTCTTTTGCAGCTAGTTTGGGCTTTTTTCTGAGCTTTCCTGGTGTGGCAACAGATCAAAAGGGTACAATGGAACGAAGTCTACATTTTATGCAAGGGCTGTGTGACCAAATCCCAAGATCCATTAATGAAAAAATATGCATACCTCTTGTGCCCTATTATGAAAATGTGCCTTATCTTACCTGATTAAACTGTCAGCTCTTATTAAAATGGATCCATGTAGCTGAAGAAATTCAAGCTTGGTGGAACTTGCAGAGGAGTGTAGATAAATTGTTACCTCAGTAAAATATGTGTCTCTTATCAGAACTCCAGCCTTTCTGACCCTTAGGATGTTGAGAGAGGTGGTAAAAACCATCGTCTCACTCTGTGGCTTCTGAGGGGGAAAAAAATAATCCCCAAATTAACTTTCTGGTGGTCTGAGGAGAGGGGAAGATACCACGTCCACATTTGCATTTCTGTGTTTTATAGATAATCTTTCCTGTCTTGAATAGCAGAGCTGAGGCTCTCCCTGAAGGCCGAAGACTTTTTGCTCAAGTGATTTCTATCTTTTGAAAAAGTGCGTATATGAGTTTGTATTTTTTCTTTCCACTAAAGATCAAGTCTGAGAAAGGAAATTCAGGCAAAATAAATTACCAGAGGCTTCTCTTCCTTCCTTCCTTCCTCCTTCCTTCCTTCCTTCCTTCCTTCCTTCCTTCCTTTCTTTCTTTCTTTCTTTCTTTCTTTCTTTCTTGCTCCCAGGTGATGACCCAGTGAGGCAGAGGCTTGATGACTTCCTCCTTGGCTCAGTTTTTACTTGAATACTGAGGGTCAATCAGGTAGAAACCAGATCAGGCTGCCACCAGAGGATTGCTGAAAGAGGCCAGATGGCTCCTCCAAATCTGTGTTTCTGGGGGGAGCCCAGTCTTGCTCTGGGAGGGGTCCTGTCAAGGTGGGTGACAGGAACAGAGCACACAAAGAACCACATTTTAGGTACAGCAAACACAAGCACCTCTTCTTCTCAAGCTTATCCAGTCTCATTTTACCTCCCGGTTCTGTGCTCACCTGCTTGTGAGAAACTTGAGGAAATCTTCCCCCGCCTTCAAATTCAAAGGGCCTCGAATTAGAGAAGCAGCAATCTAATGTCAAGCTGTCTTGGTGAGTTCTTTCTTTGTTGACATCCGGCAAATTCTTCCCCTAAATCCAGATGTTTGTGTTGATTCAACCACACCTCTCTGAGGCCTTTTAGGTCCAGGACAATCCTTTCATAGACAAGAGGTCTGATATCACTGGAGAATAACCGAGAGCCAGGAGCTGTTTGCAGCACGATACATGAATTAACATACTTCACACTTACCTGAGAGGTAGTTGCAATTATTAACTTCCTTTTTCAGATAAGGAACTGAGGCACAGAGGGCTTAAGCAGCTCACCTGAGATCACACAGCTAGCAAGTGGGGCTGCCAGAAGTGAAACCAGGTATATTATTTTATTCATGACATGAGATGACACAGAAGACTGCCAGCTCTCTGCTTCAGACTGGAGCTCTCCCTAGGTGTTCAAATGTGACCGGCATAAAGCTTCACCCCCTCCCCCAGTCTGTTCACCCCCCACCCCCAATCTCCCTCCTTCCTCGCTCTGTTCTTGTCTGCTATTTGCCACCCTGTGGGTACTGTATCACCCATGTTCCCCATTGCTATTCTGATTTTTAAAAACTGCTCTTTCGAAACGTATTTCAGCAACAAGGTGAATAGACATGACCACATTTTATCAAATCCGAGATCCACCCTTTGCGAGATTCACCATTATTTTATGTAGAACGAAGGATGACCAAAACCAAACAAGCCACAAACCAGAAATCTGCCAATTCGATTATGACACACCATCCAATGGAAGACCCATCCTGCTTGTAGGGAGTTTACATTGCTTCCACTAGCAGGGCAATGTCCTTACAAATCATATCCTAAGCACTCGTATTATTATGGGCTCTGTCCATCTCATGGCCGCTAGGAAAATGACAATGCTCTGAGCGTACACAGGTGCTGCTCCATCAGCAAAGGGCTGTGTGCTCCCAGGCCTTCCCTGTGTGCCCAGAGGGGAGTGTTTGGGGACAGGGCTTCTGTAGTGGGACCACCTTGCTGAGAGTCAGGCCTAGCCCCTTCACAGCTGGGTGGTCTTGGGAATTCGCTTCCCTACCTCCCTGTGTGGGCATGAGATAAGATATTCCTAGTAAGGCACAAGGCCGGGTCAGCGGTCTCTAAATGATAGCGTTCACTCTTGTGGTCATTATTGTGTTACCGACAGCTGCTTATTTGTCAAGGTGGGCGTTCAGGGGTGAAGGGAGGAATTTCCTGGAAGCGCCAACAGCAGCCTCACCGCAGCTCAAAGCCTAGGAGAAGGTGATGAGGATTACAACATAATACCTCTGTTCAGAAATGTGATTCATCAGACAAGACTGTCCTAAAATATCAGCAGCCAACTGAGAGGACGCCTTCCCTGGAGCTAGATCTGTGGGCTTCACTGGGTGGAATGGCTCTGCTCTCATTTTGGGGGCGCTGGGTTTGAAGAGGGCATTTACATGTCCACCTGGAAAATGACTTTCCCTAAGTTACGTGCAAGTGCTTGTTCATCCTTTCAATCTCGGAAATGTTTAGAGTTGGGAGTAGTTATAAAGAGAGTGAGGTTAGGGTCTCGGGAAGTCTTAGGGTGTTTTCCTGTTCTTAGAGGCCATATGAGCAAGCACAGGCTGGTAATGCCCCGCTGCAGTGGGAAGAGAACTGGAGGAGGAGGAAGAGAAGGGATCTACCCCCAGCATCCTGACCTCAGGGTCATGGGCAGTGTTCTCCTCATTGTTTAGGAGAGTGATCTGCTGGCCATTCTGGGTCCAGGAAAGAGAGTCTGCGTGGCAGACGCCTCGGAGCATGGAACTTTATCCACTCTGAATTCTAGAGTGGATTGAGAAAAGTCACCTTATTCTATTAAAATGTTTCAAAAGCCATATCAATCAAATGAGATAATCGGTGCATACATAGACCAGAATGGCAAGAAGCTGAAAAAATTCACCGTTTGAGGTCAAGCTTGTATAAGATGCTTTGGGGGAAATGAACATAAACACAGCCCCTATCTTAGGTGTCCCCTTTTATTTAAAAATAGGTTTTTATTGTGTATAGTTGGGGTTTATAGCATGATGTCATAGGATACACACACACACACACACACACACACACACACACACACACACACACACACATACACATATATATGGTTACTATGGTGAGGCAGATTAACTTATCTATCATGTCACTTAGTTACTTTGTGTGTGTGAGCAAAATCTAAGAGCAGTTAAAATCTAATTATTTAACAAAAATTCCAAATACCATGCTGTTGCATTAACTATAGCCCTCATGTTGTACATTAACTCTTCAGACTTGTTTATCCTACATGTCTGCTACTTTGTGTATGTACATCTCTCATTTCCTTCCACTGCTCTCTGCCCCTGGTGACCATAGTCGTATTCTATCTTTGTAGATTAAAAAGAATTCCACATATAAGTAAGATCGTGCAATACTTTCCTTTCTGTGCTTGGCTTATTTCTGGTCCATCTATGTTGTGGTGAACGGAAGGACCGCCTTCAAAAGATGGAATGATATTTCATTGTTCATATAGTCTAGATGCCATATTTTTTTTTACCCATTCATCTGTCAACAGACACTTAAGTTGTTTCCATATCTTGGCGATGGTAAATAATGCTGCAAAGAATGTGGGCGTGTGGATGTCTTTACAAGGTGGTGATTTCATCTCCTTTGGGTATATACCAGAAGTGGGATTGCCGGGTCTTCGGTGTTCCTTAATTAAGGCAAGAGACTACATTTAAACCCCTGCCTGAGGAAACACACACACACATTCAGTCTTTTAGTATGTAGCTGGACCTGTAGAACATCTGATACATTTTCTGGTTTGAGCAGAAAGGAGGACTTAATATCGTTTGCTTAGTTTTAAATTCAGAGCACTAACGAGATGGATTTTCCCAAGACTGGGTGAAGAGGTTGCTCATCTCTGCTCTGTGTCTCCTGACTCTCTCACACGGTTGGTTTTTGCTTATTTGCATTTGCTCGGCTTTGCTTGCCATGTGCACGCCCACAAGCTCCTCACGGCATCTGCCTTTTGTTTCCTTGTATCTCTTCCTTGCACCCAGCACAGGTTTCTGCACACAGCAGGGCTCAGCCAGTGTTTTCATCTGACGAGCCCCAAGAGGAGATAACAATATTGCCCTCGAGATTTCTCATAGTGTCTCCCAGGGGTGACCAGACCTGCACAGCTTGGAAAGTCTGTGCTCAGCATGCCAGCCCCTGTGAGCTGGCCACCTGCTTGCCCCCTTGCCATAGGGAAAGACACACACACACACACACACACACACACACCACGAAAGCCTGGTTCACATGAACAGAGCCTTCTCCACTTTGGTCTAAATAATTTGGCTGCGGTGGCCCGTAAGAAAATTCTTGGGGGGAAACTTGGACATTTACATTTCAGAACTTTAAAAATTTATGATTATGTTCTATGATTTATGTTTATGTTCCATGATGAGAACAAACACAGTGCTTTCCTGGATGAAAAAAATTAATCCAAATATTACCCTGCTAAACTGCTTTCTCGCTTTCCTCCTTTTAATGAGGTAGTTAGTGTTTGTTGCCTAATAAGAGGGAAAAAGCACTTTAATTAATATTAACAATTGGAAAGGGATTAGTGTCCAAATCCCCTATGACCAGTTTTTCTAATCCACCTCTAAATGTGTTCGTAACTATCAGTGAAGCACTTGAAACCCTACAAAGCTTGGGGGGCAGCCACAGGGTGGCAGTCTACCCCCATGTCTCAGAGGGGTCCCGACTAGACTGTCTTCTCATCTTTTCCAGTGGTCTGCCCTCCCATCAGTAGGATGGCTCTGTGAGCTGATTCTAGCCTTGTCTTGAGGAGTGGGACTCCAAGGGGGCCCGGAATTCTTATCTTTGTGGTGCAGGGGCTTAAGCTGAGGTCCAGTGTCTCCCACAGAAATATCTTCAAGTGTCTCAGTTATTGTAAACAAAATAACAGTGAGAAGTTTGCCAGCATGTGCATAAGAGGATTTGTTTTGAGATGGAGCAAAGCTCAATTAGAGACGACCGGGAAGGAAGTCCTTCACCAATTCACTGGAAAGAGAAGGAAAGTAGGAAAGAAGGAAGGAAGGAAGGAAGGAGAAAAGGGAGCACAGTAGGCCTGACTCCCCTGGTTTCCATCCATCTCCTTTTCTCGCCACCCCAACGCCAGAGATGGGCATGCTCTCAGTAGTCTCATTAATTTCACTCAGTTTTGACAGTCTGTGTAAATCAGCTTAGAAATGCCACTGCTGGATAAGCTCATCCGTGAGCTGCTGATTGCTTTCCTCCTAAAGCCCAGCTCACATACCAACCACAAGTGAAATGGTGAGCTGAAAGAGTGGCTTAATTACAGGTGTGGTAGTGGCAGACAGAAAATGTGTGAGAACCCAGGAGGCCGCAGGCAAGGGGCGTGAAGCCGTACTGGCGTGATGCACGCTTAAATCATAACCAGTGGGATGGCAGAGCTGGGGGACCAGGCAGGTTTTGTTCCAAATATCTACCTCCTGTGGATTTGGCGTTCCAAAGATATTGATTCCCATATGGTTAGACTATAGGATGATTAAAAAGAACAAAAGATATCGAGAAGGTATTTGCTGTTTCTTTGTTTCTTTCTCTCTTCTGTTAAAAGCATACTAGGTATAAATATTCACCTGAGTTTGTAACATACTGCACAGGTGGGCCGAAGGCTGGCTCTGCTAGCTCTGTCGGCCAGTCCTGAAGCTGCTGGAGGAAGGGTAAGAGGGAAGGGTGCACAGCATCCTGTGGATGGGACCAGCTCTGCCACTGGTTAGTGACAATGGACAGGAACCCCAAGCAAGTCCTTGGAAATCTCTAGGGGGCCAGGACATCTTACAGAAGGGCAGGTCATGTCAGTCTTCTCCCTTTTCTGATACGCTTGCAAGAGCAGCAGTTCAGAGGAATGCCGTGGAAATAGGGTATCTGGATGCCCATGAGGCATTTGGCTGGCTCTCATACCCTTGAGCAGAGAGTGGAGAAACATGGGCTGGGCAGATTCATAGTTGACAGAGTGAAGAGCTTTGTTCCCCATCAACTCGGAGGCAGGAAGGAGCTTCTTATGCCTCCAGGCACCTCATGTTTTAAAATTTGTAGCAATGATTCTGATGACACACGTAGATGCTGATCATATTTGTGAGAAATTACACATGTGCTGGGTGACAGAATCCAAGATCAAGGGTAGAAACTAAGTAGATAAAATGTAATAGGCATGAATAGAATCTTTGCCCCAAATCCAATCAGTTATCCAGATGTGTCGATATAATCTCTTAAAGCGCTTCCAAATATACCTACTTCTGAATACCTACTCCCAAATATATCTACTTCATGCCTCTGCCATGATGAGCTCTTGTTGGTCTCCCGGTATGTCTCTTAGCCTGTCCTCTTGTTCTCTTCCAATTTATTCTAATCCCAGAAGCCAGTTGCCCTTCAAAAACGCAAATCTCATCAAATTAGTCTGCTGCATCCGTTTCCTTGCCCCTGGGCCGATGTCTTGGCTAGTAAGCATGGTTCATAGGGCTGCATGGCATCATCTGGTGTCAGCCCCTCTCCAGCTTCCAGACCCTTCTTCACTCACTTTGCCCCAGCTGTGCAGTTTCCCAAGCAAACTATGTGTTCTCTCACCTCCGGGCTCATAAACACGCTGTTCTCACTACCTGCAACTCCTTTTTATTACTGAGTAGTATTCCATTACATGGAGGGACCATTATTGCAATGAATGGAGTTATGAACATTCTCATGCCAGTCTTTGTGTGAACGTATGTGTTTATTTCTTTGTGGGTAAATCTCTAGGAGTGGGATTGCTGGGTTATGGGATAAACATATGTTTGACCTTATAAAAAATTGCCAGCTGGTGATTTCAAAGTGAGATGTATAACTTCACATGCCTGACAGCAAAGTATAAAAGCTGAGATTTCTCCATGCCCTCAGCAACACTTGATAGTATCAGTATTTTTACTGTAAGCCATTTTGATAGGTGACTAATGATCTCTCATTGTGGTTTTAATTTGTAGTTCTCTGATGGCTAAAGATGTAGAACCTCTCTTCGTGTGATTATCTGTCATTTGTATGTTTTTATTTATGAAGTATCTGTTGACACCTTTAGCTCATTTCTCAAAACTGAGTTGTAAGTCTTATTGAGTTATAACATACACGGAGAGTCTCCAACTTATGATGGTTCAACTTGTGATTTTTTTTTTTTTGTAAAAGTGGTGCAAGAGTGATATGCATTCAGTGGAAACTCTAATTCAAGTACCTATACAACTATTCTGTTTTTTTTTACTTTTAGTATAGTATTCAATAAATTACATGAGATATTTACAACTTTATTATAAAATAGGCTTTGCTCAGCTGTAGGCTAATGTGTGTTCTGAACACATTTAAGATAGGCTAGGCTAAGCTCTGATGTTCAGTAGGTTAAATGTATTCAAAGCATTTTCATCTTAAAACATTTTCAACTCACAATGGGTTTATTGAAATTTAACCCCGTTGTAAGTCGAGGAGTATATGTAATAGGCTCAAGTCTTTTGCCAGACATGCGCAGCGCAAATATATTCTTCCAGTCGGTGGCTTTCCTTTCCATGTTCTTAATGGTATCTAGCAAAGAGCAGATTTTAATTTTGATGAAGTCCAGTTATTTTTTTTGTTTGCTTTATGGTTAGCGTTGTTGGCATTCTGATGAAGAAATCTTTGCCTCCCCCAAGGCACAAAGATTTTCTCCTACATTTTATTCTAGAAGTTTTACACTTTTTGTTTTTGTTTTTGTTTTTTTTTTTGAGTTGGAGTCTCACTCTGTCGCCCAGACTGGAGTGCAGTGGCCGCTTCCGGCCACCGCAGCCTCGACCTGCTGGGCTCCGGCAATCCTTCCACCTCAGCCTTCCTAGTGGCCGGAATTACAGGCATGCGCTATCACGCCCGGCTGATTTTTTTGATTTATTGTAGAGATGAGGTCTCGCTGCCCAGGCGGGTCTCGAACCCGCGGGCTCAGGCAAGCCACTCACCTCAGCCTCCCAAAGGCGCGGGATGACAGGCTGAGCCACCGAGCCCGGCTAGTTTTACAGTTTTAGTTTGTACATTCAGGTCTGTGATCCATTTAAAATTAGTTTTTGAGTATGGCGTGAGATAAAGGTTGAGGCTCGTTTTTTTCTAAACAGCGTAGTCCAGTGAACTTGAGGATTCACAGGCACCCAAGATTAGGGACTGTGCTGGGATATGTGTGTGGGTGAAGGGTTCTCATCGAGAGATGAGGCTCCCAGATCCTGCCGGACTGCTCTTCCGCTTCTATTTATGCCTTTGTTGGTCTTCAGAATAAAGTTTCCTTTGAACAAGGTGTTTCATGTCGAGCAATGTTAGAATTGCGTCTAGTCCCCAAGTGATAAAATGGGGACCCTGGGCTCAGGGGAGGTTGTGGCTCGCCCAAGTGAGTCGTCCGTGTTGGGATTGGAGCTGGAGGCCACATCTCCACGGTACCACATCTTCCTCTGCCCTACTTCAATGCTGCCTCTGATTGAGAGCTGCTGGAGATCTCACAAAATCCCCTACTTGCAGTTGGCCTTTTCAGCATTTTTTGCACTGAAAACGAGTAGCCCATAAAGCTAAATAATTTAGATCCTCTTTTTCTGATGCTGCCACTTGCAGGAGAGTAAAAAGATGGGTTTGTCAGGAGGGGTGGCAGTTGTCCAAAGGCTACCCAAGCACATTCTGCATCTCAGTGGAAGAGGCATATCTACCAATCAATTTGGAGCAGAGGTCAGCATCATGGGTATCAATTAGAACTTTTTTTCCACTTTCTGAAATGTGACCTGCCATCCTAATGATCTGCTTGGGTTTCCAAGGACTCTGAATTCTTGCAACTTAAATAATAATTGCAAGTGTAGGTAGAAGCACAATAAGGATTGAACTCCAGGTTCAAGAACAAAGCCAAAAGGTTCTGGGAATCCCTAACGAGGACTTTTCGATGGCATGGTGCCACTGTTTCCTGCACATTATTTTGCTCTTTTGAACAATTTAACTTTTGTTTAAAAACTTTTAAAAGTGCACAAATAGAACACGAATATATTCTCTTCCCAGCCTGCTCTTACCCAGCTCCCTGTCACCACTGAAGCCATGTTGGTTATCGGTGATGGCCACGTGGTCATATTTCCATCACATCAGAAGACGTGTCTTCTGAGACAGGATATCACTTTCTTCTTCCTGAATCATGTTCTGGTCTAGCCTTGAAGGGTATGCAGTCACCTGCTGCACCTTTTCCCCCTCTGTCTACATTGGTGGCTTCTCCTTCCCCAGGCCCTAAGTGATGGTGTGCCCTCCCCACCCAATTCCATTTTCTCATTTGTCTGCTTATCATTTTAAGTGACACCACCTTGCCCCACAGTGCTAAGCTCCACCTTTTTCACAGCTTCAATCTGGACTTTCTCCAACGACCCTCACATGTTTCTATGACTGCCTACCTGTATCTCTACCTGGGTAGCAACTCAAACTGGCACCACTATTGGGTTTCCCTCTAAATCTTGCGGACATTCCCCAACCTTCCTCAGTCTGACAACTTTCTACCACAAAACCATCTTCTTTGATTTGCATGTCTCTGATCATTAGTGAGGCTGAGCATTTTTTCATGTATCTGTTGGCTGCTCTTATGTCTTCTTTTGAGAAGTGTCTGTTCATGTCCTCTGCCCATTTTTTAATAGGGCTGATTGCTTTTCTTCTTTTGGCTTATTGAGTTACTTGTGGATCCTGGATGTTAGGTCCTTGTCAGATATACAGGTAGCAAATATTTTTTCCCATTCTGCGAGTGGTCTCCCCGCTCTCTTAATGGTTTCTTTTGCTCTGCAGAAGATTTTCAGTTTGATGAGGCCCCACTTGTCTATTTTATCTTTGATGGCAATCGCTTTTGGGGATTTGATCAAGAATTGGTTACCTATTCCAGTGTGCATAAGAGTATCTCCTGCATTTTCTTCTAAGATTCTTATTGTTTGAGGTTTTATGTTTAGGTCTTTGATCCATTCAGAGTTGATTTTTGTATATGGTGATAGGAGTCCTATTTCATTGTTCCGCACGTGGTCAGTCAGTTTCTCTTTCCAGTGATGGTTACTGATGGTTTTGTCAAAGATGAGTTGGTTGAGAGAGTGAATTTTTGTTTCTGGAATCTCTGTCCTCTTCCATTGGTCTATATGCTTGTTCTTGTACCAGTGCCAGTCTGTTTTGATTATGGTAGCCTTATAGGAGAGTTTAAAATCTGGAAGTGAAATACCTCCTGCTTTGTTCCTTTTGCTGAGGATTGTTTTGGCTATTCATGCTCTTTTTTGTCTCCATATGAATTTCTGTATTGCCATTTTCAGGTGTGAGAAGAACGATGTTGGTAATTTGATAGGTATTGTGATAAATCTATAGATTGCCTTTGGTAGATGAACATCTTGACAATATTGATTCTTCCAATCCATAAGCAAGGGATGTTTTTCCATTTGTTTGTGTCCTCTTTGGTTTCTTTGAGCAGTGTTTTGTAGTTTTTGGTGTAAAGGTCTTTCACGTTAGGTTAGTTAGGAAGATGCCAAGGTATTTCTTTTTTTGTGTGACTATTGTGAATGGGATTGTGCTTGTTATTTGGTTTCTGGCCTGTTTGTTACTGGTGTATAGAAATACAACTGTCTTTTGCACATTGATTTAATTCCCTGAAACCTTATCAAAGTCATTTATCAGTGCAAGGGGTTTTCGGCGGACTCCCTTGGGTTTTCAAGGTATAGGATCAGAGAAACGTAAATCAAAACCACACTGAGATACCACCTTACCCCAGTAAGGATAGCTATCATTAATAAATCAGAAAATAATAGATGGTGGCATGAGTGCAGAGAAAAAGGAATGCTTCTACACTGTTGGTGGGAGTGCAAACTAGTCCAACCTCTAAGGAAAATAGTGTGGCGATATCTAAAGGAACTAGAAATTGACCTGCCATATGATCCAGCAATCCCTCTCCTGGGAATTTACCCAGAGAAACACACATAGTTCTACAAAAAAGACACCCGCGCACACATGTTTATTGCCACACTATTTACAATAGCAAAAACATGGAACCAACCCCACTGTCCATCAAAAGTAGACGGGATGAAGAAAATGTGGTACATATACATGAGGGAATATTATGCAGCCATAAAGAAGGGCAAAATCATGGACTCTGCAGCAAATTGGATGAAATGGGAGACAATCGTTAGCAACCTATCACAGAAACAAAGAGTTGAATACCACCTGTTCTCACTCATAAGTAGGATCTGAACATTATCCACAATAGCACAAGGATGGGAGCAGCAGTCATGAGAAACTGCCAGGGGAAGGTAGGTGGAGGAGCACATAACAACACAAAGGGTACCTGATCCTAAACTAGGGGAATTGAGGACTAGTTGGAGGCCCAAACTTCACCTGCACATATGTTACATATGTATCTAATCTTCACTTGTACCCCACACCTCTATAATAAAACAAAAAAGAAAGAAAAAAAAAGAAACTCATCTTCTGCCAAGTTGCTCAGGACTTCACCCAAGGGTTATGATTTATTCTTCTCTTTTGCCACATGCCTCGTTGGATTCATCTGTACATCCTGCCAACAATTCCTTTAAAAATAGATCCTGAAATGTCCGATTTATGCCATGTCTACCACTACTTTTCTTGTCCAACTACATCACCCCCTGCCTACATTCCTGGGATCTTCCTCCTCGTGCTTCTCCCTGCTTTGTTGGTAGAGTGATCTTTCTTGGCACAAACCTGATCATGTCCTTACTTCTCCACCGAAAAAAACTCTTTAGGGCATTCCCATTCCACTTAGGAAACAGTCCAGACCCCTGAGCATGCGTGTAAGTCTCCCATCTACCTATTAGAGACTTCTTCCTCTCTGGTCACTATTCTCTGGTCATGTCAGTCAATTTTTTTTTTTTTTGAGTTGGAGTGTCACTCTGTCGCCCAGACTGGAGTGCAGTGGCCACTCCCGGCCACCGCAGCCTCGACCTGCTGGGCTCCGGCGATCCTTCCACTTCAGCCTTCCGAGTAGCCGGAATGACAGGCATGCGCTACCATGCCCGGCTAATTTTTTGATTTATTGTAGAGATGAGGTCTCACTGCCCAGGCGGGTCTCGAACCCGTGGGTTCAGGGAATCCACTCACCTCAGCCTCCCAAAGGCGCAGGACTATAGGCTGAGCCACTGAGCCCGGCTCAGTCAACCTTTTCTCTGTCTCTTGAACCCTTCTTTTCTCAGGAGGGTCCTGGCTGATACCTTTGCCTGGAATACTCTTGCTCTGAATTTGCCATGCTTCCATCCTCACTGTCATCAGCTACTCAGAGAAGACTTCGCCAGCTCCATCTGCCATTCCCAGTCATGCTTTAATTCAGTCCATGGCATTGATCCATAAGTGAATGGCTTATTTATGTTTACTTATTCTCCCCTCCCACCTGAGTGTAATCACCTGGGGGGCAGCACTGCCTTGCAGTCTGGTCCACTCTCTGTATGTAGCATCTGGAACAGAGTTCAGCACAGGTAACGTGTTCAGGAATACTTGGTGACTGCTGTAAATGAATCAGGAGGATGTAACGTCAGCCCTCATCCTCCCAACCCAAACTCCCCCCCCCAGAGGTGATCATTGCCAACATTTTCATGTATTTCCTTCCAGTTCATTTTATAGATCTATAAAATGGTCAACCATTTTATAGATCTGTAAGAAGTTGGGGATATATATGATATATATATCCCCAACCATTTTTTTTTTTTTTGAGTTGGAGTCTCACTCTGTCGCCCAGACTGGAGTGCAGTGGCCACTCCCGGCCACCGCAGCCTCGACCTGCTGTGCTCCAGCGATCCTTCCGCCTCAGCCTTCTAAGTAGCCGGAATGACAGGCATGCGCTACCACGCCCGGCTGATTTTTTGACTTATTGTAGAGATGAGGTCTCGCTGCCCAGGCGGGTCTCGAACCCACAGGCTCAGGCAATCCACTCACCTCAGCCTTCCAAAGGCGCGGGATTACAGGCTGAGTCACAGAGCCCAGCTATATATATATCCCGAACCATTTTATAGATCTGTAAGAAGTAGGCAGGAACTGAGCCTACAGAACCCGATATCACAAGGTCCTTATTGAATTGCAACTGTGAGGCATACATGACACATTCCCCTACATAATGACCTGAAATGCCAAGAGGACACCACCAAGGGTTTCGGGAAGTGCAAGTGATGAAAAGAAAAAGAGACATGTGCCTTCTGTTCACAGGTGCTAGAAGCATGGGGGAGGGATAGTTTTTGCCTTTTTCTCCCCAGTCAGTGAGATCTTTCTTACCAAACTATCTTGTAGCTTGCACTTATCATTTAGGAATGTGCCTACAGGGAATCTTTCACTTCTGCACACAGAGATTGACTTCATTTTTGGTAAAAACAAACAAGCAAACCTGGTCTTCTACAATCAGGCAACTATCTGACTATCAATGAACATACGGGTTGTTTCACACCTGTGGTTCCAGAACACCAGCAGTTCCCTCCTTAAGTCAACCCCGCTTTTTGGTGGTCATTTTTATTGCTCCCTTGTGGCGGCTCCTTACAATGTGGCCCGTCTGTAGTTTTTCCTGCCTCTCCGTGCAAGATGATGGTAGACCACCACTTGCCCAGAATCCCTAGGATCCTGTTCCTGAAGCAGAGGTAGATATGATAAAAACCCAGCACAACGTTTGAAAACCATCAAAAAAGCTTTCAAAAACTGCAAGGTAGCAGAGAACACAATGCATGGCAGGAAATAGTTTTAAAATAACATACATCTTAGAAAAAAAATCAGTTATGATACTTTTGAGCTACCCTTCCCCTGTGATTCCTCCCCATGCTTCCAGCACCTGTGGACAGAAGGCACATATCTCTTTTTCTTTTCACCATTTGCACTCCCTGAAAACCCTTGGTGGTGTCCTCTTGGCATTTCATCTCACTGTGTAGACTATGGAAGAGGTTGTGTCATGTATGCCTCACAATTGCAATTCAACAAGGGCCTTGTGATAATAGGGTTCTGTAGGCTCATTGCCTAGCTACTTCTCACAGATCTATAAAAAGTTTGGGGCCTTAAAAATAATTTTACTGGCTTCACAATGTGAATAGAAAATATGCAAAGTTAATATTTATAAATCACAGAATATCACATTATGTCAACTAATCAACTATACCCCAACTCAAGTCATTGCCATGGACAGAATTGTGTCACCTCAAATACGTACTTGTGTGTGGAAGGCCTGACCCCAATGTGATGGCATTTGGAGACGAGATGGGGTCAGTGGAAGGTTTAAATGAGGTCACGAGGGTGAGGTTCTTAGGATGGGATTAGTGTTCTTATACAGACACCAGAAAGCTTTTAGCACCGGTCTCTGGTCTCTGAAAACTTCTTTATTTCAGACTTTTCTTCTACTGAGTTAGATCACCGAGGTTTGCGGATGAGGGAAAAAGTGAATAGTCACTGAGAAGCAGCATGATTATTTTTCTCTGTCATGTGAGTTGGCAAGTCTGGAAGAGAGCCCTCACCTGAAACCGACCATGCTGGCCTCCGATTGGGGATTTCCAGCTTTCAGAACTAGGGGAAAAGAATTTCTGTTGTTTAAGGCACCCAGTCTGAGGTATTTTGTCATGGCAGCCAGAGCTGGCATACATTTTAATACAGGTATTTGAATACATCCCACAGGATGTGGCAAGGTCAAAGGTCTTTAAATGCCCCCAGATTCCATGCATGCTTTAAAATATGTTTCCTAATAAAATATGAAAATGGGCAGGTGGGCTGTGGCCCTGTTGTGATGACCCTGTTGTGATGTCATGGGGCTGTGACATCACCGATAGTCATAGGTTGGTGGATTCCATCATTCCCAGGCATGAAACCTCACAACTGGCCTCTCTTTAGCTATGACAATGGTGCGACTGTAACAATGGATGACTGCAAGGTCATTTTTAGATCGGTTCTATTCTTCCTGGTTACTCTATTGGTTATCTCCTTTCCTGACAGATGAAAGACCTAATGGAGAGCCCTTTTCAGCACTGGCCTCTGATAACTCCTTCATCTTGGACTTTCTTTTTTTTTTGAGTTGGAGTCTCACTCTGTCGCCCAGACTGGAGTGCAGGGGCCGCTCCCGGCCACCGCAGCCTCGACCTGCTGGGCTCCGACGATCCTTCCGCCTCAGCCTTCCGAGTAGCCGGAATTACAGGCGTGCGCTACCACGCCCGGCTGATCTTTTGATTTATTGTAGAGATGAGGTCTCGCTGCCCAGGCGGGTCTCGAACCCGCAGGCTCAGGCAATAGCCTCCCAAAGTGCGGGATTACAGGCTGAGCCACCGAGCCCAGCTCATCTTGAACTTTCGTCCACTGAGTCAGATCATCAAGATTTGGGGGTGCGGGAAGAATTTCAAAGTCTTGGAGACGCAGCATCTGTGGTGGGCAGGATAAAGCATGCATTTTGAACTTGAAGAGCCTTCTCATTAGACTGGTGCTTTGATCTCCCTCTGGCTGTCCTCTCTATCCCCTGTTCACGCGGAAACTTATCAACTCTCTAGGGCCTCTTGCCCTCCAAGCCTGACACTTCTCTCTTAACTTTTGGGGATTAAGGGACCCAATTAAGAAAATGTTCTGTAGGCATATTCTGAGCAGCTGTATGAAATTTAAGGACTTCAGGAAAGAAAACAATGTCGGTGACCATTTCGAAGGCGCTAGGCAGCACTTACTGATCTGGTTTCTCCTCTGTTATTTTGTGGACAGAGCGAGGCGAAGACAGGCTCATCCTGGCAGCTGCACCGTCCTTGAATGGATTCATGAAGGAGTGTCACGTTTGCTCAGAACGTGTTCTGATTTCCTTTTGCCTCTGACCTCTGATGTCAGCGACAGGGGGCCATCTTTATCCTGGTTCTACAGACAATCTTTTGCTTAATTAAAGCGAGGGTTTACAGGCTGCAGCTGCCAGGAGCAGCAGCGTGAGGCATGCCCAAGGCATCAGTTTCAAGACAGTCTCTTCGCCTTTCTTTCTCCTTAAACAAATTTCCTGCGGCTCTTACTCATTACACCTGGATATTGGTCTATGAAGGCTGTTTCTCCATTGTAAATATTATAGTGGCACAACCGCTCCTGAATAATTAAGGCTGAATATTAGAAGAGACACTAAAGGCAAAGATGTGGAATTGGGGCATGAAACAGCTTAAGCTTTGTACTTACCATTTATAGTTTGTGAGGGTGGAAAAAAAGGGGGTTGCCTTGGTTTTTATAACCGAGTTAAGTTGCTTCTCTGTTTAATAATCTTCAGTGATTCCCTACTGCATATAGCGGTGGGTCCTAAACTTTAGCAAGCATCAGAAGGATCTGGAGGGCTTCTTACTCTTGGGCAGGGGTGGCGGTCACTTAAAGAATTTGCATTTCTATCTAGTTCCTGGATAATGATTCTGAAGTTCATGCTGTGGTCTGGGGACCCCACTTGGAGGACCAATGATGTGTAACATAAGGTCCAGGCACCTTAACCCGGCACTAATTGTTATCGGACCCTAACTGGCTTTTCTAATCTGGTCTCCAATTCATAAATCTTTTGCTTTAGTCCAGTGAGATGCTCTATATTTTTTACTCTTGCCGCCTATAGGCTGAATCTGTCCCTTCTTCCCTTTTTCATTGCTTTCTTTTAAATTTTCTTCCAGTGTCCAAATCCTACCTTCAAGTTTGCAAACATTACCTTAATTACTACCTTCATTACCTTTGCCCTGAACAGTTAGAGGCCAAAGGATCCACCTTGTTCCTTCCCAGAATCCAACTCGTTTGAGAGTGGCTGATACTCCTGGCATCTTTAGAATTTTAGAACATGACTTTAAAAAAAACACAAACAAACAAACATGTCCCCAGCATGGTTTTCCTCCATCCTACCTCCACACTGCTGTGGAGACATTTCCCAGAAGAGAAATCTGATATCATGTTGGTTTTTCCTTCGGAAGCTCTTGCCAACCTAGCAGAGGTAATATGTGTGAGTGTGTGTGTGTGTGTGTTTGTGTGTGTGTGTGTGTGTGTGTGTGTGTGTGTGTGTGTGTGTGTGTATCTGTAGGATGGGAAAGGGAGGGTTTGTCAGCCCCACCAAGGAAACTCTTCCAACACGCAAACATCATATAGTATCACTCAGGGATCGAGGTGGACAGGCATGAGAACTGTGTGGAAAATTCTTAAAAAGAAAAAAGTGATGCTCTAAACTTTGACCTGGAGAGGGTCAAAACATGGGGGCAAACATGAACGATGACTGTGTCCCCAAGATGGGATGACCCAAGCAGGCCTCGACTGGCATTTCCCACATGCTGTGAGGCCTGTACGCAGCCTCTGTTCATCCTCCCAGTTCCCACCCTGCAGATGGAGATGCTCACCTGTCTGCTGGACAGAGCAACAGGTCAGCACATCAGCGGTTGTTGCGGCTGGGTTTTCCCTTCCTGATCAGAGCACTGAATTTTTACTCAGTTTTGCTTCTCATTTCAACTAGGCTGTTTAGCACTGGGAATGTGGGCAGCTGGACTGCCCTTTCTGTGACAAAGGTCCCTGAACCACTGGAAGAGCTGAGAGAGCTGAGAACAGCGGTTGAGAGTCGGGGTGCAGAGCCAGCTGTGGCTGGCAGGTCCCCACAGTCACCGACTTTGAAAGGCTATGGCTTCAACTGGGCTCGGTGGCTCAGCCTGTAATCCCAGCACTTTGGGAGGCTGAGGTGAGTGGATTGCCTGAGCCCATGGGTTTGAGACCTGCCTGGGCAACTTGGTGAGACCTCATCTCTACAATAAAATCAAAAATTAGCCGGGCGTGGTAGCGCGCGCCCGTAGTTCCAGCTCCTTGGAAGGCTGAGGCGGAAGGATCGCCGGAGCCCAGCAGGTTGAGGCTGCGGTGGCCGGGAGCGGCCACTGCACTCCAGTCTGGGTGACAGAGTGAGACTCCAACTCAAAAAAAAAAAAAAAAAGGCTATGGCTCCTTTCCAATGATAAGAGAAACTGCCCACTGTGCTAGCTGAAGTCTGAGCAGAAAAATGATTGTGTAAAAGAACAGAACTGATAACGCTTATCCTCATACATATGGAACAGAGTGAAATTTAAGAATATAAATTCAGAGCTTTTGAAAGTGAAATATAAAGTTGGATAAGGGATCTGTTAGACAACCTAGGATCTGTGTTCTCTGTAAAATCCCAAATAGAGGGAGATGGCTTCCAAGGATGAGAGATTTTTGAGCTCTTTATATGAGAATTTGTAACCACTCTTTCTCGCCAAATGTTTCACAGATTTTTTAAAAACTCCATTCAGATTTAATGGACAACTTTCGAGTTTGAGGCAGCCACACCTGTGTGCCTGTGTACGTACACACACATACGCAAGTGTTTCCTGTAGTTTGTTTGGCAAAGTGGTCTAGTATTCCTACCTCTAGAGTAGTGGTTCTTGACTGGGGTGGTTTTATCCCCCAGGGACAGATGGTAGTGTCTGGAGACATCTTTGGTTGTCACTACTCTGGGAGGGGTTCTTCTGGCGCCCGGTGGGTAAAGACCAGGGGTGTTGCTAGGTATTCTACAAGGCCCTCCACAACTGGGAATTATCCAGTGCCACATGTCAATAGTGCTAACCAAGTTTGAGAAATCCTCCCACAGCAGGACGACTTTGAACTGTTTGTGGGAACAGTCTCCTCACCTGTCATTTTGTGGCACCACCCACTGCTTTCTAAGAGTGTACATATTTTCAAATTGTAAGTAGTCCAATATGTCTTTTATTTCAAGGCTTTTGACTGAGTCCTTGGGACTACTGGAGGTAGCATGGGATGTTGCTCGCATCTCTGGATTGTATCACTTTTATGATGCTTAAAAACTAGAAAGAAGCCAGACTTGATGGCTCAGCCTGTAATCCCAGTGCTTTGGGAGGCTGAGGTGAGTGGATTGCCTAAGCCCGCGGGTTCGAGACCTGCCTGGGCAACTTGGCAAAACCTCACCTCTACAATAAATAAAAAATTAGCCGGGCGGGTTAGCGCACACCTGTAGTTCCAGCTACTTGGAAGGCTGAGGCGGAAGCCCAGCAGGTCGAGGCTGCAGTGGCCGGGAGCAGCCACTGCACTCCAGTCTGGATGACAGAGTCAGACTCCAACTCAAAAAAAAAAAAATAGAAAGAAATATAGTCACGACAAGAAAATAAAAAGACCCACATGGAAAGATGCCCAGTTCCTCACTCGTTTCCACATTTCATATTCTTACATATGGGCCCCACCTCTCTCGTACAAATCAGGGATCTTTTTCTTTCTTTTAACTGTGGAAATGAGGACGGAATCTTGAAACACCAGCTCCTTCTCATTTCCCCCCAGTATGGCAGCAGACGTTTTCCCAGCGGAAGTAGGTGTTTTCAGCAGGTTGCAGATATGCACGTCCACACTCCGTGTTTTACACACGTTTCGTGCAGGCTTAATACATATTCTTAGGTTTCATCTGAATTGTAGAAAAAGATAAAGGAAACCACAGGAGATCAATCAGGGAAGTGGAGTGAGGAAGGCGACTGCACAATTCGAATCCAACGTGGAGAAGCAACTGCTGGAAGGAGGCAGGAGCGGAGAAGACGCTACCCTGTGCTCTAAAGGTGCCCCTTCACACGCACTCAGCCAGACATGCCATATTGGCCAGGCTTCTTAGTGCAGATCACAAAGTCCCCCGCTGCTAGTCTGGGGGATTTATTAGGGATGTCACTGGAGAGGCCACGAGAGCAGACTGCAGGCTCACTCCAGAAACAAGTTCCAGAGCAGCTGTCGATGCCAGGAGTGTGCTGTTCTTGCATAGCTTCCTCTCCCTGCTCCCTCCCAGGTGGGCCCCCCCCCATCCCTGCTATAACCAGAAGATGCCACTGCACTGCCAACCTCAGAATCGCATGTCCTTCTGCAACTGGGATGCCACCCCATGCAGCAGTGAGGCAGCCCCAGATCTCCTTCAGGGGCGCCTTTCTTTTTTTTTTTTTTTTTTTGAGTCGGAGTCTCACTCTGTCGCCCAGACTGGAGGCAGTGGCCGCTCCCGGCCACCGCAGCCTCGACCTGCTGGGCTCCGGCGATCCTTCCGCCTCAGCCTTCCGAGTAGCTGGAACTACAGGCGCGTGCTACCACGCCCGGCTAATTTTTTAAATTTATTGTAGAGATGAGGTCTTGCCAAGTTGCCCAGGCGGGTCTCGAACCCGCGGGCTTAAACAATCCACTCACCTCAGCCTCCCAAAGCTCTGGAATTACAGGCTGAGCCACCAAGCCCGGCTAGGGGCGCCTTTCTAAGTCATTCACCAGGCACGTGTCAGGTGGGTGGTATCTGAGTCACATGTCTGCCTTCTGGCTGCAAAGTGTGCTGGGAAATATATATTTTTTCTATTCTTAGAATGTAGGATTCACAGTGTGGGGAATTTTCAAAATATGGAGAAAGCGTTCAGTTTAATTTAGTTGGCCACATCTGATACCTGCATACTGAGTCATCCACACTTAACACTGGCAACTGTGGGCTACTATTCAACTCGGGCCCTGGCCATCCGCTTTGTGCCTACAAAGGGATGACCAACTGTGGAGAAAAAAACTGAAGGTAAAGTTCCGCCCCCTAAGAAGGGAGGAGAGAGGCAACCTGTCTTACCTGATGATGGAGTGCCTGCCGAGAGCCGCAGGGCCATCTTCAGGTATGCACAGGTTCAGAGGGACCAGTCAGCATGGAGTCCATGCCACTGACCAGCTTTCTGGTAGCCCTCTCCTATCTATTCCAGATCAAGAGTGTATTCCTAGGAAAATGGTCAGAGGGTCAGATGTCTGTTTTCTCCTGCTGTATATAGTTGCTGGTCAAATAAACTCGGGGGCTGGAATAATGTGACCCTTTCCTTTCAATTTCTTTGAGTTTTTCAGAACAAAAGCCCCTGCATGAATATTTCTGTTCATCCCATTTCACAGAAGCTACGTGAGGCAAGGGAGTGAGAAGGCTGGTCTAGCTAAGGTTCTAGTTAAACAAACAGCGGGAGACAGTGTGTCTTCCCAGGGTTTCTACTCTGGAAGACAACTGGTCTAAGTGAGTTGTTACTCAGACGAGCTGTGAGGATGTTCTCTGGTTGGACACCTGTAATTTTGCCTGTAAAGGTGAATCAATGCCTCCTGCAACTACTGTTAAATGTCAGTTATGGCTACTGGAAAAACAGGGCCAAGAACACAGGAGGAAACTGCCAATGTGTCTAGCTCTCTGTGGTTGGAGAGAGGGAAGGTGGAAATTTGTCCAGAAAACACATGTGCACAGACACATTCACACACACACAAATACACACTCCTACACTCACAGACCCCAAACCATACTCCGACATGTACACACACATGCACACACTCATACGTATGTAAATTCCCACACTAATACCCTCACATCACATACTCATACATGCACACACACTTGTTTATGCTGTGGAGAAATAGAGGATAAGCTTGTGGTCTTCGTGGTCTTTTTTTTCCTCATCATGGTGAGAGAATAAGTCGAATTAGCTTTTGAGAAAATAGATGTATTAGAAAAGACTCCGCTGTCATAGGATCCAAGGAAGAGTTGAATATCTAAGTCTCAAAAGAGAGAGCAAGGGTACTGTAGGCCCCCAGAGAGCAGAAGTCACACGCCTTCCATCCCTTTTTAACTGCACCCCCATCTCCCCTGCAACTTGGTAGCTTTTAGATCAGTTTCAGGACACCAAACAGAAAATGGACCTGTTCCCACCCGTCAGGAAAGGCACCATGACCCAGGAGAGGCAAGTTCACATAGTACCAAGACCCACAACTCACTGTGTAGATGAAGATCACGTTCAGGTAGAAACCTGAGTGCTGGAATCAGGCAGCCTGATTTGTGTCCCGTTAGCCTCATATAAGAGATTTGTGATTTTGAGCAAATGCTTAACCCACTCTGCTTCTTCATCTGTAAACTTGAAATGATAACCATCCTTGCACCACGGGGTTGTCCTGTGATTGAAGCTTGGTGTCTAAGTCCTCAGTAAGAATCAGCTCTTTTTCGTTACTTCGTCAACATAGGTGAGATATTTTGCCATAAAATGCAATATAATAATGGTGGATTTCAATAAGAGATAACTTTCGAGAAACTTTCCCTCTGCTGTTTTTTGTCTCTTCTGTAACTATGAATAATATTCCTGCTATACTTTTTACAACTTCCAAATGGTCTTTGAACAGAGTTCATTGAAATTTGTTCACTTGTAAATTGAATCAAGACATATAGATTTGTAAAATGCTTCCAGAATGAAATCTTGCAGAAACACCTGGTTGATAAGTCTGACCTAGTGGCCCCTGCTTCCATGGAGAAGATGATACGGTATGTGCTGTGGCAGGTGGCACTAAAAGCCTGCCCATGAGAGCAGAACTGATTTTTTTTTTTTTACTTTTAATTGAAATGTCCTATCTCTATCCCAAAATGCGTATATCATAAGTGCACAGTTTCATGAATTTTCACAAAATGACCACACCTATGATGTGGGCTATCACAGGGGAGGAGTATCAGAGGGAGGAATATTTGCAACAGAAATGCAAGATGGCTCTGGGGTGCTCTGTAGATGATCCATCAGCAGGTAGAGGTCCCAACTAGGACCCAGATCAATAAACAGCACGGCCAGCATCCCTGAAGTTCCCCTGTGTCTCCTGTCTCTCTCTCCCAGGGTCCATATACTGGCCAGATTGTTGGCCTGCTTTGTGTTTGTGTCGGTGGATTCACGCAGTGTGTATTTTTTTAGTTTGGTCTCCTTCATGCTGCATTATGTTTGTGCAATTGTTATGTTGCATTCATTTATTCTCATTGCTGAGTAGAATTTCTTTGTGCAAATGTACAATTCATGGACCCATTCTATTGTCATTTCTGAGTATCTGAATCATTTCCAGTTTGGGGCTATCAGGAACAGAGCAGCTGTGCACATTCTTATACATACATACCTTTGAGTAAACATAGGTAAGCATTTCTGTTGCAAATATACCCATAAGTGAATTGCTGTGTACACAGCATGCCAAATATTTTTACAGAGTGATTTTATTAATACTACCGGCAGCATGGTTTGAGAATTCTAGTATATTCGTATCCTCGTCAACAATTGGCAATTTTCAAAAGTGTTTCATTTTCGCCATTCTGATGGGTATGTAGTATAATGTTTTATTTGGTTTTTCCTTAATGATTAATGATAATTTCCCTTTGTTTATAAGCTATTAGGATCGCATCTTTTGTGAAACGGCTATCTTTTGCCCGTTTAAAACTGGATTGTTTGTCTTTTTATGATTTTTTTTTTTTAAGGTAGTGATAGGGTCTTGTTATGTTGTCCAAGCTGGTCTCAAACTCCTGGCCTCAGATGATTCTTCCACTTTGGCCTCCCAAAGTGCTGAGATTGCAGAGGTGAGTCACCACGCTTGACCCTGTCTCTTATTCATTTGTACGAGTTCTGTGTGTACTCTGGATACAGATTCTTTGTTGGATTTATGTATTATAAATATCTTTTCCCATTGTATATGTTGTGTTTTTCACTCTCCTCGTGCTTTTTTCCCATGTACGGTTCTTAATTTAATAAGAGCACATTTATTAATTTTTTATGCACTATAAATAATGCAACTATTTTCTTCATATGGTATTCTTGCCTGTTTTAAGGAACTAAGATGAAGATGAAACAAAGTTTTCTTCTGAAAGCTTTATTTATTATTACCTTTTACATTAATATTCTATTCATCGTGATTGTGTGTGTGTGTGTGTGTGTGTGTGTGTGTGTGTGTGTGTATGATGAAAGATAGGCGCCTCGATCCATTTTTCTCCCAAATGGTTATCTATTTGACTCAATCCCTTTTCTTTAAAGACTATCTTTTCCCTACTACATTACAGCATGGTATCTGTCATAAATCAGGAAAGGGTCTATTTCTAGATTCTCTATTCATTTCCACTTGTTAGTTTTCCCATTCTTTCATTAGTAGCAAACTCTAGTTTTTGTAACTTTAGCATGAATTTCAGAGTAAGTCCTCAACCTCTGTTCTTCAAGATTGCCTAAAATTTTCATACAGCTTTTAGAATCTGTTTGTCAATGTCTACAAAAAAAGTTCTGCTGGAATTTTGCCAGGATAGTGTTGAATTTGTGAATTCATTGGGGGAGAATTGACATTTTTTAAATGTAGGGATTCTAATCCATGAACATGGTATATACCATGAACGTGGTATATCCCCCCATTTATTTGTGTCTTGCTTATTTAATTTAATTTAATTTATTATTATTATTTGAGTCAGGGTCTTACTCCTTACTCTGTTGCCCAGACTGGAGTACAGTAGCATGATTATGGCTCACCACAGCCTTGAACTTCTGGGCTCAAGTGATCTCATCTCAATCTCCCAAGTAGCTGGGACTACAGGCATGCACCACCCTGTCTGGTTAATCTTTTGAATTTTTGATTTTTGTTTGTGTGTGTGTGTGGAGATGAGGCCTTACTATGTTGTCAAGGCTGCTCTCAAACTTCTGGACTCAAGCAATCCACCTACCTCTGCCTCCCAAAGTGCTGGGATTATAGGTGTGAGCCATTGCACCCACTCTTGTTTATTCTAATAATTTAAAAATAATTAGCCCGGAGATCTTACACAATTTTTTGGATTTATTCCCAGGTTTTTGATTTCTTAACGTTATTATAAATAACATAATGAATTTTTAAATTTTCTATTTGTTTGTTGCTAACAAATAAAAATACAATTAAATTTTGTATTCTGCTTACATCCAGAAATCCCATTTTACTGACTAATGAGCCCTGTTTCACTTATTAATTCTTTTAAAACAGTTTTTAAAAGTTAAACTTTGTTTTGTAATCGACAAATAATAATTATACATATTCATGGGGTACATAGTGATGTTTTGATGCATATAATATATAGTAAGCAGATGAAGGTAATCAGCATATTCATCATCTCAAACATTTGTCATGTTTTGTGTTGGGAACATTCAGTATCCTCCTAGCCATTTGAAACTATATTATATATCATTGTTAACAATAATCATCTCACAGTGTTATAAAATACTAGAATTTATTCCCCCATCTAGCTGTAATTTTATATCCTTTAACAAATCTCTTTCTATCCCTCCCTTTCCTTTACCCTTCCACCCTCTAGTATATTTTGTTCTACTTTTTACTTCATGAGATCAACTTTTTTAAGCTTCCACATATGAGTGAGAACATGTGTTGTTTAACTTCCTGTTCCTGGTTTATTTCACTTAACATAATGTCCTCTACTTCTATCCATGGTGCTGAAAATGACAGGATTTTCTTCTTTTGCATGGCTGAATAGTATTCCATTGTGTATATATATTCCGTTTTCTTTATCCATTCATCTGTTGTAGGACAGCTAGGTTGAGTCCATATCTTGGCTATTGTGAACAATGCTGTAAGCAACACGAAGGTGCTGATGCCTTATCAATATACTGATTTCCTTTTATTTGAATAAATACCTGATAGTGGGATTGATGATGAATCATATGGTAGTTCTATTTGTAATTTTTTGACGAATCTCCATAAGTTTCTCCATAGTGGCTATATTTTTTCCATAGTGGCTGTATTTTTTCCATAGTGGCTGATTAGTGGAATGTATATGTTCCTACCAATAGTGTATAGATAATTTTCTTTTCTCTGCATCTTTACCAGCATTTTTTTTTTTTTTTGTCTTTTTGATGACAGCCATTTTAACTGGGGTGAGATGATACCTTATTATGGTTTTGATTTGCATTTCCTTGATTAATGATGTTGAACATTTAAAAATATACCTGTTGGACACTTGTATGTCTTCTTTTGAGAGACATCTATTCAGATCATTTGCCCATTTTTTAATCAGATTGCTTGGTTTTGTTTTGGCTGTTGAGATGTTTGAGTTCTTTGTATATTCTGGATATTAATCCCCTGTTGGATGAGTAGTTTGCAAATATATTTTCCCATTATGTAAGTTGTCTTTTCACTCTATGGACTGTTTCCTTTGCTGTGCGAAAACTTTTTAGTTTGATATAATCTCATTTATATTTTGTTTTTGTTGTCTGTGCTTTTGAAGTCTTATTCATAAAATCTTTTTCCAAATCAATGTCCTGAGGCATTTCCCCTGTTTTCTCCTAGTGGTTTTATGATTTTGGGCCTTATCTTCAGGTCTTTTATTTATTTTGAATTGATTTTTTTATAGGGTGAGAGGTGGGAGTCTAGTTTCATTCTTTTGCCTGTGAATATCCAGTTTTCCCAGCACCGTTTATTGAAAAGACTATTACTTCCCTAATGAATGTTCTTGGCACCTTTGTCAAAAAGCAATCGACTATAGATATGTGGATTAATTTCTGGGTTCTATACTTTGTTCTATTGGTCTATGAGTCCATTTTTAATGTGAGTAGCTTGCTGTTAGGGTTACCACAGCTGGTAATGTGATAACTCCAGCTTTATTCATTTTGCTTAAGATTGCTTTGGCTATTTGGGGTCTTTTGTGGTTCCACACAAATTTTAGGATTTTTTTTTTCCTGCTTCTGTGAAGAATGGCATTGGTATTTTGATAGGAGTTGCATTGAGTCTATACAGTGCTTTGGATAGTATTGTCATTTTAACAATATTAATTCTGCTAACCCATGAGCTTATAGTGTCTTTGTAGATTCCTTATAGAGGTCTTTTATCTCCTTAGATAAATTAATTACCAGTTTTTTTTTTGTAGCTGTTGTAAATGGAATTGTCATCTTGATTTCTTTTTCAGCTAGTTTGTTGTTTATATAGAGATATGCTATTGATTTTGTATATTAATTTGGTATCCTACAATTTTATTGAATGTATTTATTAGTTCTATAAGTTTTTGGGTACAGTCTTTAGGTTTCTCTACATATGTGATCATATCACCTGCAAACAGGAACAATTTTACTTTCTCTCTTCCAATTGTAATGCTTTTTATTTATTTCTCTTGTCTAATTGCTTTGACTAAGACTTTCTTCATTTGTTAATTCTAATAGTTTTTAGGTTCTTTGGGGTTTTGCTCATACATAATCATGTTATCTATAAATAATAAACATTTTGTTTCTTCCCTTCTAAAGCTTCTGTCTTTATTTATTTAAATTTTTTTTTCCTGTCTTATTTTATTAGGCCTGGCCTTAAGTAGCATGTTGAATAACAATGACTGTAGTAGTCATCTTTCTTTCATCCCTGAACCTCAGGGGAAAATCTTTTAATATTTTACCAGCAAAAAGATTAAAGTACTAAACAGGTATAATCCTGCTTACCTTCCGAGATCAGATACATCCGGGGTAGTAGAGTCATAGACAGCTGTGGATTTTCTTATACTCCTTATCAAATTAATTTTACTAAAGCTTCATTTTTAAAAAAAATGTGTGAATGGGTGTATTATTAATTTTGTTTTACATCTTTCATGCTTGTGTTATTTTTCTCCTCTCCCCCTGTTAATGTTATATATTGCATTGATTTATTGTTAAGCCGTCTTTGCATCTCTGAGATAAACTTTTTTTTTTTTTTGAGTTGGAGTCTCACTCTGTCACTCAGACTAGAGTGCAGTGGCCGCTCCCGGCCACTGCAACCTCAACCTACTGTGCTCTGGTGATCCTTCTGCCTCAGCCTTCCTAGTAGCTGGAACTACAGGTGCGTGCTACCACGCCCGGCTAATTTTTGATTTATTGTAGAGATGAGGTCTTGTCAAGTTGCCCAGGCGGGTCTCAAACCTGTGGGCTTAGGCAATCCACTCACCTCGGCCTCCCAAAGTGCTGGGATTATAGGCTAAGCCACCGAGCCTGGCCGAGATAAACTTCTTTTGATATTGATATAGTATTCTATTTGTGTTATTTGCTTTGGTTTGCTAATATTTTATATTACTTTAGAGAGAGACTGGTCTCTAATTTTCCTGTCTTATAATATCATTTTCAGGTTGCAATAACTTGTATTTCTTTAAAGTTAAACATATTTTCATTTTTAGGATCCATTTCTATATTTTTTTCCTGTGAACTACCCATTGAAAATTTTTTCTTTTCTTATGTATTTTAGAAATTTTTTACGCATTAAGGAAATTTGTCTTTTTTCTCAAGTACGAATGCTAGATATATTTCTGTCAGTTTTTTAAGTTATCTTTTGATTTTGTATATGGAATATTTTTTGTCATCTGTAACATTCGTTTTATGTAGTCCAAATTTTCAGGTTTTTTTTTATGACTTGTGGATTTGGAGTCTTGCTTTAGAGGATGTTCTCACTCAGATTGTGAAAATATTGCCCTTTACATCTACAGCTTTATTTCTTGATGTTTAAAATTTTGACTTAGATTTGTTTTACATTTAAGGTATTTGTTTTGGAAGCAAAGAACACAATCCATTTTTGCTAAGCCAAAGTGAACTCACAATAAACTTCCTCCTAGAAAACTAAAAATAAGTCCCCCAGAGCAGGACTGGGTCTGCTTTCATGCTCTGGTCCTCACCCATTCTACCTGCGCGAAGTAGAATTGGAAAAAAGTAGCCACCTTTGTTTATGAAGGGCTGGGGAAGTATATGGGGTCTACCTACCTGCACTGCTGCTACCTGTGGTCGCTTCTTCCTTGGGTTTGGTAGCCAGAGGCCTGGGGTCTGGGGTTTACTGATGCCTGGAGCCCCTAGGCTCCCCTGGAGATATTATATCTAGTCTTGGAAATGAACAATCACCTTGCTGAGGGGTGTGTGAAGGGTCAACCCCAGTGGGCAGCCCACCTCTTCCCCGACCCACCCAGTGGTCTCAAGCACCCCTAGTTTATCCTGGGAGGGACTTCTCGTCTGAATCCAGGAAGAGAAATGGACGCCTCATTTGCATCCTTTGAGTGGAATGCTAATGCTGAGAGGTGAGAGCGAGAGCGCATTTATTATTCATGTGCTAGCCTCCTCCCTTGGCTTTCTCCCTGGACTCCTCCCTTGGCTTTCTCCCTGGACTCCTCCCTTGGCTTTCTCCATAGACGCAGGGATACCCAGAGACTTCCCGGTGGTGGAGCAACAGGTGATCTGCCTGTCCCGACAGCCCTGACGGCCTAGTGTCTCTGCAGCAGGAATAGCCCGGCTGTCCAGGTTCCCAACTGCACTGGTCCTGGGTGGCTTGGGCCACCGGGTTTAGGGCCAGCCCTTCTGAGACAAAGCATCACCCTGGTGAGTCACACCTGCCCCTTGCCCTAGAATGAGGTTGTAGGAGCCTCCTGTGGGGGTTGAGAATGAAGAATTTTTGTCTTTGAAAAGTGATTGTATCACCTTCACTCTTAAAAGAAGACTCTGTGTCCCTAGAAGGATGTTGGGGTCAGTAGCTGGGTGCATTGCCTTCACCGGCTGCATCTTCTAATGGTCTTTTTTTGTTCCCAATGGAGACTTCTTTAGAAAGAACTGGCGACAAACCCAACATTTATTTCCCTGGCAATCTCCTGCCGGTATCTATTTTAATGGAAGTAGATAAAGCCCTGGGCCAAGGATGAGCCTTTGAAAGGAATGGGATGAAAATGGCCTTGGAGATTGCCGTCTGTGGAGATGTTGCAGCCTAGAGCCTTGAGAAAATATGTTTCTGGGATCTTAATAAATATTCTATTATGACTCAAATAGTTTCACTTTTTTCCCCCTTTTAAATGAGATCACATTCGTTTGAAAGACAGAGACATTGGACTTGTGGGAAAGAGCTAGCTCATATAATGAAACATAAAAGATACTTTGGTGCCTCCTGGAAGCATACAGAAATGAGACAGTAGGAGCGCTTCTCATCGGAGCAGTGCCATTCTTGTTTGGTTTCTTATTTATTTTCAGCAAAATACCTTCAGTGAGACTAAGAAATAGTACTCCTGAGAATGATTCTACAGTAGCCTAAAAAACCCTTTCTGGGATTTCCATGAAAGAAATCTCAGGACTATCAGTGCATTATTCCAAAGTTTTCAGAAAGTCACTAAGAATGCTAGATAGTCTCTAAATTTTCCTAATTAAGTTTTAAAGTAACTCCTTTTATTGCTTAAAAATTATTGAACATTACATTATGATACAGTGAAGCAAAACCAAGCTAACTGGTTGATACGATGTTCACTTCTTGGGGTCCATTTAAATGCATCTGACCCCCGCAACTTAAAGAACAAACTGGCATGAAAGTGAGAGGAAGGACTGTATGGCAGTGTATGAAATTCATGGTGTGCCAGCGATGTTGAAAATGCCCATAACTCTTTACTGATTGACACAAACCTTAATGAAGTCCCTGCCTCAAGGAGTTTTTGAGTCTGCAGGCATAAAGTATGTGTGCAGGGGAATTAAAAGAAGAGAGATAATGCAGCCTAAGCCAGGGTCTGCAATAATGCAGGAGAATGTGATTAGTGCAGAGCTCGGCATGAAGTGTAAGATCAGCACTCGTGGAGAATTCTTTTGCTTTATTTAATTTTTAAAGAGACATTTCTTTTAGATGCATGCTGTTGCCTCTGGTTCACAAGGATTACAATGAATCATTTAGTATAGCCACCATGGAATGCGCTGGGTGGACAGCTAAAAAGGAGCATCATTTTTCTTTTCTTTCCCTACCCCCACTTTTTTTTTTTAAAGCTTGAAGTTGACACTGCTTTCTCCAGGGTTCAGAAGTACAACAGGGTTCAGAAAGACACTGTGGTGTCTTTTGTAAACTTGGTCTCTTTGTGCCATGGGTTGATTTTTGCTGGGCACAATCACAAGAGCTATTTTCCATGTTGTTTTGGTTGGCTAAGTGTTAATAACACTCAGAGCCATTAGCATAGATTGGCTGCAGACACCCAATAGATGGTACTGAGAGATAAGTCTCCACGCCTCAAACAAATTCCCCTCTCTTGTTATTTTCCCAAGGCACACCCTCTTTCTGCTCATCCTGCCCTCTGCTTCTAATTTTTTGTTATCACACCACTTTGCAAAGTTGTTTTGCCTAGATACATACTTGACTTATGCCCCCTTGGGTGCTTATCTGGGTCTGACGTCTGCGATGATTCTCTGTGGGTTGCTTCTCATCAGGCTGTAGAACCCTTAAAGGCAGGTCTGGGTTTTCTCAGGACCTCCTCGCTTACCACAAAGCCTGACACAGTGTTGGGGTGAGCTGGGCCTTACACGTTCTGGGAAACAGACACTCACTCAAGCTCCTTCACATGAAGACAGTTTATCGTAGGATCTGCATTGCACTAGAGAAGGCAGGAATCTCGTGGGACCCCAGAAAGACCTGCATTTTTGTATCAAATGCAGCACTTGGAAGAGATTCTTTGGGGACTCCAGAGCCCTTGGGATTCATAGACCTGCTCCTTCTCAAAGTGGCTCATCTTTGAACACCCCTCCCCCTAATAGCCTTGCTTGGAATTAGAGGATGTGCTCTTGATACCCTCAGTTTCCTACTACTGCTCCCATAATCCTATGCCCTTACCTTCCTGAAGGGCCCTGTTTGAGTACACTCCTGCCAGTTATGTTGCTCTGCACCCTGTGCCCCGGTTACAGCCCCACTCACCCCCCCCACTCCAGTCCTGCCCTCTGACCCAGCATGGCTCTGGCACTGTCTCTTCACCCCCAGCCCTCCTCCTACTAGCCTGACCTCCACCCTCCCTGGTTGAGAAGGTTCCCTGACCTCCTCGTCCTCACTTTTCAACCCTCCCAGAGCTCCACCAGCTTTCTCAGCGGATGAACTTGCTTTTGATTGCATTGAGAAACAACACTGTGAGAAACAGTATTGGTGCCCCCACTCTAAGCCTCCGAACGTGCTTGTGCCCGGTTCCATCTTCCCCTCCTTTCTCAAGGCAGGCAGAATTATAAAATACCAGTCCCTGGGGTGCACACCCTACACAATCCCCTCCCCTTGAGTGTGGGCAGAACCTGTGAATATTTGATGGAATATTATTCCCATGATTAGGCTAATCATCAGTTGAATTTGAATTAGCCAAAAGAAGATGATCTGGGTGTGCCTGACCTCATCAGGTGAACTCATAGAAAGGTCTAGTCCTTTCTGAGGTCAGCGACATTCAAAGTAAGGAATTTTTTGTGCCAGCTTCGAAGATGGCAAGGACCTCAGAGAAGCCCCTGGGAGCATAGAGCATCCTTGGTCGGCAGCAACCAGTAAGAAAACAAGGGCATCAGTTTTACAACTGCAAGGAGTTGAATTCCTTCTGCTCACAACCCCATTGAGCTTGGAGGAGAACCCCAGTTCCCAGATGAGAGTGCAGTCCTGGTCAACAGCTTGATTCCAGCCTTGTAAGACCTTGAGCAGAGCCTAGTTGAGTCCTGCCTGAATTCTGATCTAGAGATCTGTGAGATAATAGACTTGTGAAGTTTTTTTTTTTTTTTTTTGAGTTGGAGTCTCACTCTGTCGCCCAGACTGCAGTGCAGTGGCTGCTCCCGGCCACCGCAGCCTCGACCTGCTGGGCTCCGGCGATCCTGCCGCCTCAGCCTTCCGAGTAGCCGGAATTACAGGCACGCGCTACCAGGCCTGGCTGATTTTTAAAATTTATTGTAGAGATGAGGTCTCGCCTGCCCAGACGGGACTCGAACCCGCGGGCTCAGGCAATCCACTCACCTCAGCCTCCCAAAGGCGTGAGATGACAGGCTGAGTTACCGAGCCCGGCTGACTTGTGAAGTTTTAAGCGGCTAAGTTTGTGGTCATTTGCTACAGCAGAAGAAAACGACCGCCTGCTCCCTCTGGCTGTGATGTACCCATCTTCCGGTCCGTGGCTTCCACTTTGCCCCCATTTCTGTTTCTTCTCTAGTCAAGGGCTTTTCTTCTTCCTCTGTCCCTCCTTTCTCACACCACACCACTCTTCTCCTGGATTATTTCCATCAGCGTGCCACCACGTCCCATCTTAAACATGTCATTCACCAACCACTCACTCACCCCGCTCCAGGTGCCACTCCAGTCTCTGCTTCCTGCTCTGACACACTTCTCAGAGGGGTGACCCATCCCCCTGACCCTTGGTTCTCTTTCTTCTCTACCTGCTCCAGTCTGGCATTTGCTCTGATACAGTCAACAGTGACACCTCTCTGTCTTCACCTTGTTTGACCTCCTAGCAGCAAGGGACATAGTCACCTCTTGATCTTCTTTTGGGTCAAGGACACCCCTTTCTGCTGACTTCCTCCACGTCACTGGTCATGCCTTTCAAGTCTGCTTTGCTGGTCACCCTCCTGCAGCCAACCCAGGCAGGGACTTTGATCTTTTCTGTCCAGACTCTTCCGGGGCAGGAGAGGAGGGTTTCACGCTTCCCCATGGCTGTAACTACTTCCTCTATGCCTGGGGCCCCTAGGTGTGTCTCCCACTTCATGCTGTCCTCTGAGCTGCTTCCTCTTGTAGCCAGTGGCCCACTCAATGCCACCTTTGGATGGCTGAAACATATCTCAGTTTGGATGTGTCTAAATGGTTACTTCCACCTCCTTCCGTCATGCCCCTACATTTTCTCCCCAGTCTGTTTTCTCCCCAGTCTTCCTGCCTCAGTAGGACGTGTAGAGGTCGTTTCAAAATTTCTTCCCTTCCCATCTTCCCCACATGCACTCCATCGCCAGGTCTTGAACGTCAGTGTCCTAAGTGCATCCTCTAACTGCCACGCTTGCTCCTCACTGGCCTATTCTCTATACAACAGCAAAAGTACTTTTCTTAAAAGGTCAGTGCCTCCGGCATTGATGCACTCCGGCTTCCAGTCTCACTGTTCTCTTCTGGGTCCTCGATCTCAACAAGATCCTTCCTGCTTCGAGGTGTCTGCCCAGGCTGTTGCTTCTAGCCTTCTACCTTCTCTTTGCCAACTGCTTCCTTCCTTCTCGCCTTTCAGATGGTTCAGATGGTTCAGATGGTTCTTTGAGGAGGCCACTCCAGTAGGGCTGTTCTGGGGTTCTTTATTTCAGTGTCTGTGTTTCCATCGTAGAACTTACTGAAACTTGAAAGTAGTTCTTTATGTTTTGCCTGCTTGTCCCCCGAAGGCCTGTACTCTTCCTTTGGACAAGGATGCAGCCCACTTTCTTCACTGTTTCATCTCCAGCCCTCAGCACAGAGCCAGAGACCCTTTATGAATAACAGTTGACTTTAAAAAAACAATGAACAGCAACGGTCATTGGGCTGTTGACTTTCAAGTGCAGATATTTCCATTTGATCCATTCAAAAACCTCATCATGTAAGTATCATGATCGTGAATGTTTAAAAGCTGAAGAAACCAAACTGGGAAAAGGGGAAATAATTGACCCGAGATCATCTTTGCCTGAAGGCCAGAGTTGGGATTTGAACCCGGGCATTCTGGCTCTGGAACCCTGCATCTCTGTCCTCCACCAGGCGGGGTTGTGAGTCCACTCACAGGACTAGTGGGGGAAATTCATAGCTAATAGCTATTGAATAGTTTGAAAATGCGCAGAGCTGCCTACAGGGAAATAGTCTTCCACGTGAATGGTGAAATGTTAAGATATGGAAGTGTGTTATTTGTGTGAATAGTCATGTCCTCAGTGGCTGGTAATGTCGCATTAGGTGTATTTGCTTGCATGGTGCAACAGAGCATCTGAAAGGCTGCTTGCTCAACTTCAGAACAACAGGATGAGGACTGGTGTCTGGGGCTCTGAATGTGGCCACAGGGCCACGTGAAAGACTGAGGAGATGGCTTCACTTCTGGATGGAGAGTGCTTGTGCTGGGATGGTCCCTTTTTCATCCCTTTGTTTTCTGTTTCCAATTTGTTCAAACGACAAGGAGCTTTGAAGTGCCTTAAGCTGCCACAAGCACAGAGCCTGGGACCACAGAGTGTCAAGAAGTTTCTCGTTTCACTGGAAATGTGCCAATTTACCAGAGGCTAATAACGAAGGGCATTTTTAAAAAGTAGAGCTTCGTGCTCCTATAAGTGCCTTGTTTTTAGGGAGTAATGGCAAATTGCTTAATATACAAGTTTATATATACATATAAACTTGTATTATATATATGTATATATATACACACACATATATATAAACGTTTTTATATAAACTTGTATATTAAGCAATTTGCCATTACTCCCTAAAAACAAGCACTTATAGGAGCACGATATATATATATATATATATATATATATATAAAATCTCAGATCTAGGCTCTTATTTCTAAACTTCTATTTGAGTCATACAAAGAGGTCTTCATTTTAAGCCGGGCTCGGTGGCTCAGCCTGTAATCCCGCACTTTGGGAGGCTGAGGTGAGTGGATTACCAGGCGGGCTCGAGACCCGTCTGGGCAACTTGGTGAGACCTCATCTCTACAATAAATCAAAAAATTAGCCGGGCGTGGTAGCGCGCGCCTGTAATTCCGGCTACTCGGAAGGATGAGGCGGAAGGATCGCCGGAGCCCAGCAGGTCGAGGCTGCGGTGGCCGGGAGCGGCCACTGCACTCCAGCCTGGACGACAGAGTGAGACTCCAACTCCAAAAAAACCAAAACCGCCCCCCCAAAAAAGGGGTCTTCATTTGAATGTTTGATCAGATGCTTTGGGGAGGGTGGAGGTGAGGGAAGGGCGCTTAGCAGTCGTGCCACACATGTGTGGAAGGCAGAGAAAAGGAAGCACCAAGCCAATCTTTGTGCAGGCATGGCCGTGGAATGAGACCGGCCGCTCCTAATGGGAGATGGAGGAGGTTGCCATGGTTTCAGTCAGGGATCTTCTTCCCTGCAAAAGGTGGACTCTTTCTTTTCTCTTGAAGACAAGTGCTCTGAGTGTAGGGGAGCCCCGTGTATGCAGAAGTCTATCCACGAAAAGTTAAGGGCGAGAGGTGGTTGATTGTACATTGCTGGATTTGTGGCCCCTGTGTGTTAGTGTCCTGCTATTGGGTCCTACCTGCTTATCACCTCTTTCCTCAATGGGAGTTTGTGTGGCTTGGACATCTTGAGTGCTGGTTCTGGTTCCCAGCCCTGTCACTTTCTGATTGTGGGACCTTGACTAAAATCATTTGCACCCCAATAGAAGGATGGGAATACTCCCATAGCTACCTCATAGTGTGCCTTGAAGACTAGATACACGGACATTTGTCATGCTGATACCTGGCCTTTGGTGAGAGTTTGGAGGTGGTGGCCATCATAAATCATTATTATTTTTCACACTTTTAATCTTAGTTTGCTACAGGCATATTCTGAGACTTTGAGAAAGTCACCTTGAGAAAGGGACCACAGTTTCTTTCTTTTTTTTTTTTTTTTGAGTTGGAGTCTCGCTCTGTCACCCAGACTGGAGTGCAGTGGCCACTCCCAGCCACCGCAGCCTCGACCTGCTGGGCTCCGGCGATCCTTCCGCCTCAGCCTTCCAAGTAGCCAGAATTACAGGCATGCGCTACCATGCCCAGCTGATTTTTTGATTTATTGTAGAGATGAGGTCTCGCCTGCCCAGGCGGGTCTCGAACCCACGGACTCAGGCAATCCACTCACCTCAGTCTCCCAAAGGCGCGGGATTACCGGCTGAGCCACCGAGCCCGGCTTACAGTTTCTTTGCTAAGCAAACGAGCGCTCATTCAGCAAACACTGATGTGTGCTGTCAGTGAACCTGGCGTTGGGTGGGTGTCTGGGACCCAAATACAGTGGGACTCGGACACCACACTACTTGGACAAGACTGTGGCCTCCTCTGAGAGCCAGGATCTTTGTTCCTGGAAGGATTTCAGGTTTGACTGTTGGTTTGTGCTTGGCATGAAAGGAGGATGGCACCCACAGAAGGACTCCGTCCCTGATGCTGCTTCAGTGTGGCCACCCTTACTGCCTTTTAGGTCATGACCTTTAGGACCCAGAGGAAGGTCACTACTTCTAGACCCTCCTCCTTTGCTCACCATAACCTTGCTTGTTGTTGCAAGAATGATAGCAAAGCCCCCTGACGCCTCAGTACTCAACTTGGGAAGGGAAATGACTGCGGCATTTGGGTGTATACTTTCCCAGGTTTCTTCTGAGTTTGCAGAATTTTAGGGCCTGGTGGTTTAGATGCCTCTCCTGCCCCCATGACCCTGTCCCCATGAGCAGATAGCTGTCTAAGGGATGGTTCTCAACCAGAGCAAGTTTGACATACTTGCCATGTCTGGAGACATTTTCGGCTGTCCCAGTTGGGGCACAGAGTGGGGACTTCTGGCAGAACGTGGGTGCAGGCCAGGAATGCTGCTAAACATCCCATAGGACACCCGCCACAACAGAGACCGCTCTGGCTTCACGGGTGGGCCGTGCGGAGGCCGAGAACACCAGATCTGAGCTCCTCTGGCCTTGTCCTGTATTCACTGGCCTCTGCACAGGATTGTAAGTGGTTTGAAGGCAGGGCTGCGTTGGCTGATCTTTAGTGAGTATCGGTTAATGAGTGGAGAATGTGTATTAGCTGCAGCAACCTATTTCTCTGGACTGAATAATTTCACTGAGGGCAAATGAGCAAAGTCTGGATGCAGGTGATACCCCGGGCTGTGTTTCTCTGTTTAGAGCTCACAAGATGCCTCTGCTGTACAAGCTGGCAAGATGTCTGCTCATTGCAGCCACGTCTGCACAATCATCCTTGTGGACTGGGCATAGTGACATGCGCTGGTCTACACATATTCTTTTTTTTTTTTTTTGAGTTGGAGTCTCACTCTGTCGCCCAGACTGGAGTGCAGTGGCACATTCCCAGCCAATGCAGCCTCGACCTCCTGGGCTCCGGAGATCCTTCCGCCTCAGCCTTCGAGTAGCCAGAACTACAGGCACGCGCTACCACGTCTGGCTGATTTTTGATTTATTGTAGAGACGAGATCTCGCCAAGTTGCCCAGGTGGGTCTTGAACCCACGGGCTTAGGCAATCCTCTCACCTTGGCCTCCCAAAGTGCTGGAATTACAGACTGAGTCACCCAGCCTGGCCTGATCTACACATTTTCATATGAACAATCCCTTTTAATCCTCACAGCAACCCTCTAAGGAAGCAACTGTAGTTGTCCTCCTATTACAGATAGATAAGCTTAAAAGGTCAGCACCCTTCTTTTCCACAGCTGCACACTCAGTGAGCTTGTGAGCTTTGCATGTGGCCATTTATGGCTCTGGTTAAACCATGACAAAGCCAAGAGAGGGCTCGGTTTGTGCCATCCTGAGCCTTTGGGGCCAAAGCTGGTGCCCAGGGTCCATTCTGTCATGAGCTGGATACAGTGGGAGGGGGTGTGTGTGGCAGGCGTGCCGTGGACCGACGCCTCATTTGACCTCATGCTGCCACATTGCTGATCCCCTTGGAGTCCACAGCAATGTGCGGACATGCCCAGTGTGTATTGGCCGATGCCTGACAGCAATCAGCTGGGGTGGGGGGGAGTTTTGCCCCGAGTTGTAGCACTTGCCACTTTCTGTGGTGTAAATGCTCCCACCGTGGCTGATCTCTAGTAATCATCACGATGCCTCTGAATGCAGCTGGGAAGTGGTGCCCACGCTTGTCTTTCACCAGCCTGAGAGAGCTGGACATGCAGCGTGGACATGCAGGCAGTGAGGAGAGGACATTCCTCTCTCCTCCTTCAGGGACTCTCTGGGCTGTGCGATCAAAGGTTCTGGATAAACCAACGCTGGCAGGAAGCTGCTAGGCCTGCAGGTTACTCTGGGCAGCCTGTCTGCCATGGACAAGGGGAGAGAGCTCAGTCCGCCACCCTACCCCTTGGGAATCTCAGCCTCTGCAGTGTGAAAACATGGTCTCATGGTGGCAGACTGGGTAATGTGCACTTGGCACATGGTGCAAGAAGGAGTGCTCTGAAGAGTTTTACTGTCCTAGTTGGGGGCCTCCCTGGATATTGCTGGCTGTCAGGTGGGTTATAGGCCTCTTAGCAGCAGGCTGTAGGAGAATTATCTGTAACCGTGTAACCGATGCCCATTAAAACTGTGCCTTCAGAATCTGAAATAGTCCCATCCCAGGAAAGGGATAGGAACTGTGAATTGAGTCTCTGCACATTGCTTTGTGCCTGTTTGGCAGGTGGGACAATCTGCATATCAGCAAGGCTGCTTGGGCTCTCCAGGGCGGCACAGGTAGCAATCAACAGAGCCAGGATTTCCATCTGGCCTGTCTGGGACTGTCGTATCTCATGCTACATGCAGAGGGGAGGAATTCTGTTAAGAGGCATGCCTCTCATTGCCTTTGTGTGGTTAACAGGCTTCATTCCTGGGCCAACATTTCAGTCTTGATGAAGGAAAGACAACAGAGCATGGTGGTAGATGTCCATGCTGGGTGGTGAACCGACCTTTGACTTGGCTTCCATGCTGTCGAAGGTGGTGATGGAGTGGCCAAGCAAATCCGTTTGGATCTAGGAAGTTGGCAGACGCCAGCGTGGACATGCAGGCAGTGAGGAGAGGACATTCCTCCCTCCTCCTTCAGGGACTCTCTGGGCTGTGCGATCAAAGGTTCTGGATAAACCAACGCTGGCAGGAAGCTGCTAGGCCTGCAGGGTACTCTGGGCAGCCTGTCTGCCATGGACGAGGGGAGAGAAAGCAGTCAGCCCCTCAAATGGAGGGCACCCCCTCTGGTTCTGCAGCTGCCAATGAAGTGATTGCTTCATGCCAGGCCCAAGCTTTCTCCTCACTGTTTTCTAGTTATGGGGACCTTCCTGGTCACAGCTTTTGCCTCCCTAATTCAGCTCTCAGTGGGAGGTTCTTTCTCACTTAACTTCCAAATTTACAGCCTTCAGGCTCTCCCTGGCACTCCTAACTTGGAGGTGTTGATGGGTGCTTAGCAGGCCACTGGTGGCCAGGGAGGGACAGCCAGTGTGTCAGGCGCATCTGCTGGCTGTTTGCCTGGACCCTTTGCTCTGCTTGGGACACAGATGTCGTTTCTGCGAGACGGTCCCCTTGTTTCGTTTGTTGCTGCGGTTCCAGGAGATGACGTTTCTCGGTCACATCCAAGACTCATGGCACTGCGGACATTCTGTGGCTCCCTGCCGAGCAGATAGTGAAAATCTGCTTTCGTTTACGCCATCGGGACTACCCAAACTCCACCATCCTCTAGCCCGATTCTGAGAGCAAATTTTAATGAATTCAGCAGAAACTTGTGTAGCAGTGATAAAATGTAATTGCCTGCAATTTCACACCCACACTCTCCTCTGTGAGCTCTGGAGTTCCAGCCAGCTTGCCGCTTTGCAATTTCATCTCCATGGCATCGCTCTCTCCTAAGGTATTCCAGCCTCACGTACGCTTGAATGAAGTGTGGGGTGAATTTTCATCACGATACCAGGAGCAGAAGCAGGCAACGCTGCCATTAAGATTAATTAAAGGGTGAGGCCTACACTTTGGGACTGGCGGCAGCGTGCGCTCTTTAAAGATTCTTTCTTTCAGAACATCTCCTGATTTCTTTCCAGGCGTTCTGATACCTTCGACTGCACATGGTGACTCAATTTTTTTTGTCCACTCTGACCACTTCTTTGAGATCTCTTCGGGTACAAGCCAGTGGTGGGAAGTGGAGGAATGGATAAGCATTGTGCTGGGTCTTACATCACCTGTGGGAGTTTCGTTGCCTCTAAATGGCTCGGGGGTGCATGCCAAACGTGGGCTTTGTAGGATGACGAGATGCTCTTCTAGAAAATCGCATTGCCTGTCTTCATAAGATGTCTGAGCGAAGGATGTTTTCCATGTTTTTAAATGGTCAATAAAAAAGACAAGAAGCACAATCTTTTGTGACGTCTGAAAATGAGATGGAACCCACACTTCTATGTCCAGAAGGAAAGTTTTAGCGGAACACGGCAGTTAACGGAACCAGGATTTAGCACCCATTCATTGACATGTTGGTGGCAGGCCTCATGCAAGAGTGCAGAGTTGAGAAGCTGCCACAGAGACAGCATGGCCTGCAAAACCTATAAAATGGACTCTCTGGCTGTTTAGAAAACATTTGCTGACCCCTGGAACAGAAGACTAGGTGCCTCAGTGAGGATGTCTTTGGTATCTCAGCTGTCTCTAAAGAACCACCAGGCTGGTGTCTCTTATTCATTGAAGAGGTACATTTTTAGTGACACCCATGGGGTAACTCTGGTTTGAGATATATGCCCTCCAATGGCATCTAAGACCATTGTGAGTCAGGGCTGGATTCGGTCAGGGCAAGGCATCAGAGTGTGAGGGGACGGGACTGTGTCCATTAAGATAAAGTCTCAGGGCCTCCAACCATGTGCTGAGTGCGCTGACAGCTTATTATTTGCCATTTATCACCATGCCTTGAGCATTCAGCAAAGTGAAAAATAGTTTGCCAATGAAGTAAAGTGGAAAATTAATTTCGGTTTTCCTCCTATTTCAAGTAAATGCTGAAATTAAAAATGAAGGCTCTAATCACTGGTGTGTTTTCATCTTAGACTGAGTCTTACCCACTTACAAGCTGGGGGAGGGGGATTACTTATTTCATTCTGAAAGTAATTCTAGCTGGCCAATGAGAACCATCTAGTGAGAAGGGGAAACTTTTATGGGTAGCTTTGCTCAAAGAGCAAACTTCAGATTGTTGGCGGGAGGGGAGAATGGTGTGTTTATATAGAAACATGACATTTGTTGTTAAGAGCAAGTACTATAGACTGAAAATGTGCAACCTTCAGGCAGGCTAACTCCACATAAACTGGCTGTTATGAGGGGAAATTTTAAAAACCCTAGAACTTTAAAAAGCCAAATATTATGCAGTCCTCCAAAGTGTCTAATTTCACATCATTTAGCATTTATAATACAATGCTACATTTTCTCTGAAATGTTTGAGGGTCTAATTTCAGTAGGATTTCCAGCAAGTATTTTGAACATGAACAGGAGATGTTAGAAAACTCTAGGAAAAATTCTCTTGACTTGCTTACTGGAGGAAACCCCCTCTAGATTAAGCTGTTATATAAAATATCCTGACTTGGCCAGGTGGCATCATGTAAGAAGAAGGTGAGGTTTCTTGGTTGGTTGCTTGGTTTTTTTTTTTTTTAAGCCACTGGGCTGTTGCTTAGATGCAGCAGAGATAATCTGACTTCTCTGGTACTCATCTTCAGATCGCTTCCGCCAGCACTGACCCGTAGCAGCAGTGGCCAGAGACTTTGTTAGGCTGAGGCAGAAGGCAGAAGGAGAGGAGGAATGCCAGGGGACAGTGGGGATAAATCTATAGCCGCACCGAGAGGGGTGGTCTTTCCTGGCTGCCTTCAGACCTGCTCTCAGTGACAATTCTGAACATCATTGCAAGAGGCATGGTGCAAACACAGGACTTGCCCTTGTCGACTGAGAAATGACCCATGAGAGCGGATATTATTGACAGAAGGGAGATCAAGCGTCCTTATAAAAGCCGAGCCATATGGAGCCTGTGGTTGCAGGGACAAACCCTCATCTGGACTGTATTACTTAGGAATGAATGCTCATTATAATGGAGCATCAGGAAATGTTGGAAACATCTTTATTGCTTACTTTAGAAATTCTAGCAAACAAACAATTAGGAGTGACATTGAAAATATTTAACAACGAGAGGGCACGGGCCTTGACCTATGGGAATAAATATGGTCGTAAAGAACACATCCAGGTGTACCAGAGAATATTGGCCAAATATCAGCTGGCATATAATGGCTTTAGAAACAAGTCTATATAAATTACTAAAGAAAAGTATTTCTGGCACAAGGGGATAGATTTTAGTGATGTGGAAAAAGCCACATATTCAGAGTACCAGTTTCTCAATCATTCCAGTAATGAGGTCATTGTCCTTCAGTGACATTAAAGGCTTGTGACCATTGCTTTCCCCCAGTGGCCTGATCAGCTCATCCAGCATCCACCCAACATGGCCAGGAGTGAGCACTGAGCTGGGCCCTGGGAACACAAGATACAAGACACAGTCCTTGCTCTCTGGGAGCCCACCTCTGTGTGGGAAAAAGAGAAGTGAAGAGGTGCGTTCTAATCAGCATGAGCGGGGTACAGGAGTCCCAAACTGGGAAGCCGAGGACTGCAAAGCAGGGCGCCCCTCTCAGATGGGGAGAGGCACCTCTGCGGGAACCATCTCCTACCCTTCCTTTTCAGGGATCCCAAAACAGATTAGAGAAATAGGGCCTTGCTGAGTTGCCACTATTGAATCAGAATCCAAAGTCCATGATTCAAGGAAAGAAGGAAAGGCCTTCTGAGGCTGCTAACATGAGTCTTGAAGGACCAGTAGCCAGCACTGACCCAGCAGGGTTAGGAAGAGAGGGCACACACGCAGAAGAAACCACGTGTCAGACAAGGTGGCGTGCAGCCAGTCTGCAGAATTTCATCAGCTCTTTAGAGTCTTAGGAGATGAGCCTGGCCAGGTGGGCAGGGATCAGATCACCAGGAGTCTTGTATGTCATGCTTTGGAGCTTGGATTTCATCCTGAAGACAATGAGAAGTCACTGGAGGAGTTTTGAGATGGAGGGGAGGGAATCTGATAGGGTCCGGGTTTCTGTTTCAGGAAGGTTCTCTGGCAGTGAGGCTAGAGGCTTGTCTAGTCTTTCCAGTAACGAAGTTGGTAAAGTAATACAAACACAGAATGATGGTAGTCTGGCCTGGGATATTAGCGGTTGGGATAAGTGATGGTGGATTTGGACTGGGGTAAGGCAAAGAGAGAAAGGCTGGGTGGATGCATCACTTCCACACAGGCAAGAAAAGATGGGCTTCTGCTGTGGGACCATGAGAGAGAAAAGGAGAAAGGAGAGGCTGAGAAATGTTAAGAGGAGTTGCTGGAGGACTTCCAGGTTTTTGATTCCACACCGTCACTCCCCAGGAGAGAGAACTCGGAAGGAGGAATGGGGAGTGGGCGTGTGGAGAATGCTTTCCCTTTTTCAGCTTTATTTTCATCTGATGGTAAAAGGAAACTCTGATGTATTATTTGCCATGTATCACTGTGCCTTGAAAGGGGAATGTTGAAAGGAAAAAAACAGGAAACACAGAAAGGGGTTGCCTATTTACATTACAGAGTCCCGAGAAGGAATTAGTTGCAGCTACGTGTGTTAACATAGATAAATCTCATTTAAAATAGTGAGCAGAAAAAACAAGTTCTAACAGGGTATACACAGTATCACATTTAACAATATGCAAAATCTTGCCATATATCTCTAAAGGAATTGTGCATGCGTGTAAAAGTAGACAGTGGAAAAGATAAGCATTGAATTCAGGGTGGTGTCAACCTGGGGAGGGGAATGTAACTGGGACAGGGGTCAGGGTACTTTGGGTAACGTGTATTTCTTAATCTGAGTGGTAAGTGTGGACAATCTACTATTCAATATGCATCCACATGTCTCATAACTTTTTTTTAAGTCATCAAAAACTCATCACCCGAGACCAACCTTCTAACATGTTTCCTAGAAGCAACTTTCTTCTCCTCTCTTATCCAGAGAGAGCACTGATGTGTTCATGGTGTTTGACCCTCCTGACATCTGCAGGAACCATCTCCTGCCCCTCCTTTTCAGGGATCACAAAACAGATGAGAGAAATCGGGCATCACTGAGTTGCCACTATTGAATCAGAATCCAAAGTCCATGATTCAAGCCACTGGAAATGAACCTGAACCACCTTGCCTCTAAAGGCTATTGGATCTCCCCAGGATCCTGGACCTACAGCTAATGATATGTTGCTGGTGTGTTGTACTCAGCTGGAGTTCCACATGCTGGTTCATAAATTGAATTTCATTTTCAGAACCAAGATGAAATGAAGAAATAATTTCACATACTGTACATTTATTGAAATTATATCAAAATAAGCAATGAAGGAAAATTTCTCTTGGTAATATAATTTCAAGGATCATTTCATGAGTTTACATCTGCAATGAGTAGCATCTGAAAATGTCTGGGTATGAGAACCACAGGGAGAAACTGTCCGTGTTCTATTTATGAGCATGAAGGGAGAAGACGGCATCTCTTTGGTTCCTTTTGCTGCATCCTTTTTCAATGGGCCCTCCCTGTGCTTACTTTCTACGTCCTAGTACCTGCATAGTACCTGCTGCTGGTATTTTGCAATCATGGGTATCTAAACTTAGACACCATCCCTTTATCCTGAGAGAGGGCCTGAAATTACTGTTACGGGATGCTGCCTTCAACCAACGGCCATTTTGGCCCATGCACTGGCATCACTTGACCACATGCCAGGCAACCAGCTGGTTTCGATCATTTCAGAAACTAGAGATTCATTTATGATCTGATGCAGGCTAAGACGGACGTTTTTCACTAATTTTGGTTAACGCGACGTTGACTCAGTGCACAGGCATTTGCCAAAACTGTACAAATTCATGGAAAATTTATGGCGGATTAAAATGCGATGTTGACTCTGGCATGGACAGAGTGATGTCGTTGTGGCATGTAACCATTTCTGTTTCCAAGAATGAGCACCTACTGAAGTGAGCTAACCAGTTCATGTAGAGAGAGGGGCTTCCATCTGCAACTTCTATCACCATTTCTATCTGGTGCTGATTTGACTTGCAATGACTCAAGTGTGAATTTGGAGGGTTTGATTAGCTTATTTTAAATAGTGTACGATGAGATATGTGAACGAATGTATCATCTTCTTCCAGCTTCTTTTTTATTTGGGAGCTAGTGCTTGCATACTGCTGTATTTTATGTTTTATTTTCTACTCTCTACCTCTCTACTCCCAAAGCTCAATTTATTTATCCTGTAAACATTCAAGGTTAGCCCAAAGTCAAGTTGTGAATTAGTAAGAAATGAAACGCTGATGAGTCAGGTGGGACCAACGATATCACCACCCAACCTTTCTTATTTAATTTGCCGATTCTAAGGTGGAGTCCTTCTGATAATGTACTGATGGCATATCTCTGGAGAAGTTGCTCCTTTTGTGTGGACCACAATCAGATTGCCTGCCCAGAATAAAAGGAATATTCAGGAGAGACCTTCCAGGATTTTAAAAAGCTCTTGAGGAAGGTGAGTGCTGTGAGATTAAAGCCAGCAGCAAGCGCTTCTGCAGTTCCCAGGTTATCCGATGCATCTGATAATCAGCTGTCTTCTCTGCATTTTCTTTTCTGTTTTGATGCTGGCTTGATTGTGCTACAGATTTCGCTGAATATCTCACTCAGGTATAATCAGCAGGGCAGTCATTTGAAATAAAAGTCTCTTTGACTTTCCTACACGTTTTCTGAGACAAAAGGAAAAACAGGAGTCATTTTTAGCTTTAAAAAGTATTGTATTGCCTCTGCAGTGTTTCTAGAAAAAGGTGGTAGCAGGGAGCAGGGTTGAAGAGGAATCTATCATTGTGATGGTAAAATTAATTAAAATGATACATCACTAAGTTTTTGAGTGATGACTATATATCTTGCACTATGCTTAGTGGATTTTTATTATGCTTAATGGGATATCACATGTATGCTGCAAAATACAAAAATGTTGCACATAGCTTGATACATTTTTTACAAGTGAATATACCCCAATAACCACCAACCAAGTCAAGGTAGAATATGTCCAGTAATTCAGAAGGCTCCTTTATGTCCTGTCTTCATCCGTGTCTGCTGCCTCCAGCTATCTCGTCACCATAACCTCTATTCTGACTCCTGTTGAAATAGATTACTTGTGTTAAACCCAAAATTCAAAATCCGAGAGACCACCAAAGAGCCAGCTCCATTGCAAACACACGAGGGTCTTTATTCAGGCTTGAGTCTGGGCTCACGTTTGAAGCCGACGCAGCAGCTTCAGGGACGAGAGCCCTGACCCAGGCTAACACGCACCTTTTATCCATAATTCTGAAGGGGTGGGGTGGCTTTACAAACTTGTGCACACAGGTTTGGATAAAAAACTATATGACACAGTTACAAAGACTTTGATTGGTTGATTTAAGTTCGATTTGCACGGGCTCAGGCTTAGTTACTTGTGATGGACAAGTAACTGCCAAATGGGCAGAATGGAATGCCAGATAAGCTAGGTTTAGCAAGCAAGCAGGAGGTTTGAAACCAGGCAGTACCCACCGGGGGAGTGGCTGGCACCACCAGTCTACCGTTATCTAAGCAAAGGAATGTCCGGGAGGGGCTTATTGCTTAACATTCACACACTGCTAGCAGCAGTTGCAGAAGCAATTGGTTATTTTATGAGACAAACAAAAATTAAACTTAACAAAGTTCTAAGTACAAACACTGCAAACAAATACAGTGAACGTGGGGTAGGAATTCATATAGTAATAGTTCTTTTTGAGTTTTTTTAAAATCTCTTGGGTCTCTCACTTGTGCCCCTTTAACTTGATGAAATGTAATCATATAACACACACTCTAGTGTCTAGCTTATTTTACGTGACATTATGTCTGATATTGATTCATGTCCCAGTGTGTTTCGACGGCCTAGTATGTTTTTTCATAGCTGCATAGTATTCCATGGCATGAACACACAACTGTCTGTTCTGTTGATGGACATCTGGGTTGTTTCCATGGTTTGGCATTTATGAGCAAAGCTGCCACAGATATGATTGTGTGTGTTTTCTGTGGGCCTGCGGATCCATTTCTTGGATCTAGATCTAGAAGTAGAAGGGCTGCACCATAGGGTAGGTATCGGATTTTTTAGGTTTGTGGATATGATCTGACAGTTTTCCAAAGTGGCTGTATCACTTTACCTTCACACAAATAACATATGGCAGTTGTGGGTGCCTATATCCTCTCTAAAACTTGGTGTTGTCAAACATCTTGTTAATTTTAACTCTTATGCTATGTTTTCTTAATTGACTTATAGTCATCCATCACTTAACGACAGGGATATGTTCTGAGAAATCTGTCATTAAGCAATCTCCTCATTGTGTGAACATCACGGAGTGTACTTACACAAATCCTACTATGCATCCAGGCAACATGGCATATAGCTCCTAAGCCACAAACCTGTACCACATGTTACTATACTGAATGCTGTAGACAATTATAACATAATGATAAAAATTTGTGCAGCTAAATGTAAAAAAAGGAATCTATCTAGCTATGGCGCTATGACGTCGATGACATCACTAGGCAAAGAAAATTTTCCATCTTCATTATAAGCTTATGGTATAAATGGTCTATAATCTTATGGACCACCATCATAAATGTGGTGCATCTTGACTGAAATGTTGTTAGGTGGTGAATGGCTATATTTTGATGACTAATGGTGTCAAGCCCCTATTTGTATGCTTATTTGACACTAGATATCCTCTCTTGTAGTGCTTTTTCGAGTCCTTTGCCCAGTTTTTAAAATTGTGCTTTCTATCTTTTTCATATTGATTTATAGGCATTCTTAATATATTTAGGACATAAGATATATGTATTGAAACGAGATATCTTTTCTTTATCTATGGCTTGATTTTTCATCTTCTGAATGGTATCTTTTGATGAATATGAGTCCTTGAGTTTTCTGAAGTCCAATTTATCCACCTTTTCTTTTATAATCAGAGCTTCTTTGTATCCTTTTAAAGAAACCTTTGCCTGCCCCAAAGTTATGAAAATGTTCTCCTATGCTTTCTTCTAAAAGCATTATAGTTTGACCGTTATTATTTAGATCTATGATTTATCTACAGTTGATTTGTGTTTATTGTGAGTCAGGGGTCAAGATTCCTTTTTTCTCCCAAATGAGGATTCAGTTGACCCAGAACCATTTATTGAGTGTTTTCCTCCTCTCGGAGCATTGCAGGGTGTGCTTGGTGTTTTACTTATTTTCTGTAATTTAATTCTCACAGTAACCCTGAGGTATGAATACTGGTTTTATCCCTACCATACATATGAGAAAACTGAGGCTTTAGGGAGACACCATAATTTATCCTGGTCATGTAGCAAGAGCTCAAGGTCTTACTATTTCCTGCTTTGCCTTTGCTGATGTATACTGCTGCTGCATTTACTTTGTTCTGGGTAAATGGTATGGCAAAAGAGGAAGAGAATGCCCCTTGAGCCACACAATCAGACTTCAGGGCATGGGAAGGGCATTGCATCATGGGTGAGTACCTTCACAAACCAGCATCTCCTGGCAGGGCTCAGTCTGGCCTTTGCAGAGAGAACACCTGGATAGGGGACCACCTGTCCGGTTCTTCTTTATTTGTCAGGAGGACTTCTTCGAATGAACAAGCCCATTGCCATTGCAGTTGTATTTCCTTGGGTGTGGTGGAGGGAGATTCTGGGCCAGTGTGGACGCTTCCTCCCCAGGACTGGATTTAAGGAAGACACAGGCAGACTGTATTTTGTATTATTATCAGTACCTCAAAGTGCTTGAGGATAACAAAGACAAAGCCTTCATTCATTCAACAATTACTTATTGAGTGTATACTATGTGGTTTCGGGTACTGGAAAAATATCAGTGAGCTAAACAGGAGTTCCTTCTCTTCCAAGGAACTTACAATCAAAAAAGAATCTTGTTATAAAGGCTCTGCCAGTCTAATGAATCTGAAGCTCTTCCAGTTAAAAAATTGAGTGGACTTTAAACCCTTTCTCTTTATCCCAACCTTTCTCCACCCCTACGGACCTTTTGACAACCTAGTTCTTCAAGGCTTGAACACAAGGGAAAATCTTCCAGTTTCTTAACTATTTTCTAGTAATTTCTGCTTTATCTCCAAAGATTGAAAAATGGAAGGAGCAACTTGAAATGCCGTGGAAAAGCAGTGGGTTCTATCTTGTTCTAGTAAATGATTCAACCATAGGCACTACTGTTTATGGTTACATCATCAACAAACTGACATATAGCTTATTATTCTGCAGACCTTTTCAGGATTATATTTAGCAAGAGTACAAGGCCCTCATTATCAACAAAGAAAGCAGTTTTGGACTTAATCTTGCAAATCACTGGCTTCTCTTCTACTGTACTTTTATCTCTGAGGCACTGTGAAGGATGACCTCAGATGCAGCCTATGGTCTAAGACGACAGGACTTTAAAGTAATTGTATCTGGTGTGGAATCTTACACTCCTTGGGTCTGCTGAGATTCAGTGGGTTGCATTTAACAAAACTGTTTCATTCTCTTTCTTAATCTTCAGGGATTTTTTTTGCTTTATTATCATTATTATTATTATTTGTCATATCCCCCTTATATAATACTTTGTTTCATTCACTCAAGCCAAGATGCATCGATGAGACATCTACCATATGAAAGACTATAATATGTGCTGGGGAAAAGCAAAATGAATAGAACTCAGTACATCACACATGGAATTTACAATCTAGTGAGGGAGGAGCTCATGCACCATCAACTCCTGTACTAGGCTGAGCTGTGTGAGTCTTCACAGAAGTGTTGGGAGCAGTAGCAATGGTCACTAGTTACTAGACATTTATTATCCATTGGGCACTCTGTGTTTATATTGCAAATGTTCTCGCTAACCTCAGTGCAACCCTTCAAAGTAGGCTTAATTATCCCTCTTTTAGAGAATTGAGTCTTGGAAGGGGGAATGACATACTCAATATTTTGCAGCTGGTCTATGAAGAGCAAGGACTTACATCCAGAATTGCCTGGCTCCAAGGTTAGCTCTCCCTTGGAGTATTTATCTGATCTAAACTCGTTTACATTTCATGAAATTATTGACATCTTAGCACTTAAGTCAACCATTTTATTTATTGTTTCCACCTCCCTCCTCCTTTGTCCTATTACTACTACTATTATTCCTAAGTCTTCATAAACATTCAGGTACAGGTTTTTGTGTGAACACAAGGCTTCATTTCTCTGGGATAAGTGTCCAGGAGTATAATAACTAGACCATATGGTAGTCGCACATTTAGCTTTTCAAGAAATTGCCAAACTGTTTTCCAAAGTGGTTGTACCAATTTCAATTTTCACCAGCAATGTAAGAGTGATCTTACTTTTCTTCATCTTTGCCAATATTTGGAGTTGTCACTATTTTAAATTTTAACCACTCTGACAGGTATGTGGTGGGATCTCATTGTAGTTTCAATTTGCATTTCTCTAATGGCTAATGAAGTTGAGCATTTTTTATACGCTTATTTGCCATCTGTATATCTTCTCCAGCGAAATGTATCTTCATGTCTTTTATGAATCATTTGCTTTTCTTACAGATGAGTTTTGAGAGTTCTTTATATATTCTAAATGTGAATCCGTTGTCCAATATCTGGCTTGCATGAATGACTCTGTAGTGTTTCTTTTTATCCTCTGAACAAGGGCTTTCACAGAGGAAATATTTTAACCTTTGAGTCTAGTTTGTCAACTTTTCCTGTTAGGGACTCTTCTTTTGGTGTCAAGTCTAAGAACTCTTGGCCTAATTTTAGATTCCGATGTGTTTTTTTTCTAAATTATTGGTAGTTTTGCATTTTACATTTAGGTTCATAATCCATCTTGAGTTAATTTTTAGATAAAGTATGAGACTTAGGCCAAGGATTATTTTTTTGGCCTTTCAATGTCCATTTGCTTCCATTTGTTAAAAGGCTGGCTTTCCTCCACTGAATTGTTTTTGCACTTTTATCAAAAATCAATTGATCTCTTTTGTGGGGGCCTGTTTCTGGGTTTTCTCATCTGTTGCATCGATACAATTGCCCATACCTCTTCCAGCATCTCATAGTCTTGATAACTGAAGCTACATAATAGATCTTGAAATCAGGTAGATGGGTTTCTCCCACTTTCTTCTTTTTTTTTTCTTCAAAAAAAAAAGTGTCTATATCTATAAAAATCATTTCTGAGATTTTGATAGGCATTGTTCTAAGCCTATATATTAATTTGAGGAAATTGACACCTTTATTATGTTTGCTCTTTCAATCCATGAATACAAAATGTCTATTTATTTAGACTTTTGATTTCTGTCATCAGTGTTGTGTAGTTTTCAACACACAAGTCCTGTCCATATTTTGTTAGATGTATGCCTATTTGATTCTTTTGTGTAATTTTAAACGACATTATTATTGAATGTTTGCTGTTCATGCATTCATTGTTAGTACACAGAAATACAATGTTGTGTTGAAATACAGTGTTTTGTATGTTTATTTTCTATGTTGAAATCTTGTTGGACTCATTTATTCATCCTAGAAGCTTGTTTTGCAGAGTTTGTGGGATAGTCTATGTAGATAATCATGTCATCTGCAAATAGGAACATTCGGTCTTTCACCATCAAGCATGTTAGTTGTAGCTTTTTGTATATTTTGTAGATTTTTCTGAGTGTTTTTTTTTAGTCATGATAAGTGTCAAATGCTTTTTCTCCATTTATATAATTATATCATTTATTCTTTAGCTTCTTAATGTGGTGGGCTATACTGATTTTTGAATACTAGCCTTGTATTTCTTTAATAAATCTCATTTAGCCATAGTGTATAATTCTTTTTACATATTGCTGAGTTTTATTCTACTAACATTTTATTAAGAAACTTTGTGTTCATATTCATGTGGAATATTTGTAGTTTTCTTTTCTTGTACCATCTTTGTCTGATTTTGGTATCAGCGTAATAGTAGCTTCGTAAAATAAACTGGGAGATTCTCTTCTATTTTCTGGAAGAAATTGTATAGATTGGTGTTAACTCTTCTTTAAATGCTGGTAGGATGCTCCAGGGAAATCATCTGGTCCTGAAGATTTGCGGAGGGAGAGTTTTAAATAATGAGTTCAATTTCTTGTAGAGCTATAAGACTAGTCAAACTATGTATTTCATATTGGGTGAGTTGTGTTAGTTTATGTTTTCAAATGATTGGTCAATTTCATCTTAGTTGTCAAATTTATGTGTGTAGAGTTGTTTGTAGTATTCCTTTATTATTCTCTTGTCATCTGCTGGGCCTGTAATGCTATGTCCTGTTTTATTTCTAATATTGGCAATCTGTTTGTTTATTTTTTTCTTGCTAGAAGTTTATCAACTTTAACTTTTCAAAACATCAGCTCTTTATTTCACTGCTTTTTTCTCTATTGTTTTTCTGGTTTTGATTTTACTGATTTCTGCTTAGTTGTTTTTTTTAACGTCCTTTTTTCTGCGTGCTTTGAGATTAGTTTGTTCTTCTCTTTTAGTTTCTTAAGGTGGAAGCTTAATGTTATAAATTTTCCTCTCAGCACTGCTTTAGCTGTGTTATATTTTTATAAGTTATGAGTTGTTATATTTTTACTTAGTTTGCTTTATTTTAATTTCTTTTGAGACTTCTCCTTTGATTCATTGATTATGTAGAAGTGCATTGCATAATTTCCAAGTGTTTGGAGATTTTCCTGTTCCACTGTAGTCAGAAAACAAACTGTGTTTGATTTCAATTCTTTTAAATTTATTGGTGTTTGTTTTATGGGCAAGCATCTGGTTTATTCTGGTAAATGTTCCATGGACACTAGGAAATAATGTGTATTCTATTGTTCTTGTTGCATACAGTGTTCTATAATTGTTGATTAGATCCTATTGTTTGATGGTGTTGTTGAGTTCTTCTTTATCTTTTCTGATTTTCTGTCTAGTTGTCCCAGCCATTACTGAGAGAGGGATGTTAAAGTTTCCGAACATAATTTCAGATTTATCTATTGATCCTTTCAGTTCTGTCAGCTTTTGCTGCATATATTTTGCAGCCCTCTTGTTTGTAACATACACATTTATGATAACTAAGTCTTAGTAAATGGATTTTTTAATCATTATGCAATATCCCTTTCTTGTGAAGTAACTTTTTTACTCTGAAGTTTACTTTATGTGGTATAGCCACTGCTTCTTCTCTTTGACTAATGTTTGCTTGATATAGCTGTTTTCATCATTTTACTTTCAATCTGACCAAATTGCCATATTTAAAGTAAGTTTCTTTTAGACAAAAAATGTTTTACAATCTACTCTGCCAACCTTTGTCTTTTAATCTGTGCATTTAGACCATCAACATTTAATGTAATTATTGACGTGTTAGGGCTTAAGTCAACCATTGTATTTATCATTTTCTGCTATTTTCTCTATTTTTTGTTCCATTGTTGTTGTTTTTCCTTGCCTTCCTGTGGGTTATTTGAAAACTTTTTATAATTCAATTATGATTTAGCTATAGTTTTTTGAATATGTCTTTGTATAGCTTTTTTAGTGGTCACTCTAGGCATCACATTATAGATACATCTTATGAAAGTCTAGTATATAACAGTCTATTGATGCCATTTTACCAGTTCAAGTAGAATATAGAAACTTTACCTTCCTTTATCCTCCCCCATTTATAATTGTCTTCAAATACTTTCTGAGGGATTGGCAGTAGTGGAAAACTGTCAGGGGAGAGGGGGTAGGATTGGCGGTTGAGGGAAACTGCTAGGGAGGGAGGGGCATACTTCATCAACAAGGGTACCTCCATAATCAACATTTGTATACCTAACCCTGAATCGTACTCCACATCTTTATAATTAAAAAAAAATAAACTTAAAGGTTTTCTGAAAAAATAAAAATAAAAAATACTTTCTGTGCACACATTTAGAGCCATATCAGAAAGTGTTAATAATTTTTATTTCAACCATCAAACTGACTTTCTCAAAAGGAGAAGAAAGTCTACTGTATTTACCTATACTTTTGTCTACTGTGCTTTTCTTCTTTCCTAATTCCAAGATTCCTTCTGGTTTCTTTTCTATTATGTTTGGAGAACTACTGTTAGTAAATGACTTGATTTCATATAAATATACATATTGAGGGGGGTTTCACTCTGTCACACAGGCAGAAGTGCTGGAGTGCAGTGGCATGATCATGGCTCACTGCAGCCTTGACCTCCTGGAGATCTTTCCACCTCAGCCCCTCTCTCCCATCAGTAGCTCGGAGTACAGGTGTGTGCCAGCACTCCTGACTAACATTTTTTAGTTTTTTGTAGGAACAAAGTCTCACTATATTGCCTAGGCCGTTCTCAAACTCGAGCACTCAATCTTCCCGTCTTGGTCTCCCAGAGAGCTGGGATTACAGACTTCTCCTTCATTCTCAAATGATCCTTTCACTGAGTATAGATTTCTGTATTGGTAGCTCTTTTCTTTTAGAACTTGAAAAATGTCGTGTATTTCTTCCTGGTCTTCATGGTTTATGATGAGAAATTCACTGTCATTGAAATTATTTTTTCCCTATAGGTAAGGTATCATTTTTTTTCCTGCTGCTTTTAAGGTTTTTTCTTTCCTCTGGGTTTCAGACGTTTAATTACGATGTGTGGATTTTTGTTTATGTATTGTGAATTTTTATTCGTTTATTATCTTTGGTGTTCACTGAACTTTGCATCTGTAAATTTTGGTCTCTTGGCAAATTTGAGAAGTTTTCAGTCACATTTTTTAAAGTACTCTTTCAGTCCTACCTTTTTTCTCGTCTACATTTATGCTACTATTATTGGTAGGAACACAAGCTAGTTGAACCTTTGTGGAAAGTAGTGTGACAATTCCTCAAATAGCTAAAAATTCAAGCTTCTCTATGACCCAGCAATCTCTCTTCTGGGAATATACCTAGAGGAACATAAATCGCTCTACCAAAAAGACACCTGCACACACATGTTTAGTGCAGCACCATTCACGAAAGCCAAAACGGGACCAACCCAGATGCCCATTGAAAGTGAACTGAGATCTTTCACAGAAACAAAGAACTGTGTCTCACATGTTCTCACTCATAAGTGGACCTTGAACAACTATAAGAAAAGGATTGACAGTAGGGGGAAGCTGCAGGGGGAGGGAGAAGGCAGCAGAGAGGTGGGATTGACAGTAGTCAACATCTGCCCAGGAGAGGGGGGATACCTCATCAACAAGGGTACCTGCACAATGAATGGTTGTATACCTAACCCTGAATTCTACCCCACAATTTAAAAATAAAACAAAATTTTAAAGTTAACAACAAAAAAAGTGGACTGAACAAAGAAAACACGGTACATAGGCATGATAGAATATTATGCAACCATTAAAATGCAACATGGTTACAGCTGGAGATCATCACACTAGGTGAACTATCACAGAAAAAAAGAACAGAATCTGCAGGTTCTCACTCATAAGCGGGCCCTGATCACTGGTCACACACAAGGGTGAGATTGGCAGGTACTGAACACTGTTAGGGGACGGGAGAGACGGAGGGAGAAGGGAGGGGGAAACGTGGTGACACATTGGATACCTGATCCACCATCAATGAGAGAGATGGCCCGCAAGAAGTCCAAACTTCACCTGCATGCAACTTACTTATGCAGTAAATTCTCACTTGTACCCCAAAATTCTACAGTTAAGAAAAAGTTAATATTAACTGAGAGAGAATAAAGGGAGGAACATTCCATGCAGATGGTATGAAAGCAAAGGGTATATGCTCAGAAAAGTGCTGCACAATGAGGTTGCATCTTTCTTGTACTTATGCTTCAGGAATTCCAGTAAATGGGTTTGCCAAAGGGGGGAAAAAAAGGAGAAATTGCATTATTTAAATATTGCAAGAGGTTTCTGCCTCCGGGTTCCACACATCTTGGGATTTTAGGCAATGGATAGAGTTAAGCCTGAAATAGCTAAAGCATGTTGGTGAGAATAAGTGAGTAGTTTTTGTTTGTTTGTTTTTTTAAACCAGTGACCAAAAAAACTTTGTGTCATTCACCGGGCCAGGTACAAAGGCCATGATGCCTTCCTTACCAAAGTAAAGGGAAGAACAAGACTCAATAAAAGCTACACAGATACATTGCCCAAGAGGGGTTAAGATATCAGAAAATCAGTCATGGCTTGCAAATTTTATGCACCAAACAGGACTTTATGGGAGATTTTTACTATACTCAATTTCAGCTCCTGTCTCATGGGTCCCTGGGGGCCAAGACCTGGCTCTGGGTGAGAAAGATCAGAGGGGCTGAATGTGACTAAAAGACAGTGATGAATGAGGGTGTTAGCCGGGCATGGGGAGGGAGGTGCGTTATGCATGACCTTGACTGGACTGTAAGTCACTTACTTTTGGGCACAGGCTACCGTGTACCACATCTTTTAAATAATAGGTCAGAATTTACCACTTCTGAAAATGACAGCGGTATCTAAAAATCATTTTGCCCACATAAGGAATGGGAAAATCCAGTCTAGAAATTGGCTTCACATCTGACACAGACACCCTACCAGTGCTGATCAAGAAGAAGGGTGAGACACTAAAATCACCAGGCAATCAAAGCTCCCCCACCCTTTTGGCGTTGCAAATAGGCAGGATCGATAGGGCAAGGAAGGGGCATTGCACCATTGGGGAAAGAATGGATTTCAGAGTAACTCTCCCAGGCCATGAATTAGGTGATTATTCACTCACCTCACTTAAGAAAAATCAATTCTGCTCTAGCATTGCCCGGTGGCTTTGTAGTTTATTTCCCCTAATTCTATCATTCCTCTTTGAATTCATTTAAGATAATCTTTCTAAAGTCTCCACTGACAAAGTAGAGATGCCCAGTGTCTCAAATTCTCTTGACTTTCTATAGAAAGAACATCAAAACTCTCATACGTGTTTTCTGGGTGGAGGATGCATCTTATGACTTATTTTTGTTAAGTGAGTAGTGTAGGATGTGCCGGACATACAGAGTCACAGGTGTTATTTCAAGTAATGACCCCTAGCAGAGGTAGTTTAAAAACCTTTCAAATGACTCACTTATTCTTACCAACACGCTTTGGCTATTTCAGGCTTAACTTTATTTATTGCCTATAATCCCAAGATATGTTTTCCTAGTCACACCCAGCCCACCGATCTCTCTCACCCAGAGCCAGATCTTGGCCCCCAGGGACCGATGGGAAAGGAGATGAAATTGAGTATAGCAATTGTGGAGGGGAGAATGAGACAAGTCCTGGAGACAGATGATTGACAGGCTGGGGATGAAACACCACGTCCCATCCAGTGATGGACTTTTCAGGACTCAAAGAACACACAGATTTTTTCCTACAATATCTACCGCCATAGTCAGTGAGCAAATGCACAGTTTCCAATCTGCAAGGGCAAATGTGTATCACAGAAGTCACCAGCTGGGGCCATTGGGTCTGGTCCATCCCGCAAAGTCTGTGGTGGGGCCCAGAGAATTTTTGTCACTTAATTTTAATTGGTTGACCATATTTTTAAAAATTGGGAGATTTTGCATAAAATTCGAGTATAGAGTCTTTCTTCGAAATAAATGTGGTAACCCCAGACCTGTGTTTTCATCAGCTGAATTGAGAGTCAGCTTTCCCCCTTTCGGGGGAAATTTACGTTTGCCCCACCCCCATGCAGCCAGCCTTCCACTGCTGCCAGCATGTCCTCTTGTGATCCCGCTTGTGACTGGGGTAAAAGTGACAGCCTTGAAGCGTGAGTCAGTAGCACACTGAGTCCTTTAGGGAAGGTCAAATTGATACCAGCTTTCGGAGTGTCCTTTGCCACTTCTATTTGAGAAAAGTTTCTTGAAAGTAATGGCATCGCTAATGAAAATTGATTTTTCTTTCCGACAGTTTATTTTCTAGAGAACAAACACAGGAATCTCTTAAGCATATGTGCTAATGGCAGATAGCACAAGCATGGAGAAATTGAACCTACGACCACCAGGGGCAAAAGCATATTAGCTGTTGATCTCAACCACCACGAGCTGTTGGCCCGGTCTCAGGGAAGGGTTGATCTGTAGCTTCCATGGGACTCAGTGGTGATGGGAAGATCTATCAGTGGTACCCTTCTCTGTACTCTGCAGTAGCCTGTGCCTACAGCTGCCATAGCCCTCATTACAATGGATTATAGAAAAATTATCTGAATTATCTTTCTCTCCTTTTCAAATGTCAGCACCTGAAGTGTTTAATAATATCCACATTTACTGTGTGCTTAAGACGTGCAGGCGCAATGCTAAGCCCCTTATCTGGATCAACTCACTGTATCCATTCAGTATCCTTTGGAGGCAGATATGTTTCATATTCCCATTTTTCGGATGAAAGAACGGAGGTGCACAGACACTTGATTATTCATCAGCAAGCAGAGCTGGCAAGTTTGAATATTTACAGATTTGTTGAAGTGTGTCTAGGCGGTATAGCACTTGAGTGATTAAATTTTATTACAGCCATTTATGGGACTACACATTATATACTATGGTATGAATTAATATATTTATACATTTTTATTGCTGTATAGAGTTGTTTACACAAATCACATATATGTAATTTATGGGTGATTTAACAGATGTTCAAGGGCAATTAGAGACCAATTGGTTGTTCACTTTCTTCTTTGAGGCTCTCAACAAAACTAATAACACACATTTGCCAGTTATCTATTTATTTTATAATTTGTTTCATTGTATAAGCAAATAAAACACCAATGAATATATATATATTCAAATCTGTATATATATTCATTCACCAGTGAATATATTCACCAATGAATGTAGTCTGGAACTGCCAGACTATTTTCCACAGCAGTTGCACCATTTTACATACCCACTGGCAATGTATATGGGTTTCCATTTTTCTACATTCTCACCAACCCTTGTTATTTTCTCTTTTGTTTTAATTATAGCCATTTTAGTGGGTATGAAACGCCCCTCACTGCAGTTTTGATTTACATTCCCTAATGACTAATAATGGTAAGCATCTTTTTTATGTACTTGTTGGCCATTTGTAGATCTTCTTTGGTGAATGTCTATTGAAGTTCTCTGGCCATATTTAAGTTGAATTGCCCTCTGTTGTTGAGTTGTAAGAATTCTTGATATATTCTGGATATTCAACCCTTATTAGATATATGATTTGCAAATATTTTCTTGTATCCTGTAGACTGTCTTTTCACTTTCTTGATAATGTCCTTTGATGTACAAGGTATCATTTTAATTTATTTTCTTTAAATATTGTTTTAAATTGTATCCATCTATTGCTAAAGAACTTCGGCATCTTTTTAATGTATATTATCCTGTTGTGTTTATTTTTTAGTGAAATCCATTTTCAAATCATTTACTCATTTTTTAAAAGTGTTTTCTTCTAATACAACCAGGATTGTATAAAAGGATTACTTTTATAGCCTAGATATTGATATTTTTTCCAATCTGTTGTGTATCTTATAATTGTGTGTGTAATAACATTCATCATATAACATTTACTTGTTATTTTATAGTACAATTGCTAATGTTTTATGTCTTCTAGATATCTTGTCTTTTTTAAAAGACTTCTAATATTATCAAAAATATTCTATTTTAAATATTTTAACTTTTTATATCTTTAATTCATTTTAAATTTAGTTTTCTGTATGGTTTTAAATATGGACAATAACATTATTTTATCCCCAAATGTATTACTAATGTTATATGCTAGCCTGTTCCCCTTGATTTAAAATATTCCCTGAATAAACAAATCCCCAAATATACATGGATATCTTACTTTGTTATAGTCCATGGATTTACCCAACTCTCCCTGTGCTGGGATCATGCTATTTTACTTAACACTGCTTTAGGGTAAGTTTTGATACGCAGTGTGGCAATTAATATATGTCATTAAAATTCAAAATTGACTTGGTTATTCTTATGCGTTCTCTCTTCTATAATAAATTTATGAATCAGATTTGTAAGCTCTTGATTAAATATGAGATTTTGTAAATTAATTTGGGTAGAATTGACTTCACAATTTTCACTTTTTCATCTGGAAACATATTATGCTTTCCCATTGATTCTTCTTTTATTTCCTCCAGTATAATTTTACGATACTCTCGACATAGGTCTTGCGTATTTTATGTTAGATGTGTTCCTGGATGCCTTATAATTTTGTTGTCATTGTTTATATTTTTCTCCTGATATTTTCTAATTGATTATTGCTGCTCTTTATGAAAGCTATTGATTCTTGGCAGTTTCTTTGATTCTGGTTAAATTACTAAACACTCCTGTTAGTCTCATAGGTTTTCATTTAGACCCTTGGATGTGCAGGTAGTTGTATCTCCTGATATAATGAGAGTATTGTCTCTTGCATCTCAAGAGACAATATTCTCATTGCATCTCACTTTGTAAACTTTCTCTGTTGGCAGCTCCCTCGGGATCTTGGAAATGCTTGCTTTGTTTCTATCTTCTACAGTTTTATTATTTGGCATTTCATGATTCGACACAATATTTCTCATTGTTTATATTAAATTTTAAAAAATCCACAAGTCATGTAACATATTTAATAACTATATCCTGGAAAAAGTTAATTTATAAACTTTTTCAAACGTATTAGTCTTAGAAATCTTGTCTATTTTATAGAGATTCCAAAATAATTATATTTCTTTTAATTTGTTTAAACATATTCTCCAGATTTTAAGACTTGATAATTTTATTTATATGATATTTATTTAATGAATTTATTTCTACAACAGTTTGCCTGAAGACCTGTGTGAATAGAAGAATCCCTAAAATGCATTTATTCATATGCATTTTAATGAACAGAAAACATAGGTAGCTTCTTTGAGATGAAAGCTTCACTCTGTCATAAAATCCTACTGCAGAGGCTCTCATTAACAATTGAGTCCTTCCACACACACATATACCCTCCATGTGTTGAATTTTCTGAACACAGTGACTTTGTTTGTAATACAAATTCACCTTCACCTGTCTGTAATCATTTTAGTCTCTCTCTGCTGTGGAACAGCACCCTTGTGTGGACTCCATTCACAGCAGATTTGCTTTTCTTGCTAAATTCACTCATGCAAACCACAAATGTGTTGCTGAGCATTCACAAAGTGAAAAATCCTTCTGAAGTGCCCTGATGTGTCACTGGGGTGGAAAGGTCTCTGCCTGCTGTCTTGCTCAGTGCTGGAACTGCAGGGGTAAGCCCCCAGGCTCGTCTTCCCTGTAGCCCTGAAGACAGGGATGTTTAATCAACTCCAAAGCTAATTGTGCTCCAGGCTCAGCTTTCTGCAGCAGAAAGCTCTTGTCCATCAGCCAAGGACCAGTTCCTGGCTCAGACTCAGCTGGCCTGCCTCACATAAACATATTAAATATTTCATAGTGCCTTGGCTTTGGGGTTCCCCTGGCCTGCTTAGCAGTTAGCTTTGCCTTTAGATGCTTTTTGAAGGAAACCCCTCACTGTGGGATGATAGGAGCCACATCTAGAAAAAGCAGAACAGCACGGGGCTGGGCATGGGTTTCTGAGGCAGCCAACTTGGGTTTGATTTCTCGCTCCTTCACTTTGGAGCTGTGGGAAGTTGAATAAGTTACTTCTCCAAGCCATGGCTTCCTTCTGTGTTAAATATGGTCGGTCAAATGTGGAATTGCAGTAGGAGACACAGGGAAGGAAAGAATAACAGAGATCAATGCATGGCAACTGGACACCCTTTGTGTTAGTCTCGTAGAGCTGCCATAGCAAAGTACCACACACTTGGTGGCTTAAACAACAGAAATTTATTGACTCTCGCTTTAGGAAGCTAGACGTTCAAGACCAAAGTGGCTGTCCCTTCTGAGGGCTTTGAGGAAGAATCTGTTCGATGCCTCTTTCTTAGTTTCTGGTAGTTTACGGACAATCCTTGGTGTTCCTTGGCTTGTGGAAACATCACCTCAATCTGCGCCTTCATCTTTACGTGGCTTTCTTCCAGTGTGTGTGTCTGTGTCTAAATTTTCTCTCTTTTATACACTAGTCATATAGGATTAAGATCCATCCTAATGGCCTCATTTCAATTTGATGACCTCTGTAAAAATCCTCTGTCCAAATAAAATCACATTCTGAGGTACCAGGTGTTAGGACTTCAACATAGGAATTTTGAGGGGACAAAACCCATATCAGCACTCAATAAATAGTGACAATTTAAAACTTTTCAACAATAAGCTGAAACCCAGGGAATTACCTCCAGATGAAAGAGCAATATCCCGGCTGGACTGCAGAATTTCTTGAGCATTCAGAGAACTCTTGCGATAGAAAAGCGTGAACTTCTGTCAAGTCGAGCTGTAGGTGAACTTAAAAAGTGGTGAGGAACCCAAGGGTCTTTTTCTTTCCTTTCTATGACTAGACATATTTCATCTTTCCTTTTTTTTTTACTTTATTATAAAGATGTGGGGGTACAAATCAGGTTTAGGTACGTGAGTGGTTTATAAAAAGGTGAAGTTTGGGCCTCCATCTGGACCTCACTTCATCTGGTTTAGGAGCCGGTACCCAACCCGAGGACCTTAATCTTGGAGGAAAACAACCTATGAAGCCAGAACCAAGGCTTTTGCACTGGTAAAACACCCGATGAGGGAGGAATGGGGTGCTCTCCTTTGCTACTGCAGTTTGCTCTGGCAGCTTCAGGCAGTGACTGTGTCTGCTAAAGATGCCCTGTTTCAGAAGCTCCAGGTAACCAGCGGGAGGTTTGGGGGGCCGGGTTGCTAGGCAATGGCTTTCTCATTTCCTGGGAAGCCCATGAATCTTCTTGTTCAAACATCTCTTCTTGGGTAAAGGCTACATTTAGGGAACTGATGACAATCTAGAACTTACTCTGGGAGAGGGAGCATGAGGGGAATTTATATGTGTCATCAGTCACATAAAGCCCTCCTGTGGAGAATGACATGGTAGACATTTCCTTTGTTGCTTCTCGGCCTGATTCTTCTTACTGAATTGTGTGAGAGCATCAGGGTTACTTGACTGCTTGCTGGTCCTTAGCAGAAGAAGGGGAAGTTAAGGATCTACGGGCTGCAAAGTTTATGTGTGATATCAAACCTTGTTCCTTCTTTACTTTCAAATTTCAAGTGCAAGTGATAAAAAAGCAATTACCTGTTATCTTTTGTTAGAAAAGAAGATAAGCACCAAACCCACTTACAGTCCTTTTTATTTTTACTTTCCGGTGTTTGTTTAATCTCAGGTGTTCTTATGGCAGGTTCCGAGGCGTTGGCAGGGTAGTGGTCGACTCGCCCGAATCAGTTCTTGCAAGCTTTGTGTTTTAGGGGAAACGCAGAGGACATGTGATCAAGCCACCCTGAGCCACCTCCCTTGGCCAGGCCTCCTGCTGTGGGATTTTCAGGGCTGCTTTTGATCGGGAGACATTTTTCTCAGACTCAGGCAGGGCTCTGAATGAACTAGAGAGCAATTTTGTCTGCAAAAGCACAAATAAATCTTTTGGTTTGTGGCAGACGGTCTCAGCCTGGAGAGCACAGGGCTGAAACATTTCATTTCCTCGAGGCTGTTGGAACTTGGTAGGGCAACTTGGGTCTGGAGTCAGGCAGATCTGGGTCGAAAGCCCTGTCCCTTTCAGCTGGTTGCTTAGCTACTCTGACTCTGACTGAATGAGATGGACTATCTGAGGTCCTCACACAGAGGTTAGATGCTCAGCAATTTCACTGTTTCCCAAAGTCTCCAAGACTAGGCTGATTGCTGAGAGCAGCAGATGGGAGAGTCTCAGGTGTTTTATCAAGACTAGAGAACTATCTCCCCACCCCACCCTGACTCCTGCTACCACCCCGATGGGCCCTCCCCAAGTTCAAAATCATTATTGAAAGCCCTCATCCCCAGAAAGGGGAAATTCTGCATCCAACAGTGGAACTGATTGTCCCAGACCACGGAAGCCCACTGACTCCCATGCTTCACGCCATAGCTCCAGAGGCCCCTGGGGAAACTCACAACGTGCAGATGGCACGTGTGCCCTCTCTTGGCCATGTTCCTCTGTGTCCCCCATGGTCCTTTAGGAGACAAAGTCTTTGTTCCCCACCAGCCAATAAAAAAACATACAACTTCGGTACAATCAAGATTCTGCTCTACTTGCTACATCATGATGGGCTCTCTGTAGTGACAGCTCAGATTGTTCTTGGAAAAGAGGAAACAGGGTAGGGATTCCAGGGTTCACTCCTACTGTGGGTCTGAGCTGGGGAGCCTTGGAGGTTCAAGGGCAGCTCTGCCTCACAAGAGGTTTTACGACTCATTGTTATTCATGCTGTGCTCCCTAATGAGAATGTTCAGAAGCGAGAGGCCTGCTGGAGGAGAATGCTAACTCTGCCTTCTGCAAAGGAATGGCCGTATTTTCTTTACACTTATTTCCACTGGGAAGTTCTAGGACAAATTAAAGAAAAATGAAAAAAAATGATATAATTTGGTTTGAGTCTCCATAGCTGTATCTGCGCATATCAGAATCCATGCTGCCGTGGGGTTAAATGGTGAATGCTTTTCACCGGATGTCCTTTGCATCCAGGAATTTCAAACCATGCACTTGATTTACAGGCGTCTGAGCCCAGCCTTATGCCTTATACTCTTGTCGCAGCAATCTATTGAGAATACAGCTCTATATTCGAGGATCTTTTAAAGGTGTCCTGGGACTGATGTGATAATATGTGGCTCTTCCCACAAGTGGGGTCTTGGATGCTCCGAGCAAAGGTGTTTCGTCCTCTGCTTCGTCAAGGAGCAAGGTGGGGGGAAGTGGCTTGTTCCTGCTCCCAAAAGGAAGGTACTAATGGGGTGAGCATGACCTCCATGGAAACTTGCCAAGACAGGCTAAGAATGAGTGCAGACTCAACGGGTCTATGAAAGGCAGTGCCGTCTTCCCACTGGGTAAACGTAAGGTGAATGGGAGCTTACCTAGAGTTTTCAAAGCCACCAGTTGTTCCTCATTTCTTCTGGTGGCTGAGGGAGTAAGGAAAGCGGAATGAACACATAAACCTGGAATCCATTTCTAGGAATTTTGACATGCTGAATAGAAAAATGCAGGTGGTACTGGCCCCGTGAGGTTATCATCTTCCCTTCCTTTGGAAGTGAAAGAGAGACGTAGAACTGTCTCCCTAAATGTCATGGAAGAGCAGGATGAACTTTTTGGGTCTTGGTTTATGACATCAAGGATACTCCCATGAAAGGAGACACCATGTCTCCCAGATACTGTGAAGCCTCTCTTTGGCAAAATACCTCCTGGATAGATGGTAAAGACTTAGAGAATTGGAGAAAGATACCCAGTTACAACTGGAAGCACAGGTGCTGTGAAGAATGACTGGTGTTGACATCAAAGAAGATGAAAGGACAGAGAAGAGATACCCAGAAATTCTCAAGCAGCAAAGCTGAAATCGTTTGTGCACAAAACGTAGGTGTTCGAGGCCACATTGGAAGCATCGAGTGTGAGTGGCCAATGAACCTGAGTTTGGCACAAGCAGGTGAACTGGGCCCACAGTCTCATGGGTGGGCTGGGGCCTGTGTCCTTGCTCTGTGATGCTGAGGGTTCCCTAGTTCCCTCGGGAGCCAGTCTGGTGGTGGGGGGAGATGAAATTCTTCAGCCTTAGGGTGTACTTTGGGGCTGGCAGTTCCACAGGAGATTAAGAGCATGGGGAAAAGCAGATGTCTCCCTCTCATAATGGATACTTGTCTTTTCTCCTCTCTCTTCTTTACATACATCTTGGGGGTTCTGGTCTAATCTGGCTCCAGCTTCTGAAGGGTTCCTGATCTCAAAGGAAAGGCACCATCTGAACACACTGGATCGGGTCCACCCCTGGAGATCCAATGCTTGTAATTCGGCAGACCAGTTCAGCAAACATTTAATTAGCTCTTATACCTATTAGCAGCTGCCACTTGGCTTCTGCCATGTGCCAGGCACTTATGCTAAAAGGTTTCCATGTGGTAAACAATTCCATAAAGTATCCTCATTTGACAGGCTCTGAAAGATTCATTTTACCAAAGTCAGAATAGGTGTCAGGTCCTTTAATGTTCGAGTTCACCCTTTGCTTTTCTCTCTCCAAGCTCAGGATTTGACAGCCAAGACAGGAAGGGGGTGGTTCCTGCCCCAAGAGCTGCAATTCATCCAGGAAGCAACCACCCAGTCACTACAATACAGTGTGCCCCCAAAACACAGAGCTGGTTTGTTTTGTCAGGGGGCAAAAAGTTCTGGAAGGAAATAATTTGAGCTGGTCCTTAAATGATAAGACAGGTATCCCTGAGTTTAAAGGGACTTACTTCTATGTTCAGAGGACTAAGGAAAGATACCACCTTGACCTTAAGTTTTCGGAGCTGAAATATGTATTATTATGGCTGGGAATAGATTTAAGCATAAGCGTATTATCTATGAAGCTAAGAGATAACTCTGAAGTCTGCTCTTGGGAGTCCTGCTGGGTTTATATAAGGTTTTACTCCTGCAGCAAGCTTTTATTTTATTTTATTTTATTTTATTTCACAATGAGGAGAAAGTTTACCCACTGAACATTTGGGACTGCCTAAGAAGGTCATCATAAAGTTACCCACCATAGGCAGACAGAGCCATATATCAGGTTAGAGTCTTGGAAGGCTGGGATAGAATGAAACTAGACTTCACCCTGGTAGCCTGGGGGTACATCTGGGTAAGATGGAAGTCTATCCTAACTCCAAAACTAAGTTGGACAGGACTAGGGAGTATACTGCCCCAGATGGAGAGGAGAGCATGTCTCCTTGAGTTTTTTGTTACATCCAGCTACCCAGAAATCAGCCAAATGTGCATTATTTCCAGAGTGAGGAGAGTTGAGTATTTAGTAACTCCATTTTATATTGGGTTGTCTTTTTATTGTTAAATTGTAAAGTTTCATTGTATATCTTGAATATCTGTCCTTCGTCGGAAATATGATTTGCAAATACTTTATCCCCGTCTATGGCTTGCCTTTTCTTTTTCTTGACGGTTTCTCCTCATGAACAGAAGTTTTTAACTTGATGAAGTCTAATTTCCTTTTTTATTTTTCCTTTTGTGGTTGTTACTTTCTGGCTGTTTCATAAAAAAGCTTTACCTACTCTTAATTCACAAAGACATTCTGCTATGTTTCTTTCTAAAAACTTTATAGTTTTAACTTTATACTGATTCATCTCTAATTAATTTTTGCGAAGTATTTATTTATTTTTGAGTTGGAGTCTCACTCTGTCGCCCAGACTGGAGTGCAGTGGCCGCTCCCGGCCACCACAGCCTTGACCTGCTGGGCTCTGGTGGTCCTTCCACCTCAGCCTTCCAAGTAGCTGGAACTACAGGCGTGTGCTACCATGCCCGGCTAATTTTTTGACTTATTGTAGAGATGAGGTCTCGCCAAGTTGCCCAGGCGGGTCTCGAGCCCGCGGGCTCAGGCAATCCACTCACCTTGGTCTCCCAAAGCGCTGCAATTACATGCTGAGCTACTGAGCCTGGCCTTTGCGAAGTATTTGAGGTAAGGATTGAGGTGCGATTCTTTTTCAGTGGAATATCCAGTTGTTCCAGCACCATTCCTGGGACATTCCTACTTGGTCCGGATGTACTGATTCTGTTTATATATTGTTGGATTCTATTTGCTAATATTTGGTTAATACTTTTTGTGTCTATGTCAGGGTTTCTCATCCGCAGAACTATTAACATTTTGGGACAATCCTTTGTTGTGGGGCTGTCCTGTGTATTGTTGGGTGCTCAGAAGCACCACTGGCCTCTGTCCATTAATGCTTGGAATGTTTTCCCAACAAGCTGTGACAAGTAAAAGTGTCTGTAGACAGTGCCAAATGTCTCCTGGGGGGCAAAATCTTCCCCAGTTGAGAAATATTGGTCTACATTCAGTAGAAATATTTGATCCGTAATTTGCTTTCTTTCCTTTTTTTCTTTCTTTGTAATGTCTTTGTCAGATTTTGTTGTTAGGCTTTTGCTAGACTCATCTATTTTCCTCATGTTTTTGTAGTACTGGCATTATTTCTTCCTTATATGTTTGATATAATTCATCTTCCCCATATGGGCCTGTGGGCTAAGTCTGGCTCTTTTCCCAGTCTTTTATTTTCCTGTCACTAAAAAGACATCTGGGCCTGGAGTGTACTTTATGGGAAAGTTTTGGTAATAAGTCAGTTTCTTTAATTGATATAGGGCTCCTAATACTTTCTGTTTCATCTTGTGTCATTTTTTAAGTTACAATTTTTCAAGCAATTTGTATATTCTAAGTTAAACTTATGTACATTAAAGTTATTCATAATATTTTCTTATCATCCTTTTTATGTCTGTGGGCTTTGTAGTGATAACATTCCTTTTATTCCTGACAACGCCAATTTGTGTATGTTTTTCTTCCTTGATAGACTTTGTCGGTTTTTTCGGTCAAAGAATTAGCTTCTAACTTCGTTAATTTTTTCCTACCATTTAAAAATGTTCATTGATTGATCGTTTTCTGTTTCTACTTTTATTTTGCCTTGCTTTTTGTCCTCTGTGTTAATGTGCATACTTGTAGTTTATACATTTTCATTACAGGATAGTTGAATATCTCACAAATTCTTTATAAATTCTCCTGTCAAAGAGCATTTTGGTTGCTTTCAGATTTTTTTTAAACACTATTAAAATATATAAGGTTATGAATAGTCTCATATATTCCAGTGCAAATGTGCAAGAGGTTTTTTACATGTATATACTATTATGATGCTTTTTAAAAACATTTTAATATATCTGAAACCTGAATATGTATTAGAATTGATGGCATCTTAGAGTATAATTAACAGCTTTTTTTCTTGGTGATACATTAAAAAAAATGGCACCTCTTATAATCACTGAAGTGTTAGATTTTGATAAAATACTATAAATAAGAGCAGAATTGCTAAATGTTGGGTACTTCATCTTTATAATTACCAAGTTATTTTTCATAGCGATCATATTAGTTGATGTTCACTAGTCATGCATGAGAACTCCTGTTACCCTATGTCCTCACCATTATTTAGTTTTGCTGATTTTTGCCAATCTGGTAGATGTGAAATGGTCTCATTGCAATTTTATTTTGCATTTCTCGATCTACTAATTAGGTGTAATGTCTTTTTAGTTGCTTAGTGACCACTCCTCTATTGAGAAATGCCTGTTTTGTCTTTGACTTTTTTTCCTCTGGGTTATCGGTTTTTCTCAAATTAATTTGCAGGGGCTCTTAAAATTAGTTTTGATATGAGCCCTTTGTCTGCTATATGGGTTACAAATATCTTTTTCCAATTTGTCACTTGCCTTTTCTTTTTATAGAATCTATTGATGATCAGAAATTATTAAATTACAAATAATTGACTTTATCAGATTTTATTTAATAGTTCTTGTTTTGGGAACATTCTAAAGATACTGTTTCCTATCCAGGATCTTGAAACGTTATAAAGTATTATCTTTTGCATGTAAGCTTTCAGATGATCTGGAGTTAATTTGTGCATATGGTAAGGAGAAGGTGTCCAATTTGGGTTTTTTAAAATAATAGTAACTAATTGTCCCAGTATCATTTATTGTATTTTGTTTTTCATTTTGTGCTTATTGCATATATCCACGATATACAGTGCAGCCTCATTATTTTTCACATTTTCATATATGTGAGGGTCTCCTTTCGGGTTCCTAATTATTTTCCACTAGTCTGTTTTTGTTCATTTCTGAGGTAATACGCTACTTTTATCCTCACCTTTATAATACATTTCGATATCTGATAGGGCAAACTGCTGGCTATTTGTACATGTCTTTCTCCAAATGGCAGTCTCATTGATATCGCTGTCTAACTAGGCTTCACATATCCTCTCACACACGCTCAGAGGGCCACACAGAGAAGCCCACCGTCAGCTGAGAATCGACATTGCAGGCTCTGGGAACGTTCTTTAAAAAGGACTGGAGAGTCTTGTCTACCAGATGAGGTCAGAATTACTAATCCCATTTTGAAGCCGAGGAACCAAGACAAAGTGAGTGACTCATCCAGTTCACACAGCTAGACCATGGTGAAGTCGGCCTCAAGCACTGGTCATCTGAATGGGTTTCTACTGCAGAGCTGCTGATCTAAATAGAACAGTATATCTTGTGATCCCGGCACTTCATTTACTCAAGTGGTTTCACTACCATGCTTTAGAAGAGTTCTCTGGCTAGCAGTTCACCAGTTTCACATTCAGCCCCACCCAGCCCCGTTGGACCTGTTTTTTTAAGCAGCAAGTGTTTCATTCCTTGCTCTTTCTCCTGTTTCTCATTTGCTTCTTTAAACATTAGCAGCAACAACAAAAAAATGTTTTTATGCATCTGAAACTTCCACAGATTGGTAAGTGTAATTATCCCTCTTTTGGTCTAGAATACCTGGAAGTGCTAAATCCTGGTGTTTGCTCCATTTTCTCACATCTCTGAGACTAGGTAGACCTACTGCCCGAGGCTTCTTGGGCACATCTTTCCTGTCTCTCTACAAATAGAAGGGAAGTCCACGCTGAGGAGCTGGCAGGAGAGCTGTAATTACTGAAACTAATGCTTCGTCTCTGTCTAAAGTTCAAGTTCATTAGTGAAACTTCCTTTATCTTGTCATTCCAGTTTCCGGTTTCTGATGAGCTGGTACGTATTTTGCAATCAAGAGTAAAAATGTTGAATTGTAATAATAACTAGCATCGTTAGCTTTTTTAAAAAAAGTTAACTACATATAAGCTCCAGGACAGCAGAGACTTTTCTGTTTATTTTGCTTATTACTGTGACCTTGGTGCCTAGGCCAATGTCTGTTACATGGCCAATGCTGTATAAGTATTTGATAGACAAGTGAAGAAATGAATTTTATTGGGTGCTTCCTACCTGCCTGGCAGTATGTTAAGGGCTTTCCACTTGTCTTGTTTCTTAGCTCTCTTAACAATTCGGTACAATAGAGATCACGATTCCTGTTTTGCAAATTGGAAAGCTGAAGCATAGAGAAGTTAGGTGACTTTTCTGAGTCACAGGCTTTATAAGAGATCGAACTAGGTTCAAACCCATGTGTGTGGGATGCCAAAGAACATTATTTTAATCTCCATGCAGAAATGTCTCCATCATTGAAAGTACACAAACATGAGATGCTGGCTTACAGGAGTCTGAGGATCACTGCTGTTTCTTTCACTCATTGGCAGGGGTGGGAAAGCATCATTAAGCATCTTTTCCCTAGAACATCTATGGGAAGACAAATAACCCAATTTAGAGATGCAAAGGATCTGAAAAGACATTTTCCAAAGAAGAAATACAAATGGACAATAAGCATATGAAAAGATGTTTCACATCATTAGCCGTTAGGGAATGCAAATCAAAACCATGATGAGAAACCACGTCATACCCACTAGAATGGCTATCATCAAAAAGACAAACAATAAACAGTATTAGGAAGGTTGGGAGGGAAATGAACCCTCATCCATTGCTCATGGGAATGTAAAATTGTACAGTCACTTTGGAAAACAGTTTGGCAATTCCTCAAAAAGTTAAATGTGGAGTCAGCATATGACCCAGCAGTTCCACTCCTAGGTATGTATCCGTGAGAATAGAAAACATATGTCCACATAAAAATCTTGTACATGGATGTTTATAGTAGCATTATTCATTATGATAAAGGTGGAGCAATGTAAATGTCCATCAGCTGTCGAAGAGATACATGACATGGTGTGTATTCATACAATAGAATACTATTCAGCTATAAAAAGGGAGGACATCCTGATATGTGTTACACCATGGGTGAACCTTGAAGTCATTATGCTAAGTGAAAGAAGCCAGACACAAACAAAAGCACTTGTTATAGCATTCCCTTTATGTAAAGTGTCCCAAATAGGCCAATCCAGTGAGAGAAAGTAGATTAGACACAAACAAAAGCACTTAATATATCATTCCCTTTATATAAAGTGTCCCAAATGGGCAGATCCAGTGAGAGAAAGTAGGTTAGTGGTAAACAGGGACTGGGGTGAAGGGGTCATGGAATAACTGCTGATAAGGATGGGGCTTCTTTTGGGAAGATGAAAATATTCTAAAATTAGTGGTAATGGTTGCACAGCTTGATGAATATACAGAAGCCACTGAATTGTACACTTTAAAAGGTTAAATTATGGCATACGAATCATATATCAATAACACTATTATTTTCAAAATAATTAATTGCAGAGAGAGGGTGCACAAGAAAGCAAGCAGTTTGGCCCAGCAGGAAGGGCGGTGGTTAGAAGAAAACTAAACTAAAGATCAGAGATCTGGGGTGTTTATGAGACTTGATGGAGTGAGCCTGACTCTGCCACTTCCTAGCTGGGGCTTCCCTGGAAAGCCCTGCCCCTCTCTTTATGTATTTTTTTTTTGCATTGTTTCTTTTTTCTTTTTTTTTTTGCATTGTTGTAGGTGTGAACAAGCTGATATTTAAGGCAGCTGTGCATTCTTATAGTGCCTATAAATTAAGAGGATAGTTTCCCTGGTTCTTGCCTAAATTGAAGGTCTGTGGTAGAGGTGGAAGGGATAATGGAAGACGGGGAATGCTGGGATTCTCACTCCATTAAACAACAAAAACAGCAGGAAAAAAAAACGAAAACAAACAAAAAAAGGACTCAAAACACAAAACACACCGGGGAGAAGAGAAACCTTGCTCTCACCGTCTAGTGTAGCTGATAAGTTGCTGGAGAGTTCTGTAGAGAGGCCACTTTGGTTTCCCAAGTAGGGATACAGGGTAATGGCAGTGGTGCAAGCATCTCCAAGCTTGGGCTTTTCCTTTAATGCTGGGCTCTCAGATTTAGTCCAGTGACAGTGGCTCTCTCCCCAGACCCCTGATGTGCAGTGTGCGCTAATGGCCCTTATAATGAGAGATTTACGACTTGGGGCTTTCAGACGCTGCTCCAACCTCATTTGTCCAGCTCATGGTGGAGCCTGTAATCATCTCTGCAGGCTCCAGACATACTGCTCCGGCCAATTCCGCTGAACAGATGAGAAACAAGGAGCCCTACGATCCTACAAACAAGAGTCACATCTCGCCCCTCGTGAAGGAAAGGAAATCCGTCCCGATATCTTATGAAAACATTTTTTTGTCTTATTTACATAATGAATCCTGAGACGGCAGGTTCTTTTGGTCTCACCAAAGCATGTGACTTTGCAGCAGGGCTGGACGTGCCTCCAAGCCTGCTTTTGCAGGAGGTTTCAAAGACGCCCCAGTTTTCTTCCTGGTAGATTGGTTGTTCTCCAGTCCTGAACTAAAAGCGAGTCGTCTATCCTGGCTCATCCTCCAGCAAGTTGCCTAGCTCATGAGTCTGGTAATTAGGATCCTGGTGCAGCTTAGAGCTCCCTTAGGGTGAAGAAGGGATGGGCAGGGCACCCCTTTTTGGCCACTGTTACTCACAGCAGGGTACGAATTTTCTGCCACCTATCTGCAAGGGTAGAAATAGTCACTTCTGAAATCAGACAACACTGTGATTTTCAACACTATGCAATAATGATTCCTGTCAGTGAACTTGACTTGGAACCCTTATTGGAACCCAGTATCCTTGCTGTCTGGACTCTTCCCAGCATATCATGCTGTGTCTTATTAAGGCCAAAAGAAAGATGGCAACATTCTCATCTTTGAGTTTCTCCCACCTGTCTTTCTTGCTGCTCGAGCTCCAGCCCTCTGCCTAGGTGAGGCTCCATATTCCCTGGGCATCCCAGCAGAACCGCTGCTATCCATATTCAGAGTTTTCTCTGACCTGGGCTACCTCCCAGTGGAATCTTTTTAAAGAGAAAGTGCATCCTCTCCCTTTCATATTGACATTTCCGTTGAAGGTGTTTGGGCTACCTGTCAGAGACCACCAGTGTCTAACTGCTTAGGTCAGTCGAGGTTTTAAAACAAGACTCTTGTTCCTGTCTTTCCTTCCATCTGTGAATGTGGTTATGATGGGAGAGAGGATATGTTTTTAAAGATGGTTTTAAGGTTACTACTAGAATCAGACATGCATCTATCTCTTTGCCCCTCCCCACCTCTCAAAAAAAGGACACTAGTTTGTGCTAGGAAAATATTACATAGGAAGACCAAGACAGAACCACAGAATGAAACCCATAAGAAAAAAATGAAATATGTTTGTATACCCATGTTTCTTGTAGCATTATTTACAATAGCCAAAGGGTGGAAGCAATTCAAGTGTCCACTGATGGATGAAGGGATAAAGAAATTGTAATATGCACTTCAACAGAATATCATTTATCCTTGAAAAGAAAGGAAATTCTGACATGTTACAATGTGGATAAACCTTGAAGACATTTTGCTAAGTGAAATAAGCCATTCACACACCAAAAAGCAAACACGATATGATTCCACTATATGAGATACCGAGAGTGGTCAAATACATAGAGATAGAAAGCAAAATGGTGGGTGCCACGGACTGCAAAGAGGCAGGAAAGCAGAGTTAGTGTTTAATGGGGACGGAGTTTCAGTTTTGCAAGATGAAGCATTCTGGCGATGGACAGTGGTGACAGTGGCACATTAGGAATGTATTTAGTACCACTGAACTAACTGCACACTTGGAAATTATCAATGTGGTAAATTTTGTTGTGTGCATTTTACCACAATAATTTTTTTCCTCTTTTAATTTTTTTTTTTTTTTTTTGAGTTGGAGTCTCACTCTGTCGCCCAGACTGGAGTGCAGTGGCCGCTTCCGGCCACCGCAGCCTCGACCTGCTGGGCTCCGGCAATCCTTCTGCTTCAGCCTTCCAAGTAGCTGGAATTACAGGTGTGCGCTACCATGCCCGGCTAATTTTTTTTTTATTTTATTGTAGAGATGAGGTCTTACCTGCCCAGGCGGGTCTTGAACCCACGGGCTCAGGCAATCCACTCACCTCAGCCTCCCAAAGGCGCAGGATTACAGGCTGAGCCACCGAGCCCGGCCTCTTTTAATTTTTATTTAAAATTGTGGGGTACAATTCAGGGCTAGGTATACAAATATTCGCCATGCAGTTACCCTTATTGATGAGGTGTGACCCCCCCCCTTCCCCAGGCAGCTGTCGACTACTGTCAATCCCATCTCCCCACCCCCTTACCCCATCCCGTCTCCCCACCCCCTTACCCCCCTCCCCACAGTTTCCCGTCACTTTCAATCCTTTTCTTTTCTTTTTTTTTGAGTTGGAGTCTCACTCTGTCGCCCAGACTGGAGTGCAGTGGCCACTCCCAGCCACCGCAGCCTCGACCCACTAGGCTCCGGTGATCCTTCCGCCTCAGCCTTCCAAGCAGCTGGAATTACAGGCAGGCGCTACCATAGCCCAGCTGATTTTTTGATTTATTGTAGAGATGAGGTCTCGCTGCCCAGGCGGGTCTCGACCCCGCGGGCTCAGGCAATCCACTCACCTCAGCCTCCCAAAGGCGTGGGATTACAGGCTGAGCCACCGAGCCCAGCTCAATCCTTTTCTTATAGTACTACGATAGTTGTTCAAGGTCCACTTATGAGGAGAACATGTGATACTCAGCTCTTTGTTTCTGTGAGAGATCACTCAGTATGATAAGTTCTAATTCCATCCAAGTTGCCCAATTTTTAAACAATGAGAGAGCTCATAAGACAAAATAGTCAAATCAACATTGCATGGAAAAACATCTCTTTATGTATCTCGTTCCCCTATTAGGTTGTGAGCTCTTCCAAGAAAGGAACTCCTGGGATCTCTCCATCTTTGTTACTCTAGCACCTATCTTAGAACCCCAAAGATGTTCTATTCTCATTGTGTCTGATACACGGTGGTAGTGGTGTGATTACATTAATGCCATATACATGAGCAGAGTGCTTTCACATGCATAATTTTATTTGGTTGTCCTCACTGTCCTTGAGTCTGGTGGTCTTACCCCATCTTCCAGAAGACAGCCACACTCCAGGCCAGAAGGACCGTTCTTCAGATTCCAGGGGTCTCAGATTCAGTTAGAGCCCGAGTGATGACAAAATTCAGTGGACACGCTTTTAAGGCATATTTATTATACACCATAATTTTAGGAGAGAGATGAAAATGACCTGTAAAACTGTGGACAGCACTTCCCATATTTTTGAGGGCCTGTTATGTGACAGCACAGCGCTGAGACCCTGAAAATTTTTATTTACCTCATTGAATAATTCCCAGCCGGACAAAGCATATGTCAGTTCCCCTTTCCAGAGGAACAAACAGAGGCCTGGAGGTTATGGGCTCATTCAAGGTTAGATAGTGTTAGAATGTGGGAGTGCCAAGTGTCACCCCGGGGCCGACTCCAAAACCCAGGCTACGTCATCTCTGCCTTTTTCAATGTACAGCGGCTATTCATGTTGCAGACTCACTGTTTTAGGTTTATTGGAGGGATGACCTGTGACCAGGTACTTGAACAAAGCTCAACTTCCTCATCTGTAAAATGGGAGTAATAACTATGCACTCCTTAGGCCATTTTCCACGTTAGAGGAGATAACACTTGTAAGAGTGCCAGTCCCCAAAGACCCAAAGGAAGGCATTGTGTCCTAGAGGGGGAAGAAATGACCTGGACAACCGATAAGACCTGAGCTTTATTCAGGAACTTACATACAGGGAAGGTGGTCCGGGAGTGGCCAGCCGGACAGGAAAAAAAAAACTCCTCCTGATTTTAAAAGGCACACAGGTAATATAGCATTTTACAAGGGGCAGAGCATGCGGTGAAGGATGCAAAGGGTAGGATTTCTAGTGTGTAGGTGTAGTGTGAAAAGATGCCTCTACACATAACACATGCATAAAAAATGACTGTGATTGCTTTCTAGGAGTGGAATTTATAGTATTCATATTAGAGAACTAAAGGTAATCAGAGGTTATTGACATTGATCTAGGTGTGCCCAATCTGGTCTGAACCAGCCTGGGATGGGGGGCGACCACCTCAAGGAAGGGTGTGCAAGAAAACTCACTATGTATAGCTGCAAGATGTGCTCGGCAGGCATGACCTGCGTGCCCAGGCATGAAGCCCGACATCCGGGTTGGCCACCCCCAGGACTCCTCCCCAGGCTCCAATCCCCAGCTTGGGGTTATATCCATGGTGTGTTCATGTTGTCACTGAGTGCGTGTTGCCCTACAAGGGTTTGGCCAAGGTGTGTCTCGTAAGTATGCAATATGTTTTAGCCATTATGCCATGATGGAGACACTGACCAGACTCAAAGTGCCTTGGGAGTACCAGGAAATGTATATCGGCCTTGTGTTTATGTGCTTACAAAGGCACGGTCCATTTATATAATGACCCATGCGATCAGTGCCTAAACCCAAGAGACACTACTGCTCTTCTTATAAAATAGTGTATTTCATTTGAAAGACAGTGAGTAATACAATTTCTCATGTCTCCCCTTTGGCCTTCGCTGTGGGAGACTCACCCTTAAGCTGTGATTCATCTGTGCCAGTGCCATCTTTAGCCCAGGTTTTTTGGTTCAGTGATTTCTCCAGCTTATTATTTGCCTGTTTTTTTATTTAAAAAAAATTAGTTTTACAGGCTATTAACTGTGTTATTAACTACAAGCTACCTCAAATTTGATTGGGTATAAATGATAAGACAATGCTCATCATAATTTAGTGTCAAAGTTGTTTTACTAAATTATATGAAAACAAATCCTTCTTATAAGAACTTGCATGGTAGACAAGCTATTGTCTTGTATCGCCCAATTTTCTAGATAAACCAGTCTGTAAAAATTAGTAACAAGTAGGTTAAACAAATGAACATTGTGATGTTATCTGGATATATCTCGACACAAGAAAACTTATAAACACACTAAAATGCTGCTTGGCAAGGGAACCAGCATCATCAAAACCAGTGAAAAATAAAAAAGTCCTGGGAACTTGGGGACAAAGAGGAGAAATGTGTATCTGACTGTAGTCCTTGGTCTCCTTCCTAACAGTGCTCTGCAGAAAACTTTCTTTTTTTTTGAGTTGAAGCCTCACTCTATCACCTAGCCTGGAGTGCAGTGGCCGCTCCTGGCCACCGCAGCCTCGACCTGCTAGGCTCCGGCGATCCTTCCGCCTCAGCCTTCCGAGTAGCTGGAACTACAGGCGCGAGCTACCACACCTGGCTAATTTTTTAAAAATTTATTGTAGAGATGAGGTCTCACCAAGTTGCCCAGGTGGGTCTCGAACCCACGGGCTCAGACAATCCACTCACCTCAGCCTCCCAAGGCGTGGGGTTAAAGGCTGAGCCACAGAGCCTGGCTTGCAGAAAACTTTTAAATAGTGCTCCTGCAAACTTGTTTTACACGTCAAAGAAGCCTCAGATGTATTGAATAAATTGGTGATTGTGTTCCTGCTAACAAGAAATGTCGAAATGTGATCTCACACGCCCCCTCCCTGGTTGCCCTGTAAACATTCCGGTGGTGACTTCATCACACAGAGAGCTTTGAGGTTCTTGGGCCCCCTCCAGAAGGTGGAAGCCTACTCTTTCTGAGAGGAGTTACAGATGTAAATTGTGATCCTTCTTTTCTTTTGCTTAGCCAAGCACATCCTTGTCTTTAAAAGACCTTTGAAACGGAGTAGAATAGCTTTGAAACGTCAGTGGACTATGCTCAGACTATATGGGGAAGGTATGTTCTGATGTTTCCTCCACAGATATAACCCTTCTCAAAATATAATCTGTTCACTTGGTCCACACCCAGTGAGTGTCTTCATTAGTCCGGCACTGCGCTAGGTTCCAGGGAGAAGGAAATGCGTCAGCTGTCCTCCAAAGGCCTGGGTTAACTTAGGGGGTCAGACTCATAAACAGAAAATTTCAGAACAGTGTAACAAAGATGTCGCGTAATACCTGTCAGGGGGCACTGGTGTGGGTTGAAATGTGTTCCCCAAAAGATACGCTCAAGGTCTGACCCTCGATACCCGTGAACGTGGCCTTACTTGGAAACGGGGTCTTTGCAGATGTAGTCAAGTTGAGATGAGGTCGTACTGGATGACTGGGCCTTAAGTCCAGTGACTGGTGTCTTCGTAAGGAGAGGTCTGAAGGTGTGCGCACAGGGAAGAGGGTCATTCAGAGTGATATGGTCACAAGCTGAGGAGCTCTGAGAATTCCCAGAATGACCAAAAGCTGGAAGAGGCGAGCAAGGATTCTCCCCTGGGGCCCTCCAAGGGAGCATGACCCTCTCAACGCCTCGATTTTCTGCCTCCAGAACTGGGAGAGAATAAGTCCTGTTTTAAGCTGCTCGGTTTGTGATCCTCTGTTATGGCAGACTGAGGAAAGGAATACAGGCACCAACATAGCTTGAGGGGCAGACCAGGAAGTCATTCTAAGAGAAGGTGATCTTGACTTGTGTCTAGGGTGAGGAATTAGGAGTTTGCCTAATGGGAAAATTGGGGAGGCAGCATTCGTGATCAAAGCCACAGAGAGGTTCCACTAGTGGGAAGTGGAAGCACATTCATTTGAAGGATGAACTTGAAGCCCCAGGAGTCCTGACAGGTGTGCTCAGATTTTGCACCTTTTCCTGGTCTTCTTCTTGGGAGAGAAATGTATCCCTCGCATTAGACTTTTTGAAGAAGCACGTGGCCCCCACAAGTCACAAACTGGCAACTGTCAAGGGGACTTGGCATAATCTGCCGGGCAATGGGGGCTGTTGGGGTTACCAGTTGGATCGTGGCCTTGCCGAGGCAGGCGGTACAGGGAGATGAACAGATGCGGTGAATCAGGGCCTTGGTCTCAAGATAAAGCTCTACTTGTTTTTCCGCTGGACACTGGAGGGGAGGGGAGGAAGTGCCTCCATTTCTAGTGTGGGTGATAAGAGTGTGGGGCCACCGGCTGAGATGTTGGAGAAGGAAAAGGAAAGCCAGGAGCAGAATGGATCGGTTTCCTTTTGAAAAAGCCACCTGAGGCGACTTGGATGCAGCTGGCGCTATGGCTGGGGCTCGCAGAGGGGATCTGACCCTCCCTCGGCCAGATTGGTCTATTGGGTTTGGGAAAGGGATGCAGAGGAAAACAGAGGAGGTCAAGGAGCGAATCCACCTAAGAAAGCAAGACACAGTGGCCAAGAAGATAAAGACAGTAAGGAGGCCAGAAGTCAAAATATGGAAAGAAGTCCAGAGGAACTAGGTAGCCCATAGTGTCAAGTCTCACAGAGATGATGAATTGAGTTTAAATTTTAAAAGTGGGCCGGGCTCGATGGCTCAACCTGTAATAGCCTGTAATCCCAGCACTTTGGGAGGCTGAGGTGAGTGGATTGCCTGAGCCCGGGGATTCAAGACCTGCCCGGGCAACTTGGCGAGACCTCATCTCTACAATAAATCAAAAAATTAACCAGGCGTGGTAGTGCACGCCTGTAGTTCCAGCTACTTGAAAGACTGAGGCAGAAGGAACACAGGAGCCCAGCAAGTCGAGGCTGCGGTGGCCAGGAGCGTGACACTGTACTCCAGCCTAGGTGACAGTGAGATTCCAACTCAAAAAAAAAAAAAAAAAATGTGATTCTCTCTGAGAAGCATCTGTCTTAAGACACTAAAACGGAGTATTGTTGAAAGTATGCTGAACATTGAGAGTAAGCCTTGACTCCTATAAGACTAGAAATGAGGGAAGGCATTTAAAAAATCCCAACAAATGGGATTATTAGCATACCTTCTCTGCCTGCAATGTGAGTGATGTAGATATGAACATAGGTATAATTACCAAACAAACCGAAGGCCCGTGCATTCGTCATTTGCACGTGACTTTGATGGATCGATTCATTAGGCGATACATGATGGTGCTTGTCACCTGCTAGCCTCCAAATAAGCCGGGTGTTTCTGCCTTTTTACTTTATCCTAAGCGCTTTCTGCCTTTTCCTTTGACCTCAGCTTGAGCTGTGCCACCTTCCCTCACCCTCTTCATCTTTGTCTAAATCTACCCCATCTAGCAAGACCATTTCAAGCTTCCCCTCCCTCCCTCTAATTTTCCCATTCACTGGGTCGGTTGGAAGCACTCTCTTTGGGGCTTATTGAGGCCAGGGATGGTTGCAAAGCCATGACTTTCTTTTAGAGTTCTCATCTTTGTGTCTCAGTCCAGGGCCTCACATACCCTGAGCTCTGTACAAATTCCTGCTCCACTGGAGTCCATTGCTGAAACATGCACCTTCCTCCGGGGGAGGAAACCTAGATTTCAGAAGTGCCTGGCCCAGGGTCTCATGGTGTGTTTGGTTAGTATGGTTCACTGATGGTTGTGGTCTCTAAGAAGGAACTTAGAGGAGGGAATGGTTTTGGAGGTGTGACTCAGGCTGCTCAAGACAGAAGCAAGTGCAATCCTTCCAACTATCTCAGGAGAGAAGAGCTCTTGGCACACATTAGTGAGTTCACACAAGCCCCAGGTACAGAGGGCCAAAGTGCTGGCACCAAACAACCCATCCATTAATCAGCCGTGCCACCGGGTGGTTAATTGGGCTGGTTTTTAATTACTTACAAAATAAAAGCATGCTGACTTTTGGGATGGTCTTCTAATTGGAACCATCGGTGAAAAGCCTCACTGGGATCCTTATGCTCACAGATTAGGTGTGGTTTTCTAGAAGTCACGGGTTGGTTTTTGAATCAAAGCATTTTGGTTCTCTAATGGGGCCTCAGACTCACCATCTCTAAGGAGCTGATGGGTCAAAGACCAACAAGTGATTCTGGGCTGGAGCTACACAGGTTGTCCTAGGTTTGCTAAAGCACAGGTGGGCGGAGCCCTACCCAGTCTTCTCATTCAGTGGGTCTGCAGGTCAGTACACAGGACCCGAGAACATGCACTTCTAACAAGTTCCTTCGTGATACGATTGCTGCTGGTCTGGGGGTCTCACTTTAAGAGCCCCTGCTGTTAAACAGCAATGAGGTAAGAATCTGTCTCAGATCTTGGGTTTCTAAGAAGCAGAGCATGAGGCAGTGGTTGAGGGCATATGGAAGTACCATAAGAGAGTGAGGGAAACTGATGGGGAAGTGGCAAACAAAGGTATTATCTTGGATAAAGCCTAGTCTTTGGTTTATGTTCTGCAATGTGAGCATTGTCTTGGCCTTTTGTATTTGGTCAAATGTGGAGGATCATTCTCAGGGTGAAGCTATGAGCCGTTGACAGCCATCCCCTCAACAGCTGGGCAGCTCCCCAGCAACGAGAATCTGGACAGGGCACAAACAGCATCCATTCCATATTCTAATTTCCCAAGTGGGGAAACAGGAATCAATGAGATCAAGTAAATTATGCAAAGCCACAAATCGAAAATTTGAAGCTGGGCTGCCAGACTGCAGAGACAAAGCTCTACCGGGCATAGGTTCTGCGTTGCCTGGGATATGCTTACCCTCTGCCAGTTCCTTTAATCAGGGTAGTGTCACGATGCAGTTATGGCTATACTGCTTTTGTAGATTCCCACACATGTATTTTTAATGCTGCAGCCACGTGATTCATAGGTTTTGATTCCTTTCTTTTGATAAACAGTTGCATGGTAAACATTTCCCATGTTGCTATGTGAAGTTTATATTCATTATTTTAAACACCCGACATTATATTCAATACACCTGCCTAAATCTCCCCAGCTCGTCTGTGGTGGGTAGAATAATGGTCCCTGAAAGATGTTCACGTCGTAATCCTGGGAATCTGTAAATATGTTGCCTTACTTGGCAAAAGGGACTTTGCAAATGTGATTAAGTGAATAAGCTTAAGATGGGGAGATTAGCCTGGATGATCCAGGTAGGCTCAATCTAATCCAAAGGTCCTTTTGAGAGGGAGGCAGGAGGGTCAGAATTAGAGAAGTGAGGATGGACCCAGAGGTTGGCGTGATTTGGGGCCGTGAGCCAAGGAATGCAGGCAGACTCAAGAAACTGGAAAAGGCAAGGCCAGGAATTGTCCCCTAGAGTCTTCAGAAAGGAATGTGACCCTGCTGATAACTTGATTTACGCCCATGCTGGACTTCTGACCTCCAGAACTGTGAGATAATACATTTGTGTTGTATAAGTGTATGGTCATTTGTTACAGCAGCTGTAGAGACTCATACACAGTCCCTGCATATCTGATCATGGTAAGTCTCTCTCCTCCTAGCTAGAGATGAGACATCTCTCCAGGGCTAGTGTGTGTTGCATGTTGTTATGCTCGGGGCATTGCACCAAGTGCTAGTTAGTTCTGTCATTTAATCTCTTTCAGCAACTCTATGAAGTAGGGACTATCGTTATCTTCATCACACCATGAGGAACTGAGGGATGCCGAATAGCTTTCCTAAAGCCACATATGTAGCCAGAGCTGGGTTTCAGGTCCTGGGACTCTGTGTTCTGATTCCAGTGTTTTCCTGGCCACTGATGCCATGGTGATAGTGACCACTTGGACTTCGGAGAAAGCTGCTTTGATCCCGCTCAGAAACAAAGATAACGGGTGCCATTCATCAAACACTAACTCCATACCACATCCCTGCCCAATGATGGTACCTCACCGTATCTTTCCATATGGTATCCTCAGTGCATTGGTGGCAAGGATGCATTTTTGCAGGAGGTGTTACTGCCTGCATTTTATGGATGAAGCTCAGAGAAGGTACTCAGCCTGTCCACTGCAAGTCAGGCCCAGCCAGAGGCAGATCTCGACTATCTGACCCCCAAAGCCTGTGCTGGCTCCAAAGTTCTTAACCACGCACAATGCCATGACCAGAGCCAGGTGATTTCTGTCGTCATCAGCATTATCGTCCGTTCATCGTGATGTCTCAGCTCTGCACGGGAATCCATGAGACCTTTCAGGACTTATATTTGTGCTTCATGAAAAGTAATCTGTGCACATCATCTTAGATAACTGTCTCTGTCACTCAGTAACAGTCATAGATGGAGGCCTAGCCATGCATCTATTAGAGCAGATAGGGCTCACTATCACCCAGGGACAAGATGAGACATAGCCAGGCTTTGGACCGGTCAGTGATGGCCCTTGAAATTCCCTTGAGCCGTGTCCTAACCCCTGTGCAAACTTGCCAAACTTGAGAATACTGAGCATATCGTTTTCCACATAAAATGACAGTCATGCTTTGCTTAAGGACGGGAATATGTTCTTAGAAATGAGTTATTAGGAGATTTCGTTGTACTTAACGTAAATCTAGCTGATATAGCCTACTACACACCCAGGCTATATGGTGTTGCCTACTGTTCCTAGACTACATACCTGAATGCCATGTGACTGTATTGAATACTGCAGGCAACTGTACCACCATGGTAAGTATTTGTGAAAACATGCCCAAACGTAGAAAAGGTACCGTAAAAATACTGTGTAAATATAAAATAAATACTCTGTAAGCTGTAAGAGGTAAAGAATAAAACATCTAAATAGAGCACATACCATGAATGAAGCTTGCAGGACTAGAAGTTTCCCTGGGTAAGCCTGTGAGTGAGTGGTGAGTGAGTGTAAAGTGCTATACACTACTGTAGCCTTTATAAACATTGCACATTTGGGCTACACTAAGTTTGCTTAAAAGACGAAGTGTGCTGTGACATTAAGATGGTTGCGATGTCACTTGGTGACAAGAATTTTTCAGCTCCATTATAAGTTTATGGGACCACCATTGTAAATGCAATTCATTGTTGACTGAGACATCATGTGCCACATGACTAGGTATCTAAAATTTTTCATAGACCCTTTTGATGAGTTGATAAAGGTAGGACTCTAGTTTAAAGAGCTACTTTCTTTTTCTCTTTATTAATTTCTTTATTTATTATAAAGATGTGGGGTATAATTCAGGGTTAGGTATATAAACATTGATCATGCAGGTGCCCTTGTTGGTGAGGCATGCCCCTCCCTCCCCTAGCAGTTTCCCTCAACTGCCAGTCCCACCCCCCCTTCCTCTGACAGTTTCCCATTACTGTCAATCGCTTTCTTATAGCATTATAATTGTTCAAGGTCACCTTATGAGTGAGAACATATGGAACGAGCTTCTGCAAAGCAGAAGAAACCATCAACAGAGCAGGGAGACAGCCCACAGAATGGGAAAATATATTTGCCAACTATTTATCTGACAAAGGCCTAACATCTAGGATCTACAAGGAACTCAAACGTGCCAAAAGGAAAAAAACAAGCAGCCCCTTTAAAAAGTGGGCAAAAGACTTGAATAGACACTTCTCAAAAGAAGATATACGGGCAGCCAACAGACACATGAAAAAGTGCTCAGCCTCATTCATCATCAGAGAAATGCAAATCAAAACCACACTGAGATAGCTACTTTCTTCTTCTTCTTCTTCTTTTTGAGTTGTAGTCTCACTCTGTCACCCACGCTGGAGTGCAATGGCACACTCATGGCCACCACAGCCTCGACCTGCTGGGCTCAGGTGATCCTTCCACCTCAGCCTTCCAAGTAACTGGAACTACAGGCATGCGCCACAAAACCCGGCTAACTTTTTGATTTATTGTAGAGGTGAGATCTCACCAAGTTGCCCAGGCTGGTCTCGAACCCATGGGCTCAGGCAATCCTCTCACCTTGGCCTCCCAAAGTGCTGGGATTATAGGTGTGAACCACTGCGCCCACCCAGAGAGCTACTTTCTTAACTCTCTTTGGTCTCATCAGCTGCACTAGCAGTTGGGAGCCATACAATAGCCCTTTCAAATATCACTTTCCCTGGAGTGGAGACAAAATGGTTACCCTGGGCTGCAGAAACCAGGCCTCTGGCAGGACTCACTCAGTAGCTTCCTTGCTCATACTGTCTAACTGCGTTGGGTTTATATTCCTGCATCAGCAGCCTGACAAAGTCACTGTTAGAGACCTTTGGGGCTGTGGGTACTGAAAGCCTGCAGCTTAAGTCTGTGTCAGTCTGCCCAGGCCCCAGGCAGCCTTTGCAATATTGCTAGCTTGCATCTAAAAGAGTGCTTCTGCCAGGGATCCGTGAGGCATGCAGGGCAGGTTTGGTGGACAAGGAAATTCAGGCAAAGAGTGGGTCCGTAGACGTGTCCACTGTTATTGAGCTAGTGGATGGCGGTGCCAGTACAGAACCCAGATTCTCCGATTCTTGATCCACTACTCTGTGCAATATTCTTAGCTATTCTTGTGGCAAATGCTCGTGAAGGTCTAGACACATGTGGGTGATTTCACGCAAGGTATCTCATAATATGATCACTAACTTATCTTCTGATAGTCTGAAACTTTTATTATCAGTGTCTAAGTCATTCATGGCCCCTCCAATAATGGTTGCACTAAGAGACTGAATGAAAGTCAGTCTTGTATTTCAGCCTTTCTTAACTCTAGTGATGCTGGGAAATCTATAGATGTGATTCTTCTAGTGAGTATAAACTCAGGCCACTGGCAAGCGTTTTAGGCTAATTTTGTGCAATTATGACTGAGTCTAAGAAATGTAAATAATTGTACAGAAGTAGGAATCTTGCAGCCTAATAAACTAAATAATGCACTCAGAGAGCTTAAATGGAGGGGGGTGAAATAAATGGGGGAAATGTACACGGTTTTGTCCTGAATTACACTATAGTGGCTTTGCTATTAGCTAATATAATAGTGAGTAGGTGTCATTACATTTTATGGTAGAGTTATATTTTCCATTTTATCCTTTTATATACTAAAAACTAGCAATGTTATCTCCTTTTGCCTAGGACTACAGGATAGCCACTACAGAACAAACGATCAAATTGCCCTTAAAAATCTCCAGTCTGATGTTGCAGAGAAGAAATCTGACTTCACTGAGGTAACCTCCACTTCTAGCTTCTAGAGTCGTCAGTAGAATGCACTCAACTGTAAAACATAATCTCGGGCCTACTTGTGATGTGATTGTATTTTATCTTGTTTAGTCAAAAAATTGAATTAATGTAGTAGAAAATCTAACCACCACTGACTAAGACTTGTTATGTGAAAGTATGCACGTGATATTTAATTTTTCTTTTGTAATCTCCACCAATTATTTGTCAATTTGCAGTATCACAGGAAAACATGGTGATTGCCCTCAATTTTCAAACAAAATTAATCTACTGGAGAGGAGAAAAAGGGAGATGAGGGGTGGTAGGGTGGAGGGGGAGACAGAGAGAGAGAGAAAGAGAGGAGAGGAGAGGAGAGAATGGTGCCATATAGCATTTTGAAGGTGATAAAGAGGTACTTTGGAATCAAGCAAGCTAGCTTAGGTTGCCATAACTGCAAAAATGTCAGTCATCTGAACTAGAAAAAGAACACGAGAGGGCATATTTATAAAACGAAATGTTTCAGATCCTAGGGAAAAAGTGCAGTGGCTAATATTGCCAACTTGTCAGACAGCAGTCTCTAATTGACTGGTTCAGTTCATCCTTCTCACAGCCCTGGGAGGGTAGGCTCTGCTCTTATACCTATTTTGCAGATGAGAAAAGTAAAGCTTCAGTCAGCGACTTGACCCAAATCTCATGACTCCCATAAGCTGTCTGGCTCTGGAGCTTCTGCTTTTAACTTGCTCTAAAGAACTGTCCTAGAGAAAGCCTCAATCCAGTTAACAGAGTTTATAGTATGGACTTTTTCATCTTAAAAAACTGTCTGAGGTGTTTCAGTTTTCAAGGCACCTAGTGTCTGTCACAGAAGGAGAATCTACAGCCAACTTTTGCAATTCCAGGAGAGAGACTGGAATTAAAATAATCTCATGATAGATTACAGTAGCAAAGATATGTGTGTTACTATAAATATATATAATATATATATAAAACTTAAAATACTTGTCTTGGGTATTACTTTGATTTAGTTTTGCATTTAATAAAGCTTAACATTTCTCTCAAAGACCCCAGGCTCAAAATCCCACAAGATGGTGAAAGGGTGTTATTTGAGGTCCTGAGATTTAGTCATCAATATTTAAAGCCGTCTCTATGTGGAAGCACCAAGCTCACTGTCTCAAGATATAAAGATGCATGGCTACAATTAATTTGTTCCCTGCGAGCGGGAGCGGGAGCCCCGGGTTTCAAGAGGAAAATGAGTAGGTGGAGCAGTAGATCACGAGAGCCGTCCCTGGGAGGAGATGCTGGTCAGAAAGAGACAGGAATGAGTCAGGGAGGGTGTGGGAGTGACACCTGCTCAGGGCCATTGCTACTCTTTTGAAGAAAGATACCCACTGACATCTTTCCCACCTGCGTTTCACATTGTGCTGGCAAATGTCAACATCTTCCTGTTGTCAAAATTAATCAGAGTTTAGTTACTGATGGTGGTATAGATGTTTGGGGTGGTATGGCTGAATCCCTGTCTCTCTCTCTCTCTCTCTCTCTCTCTCTCTCTCTCTCTCTCTCTCTCTCTCTCTCTCACACACACACACACACACACACACACACACACACACACACCACACACTCTCAGGATTGGTCATTATCTGTACTTGAGTTCAGTAACTCCCGGTAATGATACCTTCTGAATATCTGCCTTCGAATCATCTGGATCATCTAATTTGGTCAGTAGTGTGACTTTCTTTTTTTTTTTTTTTTTTTTTGAGTTGGAGTCTCACTCTGTCGCCCAGACTGGAGTGCAGTGGCCACTTCCGGCCACTGCAGCCTCGACCTACTGGGCTCCGGCGATCCTTCCGCCTCAGCCTTCCGAGTAGCCGGAATTACAGGCGCACGCTAATTTTTTGATTTTATTGTAGAGATGAGGTCTCACTGCCCAGGTGGGTCTCGAACCCGCGGGCTCAGGCAATCCACTCACCTCAGCCTCCCAAAGGCGCGGGATTACAGGCTGAGCCACCGAGCCCGGCTAGTAGTGTGACTTTCAAACTTCCCTCCACACTGCCTGCTTTTAAATCCTGCCCCCTGGGTGGGTGTTATAAGGCTGCTGTAAGATGATGAAACACGCCAGTGAATGCCCTACTCTGGGATTGCTGTCAGTCTTTACCTCCAGAACCTGCACCAGATGGATCATTTTTTCTTCCCAAATGCATTCAAGCTGCAGTAGTGAGATGAAGGCACCTTTTCTGCCACATGACTATTCAAAGTAAGTAGAATATGGAACAGAATTTTCTTCTTTAAAAAAATTAAAATTTCCTCATATTAAAAGCAATGGCAACCCCATGCAGAAACTTAGGAAAATATAAAAATATTTAAATAAGAAAACATACGTACAATTTTCCCTCTTTTTTTGTCCATACACTTTTTAAATTATTTTTTATTTTATTTTACAGATGTGGGGTACAATTCAGGGTTAGATATGCAAATGTTCATTATCCAGATACCCTTGTTAATGAGGTGTGTCTCCCCTCCCCTGGCAATTTCCCACTACTGCCAATCCTTTTCTTATAGTGTTACAATCGTTGTTAAAGTTTCGCTTATGAGTGAGAACATGTGGTACTCGGTTCTTTGTGAAAGATCACTCGGAATTATAGCCTCTAAGTCCATCCAAGTTGCTGTGAAGTCCATAATTTCGTCCTTCTTTATGGCTGCATAATATGCCATCATGTATATGTACTACCTTTTTTTAAATCCAGTCCTCTTTTGATGGGCAGCATGTTTGATTTCATGTTTTTGCTATTGTGAATAATGCTGCAATAAACATGCGTGTGCAGGTATCTTTTTCATAGAGTGATTTGTGTTCCTCCGGGTATATTCGCAGTAGGAGGACTGTGGTGTCACATGGCTCCATACGCTTTTAGTGTACACAAAAGTCAAGGGCACGCAAACCTGTATAGTCCTCTTGAAGTGTGTAATATCCCCTCAGAAGCATTTCCTATGTCATTTAAATCACTGTAATTTTGTTTTTAACTTCTGCCAAATATAAGATGCAGTTGAGCATACCACTCTTCCTTTTAAAAAAGCGATTCTTGCTGGTTTTCAGATGGTTTCCATTTGTCTTAAAACTGTCTTTCCCTGTTGCTACATACCAGAGTGAATTCGTACATTAGAAAATGTTCTTCCACTCGGGATGAAATGCCACCAGGCTAACTGATTACCTAGTGATAATGATTCCAGATCAACTAAACAGAGGAAGACAAGTTCGCAGCAAATGTGGAGGAGACTTCAGAGACATCTGTGAGAAAGGAATGAGAAGTTATTGTTTAAAGGGCACAGGGTTTCAGTTTTACAAGATGAAAAGAGTTCTGGAAATGGGGATGGTGATGTTTGTACACTATTATGAATGCGTTTAATACCACTGAATCGTACACTTAAAAATGGCTGAGAAGGTAAATTTTAGGTTATGTATATTTTACCACAACAAAAAAGGGGAAATTTTTGATTATTGCTAGTTTTTTATTGTTGTATATCACACTGCATTGAATCTTTTACTTTTAGTAACTACACAGAAAGACAAAAGTTTCACAAGAGAGTGAGGAAAGCTCAGCCTTCTCCATTTGTCTTAAAACTGTCTTTCCCTGTTGCTACATACCAGAGTGAATTCATACATTAGAAAATGCTCTTCCATTCGGAATGAAATGCCACCAGGTTGACAGATTACCTAGTGATAATGATTCCAGATCAACTAAATGGAGGAAGGCAAGTTTGCTGCCAGCATGGAGGTGATTTTCAGGGACATCCATGGCAAGAGATATCCAAAGACTCCACCAGGCAAATGCCGTGGTAGGTTGCTAGGTTGCAGAACAGCATCAGAGTAGAGATCAGATTAGATGCTTATTTTTCAGAAAAAAATGATTTGCTACTGGAAGGAGGCATCCTTACTCCAGTGGCTCTGGATCTGATTTCTCTGATTATCTGCCATGTGTCTCCTTCTTACTTCAATTTGCAGAATTATGCCCTTCTTAGAAATATCTCTCGACTGGGCTCGGTTGACTCAGCCTGTAATCCCAGTGCTTTGGGAGACTGAGGCGAGTGGATTGCCTGAGCCTGCGGGTTCGAGACCCACCTGGGCAACTTGGTGAGACCTCGTCTCTATAATAAATAAAAAACTAGCCGGGGTGGTAGCACGCTCCTGTATTTCCAGTTACTTGGAAGGCTGAGGCGGAAGGATCGCTGGAGCCCAGCAGGTCGAGGCTGCGGTGACCGGGAGCGTGCCACTGCACTCCAGTCTGGGCGACAGAGTGAGACTCCAACTCAAATAAATAAATAAATAAATATCTCTCAAGACATAAATATAAAGTTAAAACAGTCAATAAAAAGCACAAAACTATGGAAGCAGTTACCAGCACTACAAAAATCATGTTTGAAATATTGAAAAGAAATCAATATCTTAAAACAGCATCTATGAGAAAGAAAATGTTAAAAATGTGTTGTCCAGTAATGGTCAGGAAATGGACACCAGACCCACCTATTCATCTGACCTCTCTCTCACTTGAACGTCTTACTTTAAACATGATATGATGTTTTTCCTCCTCCCAAATCAAATCTTATGTCAGTTAATTTTATGCAAGATGAAAGAAATCTCTTTGCAGAGCCATGTTTAGTTAACCCAGTATGAAGGCAGATAGAGTGTCACCCTGAAATAGCTTAATTTAGGAAGATATTTGATGTAAATGATGTAATTGCTTTCTAATGAAAATTTGCCCAGTTTTAAAAATAGTAGGCTGACTTAGGAACATTAAATACTCTCCCCTGCCCCCCCATCTCTTTCTTGTTTCCCAGACCCAAAAGAGGAATTAAACACAAAGCGATGTGCTGTAATCTGTTAGGGACTGAATTGTGCATGCACCCCCCACCCACATATATATGTTGAAGTCGTATCCCCTACATCCTCAGAATGTGGCTGCATTTGGAGAGGGGGTCTTTAAAGAGGTGATTAAGGTTAAATGAGCTCATTAGGGCGGACCCTAATCCAATCTGACTGATGTCCTAATAAGAAAAGATTAGGATCCAGACACAGGACAGAGGGAAGACCACATGAAGATGCAAGAAGACAGCCATCTACAAGTCATGGGGAGAGGTCTTAGAAGAAACTAACCCCATCAAGAACTTAATCTCAGAATTCCAGTCTGTAGAGCTGAGAAAATAAGTTTCAGTTGGTTAAGCCACCTAGAGTGTGGTACTTTGTTATGGCAGCCCTAGTAAATTCATATAGATTTTTAAGAGGTTGGACCTTATCTCTGATTACTTGATGGGTATAACTGAGAAAATAGGATTTGATAAATAGAACTTCCCATTCAAGAGTAGCATGTATAAGCAAAAAGTCCACCAGCGTTTCCTTTTTAATTTCTCTCAGTTTGTCTGTTTGGGACTTTTGTCAAAGTTGTATCTAAATGCTGGGAAAAAACATGGCACCTAGCACATAGTAGGTGCCCAAATAAATCTGTAGAATGAGTGATAAACAAATGGTTTGACCATGACTGTCTATTATGAGTAATGGAATTGCATCTAAAAAAAAAATCACACTGATTGTACATTTCTATCAGCAAAATTTCAATGGACTGGAGTTATATGGAGAAATAATGAGTTATTTCTATTGACGCAATTCAGATACACTCAAATGCATTCACTGTAAATTCCGTTGAAATATGGTATAACTTTGATATAAATACCCCTCATTCCTCTGTAGGTTTGAGTATGTCAGATACCCACAGATTTCTGCTTGATCATAAGAGAGTAATACCTTAGAGTTACATCACACGCTCACTTTTTTTTTTTTTTTTTTTTGAGTTGGAGTCTCACTCTGTCGCCCAGACTGGAGTGCAGTGGCCGCTCCCGGCCACCACAGCCTCGAACTGCTGGGCCCCGGCGATCCTTCCGCCTCAGCCTTCCGAGTAGCCGGAATTACAGGCATGCGCTATCACGCCCGGCTGGTTTTTTGATTTATTGTAGAGATGAGGTCTCGCTGCCCAGGCGGGTCTCAAACCCGTGGGCTCAGGCAATCCACTCACCTCGGCCTCCCAAAGGCGCAGGATTACAGGCTGAGCCACCGAGCCCGGCACACGCTCACATTTTGAGAGGCACTTTCATGCCTCCATGTTCTTTGGTCTCCATACCTTTCCTGTGAGTTGGAGGGGGCACATAGATTTTTCTTTGGAGCTGACATACATCGGTATTTATCCCCCAGGAACGGTGTCACCCTGACATCTTGAGTGATCCCAGGGCCTCAGAAATAAGCTCAAGTGCATGCAGTTTATTATTGCTCTTCCTTCATCCATCTGCATCTGATGAAGTCAAAAATCACAGTTACACTATGTAACGAGATGGTGGCTGATTGCTTGTCCCATCTTCTGGGACTCTAAATTTCTTCTGGAGAAACAACCCCTTAGCGTAGCCCTGGAGTATCCCGCAGCATGCCAGTCCAAGGCTCTGGCCGTGGCTTTGTCTCGCTCTAGGCATGGAGCCAGGTCGGCATTGCCAAAGTCAAGTCTTTCCCATCCTTGTCCAGACTGATATGGCATCCCTCATTTTCAGCAACACGCACTTTGTTTATACCAAGGCCAAGACTCTCGTGGGATCCTGAGCCCAAAGGGTTGGAGAACCCTCTTGGTGTCTGAGGCCACACTGAAAGAAGAACATTCCCTGCAAGAATCACCTCTTCTCCTTGCTCTACAACTGTGGCCGTCAAGGCCCTGTCCAAGGTCCTGTAGCTGTGTGGGGCTCAGGCTGGACCCCATGTGGCCTGAGCCAGAGTCCAGCATCCTTCCCACTATATCTGTGCAGAAGAATCAACTAGGAACTGGTTAAAAATACAGATTCTGGGCTTTCTCCCCATGGATCCCGATGCAACCTAGGCTCAAGAAGGAAGGGCTCTACAAACGTGCATTTTTACCCCCCAGCTCCAGGTGTTCTTTTGCGGATAGTCAGTGGTGCACTCTTTGGGAAAAACTGCACTGTAAAATAATGCCGATAAAGCAGTTTCTTCAAACACTGGTGTCAAACGAGTTCCTACTGGGTATGATTATGCACCTCGTAGGGTGCACAGGAACAATTATTATGGGAACTAAATTTAACTAAAATGCATACCAAGTGAAATAGGCGGCAGGTGCGCTTGAGTTTTCTTGTACGTAAACTCCAGCCGTCAAAGGTGGGAGGAGGACAGAGGAAGCATGAGGCTGCTGGAATCATGCTGGAAACCTTAAAAAAAACACTGGTGCGTGGGCCTCCCTACCCAGGGATTCTAATGTAATTATTTCGGATGAGACCTGGGCATCCAGGCTTGGATGAGTTCCCAGGTGACTGAGCAGCCCTGGATGAGAACTGATGCTCTCAGCAGAGCCTGGCTCCAACCAAGGGACACCTGGTGCGAGCCGGAAGTGTCAGGCAGTCCTTAGGCTAAAAGAGGAGGCTGAATGTCCCCATTCTTGACTCAGTGCTTCTGCATGGACCGCGTGTTTAGGAAAAGCATAGGCAGGGATATTTTGATTTTTGTTTTTTTTGTTTTGTTTTTTGAGTTGAAGTCTCACTCTGTCACCCAGGCTGGAGGGCAGTGGCACACTCCTGGCCACCACAGCCTTGACCTGCTGGGCTCCGGTGATCCTTCCGCCTCAGTCTTCCACCAAGTAGCTGGAACCACAGGTGCGCGCTTGCAAGCCTGGCTAATTTTTTGATTTATTGTAGAGACGAGGTCTTGCCAAGTTGCCTGGGCAGGTCTCGAACCCTCGGGTTCAGGCAATCCACTCACCTCGGCCTCCCAAAGTGCTGGGATGACAGGCTGAGCCATCGAGCCCAGCCTGATTTTTTTTTTTAAGGTAATTTTTGAAATGGCTCTCCTATCCATTTCTTCTTCCCTCATCTCTGTTATCTGTTAAGTATGCAACTTTCCATATATCTTAGAAAACAAATAACCACGTGTAAGGTAACGGAGGTAGTCATGAAAAACAAGCCAACCCTCTTCCCATGCCTGACAGGACACAGAGCTTCTCACATTGCTAAGATCACACACGCTGATTCTCTTGTGGCCACGAGGACTTGCAGTGTTAAAAGTCCAGCAAGAGGCGAGAATTCAATTATTTGAATAAATGAATATTAATCCTGCTCTGAAGAAAAGCAAGATGCCACTGTGCTTGCTATCTCATCTTGTGAAGAGCAAACGCTCTGCTACCAATATACACAGGACTTTTCCCTCCAAATAGTTTTCTCTTGAATTGAAATGCAGATGCCTGGGTCCCACCTACAATCTACAGAACTGGAATCTCTGGCGCTTGGGGAAGCCTGATGTTGTAACATCCCACATGATTCTCCTGCATGTTGAGGTTTGAGAGCTGCTGCTTTAAAAGCCAAGCACCCCAGTTTTGCCTTCGGGCTTCCAAAGCAAAGATTCTTTGCGAGTAGCAGGAGTTCAATAGTTACCAGTATTATTTTTGGATCTTGCACAGTTCCACACAAGGGTTTATTTTAAGCATGTTTAACAGTGAACATCAAAATGGAGGACCAGGACCCTGTTATCATGCACTAAGTGCTGGGGTATATTAGGTATCCCATGTTATTTTCTGCAGTGCTTTATATGTAACCATATTCAAAACAAAATGAGGACAGAGGAGGTTCTTCTTCCTGGTCTTGACCTTGTTGGGTGCTTTATTAAAAATCATAGTACATTGTTTTGGACACACTAGTAATTTACCATTAGGACATACGATCTGCTGATTAGGAAGAATGAAATGCTTTGATCGTTTAAAAATGATTACGAGACGAAAAGTCATGCTTATGCAGCTGATCATTTAAATGCTGCAAAACCATAGATGTGTCTTGATCCAACTCCCCCCCGCCAGCTCCAATTCTGATATATGAAATCAGCTGATTGTCACAGTGTTGGTCTAGGCAAACTTGGGCACTTAATTTCTATGGTTTTGCTCTCGGGGCTCTGACTCTTGTGGTGACAAGCAGCAGGGAGTGACTGAATTAGAGCCTAAACCAGTAAAGGTGAAGGACTGTAAGGGACGGAGACAGGGAGGACGCTTTCCCTAATCGCATCGACTGTTTCCTTGCAGGAGTGCTGACTCATCTCTCACATAAACCTGCACCCCCAAGGCCCAGTCCATCTCCAGAATTCCGACTTTCCTCTCCATTGAGATTGTGAACCTGTATTGGGAGGCACCTGGCCTTGGTGGCGGCGATTATCGGAATTAGATGAGATCCCCATGGACATATCATTAAATAGCCTAAAATAGACACCCAGCAGAGAAAACCAATTCACCAGTCAGGCTAATGTTTCCAGAACATGTAACTTTTTATAAACAGGTCTAGGGTAGCCGGGCTCGGTGGCTCAGCCTGTAATCCCACGCCTTTGGGAGGCCGAGGTCAGTGGATTGCCTGAGTCCGCGGGTTCAAGACCCGCCTGGGCAGCGAGACCTCATCTCTATAATAAATAAAAAAATCAGCCAGGCGTGGTAGCGTGTGCCTGTAATTCCGGCTACTCGGAAGGCTGAGGCGGAAGGATCGCCGGAGCCCAGCAGGTCGAGGCTGCGGCGGCCGGGAGTGGCCCCTGCACTCCAGTCTGGGCGACAGAGTGAGACTCCGACTCAAAAAAAAAAAAACAAAAAACAAAACAGGTCTGGGTGTTCTATCCTTTGGAATGCTGAGAGGTGACATCAGGTGTACAGTAAAAAGCCTTGAATGAGAAAGTTGGAGCATTATAAACCAAGTTCTCTGGTGTCCCGGTGGCCCTTGAGTGACAGTTTGCTGTTTTATTCCTATAGACTGCTTGAATAACAGATCTTTTTCCATTTGCAGGAGGCCGCGGCAGCACAAGATACTAAAATGATTTCGTCCATAGTCATCTCCCAGATGATTGATGAGAACAAATCAAAACAAAATGGACCCTCGTTACCGCTGTCCTGTGTGATCCCTCAGCCCCGTGTGGATCACCGGGAGCCATCTCTGGCTCACCGCAGCGGAGTCAACATTCACAGGGCATTTGCATTACTTCCGGGCAGATCAGGAATTCCAGCACCGTCAGATGAGCAAGGACCTGAGACGGACCGGCCACCCAAAGAGGAGAACCCCCGTGGTGACCCCCACAAGGGGTTTTCGTCCATCACCATCACGGCCAGGCGTGTGGGCCCACCAGCCAGTGCCCTGGTGTGGGGGACCGTGGGGGACCCTCTGTGTCCCAAGTGCAGGGCTGAGGACACTCTGCTCCATGACTCCCCACCTCTGGTTAATAATTCCCATCCGCATCCGCGCCATAGATCTTTTTCCTGCACAGAGTTCTCCAGAAATGGCTCCATGGTGAGGCTGAAGTTTCCTGAGACCCGTGCACGACTGAGGGAGGGACGTGAGTACTGGGTCACCCATGTGGATGACAAAGAGACGAATTTTTCTCCAGACACCCCACTGTCAGGCAAGGGGCCACTGGTGTTCAGTTCCTGTGTGCACCTCAGGGTGTCTCGGCAGTGTCCGAATTCAATCTACTGTGTAGACAAGTCTGTCTCTGTCCCTACGACGCAGCCCCAGATTGCCAACCCCAAAATGCACAGATCCGTCCTGTCACTCAACCTCAATTGTAGTTCCCACAGAATAACAGCAGATGGAGTAGATGGCATAGCGAACGGAGAGCCAATAAGCAGAGCCCTGAAGCAGGAGTTCACAAAGGGAAACCAGAACCTCCTAGGCCCGCGCTGGAACCCAGATTTACAAGCAACTCACTTGAAGGAAAACCCACCGTTGGAACGGCTGCATTTGGGGACCGGCACCTGTCCTTGGAGTGACTCCCTTCTGCTGGAAAACTCAGAGTTTGCAGATGTGGAAACCAACCAGGTCACTGTAAAACAATGGAAAGAGAACCGTGCAACTCCCTGTCACGCCAGTGGCCACGCCAACCAGCTATCCATTCACATTCCTGGCTGGAGCTACACAGCAGGTGAGTGAGGAGTCCGTCCAAAGGGAGCGATCAGTGTAAACGTCCTGCTAAGGTGGATGCTAGGTGAGTTTCTTCCACGTAATTTATTCCAGGAGGCATTTCTCAGTAGCGTTGCTTTGATCTGCGCCGCTTGAGGTTGCTCAGTGTTGTCTGATTGGATAGATTTTCATAGATGAGACTTTTGTAGCCTATGAGAGACCTTCCCTCAAATTCTTGTTTCCAGTAGGTCCAGACCATATGTAATGAATAGGAAATGATGGCCCCCAAAGGAAGTTAATTTACACCATGCCTGAATCGCGTTCCAAAACAGGGTGAGAAGAGCCAACTGCCATCCACTCCCAGATGTTTCATCTCTCTGGTGCCAAACACCTGCATATTTGGTAGTGTCCAGAATTCCGCACTTTTTACTTTTCAATCATGAAGTTGGTACTTATGAGTTAGCTTCATAAATATCATACAAACCTAGACCACAAAGCCCCACAATGGAGTGTATGCGCATGACAGTGTGTGTGTGTGTGTGTGTGTGTGTGTGTGTGTGTTGTGTTGTGTGTGTGTGTGTGTGTGTGTGTGTGTGTGTGTGTGTTTGTGCGTGCGCGCGCACACGTGTAGCAATTATAGGACATTTTCTAAATGCGGCAAGTCAGGAACTCTCCGTGCCAAATGACACCAATCGCAGCAATTTTCTGTCTCCCTACTTGTGTCTTCTGGCATTTGTTGCTGTTTCTGCCATTTTGAGGGCCAGACAGAATTGCCGAGGTGGGCTGCCCTGAGGACTCTTTACAATGAAAATGTACCCAATCAGACATCAACACTGAGAATTTCTTGGGAAATTGAAAGAGGAAAGCAAGCCTCTTTAGGAGGAAAGAGGCCAGATTTCTCTCTTTCTCTGGTGTAAACTTCTGATTTTCAATTCTACTTCCTGTGAGAGACTCTGGTTTATGAATTAGTGACTTTCCATTCGGAGAAAACACTTATAGATAATAGTAGTAAAATCAAAAATGCAGAATGTGCATAACAATTTCACAGTTGCAATTTCTGTCTGTTCATGTTTTATTAATTAATAAAAATGGCTGTGAGACATTTAAAGTTATAATGTGCATAGCAATGTTAAATGATGTAATTAATTTTAACAAGTGTATACATATTGAATGCTCAGATAATTTTAGGGCAATTTTGACATGGTTTTCAGATTGATGAAACCATTGAAACGCCTGGATCTTACAGACTTATTGCAAGAAGGAAAAACGTAAGCTGTCATCAGTGTTCCAAAGATAAATCCCCCTTTCGTCTTTAAAGAGATTGCTCAGGCTAAGCGCTTCCTCTTCCATCTTGATGAAGATTCCAGAAATACACAACCTGTATTGTTGTCTGCTACCACAGTTGAAGCACATCCTTGTTTTTACACCGTGTCTCATGGTGTGAAATAATCATTTGGATTTATAGCACTCCTCCTCAAAGGTTCTTTTTTTTTTTTTGAGTCAGAGTCTCACTCTGTCACCCAGGTTGGTGAGCAGTGGCACGCTCCCGGCCGCTGCAGCCTCAACCTGCTGGGCTCAGGTGATCCTTCCGCCTCAGCTTTCCAAGTAGCTACAGGTACGCACCACCACACACCAAGCTAATTTTTTGATTTATTGTTTTTGATTTATCGCCAAGTTTCCTAGGCTGGTCTCGAACCCTTGGGCTCAGGCAATCCTCTGCCTCCGTCTCCCAAAGTACTGGGATTACAGGCGTGAGCCACAGCGCCCAGCCACCAAGAGCTCTTTAAAAATAGCTAGAGCTAGATTTCAGACATTCATCTCAGAGGAGAGAGGCAAAAGTGACGAAATTTTTCCCAACTTACTTTTTGGCTTTGGTGCAGAGAAGATTTTTTAAACGATGATTTTGTGAAATGATGACTCCTGTAAGATATTTTATTAGGCAAATAGTACAAGTTAATTCTGTGTCCCACAGGCCGGCATCCCTCGGAACAACCATCAATCCCAAAGATTCACGTGTGGAGTACCTGAGTGGTCCGAAATCATGGGGTCTTTTTCCATATCATCTGAGGAAAGAGACATTCCTCAGAAGCATCTTGAAAACCATTTTTAGAGTCGCTGACCTATTATTTCCAGTTCAGTGAATGTGTACAAGTGACACTCCTCAAATTCATTTCCTCACCTGGGTAACTAGAGCAGAGGGTGAGACCAAGTGTTCTTGAAGCTTCCTTCGAGCTTAAATACATTTCTGCTTTATTTGCCTGCAGTGGACTCTGAAAGGAAAAGAGACTGCTTGTGACTCTGGTCCCCTCAGGCACAAAGACCAAAGCCGAGAACCCTGGGGTCCACGGTTTGAGGCCAATGCCTCAGATGTATCCAAACGCACGGTGACACTGACACACGCATCCGTGTGCTGTGTGCTGCTGTCTCACTCAGAAACTAATTTTCAGGGGACTGCATTTCTTCTCAGATGACAAGAAAGCACATCTGTCCATGCTGCAGCGTTCTTGCCTGAAATTTGCAAGAACAGCTCATTGACTCTAATGACCACAGGCTGTCCTAGCACAATCTGCACGATGTTTGGAGGGTGATCTTGCTGACCTTCAGTCTTGACAAAGCCTTTTAGCCTTAATGCAAGTGCTTTCAGACCCCGGCAATGCTCATTAAAACTCAGAGGAGCTGTTTATATTTTCCTGTCTGAAACTGGAATCTTATCTGAGGCATTCTTGACAGCCTCCTGCGGTTACACATGCTATTAACGGTCTCCATACTTCATAGTTACTGAATCTGATTCTTTTTATCTGAAGGATTCCAAAATACCTCATGAGCAGGCTTCTCTGTTGGCTGCTTGCTGATATTCAGCTGCTTGGTAGGTACAGACTGGGAGAGTCTACCGACAGAGGCTAGGCAAATTTCAGTCCTAGTCATTAGGTCACTGGACAGAAAGTTCTACAGATTGTACTCTTGAATGAGCTTCCAGGATATACACCCAGAAAGATTTCTAGGATTAAGGAAAATGGGACACTTACAGATTGCACAATAAAAGTAGGCTGTCTGCTGGGATGTAGCAGTCTTGTAGACGTGTGGGGACCCGTTCTCCATTCAGGGGCTGAGGGTTTAAAAATTGTTTCTCTGTCTCTGCTGGTCTCCTTGGTACCTGTGTGTTTTATCTTTATATCTCTACTGTTAGCAAGCATTCTGCTAACCCCATGTATGTGGTCATTGTACAAATCCCCACATCTTTTTATGTATATATTTTTCAAAAATGTTTTTTTTATTTTAAAGATGTGGGGTTCAATTAACGATTAGGTATACAAAGGGATTCATGCAGGTAAAGTTTGGGTCTTCCTTTGGTCCCCACTCTGCCTGGTTTGAGATCAGGTACCCTTATTGATGATATGTTCCTCCTCCCTACCCCGGCAGTATCCTGCTACTGCCAATCCCTTTCCGATAGAATTATGATCAATGTTCAGGGTCCACTTATGAGTGAGATCATGTGGTACTATGTCCTTTGTTTCTGTGATAGATCACTGGGTATAATAGACTCTAAATCCATCCAAGTTGCTGCGAAGTCCATATATTTGTCTTTCTTTATGGCTGCATAATAATATTCCATTTTGTATATGTACCACATTTTTTTAATCCAGTCTAGCTTCGATGAGCAGCATGGTTGCTTCCATGGTTTTTCTATTGTGAATAGTGCTATAATAAACGTGTGTGCAGGTATCTTTTTTGTAGACTGCTTTGAGTTCCTCCAAGTATATTCTCAGTAGAGGGATTGCTGTGTCATATGGAAGGTCAATTTCTATTTCTTTCAGAAATCGCCACTGTTTTCCATAGAGGATGAACTAGTTTGCATTCCCACCAGCAGTGTAGAAGTGTTCCCTTTTCTCCGCATACTCACCAGCATCTGTTGTTTGTTTTATTAATGGTGGCCATTCTTACTGGGGTTAGGTGGTATCTCAATGTGGTTTTGATTTGCCTTTCTCTGACGATGAGTGAGGCTGAGCACTTTTTCATGTGTCTGTTGGCTGCCCGTGTATCTTCTTTTGAGAAGTTTCTATTCTTGTCTTTTGTCACTTTTTAATGGGGCTGTTTGTTTTTTTTCCTTTCTGCGCGTTTGAGTTTCTTGTAGATCCTGGATGTTAGGCCTTTGTCAGATATGCAATTGGCAAATATATTTTCCCATTCTGTGGGCTGTCTCCCCACCTCTTAATGGTTTCTTTTGCTTTGCAGAAGCTTTTTAGCTTGATGAGGTCCCACTTGTCTATCTTATCTCTTATGGCATGGATCAGTAATTGGTTGCCTACTCTGATATCTGTAAGGGTGTTTCCTGCATTTTCTAAGATTCATAGAGTTTGAGGTTTTATGTTTAGGTCTTTCATTCATTTAGAGTTGACTTTTGTGTATAGTGATGGGTAGGGGTGCTATGTCAATTTTCTGCACGTGGCCAGCTTGTTTTCCCAGCACCATTTACTGAATAGGTTCTCCTCTCCCCTGTGGTTGTTGGTGGAGGCTTTGTCAAAGATGAGTTAATTAGCCAGGCTCGGTGGCTCAGCCTGTAATCCTGCGCCTTTGGGAGGCTGAGGTGAGTGGATTGCCTGAGCCCGCAGGTTCGAGACCTGCCTGGGCAGCGAGACCTCATCTCTACAATAAATCACAAAATCAGCCGGGCGTGGTAGCGCGTGCCTGTAGCTCCAGCTCCTTGGAAGGCTGAGGCGGAAGGATCACCAGAGCCCAGCAGGTCGAGGCTGCGGTGGCCAGGAGCGGCCACTGCACTCCAGTCTGGGCGACAGAGTGAGACTCCAACTCAAAAAAAAAAAAAAAAAAAAAAAGATGAGTTAATTGAGGAATTGAAATTTTGCTTCTGGAATCTCTATCCTGTTCCATTGGTCCATATGCCTATTCTTGTACCACTCCAGGCTGTTTTGATTATTGTAACCTTATAGCAAAGTTTAAAGTCTGGAAAGTATGATACTTCCCACTTTCTTTTGCTAAGGATTGTTTTGGCTATTTGTGGTTATGTTTCCATATGAATTTATGTATTGGCATTTCCAAGTCGGAGAAGAATGACATTGGTAATTTAATGGGTATTGCATTGAATCTGTAGATTGCCTTTGGTAGATGGACATCTTAACAATGTTGCTTCTTCTGATCCATGACCATGGAATATTTTTCCATTTGTTTGTGTCTTCTTGGATTTCGTTGAGCAATGTTTTATAGTTTTCATTGTAAAGGTCTTTCACTTCTCTGGTTAGGAAGATTCCAAGGTATTTCATTTTTTGGGGGGGTAGCTATTATGAATGAGATTGTGCTTTTTATTTGATTCTCTGACTGTTTGTTGTTGATGTATAAGAATGCAACTGTCTTTTGCACATTTATTTATACCCCGAGACTTTGCCAAAGTCCTTTGTCAGTGCAAGGAGGTTTTGACAGATTCTCTTGGATTTTTTAGGTATAGGATCATATCATCAGCAAAGAGGGATAACTTCTTCTTTTCCAATTTTGATACTCTTGATTTCCTTCTGTTGTCTGATTACTATTGCTAGGACTTCCAACACAATGTTGAACTGGAGGGGTGAGAATGGGCAGCCTTGTCTTGTTCCCATTTTCAGGGGAAATGCTTCGAGCTTCTGTTCATTTAGCAATATGCTGGCTGTGGGTTTATCATAGATGGCTCTTACCATTTTGAGGTATGTCCCTTCTCTGCGTAGGTGTTCCAGGATTTTTACCAAGAAGGGATGCCGGATTTTTATCATCCATTAGATGTTGCTGCATCTAATGATATAATCATGTGGTTCTCATTTTTACATCTGTTGATTATATTTATGGTCTTGCATTTTAATTATATTTATGGTCTTGTAGCTGTTGAACCAGACATGCATCCCAGGGATGAAGTCTACTTTGGTCATGGTAAATGATTTTTGAAATGTGTTATTGGATCTGATTTGTTACAATTTGGTGAGAATTTTCGCATCTATGTTTATTAGGGATATTGGCCTGTAATTATCTTTTTTTGTTGGATCTTTACCTGGTTTAGGTATCAGTGTGATATTAGCTTCATAAAATGATTTGGGGAGAATTCTGTCTTTCTCAATTGCCTGGAATACATTTAATAGGATTGACACCAGCTCCTCCTTGTATGTTTTGTAAAATTCTACCAGAAAGTCATCTGGTACAGGTAGTTTTCTTATGACAGAGTCAGTTTCCTGAGTTATTATTGGTCTATTTATTGTCTCGGTGTCTCATTCTTTCAACCTTGGGAGGTTGTGTGATGTCAGAAAGCCCTCCATTTCATTCAGATTATCAAGTTTGTTTCCATACAGTTGTGCATAGCAGTATCTGACAATCTTTTGTATTTCTTTGGGGTCAGTTGTGATTTAATCTCTTTCATTTCTGCTTGTGTTTGTTTTGACTTTTTTTCTCTTGTTCTTGGTCAGTCTGACTAGGGGTCCATCAATCTTGTTTATTCTTTCAAAGAACCAGCTTTTTGTTTTGTTGATTGTTTTCTATTACATTTTTGTCTTCTATGCCCCGTATTTGGATTTTTACTTTGGTGATCTGGATTCTTCTGTCAAAGTTAGGGTCTTGGTGGTCCTGTCTTTCCAGCTCCCTTAGGTGATTTGTTAGGCTGTTAACTTATGATCTTTCCATTTTCTTGATGTATGTTTGTTGACATATAAATTCCCCTCAGAACTGCTTTCATGGTATCCCATAGTTTTGGGAAGATTTTTTGTTTTGTTTTGTTTTTATTTATTTCCAGGCTTTTCTTTTTTTTTTTGGTTGAGTTGGAATCTCACTCTGTCACCCAGACTGGAGTGCAGTGGCCGCTCCCGGTCACCACAGCCTCGACCTGCTGGGCTCTGGCGATCCTTCCGCCTCAGCCTTCCAAGTAGTTGGAACTACAGGCACGTGCTACCATGCCCAGCTGATTTTTTGATTTATTGTAGAGATGAGGTCTCGCCAAGTTGCCCAGGTGGGTCTTGAACCCATGGGCTCAGGCAATCCACTCACCTCAGCCTCCCAAAGCATCCAGGCATTTTTTTTTTTTTTTTGAGTTGAAGTCTCACTGTGTCACCCAGACTGGAGTGCAGTGGCCGCTCCCGGCCACTGCAGCCTCGCCTGCTGGGCTCCAGTGATCCTTCTGCCTCAGCCTTCCGAGTAGCCGGAATTACAGGCATGCGCTACCATGCCCGGCTGATTTTTTGATTTATTGTAGAGATGAGGTCTTGCTGCCCAGGTGGGTCTCGAACCCACGGGCTCAGGAATCCACTCACCTCAGCCTCCCAAAGGTGCGGGATTACAGGCTGAGCCTCCGAGCCCGGCGCATCCGGGCATTTTTAATTGTTTTGATTTCTGTGTTGACTCAGTAATCATTCAGCATCATGCTATTTGGTGTCCATGTGTTTGTGGGTTTGGGGGGAATTTTGTTGGTGTTGATATTTATTTTTATTTCACTGTGATCTGAGAATGTACATGGCAATATTTCGATCTTACGAAATTTGTTAATGCTTTATTTATGGCCCAGGATGTCATCGATCTTGAAGTAAGTTCCATGTGGTGATGAGTAGAATGTATATAGTCTGTGGTTGTTGGGTGAAGTGTTCTGTAGGTATATATTAAGTCCATTTGGTCAACTGTCAAGTTGAGGTGCCGGATCTCTTTGTTGATTTTTTGCCTCCATGATCTATCTAGGGTTGTTAGTGGGGTATTTAGTTCCTACCAATAATGGTGTTAGAGTCAGCATCTTTTTTAGTTTATTTAGTATCTGCTTTATAAATGCTGGTGCTCCTATGTCGGGTGCATATATGTTTAGGATGGATATCTCTTGCTGATGGATTGAATCTTTTGTCATCATGTAGTGTCCTTTCATATCTTTTTAAATTTTTGATAGCTTAAAGGTTGTTTGTCTGATTTTAAGATTGTGATTACTGTTTGCTTTTGTGGTTCGTTCACCTAGAAATTCGTTTTACATCCTCTGAGTCTGTGTGTACCCCTTGTTGTGAGATGAATTTCCTGGATGCAGCAAATTATTGTGTCATGGTTTTATTTCCAGCTGGCCCCTCTGTCTCTTTTCAGTGATGCACTGAGTCCACTTACATTCAGACTGATTATTGAAATGTGATTGTTTATCCCCATCATAGGGTTCTTATAAAGTTTTTCTTTGTTTTCTTTTAGCTTTTAGGTTGATGTATATGTGTGGTTTCAAGTTTGTAGTTGGGATGTATTCTCTGTTGATACTGCATATGGTTCTCTTGGGAAGTGTGTGGTCATTCTTTTTTTCTTTCTTCTGTGCTTAATACCTTTTTAGGTCTCTCCTGTAAAGCTGGTCTGGAAGTTGCATAATCTCTTAGGGATTGGATCTCTGGGAAGGATTTTAATTCTCCATTGCTGATGAAGCTGAGTTTGGCTGGATAGGAAATTCTTAGTTGAAATTATTTATCTTTGAAGACTGATTATTGAACTCCAGTCCCTTCTAACTTGTAGTGTTTCTGCTGATAGGTCTGCAGCTATTCTGATTAGTTTTCCCTGGTAGGTAGTCTGACCTTTCTCTCTTGCCTTTAGAATTTTTACTTTTTGTGCCTACTTTGTGTAGACGAATTACTATGTGCCTAGGGTTTGGTCTTCTCATTTGATGTTTTGTGGGGCTCTTTGTATATCTTGTGTTTGGCTGGTCACATCTCTGGTGAGATAGGGAAATTTTTCTTGGCTAATCTCCTGGAATACTTTCTCCAAGTTGTTCTCTATTTCCTATTTTTCTTCTGGAATACCAATCAGGCATAGGTTTGGCCTCTTGATATAATCGCACATCTCTTGGTGACTTTGTTCTTTCTGAGTTTTCTTTCTATGTTTTTTATAGATTGGGTTAATTCCATGCTTTGGTCTTCAAGCTTGAGATTATTTCTTTTGCTTGATTAATTCTGGTTTCCATGCTTGTCATCTTGTTATTTATCTCCTGGATGAAATTTTTTATGGCCAAAATCTCTGTTATAAGTTCTTTCAGAGTTGCATCTTGTCTTTCTTGAGTTTTATTCACTCTTTCCACCCTTTCCATCCATTCCCTAATTCCTGTTGTATTCTGGGACCAGTTGGTGGTGACTTCCACTGTTTGGGCTCTGAGATCTCACTTTGCAGGCATTTTCTCTTTGTTTCACTGGGAATTACCTGCGTTCTTCCATTGATTTTTCCTCATTTGTTTCAGATATATTTCTTTTCTTTTTAGTTTCATTATTCAGTGGCAGTGGGAGAGGCTTTCATTTCTGATGTTTGCTCAGCCCTCTATTCTTCTGTGATCAGGGCTCTGAATTTGTTCTATTTTCAAATAGGGTGTGAGTGAGAAGCTTTGCTGACTCTTGTAGTTTTGGGAGTTGAATAAGGTGGAGGATGGGGAGCTAGAATTCAAAAACTACTTGCAAATCACAATGATTGTGGTATGGATTCTCTGAGACCTACTTCCCACCACTACTCTAAATGATGATGGAGTGAGTACGCATGTAACCCCTAAGTCCAGGATACAGTAACAGCAATGAGGAGAAAAGAAGAAAGTAGAATGAAGTAAGACAGAAAAGAAAAAACCAAACAGAAAACAAAAGCAGAAACCAAACACACACACACACACACACACACACACACACACACACACACACACACACACAAACCAAAACAAACTGGAAAAAAACAGAGCAAAATAAATAAGAAATAAAAAGCAGGAAAAGACAGGCTTGATGGCTCAGCCTGTAATCCCACACTTTGGGAGGCTGAGGTGAGTAGATTGCCTGAGTCCGCGGGTTTGAGACCCACCTGGGCAACTTGGCAAGACCTCATCTCTACAATAAATTTTAAAAAAATTAGCCGGGTGTGGTAGTGCATGCCTGTAACTTGGAAGGCTGAGGCAGAAGGATCGCTAGAGCCCAGCAGGTCAAGGCTACAGTGGCCGGGAGCAGTCACTGCACTCCAGTCTGGGTGACAGAGTGAGACTTCAACTCAGAAAAAAAAAAAAAAAGCAGGAAAACTGAACACACACACACACACACACACACACACACACACACACACACCCAACACAAAACAGAAAAAAGAAAAGAGAGAAAAAGGAATTCAATTGAACCCTCACACATACAGTCACACACACATTAAACTAAAAAAAGAAGAAAAACCATACAAATTTAAAAAACACCTGAAAGATGAACACTCAATCATTCGCATACACACAAAAACAGAAAACAAAACAAAACAAAAATGCAAGAAGAAAGAAAGAAAGAAAGAAAGAAAAAAGGTGTGGGCGAATCCAGATCAATTCCTCACATACACATTCATGTACAGAGGAAAAAGAAAAAAAATTAAAAACTAAAAAACAAACAAACCAACAAACCCAAAAAACCAAAAAACAACCTACCCTCTTGTGGCAGGTCCTGTAATTGGTCTTCTCAGCTGCTCTCATGTAAGCTCTTATACTGTTTCCTGCAGAGCTGTGGCCTCATTCACAATCTCCCCAGTGTCCCACCTGGGGAAGAAGGAGGAGGTGGTAGGGGTGGACAGGGCTTCAATCCTCTTCTCTCACTCTCATATGGTCAGGGGTATTCCCTCCAGTGGGGAGGTGTGGAATTGTCTCTTCCCCAGGTGTCAGCGGGTGGTGTCCCAGTCAGGTTTATCTTGGAGTAGAGTCCTCCTGTCGTGGCCGACATCCAGGCTCCATGTGGATTTGTCCCTCTGCGTCGTGCCCCAGTTGTGTGGGTCTGATGTTCAGAGGATTGCAGGGGAGGGGGGGTGGAGTCAGCCCTGGACTCATTACAGATCTCTTTGAGGGTCTTCATCCTTTTCTGGTCACACCCTTTGTCCCACAGCTGAATCAGGGTAGGGGGTGGAGCGCCTGAGACTCAGCACTTGTCCTGTCCCTCTGGACTTTGTTCTTTTCGGATATTCCCTCTGGGTCACAATCAACCCCTGCGTAGTTAACCCACTGTCTCAGAGATTGGGTCTGTCGGTTCGTGGTGAGCAAGCCAGAACACTTCCCTGCCCAGTTTTCAAGATGGTGGCAGGGTGTCAGTTTCTTATTCACCAGTGGGGCTCTGCCTCTGGACTCTCTTGCTGTGCTCCGTTGGTAGCCCTTGGTGTCAATGTCCAGCCAGGCGTTGTGGTGGTGAAACAGAGCCTGCAGCCGGCAGCCTCTCCCAGCAGCTTCTTCCTGGGAAGGGCTTTGCTGATTTTTTAAAAATGACACTTGGCTTCTGCGCCCTGGGCAGCACTAGAAGCCAAGCAGAGCAGCTGTGGCGCCAGTCGCTTCACCAGGAGGGTCCTGGCCACTTGCTCCTGAGCCCCTACTCAGTCAGCGACTCACACGTCCTCTTACTCACAGACATGCATGCAAAATTGTCCATACACTCCCTCTCTCACACTAGTCCGACTGGCTCTACCGCCATCTTCCCAGATGTCTCCTCCCCATATCTTTTATAAGGAATACGTTCATCACCATTATTATCATCAGAGGCAGCAGCAGCATTTTATCTGTAACCCTAACATAGGTTATAGAAATCCCAGGGGCCGCATTCATTATTTTGAAACCATCTGTAAAAAGACGGTCATTATTTTTATTTTGCAGACAAGAAAAATCAGGCTTGAAGATTAAATTATCTGCCTATGTCCACATGACCATTAAGTGCCAGAGTTGTGCACTTGACTCCTGCTGTGATCTTCTCAGTGACATGCAGAGCAGTTAGGGTAGTGGTGATTTTCTCCATCATGGGCCCTGTCTCCACTGTCACCATCTAAGAGGGTATCTGAAGACTGCTCATGGACATAAGGAGTAATAATAGTATTTGGTGGTCAGTGACCCTGGTAGATTCTATTAGGGGAGTGAGCTGCAAGTTAGTTTATAATGAAATATATATATAATATGTTTTTAAAAATTTCATGCAGTTAAAATGTATTGGCTCAGCCGGGCTCGGTGGCTCAGCCTGTAATCCCGCGCCTTTGGGAGGCTGAGGTGAGTGGATGGCCTGAGCCCGTGGGTTCGAGACCCGCTTGGGCAGTGAGACCTCATCTCTACAATAAATCAAAAAATCAGCCGGGCATGGTAGCGCATGCCTGTAATTCCGGCTACTCGGAAGGCTGAGGCGGAAGGATCGCCGGAGCCTAGCAGGTCGAGGCGGTGGTGGCCGGGAGCGGCCACTGCACTCCAGTCTGGGTGACCGAGTGAGACTCCAACTCAAAAAAAAAAAATGTATTGGCTCAGAAATCCTTGCCAGCCTGAAATCTTTGTGGTTCTTGGTGGTGTTCTATTAAATGTATTGATCCAAATGGGTTCTACCTCACTGAATGTTACATGCCTGAATGCTATTGGATTTAGACACGTTCTTGCCAATTTTATTTTGCGTCTGTGGTAGGTCTGAAGCTCGCTTCCGTTTCAGAGATACCCAGATAGATGGAGCAAAGTCTTCTAACGTTATTAGATCCTACTGGAGAAGAGACTAGTGAAATGCTGTTTATTCACACCTATTTGTCCCACATGTTCATGTTCTATGTGGACCCATTGTGTTGAAATGCCCTCTGTTGATGCACCGGCTCTACATTGGTCTGAAGTCCCCAGTGGAGTTTAGTATTACCACTGAGCCAAGATGTAGATGACTGGAAAGCAGCGATCCCGGCCAGGTCACAAGATGAATGCTGTGTCTACTCATGTTCAGATGACACGGTTTGCCACGTGAGTGGCGAGAGAGATTGATCTCACCTGCACCACTCAAGGGGAGATAACAAATCAGATGTACACACACCAAGCCTACACGTAAGGAAAAAGCCTGCGTCAGACTCAGCTCCCTCATCCTGTGAGGATTTCTTACTAGGGACGACAGATATTTCACAATTGTGATTTTTTTTTTTTGTCTGTTTGTTAGTGATCTAGAACTGGGATCAGCAACTTTTTTGTGTAATGGGCCAGATGGGAAATATGTTTGGTTTTGCAGGCCATTATTGTTTCTGAAGCAACTATTCAATGTTACCGCTGTTAGTGCAAAAGCAGCCACAGATAATGTGTAAATACATGAGCGTGGCTGTTGCCAATAAAATTTTATTTGCAAAAGCAAGTAATGGGCCAGATTCGGCATGCAGTCTGTAATTTGCTGCCTTCTGATCTAGTTCTCAAATAAATCTGTCCTCCAAGATAGACTTTATCCTGTTTGCCAGTGTTGCCTGTTAGATTCCCTGGAAATCGGGCTTGGGTGGAGATTGATAGGCAGGGAATTTATTGGGGAATTCTTGGCTACAGCAGCCATGAGTGGGAAAGGAGAAAGCAAGACTGGGATCAGGGAGAAGGTTCTCTGTGGTGCAGTCATAAGGAAGGCCTCGACCAACCTCTTGGGGAACTCTAAGTTTCAGATGTCTTTTCAAGGTAATTCTGAGTTGAGACAAGGAAGCTAGGCCTTTATATTCGCATGAAGGGTGTGTGATCTTGAGTGAGGCAAGCTATCTTCAGCCACCTGATTGCTATAGGGTGGATTGCTGTGGGCTGTCTTCCTACAGGGCTCCCAGGAGCTTGGAGAATAAGTCCTTCATTTCTGAAGGAGGCTCTGAGCAGCACAAGACTGTCTATGTCACAGCTGGCCATTCTACCAATCAATCTGCTTTTAAAATTTCTGCTCTGTGACCCCCATAAGCCTCTGGAATAAGTCAAGGATCTTGCTAGGCTAGACCTAGGTCAAAGGATAGGGGTGTGAGTTGTAGACCCTAGCACCCAGATGAAGAGGACAGTGGAGAATTCTACTCTCTCACCCTTGATGTTTGTTTGTTTATTCATTCAACACATACATACTGGACAATTGTCTAGGAGCGGGAGTGGTGACATGGACCTGAGTGGCAAGTGGAGGTGTTGAGAAGTGGTCAGTTTCTGCAGCTGTTTTGAAGGCAAGCTAAGGTTGGCCATCAGGTCAGGTGGTCTGGCGGCCCCCCAGGGTGACTGGAAGTGCCTCCAGGTGTGTCCACCTCCTTCGGGTTTCCTGAGGCTGCCTCTACCTGCAGCGTGTCCCAACTAGATGGAAGCATATCTGGGGGTGACTGGCTGGCATTCACACTGGAGCTGCACACCTTCCTGTGGACGAAGTGGGTGCATAGTTGAGAACCAGGTAAACAATCATGATGGTGTTTTCTTAACTTTTGTGAAGCCAGAATTGAGCAGAGTGAGTTTTTGTGCTTTCATTGTCAACAGCAAGATACGCCAGGAACTGTTACAATAATCTGATGAATTAACAAGAAACTGGGACCTTTGGTTTCTAGCAACAACTCTAGAGCAGATATTATCATACTCTGACCAGGAAGCCAAATGCAGCCTGCTACCTGTTTTTATAAATAAAGTTTTATTTGATACAGCCATGCATAGATGTTTACACATTGTTCTGGGTGGCTGCTTTCACATTGCAAGGGCAGAGGTGAGTAGTTGGAACAGAGACCTTGTGGCCCATGAAGCTTAAATCTTTACTGTCTGGGCAAGAAGAAGTGTGCAATCCCACTCTGCGGGGTGGTTTTTCTGGGTGACTTGCCTGCAAGTTCTCCATTTTTTCCTCTGTGGAATGAGAGAGGTGGACCAGATAATCTCATGAAAGCCTCTCCCCTCATTTGTTATTCATTTGGGGGCCTGCAGTTTTTGTCACAGAAGTTGTCAGACAAGCCCCATTTTCGGTTTGATTCTTAAGTTGTGAGGGTGCGATGCTCAGAGACAAAGGGAAGAGCTCTCTCATCTTCATCCTCCTTGCCCTGTTTACTCTAGGGTCTCCCTACCTTTTCTGACCAACACCCTTCCAGCTCCCTCTGATTCTCTTCTTGTCCTCTAAGACCAGGTGCCCGTGGCTGTTTGACCTTGGCCTCTCGCTTGCCTGCTTCTTTCCACATCAGCAGTAAGATCAGGCACTTCTGTGCCATCTGCCACCATCGCTCAGTGGGAGTGGCACATGTCCAGTCTGATGCCCCCTGCTAGTACTTGGGCAAACGTCCCTCCAGTCACCTGACCTTGGTTGTGTCAGCCGTGGTCCTGGGCACTGGGCTCGCTTTTGGTTCCATGGTGCTGCAACAAAACTCAGACGTAATCCCCTCACCCTGCAGATGAGTTTTTAACATGATGCATTTGCTTTTTCACGGAGGTCACTGTTCTTCTGGTAGACTGCACCTTTCTCGAGGGCAGGATCCATGTCTGAGTCATTGATGTGGACCTCTCCTCATCCAGCACTGAGCCCTTGGAGCACAGAGTGGATGCCCTGGACCTGTGTGCTGGCAGAGGACAGGTGGTGGTGGTGATCCAACAAAGCCCATGCTGATGTCAAGGCCTCTTAAATGCTCACCGAGTTTCCTTCCTCAAACCCCCTCTCCCCATGTCCACACCCAAAACCTCTCTGGCAAGGAAAGTGGGACGAGCCATGTAAGATTGACTGCCAAGAGGTAGGTAGTGGAAAGTAAAGTGAAAACTATAGAATCCCCGCTTGGTTTTAAAGTCGAGGTGGGAGAGCGTCTCAAAATACTGTTTCCTTCTACAAACTCAATAAGAGAAATAAGTATTGTTGTGGAAAAACTTCATTACCCTTCTGATGGTCAAATTTAATGTTAAAGGAGAGAAATACATATGAAAATGTTGCAACATTTGTAAGGTTTTAAATATTTTTTTCATTGATTTAACTCTTCATGAGATTGTGTCATTTCCCCCATAATCATAAATTGAATTTTCAGATTATTCCCTAGAGTTCATCTAATATCTAAAGTTTGCTCATTTCAGTCACCCCAGCTAGTTTCATGGAGAAAGGGCTTTCTTTTTCTTTTTTTCCTCTGAGTAACCCTTTCATTTGTATGAATAGACTATGTCTCTGTATATGAACAGAGTTGTATGAATAGTGTTTAGGAGATATTCATTGCTAATGGGTCATTTGCTCAGGTCTGCCAGGAATAGATGAAGAGAAATGGATTCAAAGCCGGAACTAGGTTGATCAGATAATGATCTAATCTTCTAAATTAGGAAACTTCAGAGCAACCGTCTATACATGAGTCACAGTGATAATCAGGGTAACTTAGCAGAAGTACCTCAGACCCATCTGACATTCAGTTCAAACTTTGCTAGTTGCTTGCCTGTCATTTACAAGGCAATTTACATGAAGAGCACCGAGCAGTTTGCGCTCATTGTAGGGACTCAGTATCATTTTGTAATTATCATTTGTCTTCAGTATCATCAGAGCTGTCTGCAGGAAATCAATTTAGATGTAATCTTGGAAAGAGGAAGTGGTAGTAGCTTGATGAATTTTGTAAGAAAAAGAAAACATTTTAAAAACCTTAATGTTTTAATGTTTGCTAAGGTTTTAACAATGTTTTTGTTTATTCAACTTTTGGTAAGTCTTGATAGATGACCCTGGAAAATAGAAGAAAAAAAAGAGAAAGAAATGGTGTTTTTAATTCCTTTGGTGAATTTTTATTACATTGGTAATAATTTTAATACAAAACTTGTATCTTCCTATAAAAAGGGATTTTCTTTTCAGCGTTAACCACTAACTTTGAAGAACAAGAGATGAATGAAGATGGTAGAGCCGGCTCATAAATTCATCTTAAACTATGTTGTCAAAATAGTTTGTTGTTAAATGCAGAAGTATTCTTCATATTGCTATCAGGTATTCATTTATTTTCCCTATTAGGTCATAGTTCTGAGAGGGTATTACTGTTGATAAAATACCACAGTCCACATGTGGGACATCTTACACGATTTGGGGGCTGCTATCAGAGTGTGAATGAGGTGTTCTTAGCCATTGAAGGGTATCAGACATGCTTTGGGTGCTTTTTCAAATCATGTTGATCCAATGCTGGAATGAGCGTGTCTGAATCAGCGCCTCCCTGTTTAAGAATCCTGTCCTGGAGGGTAACGGCTTCCTTTTAGGTATCCAGGGTCTTAGCTTTCAGCGATAATGGGCATCTTCTTCAAGGTTGAGCTCCCTGTGAGTGTCTGAAGGGCGGGTGCACAAGACAGGTGTTCTCTTTGCAGGGAACACACCCTGTGTCGTGTCACTTAAGATTAGAATCTGCTCTCTCAAATGTACCCTTGCCTACTCTGATTCTTATACTAAATGCCCTGTAGGAACATCGAAAGTCATAGTCGCATGAGGAGTATATAAATTGGCTCATTGGGTGATTGTTGTCTATGGAATCGGAAGGTAAAGACAAATGCTACAAAGATTCTGTTTCTTTTAGCCATTTCCTCAGTGGGTTGACACATTTGCATACAAGGACTGTATCATCATTGTGGTCTACCGTGGAACTGCACTTGTATTCTTTGTGCTTTGGTCTCTTGCCAGAAACCCGCGTCAGAGCAGGTGTGTCATTCATGTTATTATACAGTGCTGCTTATGTGGGCCCCACAGGAAAACAAACAAACCAACAAAAACTCAGCTCTCTCCTTTTCCCAGAGTTATGCATCTTCTGAGCAACTCTGGTCTTTTCCTGTCAGAGCATTTGACCTGTGCAGCAACAAAATATCTGTCTTTCTACATTGTTGAAAATTTAGAGCCAACTTTGAGGCTTCTCTCTTGCAAATATGCGAGATCCCATAGTGGCATTTGGTGAGTAAAACTCACTCCTGGTTTTGTCTTATCTTGTCTATGTATAAGTACGTGAATTGACTGAAATAAAGGGAAACATATAGTTGGAGTTAAAATCTGCTGATTCCTCAGGCAGGATACTCCATAAAAGAACCAGACTTGCAGTTGAATAAAGTGGTATGGAGTTGTGGTGTATATTCATCTGGTGTTTTAAGAAGATTTTTGCCTATGAGTGCACCATATTTAGGCATTTTTTGATTAGGTGACCTACATAGATAGTGAACAAATGACTTTTGAGTTTCCCTGGCATCCATCCATTGCCCTCATAAATATGCTTGTGCATGTAAGAGCAAGTGAACCATTCCAGTTCAGAAATTATAACCAAAGGATCTGTGAACAGTGGAACATCAGATCCCAGCCAGCAGAGTCTGGGAGGAGTGGCCCATGAAATGCATTGAATGCCACAGTGTTGTACATTTAGGATATATAGTTTGCTAGATATCAGGGAGAATTTATGCTGATGTCATTCATTGTGTCAAAGCCCACCAGGAGCATCTTGGCCTCAGAGCCTACCATGGCTGTTGGCACTGCTAGTAGCTGTGATTTCTTTCCATTGTCCACAAAAGCGTTGTTTAGAAAAGGGTTTGAATGGAATCAATTTCTTCTTCAATTCCTTTTCTTAAATTGAGGGAAACTGCCAGGGGAGGGAGGGCCACACCTCATCAACAAGGGTACCTGCATAATGAACATTTGTATATCATACCATGAATTGTACCCCACATCTTTAAAATAAGAAAAAAAGAAGAAGAAAAATTTTTCAGCGTCTTACTGCTGCCCAGGCTGGAGTGCAGTGGCACGATCACAGCTTACCACAGCCTTGACTTCCTGGGTTCATCTGCTCAGCTTCTTGAGTAGATGGAGTAAGCAGGACTGCAATGTGTACCATCAAGCCCAGATAATTTTTGACTTTTTGTGGAGACAAGGTCTTGCTGTGTTACCTAGGCCAGTCTCAAACCCCTGGGCTCAAGTAATCCTCTTGCCTCAGCCTCCCATGGTGCTGGGATTATAGGCGTGAGCCACTGTGCCCGGCCTCTTTGCTTTTCAAATGTTTCTTTTTTCCTTATTAAAAAAGAGTAAAACATGTGCATTGTAACATTTAAAATATAAATAAGGAAAAAGAGGAAAATGAAAAACAATCATAACCCTACTCCCCAGAGATAACATCAGTATCAATATTTCAGCAGAACGTAAATAGATGACTTCTTTCATAAATGCAGCAAACTTTTCTTTTCTTTTTTTTTTGAGTTGGAGTCTCACTCGTTCACCCAGACTGGAGTGCAGTGGCCCCTCCCGGCCACCGCAGCCTCGACCTGCTGGGCTCCAGCGATCCTTCCACCTCAGCCTTCTGAGTAGCCGGAATTACAGGCATGTGCTACCACGCCCGGCTGATTTCTTGATTTATTGTAGAGATGAGGTCTCGCTGCCCAGGCGGGTCTCGAACCCGCGGGCTCAGGCAATCCACTCACCTCAGCCTCCCAAAGGCATGGGATGACAGGCTGAGCCACCAAGCCCGACTCACTAGTCTCTTTTTTGGGGTAAAATTTTGTTAGCTATTCTCCTGTATTTACTTCCAGTAGACAATTTAGACCATTTCCATTTATTTTTGGTTATTGACATGTGTGAATTTGTTTTATCATATTATGTGCTGAATTAATTTTTTTCTCGTTTCACTTTTTGTCTTGGATATTTGGAAGCTGTACTCTTTATTTTTATTATTTCAGTGACCAAATAGAAAAGGTAACATGAATTTAACAAATCTGAAAGTTAATCAGTATATTTACTCGTCTCTCAAACAATTTAGAATCTGAGATCACTTTTCTTCCATTACTTCCTCAAAGAGATGGATTTACGACTGCTATTATATGTTCTAGTGTTTTTTGGTTTTTTTTTTGAGTTGGAGTCTCACTCTGTCGCCCAGACTGGAGTGCAGTGGCACGCTCCCGGCCACCGCAGCCTCCACCTGCTGGGCTCTGGCGATCCTTCCGCCTCAGCCTTCTGAGTAGCTGGAACTACAGGCGCACGCTACCACGCTCGGCTGATTTATTTATTTATTTATCGTAGAGATGAAGTCTCGCCAAGTTGCCCAGGTGGGTCTCGAACCCACGGGCTCAGGCAATCCACTCGCCTCGGCCTCCCAGATCATGGGATTACAGGCTGAGCCACCGAGCCTGGACTATATGTTTTAGTGTTATCTTGTCTTGTTGTTTGACTCTTACAAATTGAATGTTACTTGTATATAATGTTTTAATTACTTCATACTCACCATTGCCTTTGCTTCTCTTTCCTTTACGCATGTCAGATCTTCGTTTCTGATATCAATGACCAGTTTCCTCTTTTTCCTTCCTAAAGTCCATATCCTACGTGCTTCTTTTTATGGACATCAAATTGGAGGGAATTTTGGTGGTAAACTGCCTCGGATTCGTCTGGGGGAAGAGTGGAAATTCTAAAAAGCATCTCTATTTCACCATGTGCTCGAAATAACACTTTACAGGGTATACTAGTCTCTGTTGGCGATTATTTTTCTCTCAGTTCTTTGAAAATATTCTAGTGCCTTTGGCTTCCAATGTTGCTTGGAGAAGTCAGCTCTAAGCCTAATTATTATACCTTTATACCTTTTCTTTTGACTGTTGTTAAGATCGTCTCTTTGTGTGTAGTGTTATGCCTCATTATGTTGTATTTAAATGTGGATTTCTTTGGGGTTATTTTCATGATTTGTTATGCTTCACAGATCTGATGGTTGTCATCTTTATTACTTCTGAAAATTTCTCAGCCATGTCTTCATTTTCTCTTCTTCATTTCCTCTACTATCTTCTATCAGAATTCTGACTACATGTGTTTTATACTGTCTCATTTATTTTTCTTTCTCCTAACTTGTTATTCATATTTTTCATTTCTTTGGCTCTTAGTGATGCATCCAATAACTTATTTTTTTAGATGTGTATACTTCCCTAATTCTACTGTCAATTGTATCTAAAGTTATCTGAGTTTTAATTTCAATTAATGTATTTTTCATGTATAGAAGTACGTTTTAGCCGGGCTCGGTGGCTCAGCCTGTAATCCCGCGCCTTTGGGAGGCTGAGGTGAGTGGATTGCCTGAGCTCGCAGGTTCAAGACCCGCCTGGGCAGCGAGACCTCATCTCTACAATAAATCAAAAAATCAGCCGGGCGTGGTAGCGCATGCCTGTAATTCCAGCTGCTCGGAAGGCTGAGGCGGAAGGATCGCCAGAGCCCAGCAGGCGAGGCTGCGGTGGCCGGGAGCGGCCACTGCACTCCAGTCTGGGCGACAGAGTGAAACTCCAACTCAAAAAAAAAAAAAAAAAAAAGGAGTACGTTTTAGCTCTTTTGGAATCATTTTGGTCTTGTTTATACCTCCTGTTTTTCACTTGTAAATTAATTCTTTTATGCCTTTATACATATTAGTTATTTTGTATCCTGTATTTTTTATTTCTAATATGCATATCATATGTATGTCTGATTCTGCAGTTTGGCTTCTCTGCTGACTTTTGCTTATGGTAGTTGTTTCTTGTGAGTATTATAATTTCTGGCTCATGTATATTGTTACTATGATTCTGAGCTCATTTTTATCAGGACATTCTCTGTAGAAATAATCTGGACTGAGGATGAGTCCCTCCAGAAGAGATTTCTATGCTTCTCTCTGCTGGGCTAATAGTAGCTTGTGATTGTCCATACTAAGCTGGTTATGTGTAGTTTTGTCCCAAGTCTGAAAGGGGAACTGCTTGTGATTATGAATTGAGCCTCTATGCAGAGCCTTTCAATATCTCAGGCCACAGGTTTTGTCTCCTGGACTCTGTTAGGCCTTAAATTCAAAACTATAGGTGATCAGAAATCAGCAGTAGCCCTCAGGGCAGCTGGATTTGTTTTCTCCTTGACCTCTGAAGAGATTCTTTACTTTCTTACAAGTTGAGCCATATGTTAAAATATATATTTATATTCATTTTCAAGGCTTTTAGTTGTTTCCTAGCATGAGGGTTTGGGGGATATCAAGTCCACCATATTGCAGGAAATAAAAAGCTTTATACATTTTTTCCCCTAGAATTTCATTGTTAGCCATTCATTTTTAAATGTTAGGACTTTTACATTCTTTTTTAAAAAATAGATTTATAGATAAACTTAATTATTACATTGCAATATTAATTTTTGTATACCTGTACATAGTATGACTCTTCATTTACACAAGTGGACTTAAAAGATATGCCTTAGTTCATGCTGCTATAACAAAGTGTCACAGACAGGGGGACCTACAAACAACAGAAATTTATTATTCAGCATTTTGGAGGCTAGAAGTCTGAGTTAAGGGTGCCAACATGACCAGGTTCTTTTGAGTGTTTTCTTCTGATTGCAGACTGTTGATTTCTTGTTGTCTTCTTACATTGTGGAAGGTGAGCTATCTAGATCTCTGGCTTCTTAAAAAAGCACTAATCTTATTTATGAGGGCTGCTCCCTCGAGCCCTAATCACCTTCCAAAGACACTACCTTCTAATATTAGTACACTGGTATTAGGGCTTCAACATATGGATTTGGGGTTGAAGAGACATGAGCATTCAGTCCATTGCACAGTGTCTATTCTTTAAGAATTTATTTTTTGCTCATATTATTAGGCCTTTATTACCATTGTTTTAGATTTTATTAAGCCATTAATTAGAATGACCTGTTTTTCTTGTTGGTAAACAACTTCAAACTTGTAAAATAGCTGTCTACCATTTAGATCATATATTGATATAAGCTTTTAAACTGTATTCCTAATTTTGGACATTAGCTTGATTCATATTTTTTACCATTATAAATAACATCTAACAAATATCTGTGTATGTAAAACTTTGACCACACCTCTGCTTATGTGTTTCTGGAAGAGGAATTAGGTAAATGATTTGAACATTTTTAAGACTTTCGAGTCTATATTCCTAATTGTTTTACGAGTTATTGTGCTGGTGTGTGCTGCCACTGGTATTGTAGGAGAGTTTCTGTCTCCCTATGTTCACTTGAGTTGAGTATAAATATTTTTACACTTTGCTAATGACAGGTGAAAAATAGCATCTTATTTTTTTAAAATCTAATTTCAACTTGTAAATCAAGCAAAACTTTTTTTGTGTATTGAACATGTTTATTTCCTGCTTTGGAAATTGCCTTAGTGTTGGGATTTTTCTCAGAAGTCTTTACTCATTTATGTATTTCTTTGAAATCCTGATTTTTAGAATTTAACTGTGTTTAGCAATAACTTTCCTCATGTAATTTAAATTATGCATGAACATCATTTTCTTTTTTGGTGGGTTTATAACACTTTTTTTCATTATTTTGTGTTAAAAATATGGGGTACAAGTTAAGATGAGGTACATAAGTAGTCTATGTGCAGGTGAAGTTTGGGCCACCAACTGATCTTTACTTCTCCTGGTTTAGGATCAGGTACCCTTAGTGATGTTATGTACCCCTACACCCCGGCAATGTCCCACTACTGCCAATTCCACTCTTGTTCAGTTGTGATAACTGCTCAGGACCCACTTATGAGTGAGAACATGTGGTGTTCAGTTCTTTGTTTCTGTGATAGATCCCTGAGTGTGATGGACTCTAAGTCCATCCAAGTTGCTGTGAAGTTCATAATTTTGTCTTTCTTTATGGCTTCACATACTCTGTCATGTATGTGTGCCACATTTTCTTTGTCCAGTTTCACTTTTGATGGACAGCACAGTTGGTTCCATGTTTTTGCTATTGTGAATAGTGCTGCAATAAACATGCACACGCGAGTATCTTTTTGATAGAATGATTTGAGTGATTCTGGGTATATTCCCAGAAAGGGGATGGCTGGGTGGGATGGAAGGTCAATTTCTAGTTCTTTTAAAAATTGCCACACTGTTTTCCATAGAGGTTGAACCAGTTTGTACTTCCACAAACAGTATAGCAACATACCCTTTTCTCTGCATCCTCGCCGGCATCTGTATTTTTTTTATTTATTAATGATGGCCATCCTTACTGGAGTTAGGTGGTATCTCAATGTGGTTTTGATGTGCATTTCTCTGAGGGTTAGTGAGGCTGAGCATTTTCTCATGTGTCTGTTGGCTGTTCAAATGTCTGCTTTTGAGGAGTGTCTATTCATACCTTTAGCCTACTTTTTTTTCTTTATTTTAAAGATGTGTGCAACTCAGGTTGGGTATTCAAATGTTCATTATGCAGGTACCCTTGTTGATGAGGTGTGCCCCTTCCTCCCCTAGCAGTTTCCCACAACTGCCAAACCCATTCCTCCTCCCCTACAGTTTCCCACTACTGCCAATCACTGTCTTATAGCATTATAATTGTTCAAGGTCCGCTTATGAGTGAGAACATGTGGTACTCTGTGCTTTGTTTCTGTGATAGATCACTGAGTATGACCGACTCTAAATCCATCCAAGTTGCTGCAAAGTCCTGTTTGTCCTTCTTTATGGCTGCATAATATTCCACTTTGTATATGCACTACATTTTTTTTATTCAGTCCAGCTTCGATGGGCAGCATGGTTGGTTCCATGTTTTTGCTATTGTGAATAGAGCTGCAACAAACATGCATGGGCAGGTATCTTTTTAGTAGAATGACTTGAGTTCCTCTGAGTATATTCCCAATTGGGGGATTGCTGGGTCATATGGAAGGTCAATTTCTAGTTCTTTTGAAATCACCACACTGTCTTCCAAAGAGGTTGTATTAATTTCATTCCCACCAGCAGTGTAGAAGCGTTCCTTTTTCTCTGCATCCTTGCCAGCATGTTATTGTTTGTTTTATTAATGATCTACCCACTTTTTAATAGCGCTGTTTGTTTTTTTCCTTTCACCTCATTTGAGTTCCTTGTAGATCCTTGTCAGATATACAGTTAGCAAATATTTTTTTTTCCCATTCTGTAGGTTGTCTCCCTGCTCTCTTTATGGTTTCTTTTGTTGTGCAAAAGCCTTTCAATTTGATGAGATCCCAATCTTTTTTGACATACACTTTTGGGGTGAGGGGCAAGAATTGGTTGCCTATTCCAATGTGCTTAAAGGTGAGGAGTCTTTAATGTATTAACTCTTTTAAGTCACTGGGACCATGGTGGTTAGCCTGTATCATTTGAGCCAGTGTGTCGTGACTCCTAAATCATTTTGAACTTGTGTTTTACGTTTTTATTCCCATGAGAGGGGACCAAAAAAAAAAACTGGAATTATTTTTTTGAGGAGGTCTTTTGTAGTACAGGCATCCCCTGCTAGGCAAGGGTCCTAGGAACCTATCAGCATCAGTGTACCAGCTAGTTTTGTTGTGAAAGACCGTGTTCAGCTTTAATGAATTTTTGGGGGAGATTCTTTCAACACATTTGCCCATTTCACAATGGGTGATTTATGAGTGCACCTGTCCACACCACACCGTGTTCAGCAGTTTTGGACCCAAAATGTCATAAACCCCATGTCCTACCCTCCTATTCACCCAATCTTGCCCCCGGAAACTTTTTTTATTGCCCTGGTTGAAAAAGTCCTCAAAGAGGATGATCTATCTATTTATCTATCCATCCATCCTCTTCTTTTTATTCATTAATTTTTTTACTTTATTTTCTTATAAAGATATAGGGTATAAGTCAGGATTAGGTACATAAGTCACGTGTAGGCAAGTGAAGTTTGGGCTTCCAACTGGTCCTCACTTCTCTTGGTTTAGGATCAGGTATGCTTTGTGTTGTTACGTGCACCCTACTTCCTCCCTCCCTGGCAGTGAATATTTTGCTGATGTGGAGAGGTTAAAAAAAAAAAAAGATGGCAGAAACACTGAAAGGCATCAAAGTTGTTGAGTTCAAAAACTGTTCTGAGCAGGGGGATAAATGTCTCCATAGGTGTACTGCATCAAATGGAGAGTACTTTGAAGATGACTGAAGTTTAAACATGTGAAAATAAATACACAATTTTAATGAATACATTCCAAGTTTTTTGGGGTCCTCCTTGTATATTCCAACTTCTTTGTCTATAGAGAATTGAGAGAGTTGTGACAACTCAAAATAATGATAAATTTGGAAGGAATTGGCACACACATGAAGAAACCTGAGATGCAAAAATGACTCATTTTAAAGTTTTAATAATAATAAGTACAGAGTATATATGAACTACTTTTTTGGTGATGCAATGGAGAGAAAGATAACATTCTTTATCCCAAGATGCACACAGAAATGGGAGAGCAAGAGAGAGAGAGAAAGAGAGAGAGAGAGAGAGAGAGAGAGAGAGAGAGAGGAAAGGCGAGAGAGAGAGAAGACACTACCAGCAACCATATTTGCAAAATGAGTCAAAATCAGGCCCATAGGGTATCCAATCAGCTGAGCCTACAGAGTAAGGTAAGAGAGGAGCGGAAAGATAGATTTCCAATGAGTGGGATGGAGAAAGGAGAAAGTCATCCTAGGGGGTGCCAACACCCCACAGCAAACACAGAAATGCACAAAGTCTTGGAGAATAACAACAGAACAATTTCTTGGATCACCAGGGGCTTGATGAGTTGCAAACAGAATATGGGAATGGAAAAAAGTTTAGGGCCTAGTATGGGAGGCCAGGCATGCCAAAGAGTTCAGTCCTCATTCTGGCGCCTCTCCAGGGCTGCACAGAGAGAAGTGACAATACCTGCATCCAACTGATATGAAATCTGTGCTTATGGAGCTAACGCTAAAGTCTTATTCTGAAGATGTAGTCCTCCTCTTTTAGGATTTTCTTATAAAATACATCTCTTGATCCTCAAATCACAAACCAAAAGCATGCAGACAATGTTGACTAGGCTAAAATATCACTGATCATTTCAAGCTCAACTTGGTGCTTGCAAATGAGCTTTCTGCTTTTCTCCTGAGCATAGATCAAGCCAGCACACAAGGCACCGAGTTCAGGATTAGTAAAAAAAGAATTAGGAGAAGATTTTTAACATGGTGTAATTGGATGTGAATCCTTAATTACGTTATGAAATTTAAAGCACAAAAAAACGGGAGTCTCTACTGCTGAATTGAGATAGTTCTTCACCCAAAAGAAATTAGAGTACAAGTCAAAAGACAAGCAAAGACCAGAATGCCAAGGGTAGGGCAACATATTTTACTTAGGTTCTACCTGTGAAGCATGAAAGACTCCTGGTTTGCTTTTGGGTAACTCTCAGTCATCCCCACCTGGTTCAGAACCTGCTGGCCGCATGCCTAGCAAGATGGCGAACAATCTTGCTTTTAAAATATCTATTTATTAACAACGTCATTGAGATATAATTCACATGCCGTAACTGTCTGTATCGTTTCAGCCAGCAATATCTTCTCTAACATATTTATTTTTAAAATGCATTGAATTCATTTTTGACAAGAAATTCATTTTATTTTTATTTTCTTTTGATTTTAAAGATGTGGGGTACAATTCAGTATTAGGTGTAGAAGTGCTCATTGTACAGGTAAAGTTTGGGCCTCCCTTTGGTCCCCACCTTGCCTGGTTTCAGATCAGGTACCCTTACTAATGTTATGTGCCCTGATCACTCCCCTCCCCCACCGGCAGTTTCCGGCTGCTGCCAACCCTTTTCTTATAGTATTATGGTAAATGTTCAGGGTCCACTTACAAATGAGAGCATGTGGTACTCAGTTCTTTGTTTCTGTGATAGATCATGGAGTATTATAGACTCTAAATCCATCCAAGTTGCTGTGAAGTCCATAATGTTGTTCTTCTTTATGGCTGTGTAATAGTCTATCATGTATATGCACCCATTTTTAAAATCCAGTCAAATTCTTTATTTTAATAGCTTTAGGGGTACAGATAATTTTTGGTTTTGTGGATGCTTTGTATAGTGATCAAGTCTGGGGTTTAAGTGTAGCTGTCACCCCTATTAGTGCATATTGTACCTGACAGGTAATTTTTTCACCCTTCCCATATTTCCTCTTCAATGTCCATTATACCATTCAATATGCATTTGCAGATCTTTTGCTTAGCTCCTACTTATAAGTGAGAACATGTGGTATTTGGTTTTCTATTCCTACATTACTTCCCCTAGGATAATGGCGTGCAATTCCTTCCAAGTTGCTGCAAAGAACATGATTTTGTTCTTTCTTATGGCTACATGGTATTCCATGGTGTACGTGTATGTGTGCATGTGTGTGTATACTATATAAAATGTATTGAATTTCTGAATGTTGTATGTCACTCAGCACGAGTACCTAATGTCACAGGTGCAGGGAACTTAAAATTAAGGATCCCAAAGCAACTTTTTAAAAACTCCTTTTCTAGCAGAGTAATTTTCCCCTCAAACTTGGATTATTTTCTCCTGCAAGAAAATGCACACCACCTGTAATCTCAGACAAAGCCTGACCATCTTGTTTTCCCCTAATGACACACCGGGACCTGCTGTCCGGTCTGCATGGCCTGAGAAATAGGTCTGCTTCTTCCTTCCTGAAAATTGCCCTCACATAGCTAGGCTGGTGGTCATGTCAGAAATGGAAAATGTGTAATTTCAAATCCAGAGAAAAGTCACAGCAGCAACTACTAGCTAGTTAGAGAGTAAGTGATCTCAGTGACGGTATAATTGAGCTCTTGGCTTCTCTGCCCTCACTCCTCTGTGCACCTGGCTTTTGTCTAATTTTCTACCCCGTGTGTGCTTCGGCTAAGGCAGTGTGCAGAGAAAGAAGGTGAAGGTAGTGTTGGTCAAGTTTGCCACTTAGTTTATCAAAGTTTCAGAGGGAAAACGGCCGGAAATGAGGTCCATGGAAAATGGTTCTAATGAGAGCTGCACATTTGAATTGAGGCTAATGGCAAGTGCTCCTTGGGCTGGGCTGCTTACAACCTTGCATTCGCCCCCCTGTTCCTTCAGCCAAGAATCCATAGTGTAGCAGAAAGGAGGTGATCCTTCTCCTCCCTATCATAAGTATCCTAACTGACGCCTCTAAAACAAAAGACAGGTTAACAGGAGAAAAGTGTAACACATTTATTTAATCGTAGTTTTATGGGACACGGGAGTCTTTGAAACGAAGACTGAAGGATGCAGAGAAGTTATCTGATTTTATGCTTAACTTCAGTACAGCAGAGACAGAAATGTACAAATGTGATTGGGCAAATGCTAATGAGTGGGGAAACCTAGCAAGGCCTGTCCAGATTCTTCTTGGCTTTGCTGTTACAGCATTTGTTTTCATGCTGGGTACGGGTGGGGGACCTCTCAGGAGTGGGGGTTTTAAGTTATTTATGGCCAGTTATTACACAGGAAAGCGAGAGAAGCATAGAGTAATATTTGAGGCTTTATGGCTGGATTTGGGGAAAAGAGGTTCTGGTTTTTTCTATGACACATCTTGGGGAACAGGGATTCCAGTTTCTGTGACTTGCCTCGATGGAGAGTGAGGGGTGAGAGACAGGAGGGAAGGAGAAGATCAGAGAGAAACTTTGCTTCTGAGACCTTGATTTCTGAGATCTTGCTGTTTTCTGAGTCCCAACACTAGCACTGGCCAGGATGGTTGCTGTGTTCAGGTGAACAAGACTTGTAACACCCTCCGAGCTCTAAGGGAATAATGCAGAAAAAACCAAGGGTACACGAGCGCAGAGATGTCTTTGCCATTCAGAATGTGAACTCAGTCTCAAAACAATTTTTTTTTTCTGTGAAGCCATCGCAATTGAGAGTACCGGTTCCTCTAGAATGACATGCTCTTGCCTCCCAAGAGTGAGGATGGAACGGTCGCCAGGTTTAAGACATTTCTTCTACAAATTTTCCAACCTGCCCACCCTATATGTCTCTTTGTTCACCATTATATCCCTAGTTCGTCGCAGGATGTTGAACATAGAAGGTGCCTGCAAAATGCTTTCAAATTATTGAATTAACATTTAGTCTTAAGAGACAGTCCAAAATTTCCCTGATAATGCTTTTGGGTGGAGATTCTCTATCTCTTCCTTATCTTTTATCAAAGGAAAGGGGATTTGAAAGACAAGTGAGTCTTCAGGATGCTGCCTCATGGACTGAAAACTCTTACTGAAGACATGAACCATCAGTCAAATGATGACAGGAGCCATTTGATAGATGTTTATTGAGTACCATGTGTCATCTAAGTGTTAGGCACTGCAGTCAATAAAGGGAGGTCTCCGCTCTGATGAAGCTTACTGTTTAGTGGCTAGAAATGGATCACAAGAGTGCTTCAATGTGGGAAATTGCAAATGACATTAAGAGCTTTTGCAAAGCACTGGAATGGGCTGATGTGATTGGGTTCGCTGCTTGTGTCTGCTGTAGATGGGGTGGCCAGGAAATGTTTCTCTGAGCAAGTGACATTTCAGCCAAGATCTTAAAAATAAGGAGCCTGTCTTGTGATGGTGGAGAAGGTAGCACTTTAGATAGAAGGAATGGCTAGTGAAAAGCCCCTGACATGACATGTTCAAAGGACATAACCAAGGCTAGTAGGGCTGTTTAGCAGAGGGCAGGAAGTGACCATCTAAGCTCAGGGAGGTGGGCAGAGGCCTGAGCACACTGGGAGGAGTTTGTGATTTGTTTTAGGTGGGATGGGAAGCCACCAGAGAAATCTAAGCAAAGGATGATCATCATCTGACTTACATTTTCTTAAGATCTCATGGGAAGCAGTCAACAAAGTAAAAGAGTCAACCAGCTGAGAGGTAGAGTGGCGATGCCGAGAGTGGATGCTTTGAAGTAAGTTTTAGTGAGGCAGAATTAGCAGGATGGACTTGCTGATGCATGTCATGCAGAGTTAAGGAAGGGGGAACTGAGATAACACCTAGATTTGCAGGCAACACATCACTGAACTAAGGGACAGGCTGGTTAAGGTCAGCACAGGCCCTGCCTAATCATTTACTGATTATTTTTAAAAGTATGTAGTAGTGAGCAGGCCACTGTATGTTCACAGTCCCTGGAGACAACCTTATTTGCCAGACAGAAACCGGATGTGCCTGAAAGTGCCGGAGCACGGGACCAAATTGTACGCAGAGATGTGGCCATGTCTAAAGATGCAAACTCAAGCGATAAGACAAATACCCCAAGCTGTGCAGTGGGCCTACGTGGAAAATTAGGATGTTAAAGCCAATAGGAGACAGAGCAAATTTTGCCAAATTTAGAAATCACTACACTTATGTGAGATAAGGAAGAACCGAGATTTATTGTCAGCCTTGCTACTTAGTGACATTTTGAGTTTGGCCTATGATATTGTTAGTGTTTTGAACGGTATTAACATCTTATCGCTGCCTTCTCCTTTAGCATGTAGTTTTAAAAGGATGTTTGTGTTTTTAAGTGTGATTTTATTATATCCAAGAGGCATTTTTTGATTCTTGCCACACGTAATCACAAGCAAATAATGAAAATCACTAGGAAAATTAAAGTCTTTGTTTAGAAATTTTCTTGACAGTAAACTTTTCTAGAATACGGATCTTCTTTTGAACCATAATGCAGGACCCCACTAGCCAACAAAAACCTTTTAGTATCCTGTTCATCAAAGAAAAGATGGGATTTATGTTTTAAGAGATAACAAGGGCATTACTTAAGCTGTGTTCGTGAAATAAATTGAGCAAAATTTCACATTATCCTACATCGAAACCTGTTTAATGACAAGTAACTTAGCTGCTATTATCATGGAGAAGGAACTGGATTTCTCACGCGGTGAATCTCTCCAGTTCCTTTTTTGTTTGTGTTTTTAACAGTCCCAAACAGAAACAATGCATATGTTTCCCTTCTCTCCAATTTATTTTTAGAAAATCTGGAAAATGAAATGCCTTCAGTTCAGCCACATGACTCCCATTAGCCTTAATGGGGGAAAGGCGTCTTCACGGAGAAAAGGAATAACCCCCAAGTGCATAAATAACAGCAGGCCCGTGGCCACGGGAGGCCTCACTGCCAAGCACGTCATCAGTTGTGTCCTTGAGGAAGTGAGCCCCGCCCAAGTCACACTCCCAAGCAGGATGAGTTGGGATTGAACAGTCAGGGGTCCTTGTGAGCTCAGATGCCTTCTCTGGCCAGCTCTTAGCCCTCCAGTTCTGGTTGGGGCAGGCTCTGCAGTGCTTGCTGGGAAACTCCTTGCCTTTTGGATGGAGGTCTCTTCTTACTGCATTCTGGTTCCCAAATCCAGAGCGCGCAGCCATGTGGACCCTAGAGTTTGTGCTATTGACTGGACGTTTCTGAGAAATTCATGCAACAGCAATTCATTTTATTTTTTTTATTTTTTTGAGTTGGAGTCTCACTCTGTCACCCAGACTGGAGTGCAGTGGCCGCTCCCAGCCACCGCAGCCTCGACCTGCTGGGCTCTGGCGATCCTTCCACCTCAGCCTTCCAAGTAGCTGGAACTACAGGCGCGTGCTACCACACCCGGCTAATTTTTGATTTACTATAGAGACGAGGTCTCACCAAGTTGCCCAGGCGGGCTCAGGCAATCCACTCACCTTGGCCTCCCAAAGCTCTGGTAATTCATTTTAATTCAACCAGCTTATGCCTGAGCCCAGCTCCATGGAAAGCCCGTCAGGAGGGCCAACCGCATTGGAATGAGGCATAGCCCCTTCCCTCAGTGCTTGCAGCCTTGGGATAGAAGGCTCCAAATGTTTCCATTCACTGATTAGCCTTGGACAACCATGTTTATTACTCCTCGGTGCCTGAGTAGAGTGAGAGTTTGGCACAGATCTCACTATATATCTCATGTCCCCTTTCCCCACCCCAGTGCGAATATCTGTATCCAGATGAATCTGGCCAAAGTGCTTAGGGGCATCTTTGACGACCAGAAGGATTGAAGTGTGTTCGTCCCAACAGAGGAGGGCACAGAGGAGCAGAGGCTGATGCTTCCCTGACAGCACCCTGTTTTCGCATTTAAGGTTCACCTGAGGGTCTCAGATCTCCTCCAGCTTCTGTAGGTAGCTCCAAAGTCTTCTCTCTCACTTGTTCCCCTTTAACTTGGAATTTTAAAAGGATGTTTGTGTTTTTAAGTGTGGTTTTATTATGTCCAAGAGGCATTTTGTGATCCTCGCCATGCATCACCACAAGCAAATAATGACAGTCACTAGGGCCAGGCTCAGTGCTCAGCCTGTCATCCCAGCACTTTGGGAGGCCGAGGCGAGTGGATTGCCTGAGCCTGTGGGTTCGAGACCCACCTGGGCAACTTGGTGAGACCTCATCTCTACAATTAAAAAAAAAAAAAAATTAGCCGAGCATAGTAGTGCACGCCTGTAGTTCCAGCTACTTGAAAGGCTGAGGCGGAAGGATCGCCGGAGCCCGGCAGGTCGAGGCTGTGGTAGCCGGGAGCGTGCCACTGCACTCCAGTCTGGGCAACAGAGAGAGACTCCAGCTCAAAAAAAAAAAAAAAAGAAAGTCACTAGGAAAATGACATTATTTTTAAAGAAATTTTCATTACAGTAAACTTTTCTAGAGCACACATCTTCTTTTGAACAATAATGCAGGATCCCACTGGCCCATAAAAACCTTTCAGGGTCCTGTCCATCCTGCCTCTCTGTGTCTTCTTGTGTGTATTTTTTCTTCTTAGATTTAAAATAAAGGACAAAGCCTATCTATATTACCTAAAGATCCCACCTTGTGCTTTAGGGACGGGTCATCCTAGGGCTGGGTCAATTATAATGAAAGCCCATTATTCTTCTCAGGTTTTCGCTTGGTTTCCTCCCCTCTCCCCCATGGAGCAAGATAGCTATTCACCTGTTGTATCGATGAGTAACTGGAGACCAGATGATGGGGTGACTTGTGCGTGGTCACGCAGTTAGTGGGAGGCAGAGTCAGGTGGGAGTAGATTCCAGATCTCTGGGCCTGTGTTTCAAGATCTTTCCAGCACCTTCTGTCTTCCTGAAATGGCGTCATATCATGAAATCTCTGGGAGATTTCATTCATGACCTCTCTGAGGGACCGTGTCAGGGTGTGGGTCACAGAGCTGGGCGTGGTGGGATTGTGGTTGATGATCTACCTCTTCTTTCCAACAGATTGACAGAAACTCAGCCATGCTGAGAAGCCCCTGGGTGCTCTAATAAATATAGCCCAGGACTTTACAAATATGTTTATGCTGTTTCTGGTGAACAACTAGATACAGAGCTAGTCAATGATATTACAGAGTTACTGAGAAGTGACTTTCAACTATGTGAAAAACTGCAGCTTGTTGAGGGACCTCTTTGAACGATCACAAGCTACAGTTTTTAAAGATGTTTCAGGTCATTGTCTTAGACATAAAGAAATGGAGCAAAAATAGTACAAAGAGCTCCCTTGGACCCCTGGTCCCACTTCCCCTAATGCTGATATGTAAGATGTTGACAACGACCAGAGAAAAGTTTTTCTTCAGCAAATCAACAAGCACCAGTGCAACCTGAGGACCAGCTGCCTGACTCACTTCTTAAAGGGAGCTGTATTTACCCAATAACTTGTCCCAGAAGATTTCTTTGAAAGGTGTCAAGGCTTGGAGTACTGTAGGGTAGACCCAGAGGGTGTGAAATGCGACAGATTTGCCTTCTTATTAGAAGCTTTAGGAAAACTGGACTGGGGTGTTCAGAGGTTTGAAAGCCCGAGGAAACCAATCACCTATCTTTTTTTTTTTCCTTCCTGTTTTAAATTTGTTGAATATCTTGCCTAAATAAAAGCAAGAGGGGAGTGCTTTGATATGAGGGGAAAAAATGCAAATCCTATAGTTAGTCTGTATAATTCACTGCCAGTGGTGCAAGTTTCTATAAAGCCACACTCAGGTGAGTATTTCAAAAAGTCAGTTGTGCCCTCTCCATATTGCTCCAAAATAATGATATTTTCAATTAGACGGTGATACGTTTATTTTCACAAAGAAATCCTTCCTTCCTCAGCATGTAATGGAAATACTTTTCCTAGATACAGATATTCACGGTAGCTTTTAAGAAGTGGTTAAACATATTTTCATTTTTCCATGCCTAAGTGGTCTCACGAGGCAAGCCCATAAACCAAATATGTTTTGTTTCTTATGAATTGCTCTCAGCGAGGAAAAATAAATAACTCAGGAAGTCCACGTTTAATGGGAGTGATCGGAAAGTGGAGCATTTGTCTGGTGTGACACCACCTGTTTATTTCATTGGGAAACAATGGTCGTTTGGGGAGGGAACGAACATCAAAAGGACATTAAATGTCTAAGCCTCGTAGTCACAGGAGAAGATGGCAGAAAAAACCAGCTGGGGTCAGTGTCTCCTTCTCTGCATCCTGCCTGTGGCCTGGCCCGCGCCGACTCGGGATCCTTTTGTTGCTTGATTTATTCTTAGTTTCTATTTTCATGTGGCATGTGCTTCTCTTCAGAGACCCTAGGGAGTGTCTCCAATTCTGACTGTCAAAAATAGTTCTTCAAAGGGCACAACATTCTTAGAAGAAGATGCACACAGGGCCACGTGTTTTGAGCTGCTTTGGGGTTGACATGATTGAGGTTTGTAAAAAGCATCTGAGAAAACCAGAAAAGTGATGTCAGACAGGCTAGGAAGTATTTCCAGAGGCCCCGAGAGCTCTGAGAAGTAGAATTCGGGGCCTTTTCCACGGGAATCCTACAGCCTTGGAATTCACTTCCTTTTCTGACATGAAATCCTCTGCGGTATTTATATCTTCCCAGAATGGGGTTTCCAGATCTTGTCATGGAAACGAGAGTCTGATGGGGGGGGGTGAAAGGGAGGAACCAGACTGGAGGGGCAGGAAATGGAGGTATTGTGTGTCAGGCCAGTGTCTCTCTCCTGGCCCCAGCCCCCACAAATAGACGTTGGATAATGTCTCCAAAACAGAAAGGAGATTCTGTGATCAGAGTCCTCCACAGTAATACAAAACTCCCGATTTTACAGCTCATCTGTAGGCCTAGTCTTTGGTCATATATATTTTGTGTTTCAGACTGGCTCTTTAATTTTGTTCATTTTCTTCACAACTCAGCATGAAATCAACCCATTTCTGGCTTAAGGGTTGATTTCCTTAAACCATGAGTTAGGGTTCAAGATTTGCTTCTTCCAGCACCTTAACGATCTCCATCTTCCTCTTAATTATAATTATTAAGTTTTGCCAAGCACACTCATATGCCCACTCGCTACTCATAAAGAAGAGAAAATGTCGTCTATGTTCAAGTTATTGCCAGGAAGCAGCTGTCCAAACAAGAACGACGTCTGGTCTGGCGCTGAAGGCGGCGTCATGACGTGGAGGCTTATGTTTGTTAGTTGATGTGCCAACATTCAGAATCAAGGGATGGAAGTTGTTGGAGGATGTCACTCCCAAGCGCAGGAAGGTCAAGTTAGGAACATCAAAGTCTGCCTGTGTGTGGACCACACTGGGGCCTCAGCCTTAAGTATCAATGGAAGGACGATTAAGGACTTAATCTACTCTTGAGGAACCCTCACTGGCCAAGGTAGCTGGGGCCCTCGCTGAATTGTCTGGAAGTTTTCATCTCATTGGAAATGTGTCGTGTTGTGCTGCCTTTTGGCTTTCAAAATGGTCTTTTCTGGGTCACTTTAACCATGTTCATTAACTGGAAGACCCAGCTGGGCTCTGTCAGCCAGTTCCCACATGTTGGATGGATTCATCCTTTGGTGATCTGGACTACTCGGGCCAGGTGACTATATCCTCTGCTCGGTGCTAGGGCCAGAACTGGCTATGTGGAAGAGCCACCCTGGTCCGCCCAAGTGCAAGTCAGAATGGAGTCTGTTCATTCAGTGGCAGGGCCTTTACTCCCCACGGGCCTGTCCCTCGTCCATAGGTCAATGCTGCCTGCCCTTGGCTTGCTTGCTAACAGAGGACGAAGCCAATGAACCGACGGGCCAGGTGAGGCCTAATGGACTATCTTGTAAGCCCCACCAGAGTAGAGTCCCAATAGGCGCACGGCTGAGTGGAAAGGTGTGTTCACAGATGATGGCTTTGCCAGGCATTGCCAAACTCCCTTGTTTCACAAGTCACACCGAGAGCATGTGTGTTGGTTCTAGCAGGGGAGCACAGTTACTTGTACACCCCTGACTGAAGAACTGTCCTCCTGCAGTGGGGATGGCCGTCCTCTTAGACCGAGCATGCACCTTTGGGAGGGATGCACATGGAGTGGTGAGGGAGGAAGGGGACACCCGTCAGATCAGCCAAATCGACCCTGGTGATCAATGGGGTGGGGGTGACGGATGTCACAGCCAGATCATCCTCACCTCCACACATCACATTGAAAGTCTTGTCCTTAGCCGGGCTCGGTGGCTCAGCCTGTAATCCCGCGCCTTTGGGAGGCTGAGGTGAGTGGATTGCCTGAGCCCGCGGGTTCGAGACCCGCCTGGGCAACTTGGTGAGACCTCATCTCTACAATAAATCAAAAAATCCAGCAGGACGTGGTAGCGCGTACCTGTAATTCCGGCTACTTGGAAGGCTGAGGCGGAAGGATCGCCGGAGCCCAGCAGGTCGAGGCTGCGGTGGCCGGGAGTGGCCACTGCACTCCAGTCTGGGCGACCGAGTGAGACTCCAACTCAAAAAAAGAAAGTCTCGTCCTTTAAAAAGATAAGTGAAGTCCATTTTCATTTATTAATATGACCGATGTTTGGTGTCAACTTTGTCAAAATTCTAGAAATCATTTTATTTTGTCATATATTCACTACATTTCTTTCTAAGATACTTATCTGTGACTTTGAGAGATTTATTTTGTCATATATTCACTACATTTCTTTCTAAGATACGTATCTGTGACTTTGAGAGGCGTGTGTATGTACACATAGGTGTATGTTTACTTTGGTACTTAAGTTTTGTATTTTTGTTCTAATAGTCACGTTTGTGCTTATATCTTTAAAAATGTCCTTACTGCATGGCCTGGGAGTATTTGAAGGGACAGGGAAGGCCGAGAAGACAAGCTGACTGTGGGAGTCTTTAAGATCATCCTTTTAGTTGGGCTCAGTGGCTTAGCCTGTAATCCCGCATCTTTGGGAGGCTGAGGTGAGTGGATTGCCTGAGCCCACGGGTTCGAGACCCGCCTGGGCAACTTGGTGAGACCTCATCTCTACAATAAATAAAAAAACTAGCTGGGCGTGGTAGTGCACACCTGTAGTTCCAGCTACTTGGAAGGCTGAGGCGGAAGGATCGCCAGAGCCCAGCAGGCAAGGCTGCGCTGGCCGGGAGCAGCCACTGCCCTCCAGTCTGAGCGACAGAGGGAGACTCCAACTCAAAAAAAAAAAAAAAAAGATCATCCTTTTGCATCTTGTTCTCTGTATGGGCACATGGCAGGACGGCATGGCTTCCACCTTTGCCGTTAATGCTCTGGTCAATGAAATTCTGAGCTATGCAAGTCTCTTTGGGCGAAGCCTTGCTGGGCCTGTGCAGATGATTCATTTCTTCTCCTAGCTGTCATGGACACGGAGGCAGGCATGAGACAGAGCCTCTGTTGGCCTTCCTGAGCAATGTGGGTCTGTGGAGTCTGGGGCTCACGCAGGCTGTGTAACGCGTGCAGCTCCTCAGACTTGGACATGCACGTGGACCACCTGAGCTGGTGGGGTTCAGTGGGTCTGAGGTGGGGCCTGGATTCTGTCTCTAACAGGTTCCCAGGCAATATCAGTGCTGCTGGTTTGTACACATTTTCAGTAGCAAGGTGCTGAGCCACTTGCCCTTGTTTTCTTATATTCTTTGTTTCCTAATTGTGGTGGATTCTCACCCTGTGGTTCTCAAAGTGATCTTCCTTGAATACCAGCATCAGGAGCACCTGGGAACTCCAAAACCCACATGTCTGGGCCTCACTTCCAATCTACTGAATTGGAAACCCTGGAGTGGGCCAGTAGTCTGAGTTTCTGCAAACCTGCCATGTGATTCTGATGTTTGCTACCACTAATCTGGCCTATCCAGACCCATATTTTGATAGATCACTTAGGACTCGTGTTTAACTGTGAGTAGCCGAACACAAAAAGTAGTGGCTTGAAAATGAAAGGGCTTCTCTGTTGTAAAAAGCAATCCAGAGGTGGGCAGCCTGGGGCAGATACGGCAGGCCTGCAGTGTCTTCAGGAACCCAGGCCTTTGCTTTTTTGCTCTGCTTGCCCTCATAATGTAGCCCTCATCTTTATGCTCATAGAGTAGTTGCCAAGATTCCAGCCATCGCATCTTCATCCATAATGAATGCCATTCAGACCATCCGCTCTCAAGACCTGCTCAGTTCACCCAAAGGACTTCTGTTTATATCTCACAGGCCAGAGCAGTGACCTATGACACAAAAATGTTGTTTTTAGCTGGGACTATTGCCATCTCAAACAAGATGAGGGTTCCTAACTTTATGTGTATATTCTCATTAAAAAAAAAAAACAGAATGGATGTTGGGTAGGCAACCAGCCATGGCTGCCACAGAATTGGTGTGGGAACTTCCAGCCTCAGTGATACTAAATAAAAGGCATGGACAGAGCAGCATTCCAGGAACTGGAAGAGTTAGTGGGTATAGTCAGAGAGTATGAGGGTTTCATCCACCTCTTCAGAGGTGAGGCAGCTGTGGGTGCAGGGACATTCCAGGTTGTGTTTGTGGGAATGACGGGCTGGGTGGAGACAATGGCTATTGGCTGTAGGAAGCATGAGAACAGGAATTTTTTTTTTCACTGCTGCGTCCCAAGTGCCCTATCACATTGCCTGGTACATAGTTGGTACTCAAAAAGCAGATACTGAACTGAAGATAAACAGGTTGAGAAATTTCTTTGAGGAGGGAGCAGGAGAGACTGGCAAAAACAGCAAACAACCCCATTTTCTTCCTTCCTGAAGTACTGAAAACTCAGATGAGGATAATAAGGTAAAAGTCTGAAGTGGAAACCACCCCCTTCTTCTCTCTCTCTCTCTCTCTCTCTCTCTCTCTCTCTCTTCTCTCTCTCTCTCTCTCGCTCTGATTCGGGGAAGAGAATCTAGCCTGAGCAGACATTTTGCTCTGCAGGAACTTCGACCAACAGTCTTCTCTGCTGTTCCCTCTGACGCCTGGAAGATCAGCTTGATTTTCGATCAGTTTTTAACATGCAGCATTGGCTGCTTGGTAGTTGTCAGAGCACCCAGGAAAAGCAAAGGAGGAGGAGAGATTACATCCTGCTGAAATTATCAGGCGACGTGGAAAGAGTGGCCGTCAGTAGCCATGAACCCACCGCCCACCTCCTTTCCCAAACAGCCACATATGGATGAGCCTGTGCTTTTAAGTATCGCTGGGTTTGGGAGAGGGTAGCCGCGTTTAGTTATAAGCTATATCCAAAATGGAAATGAAAGAAAACAAGGAAAAAATATTTCTTCATATATTAATGTACTAGAAATATGCCGGACCTTCCAGAGACGACTATTGTAAGCATTTTGGAGAATGTCAGTATTTTAATTTTTGACACTTTTCTATAGGTCACATTTTTTTTTAAGTTGGGCTCTCACTCTGTCACCTAGGCTGGAGTGCAGTGGCATGTTAATGGCTCACTGTAGCCTCAACTTCCTGGGCTCAGGTGATCCTTCTGCCTCAGCCTCCTGAGTAGCTGGGACTACAGGTATGTGCCACCATACCAGGTTAATTTTTTGATTTTTTTTGTTTTGTTTTGTAGAGATGAGGTCTTGCTATGTTGCCAAAGCTAGTCTCCAACTCCTGGGCTCAAGTAGTCTTTTTTGCCTTGGCCTCCCAAAGTGCTAAAATTACAGGCATGAGCACCGCACCTGGCCAAATTTTTGACAGTGATTACTTATTGCTTTTATAATTTGAGAAAGGTTGTTAATGGAAATATGTCTTAATGAAAAATGTGGCTATCACTTCAAAGAATCACTTTTGAAAACTTTAGCAACAAGTTGTGAGAAAGGCTTAAAAAGTTCTATTTCTGTGTGCTTCAAGATACTGAATTGTACTTTGGGGATAAAGAATTGTGAGGAAACTGATAACCTGGAACCCTGTTTCCTGAGAGGAAGATAGTAAGGTGTGATCTAATTAATAATTAACGGGAACTTGTGTCTCTTGATTGTCATTTGCCATGTAGCTGAGGTAACTCTATTAGTAGAAAACAGGTGTGTGTGTGCATGAGTGCATGCATGTGTGTGTGTGTGTGTGTGTGTGTGTGTGTGTGTGTGTGTGTTGAAAATTTGTTCATCAACCTGAAAAGCTCTAGGATTATGAAAGTATTAGAAATATAGCTCTGGCTAGTTATCCAGTATTCTTGCTAGGTATTCTCTGGGAGGTGAAGAGGGGACAAATAATATATATTCATACTTTGTAGTGATTGTATGTATGAATCTTGACTATAATGGAGGACTACACGCACAATTCCCTAATGGTATCTTAAAACTCGACCCTAGAATAATAACAATAAATGATATCCCCCCACCCCTTTTCTCTGAAAACAAAGAGTGCTTTTGATCCCCAAACTTGTGTAACAGTGTCCTAACACCTGACGTCTTAACAGTTCTCCCTTCCTGACCATCTGCCCTGGCTTCCAGAAGGAGGAGACTCTTCTCATAGATTCACCACTATTTACAAGTCAGTCTTCTTTCTTTTTTTTTTTTTTGAGTTGGAGTCTCACTCCGTTGCCCAGACTGGAGGGCAGTGGCCGCTCCCGGCCAGCGCAGCCTCGACCTGCTGGGCTCTGTTGATCCTTCCGCCTCAGCCTTCCGAGTAGCCGGAATCACAGGCATGCGCTACCACGCCCGGCTGATTTTTTGATTTATTGTAGAGATGAGGTCTCGCTGCCCAGGCGGGTCTCGAACCCACGGGCTCAGGCAATCCACTCACCTCAGCCTCCCAAAGGTGCGGGATGACAGGCTGAGCCACCGAGCCCGGCCAGTCTTATTTCTTGGTCATCCTTCTCCCCTTAAGGTTGACTTCCTTAGGGAGAAACGATTCCAGTGGTGGATGTTTATAGCCAGAAGAACCTGTTTACTGTCTAGGAAGAGCTGGCATTTGCAGGAAGTCTGGTTTCCTGCAGCGGAAAGGCTGATTCAGCGTGTGCTTCCTTGCTTGGGCCTGCTACCTTTGAACGTCCTTTCATCCTTGCTGGTAGGGTCTCAGGTTAGGCTGTTATCCTTGGTGTCCCTGTTTCTTCTCTCTCTTTCCTCTTCTGCGTGCACCGCCAGCTCAAGCTCTGCTTTTTTGGGGTGGATTGTCTTTGGGAAGTTGCTGGTAATGTAGCTTACTTCTTCAGTTCCTCTCTGCCGGGAGCTGTTTATCCCATCTGCTATCTGCCTCTTCCCTCTTTGCTGACTCCTTCCTGGGCTGCGACATCGCTATATAGAAATGGAAGAGAAATGTGCTGAAGCAATTATCAGTTGATTCTACACAGAAGTCTGAATAGTATGAAATGCAGCAGCACCAAATGAACACTCATTTCCACATGAGGGTTTTAACCAGCAGCCAGACGTTGAAGCCTTCACCAGTAAAAAAGTGGAGAAAATATCTACCAGGCTCGTCTGTGTCAAGGCTCATTCTTTGTTTTGTCTCTTGTTTCTCAAGAGGCTGCAAGCCAACTTGACTTTCTTTTATTTCCTCTTCTGTGTATTGTAACTGGAGGTAGTTTCAGGCTTTCTCCTTTGAAAGGAAAAGGATAAGTCAGGCAACACTCGAAGAGTTCTACATTTATGGAGTACCCATTGTTCCTGTCTCTTCCTTCTTCTTTTGTGGCCTCGGTGTCCATGAATTAGCATGTGTCATGCAGAAGAATGCCTCCCCTCCCCCTCTGCGGCAGCCTCTCACTTCTTCATGCCCAAAGAGTGGATGGTAAGGACCTGCCAGAAGCTAGGAGAATCCTCAAATCACCCACAGGTCCCATGCAGAGTGATTTTCATCTGACCAACACACAGTCCTACCAAGTTCACTCTCTGGCCTCCAGTTAGATGCTGTCATTATAGGGTTTGCTGGAGAAGAATCCATAGACCATACAGGTAAGCTATATATATAATGCAGGCTCAAGAGTCTGGGACTGCTTAGGGTCATGGCAAAAAACATTAGGACGTTTAGGACCTCTGAGGCCCATCCTGCAGTTGAGTATAAAAATTGATGTTTATATTGATGACCAGAGTCATCAACACAAACTTCAGTAACCATAATTCAAAGACACAGTTAGCTGTAAGGTTTTGAGGGAAGGAAACATCACAAGAAACATCAGCGTGTAGGGGAGAGGGTTGTAAATGTGTCTTAGATTCAGGAGGCCTGCTTTGCTCAGAAACATCTCTTTGGTGATTGGTTGGTTGAAGTCTGTTTTAAGAGATCAGGAAAACCTCAACCTATATAAGAAGCTTGGAAAACGCGGGAGACACCCTTACAGAAATTGGAATAGGCAACCAATTCCTGATCAAAACCCCAGGTGCCCATGCCATAAGATAGACACGTGGGATCTTATCAAACTGAAAACCTTCTGCAAAGCAAAGGAAACCATTGAGAGAGCAGGCAGCCCACAGAATGGAGAAAAATATTTGCCAACAGTATATCTGACAAAAGCCTCACATCCAGGATCCACAAGGCACTCAAACGTGCTGAAAACAAAAAGCAAACAGCCCTATTAAAAAGTGGGCAAAAGATATGAACAGACACTTCTCAAAAGAAGACATACGAGCAGCCAACAGGTACATGAAAGAACGCTCAGCCTCGCTAGTCATCAAAGAAACGCAAAGTAAAACCACACTGAGATACCACCTAACTCCAGTCAGGATGGCCATCATCAATAACAAAAAACAACAGATGCTGGAGAGGATGTGGGGAAAAGCGAATGCTTCTACACTGTTGATGAGAGTGTAAACTAGTACAACCTCTGTGGAAAACAGTGTGGCGATTTCTAAAAAGGTCTAAAAATCAACCTTCCATAGACTCAGCAGTCTTCCTTCTGGGAATATACTTGGAGGGACACAAATCGCTCTAGATAGCTGCACACACATGTTTATTGCAGCATTATTCACTTTAGCAAAAACATGGAACCAACTGTGCTGCCCACTGAAAATGAACTTGATTTTTTAAAATGTGGTATATATACATGATGGGATATTATGCAGCCATAAAAAAGGACAAAATTATGGACTTCGCAGAAACTTGGATGGATTTAGAGTCTATCATACTCAGCGATCTATCACAGAAACAAATAACCGAATACCACGTTTTCTCACTTATAAGTGGACCGCGAACACTTATCATAATACTATAAGAAAGAGTTTGGCATTAGTGGGATGCTGCCAGGGTACTTAATCTCAAATCAGATGAAATGGGACCAAAGGGATGTTCAAACTTTACCTGTACGATGACCGCTTATCTACCTAACCCTGAATTGTACCCTCATCTTTAAAATAAAAAAGAGATCAGGAGACTATGCAGAGTCGTGATCCAAGCTCTCAGAGAGGATCTTTCTGGATGAATATTCTAGAGAGCTTAAGTTTCATCTTCAACACCCAAACACCTTTAACACAATTTAAACTAATTCGGATATAAATGATTCTAACATGAGTTCTAGATGTTATTTACCTCCCTTGAGCTATCAGATATCTCCAGATCGCTGTACTCTGGGCTCATGTGTCTGCTTTTTAAGGTTTTCTTACTATTTCTATGAGATTTGATGGACAGAGACTTACTATTATGCCGTCAGCCACCATTTGCACTTTCTAGTTTTCTACTATGAATAGAATCACCACAGTTACTAGAACTGTGTGCCTATGGGTGGACTCATCTAAGAATATCAAAGATTTGAACAATATTTGGAAAGAAGTGGTAAAGCATCTTTTTTATCACATTGGTTTATGATGATATTTTCTGGCCAATAGAGGTAAATCGTCTTGAAGAAGGGACACCTTTTTTCTCATGTGGTACCTGCATGGGCTGATGGTGTCCTCGCCTAGCTCAGATGCATGCCTCTTCTTGGCTGGTCTTTTGTTGCTATTGCTGTTGTTGTTTTGTGTTTTCTTTCCTGCCCAATGTCATCCCATTTCCTGCTTTCTGCCATCACATGGTTCCCACCACTCTATTCTCCTGCCTTAGGACGGTTGCATGGGCTCTGCCCAGAGCAAGCAACGTGATGAGTGTGAGATCCTAGAAGCTTAACTCTTGCTTCTTTAGTGCCTTTGCCATGTTGGTGAGGTCCTTTCTCCTAGCCCCTGCCCTGCTTGGGTTGGCTCAGAACCACATTTCCCCACGAGTATCCTGCTTCAACTTATTCCTAAGCCCTAGAGTTGAACATAGTGAGGTCAGGAACAGAAAATCCAGCCCACTCCCCTGCCCCACCCCTGCCAGCCAGCATGCCAGGCTACGCAGCAGCCTTTGCCTGATGCCAACGGTGGTCAACCCCTTGTGCTCAGAACTCACTCATGGCTTGCCATTTTCTCCCCAGAATCATCTCATAAACTCCCAGGGAGGCTACGGCCCAGCCCATCTGCCAAATCCTCTTCTGGAAGCTTTCATCCAACAGATGCAGTAAAGTCCTTACCTTAAAACTGCTAGTTTTTGCTTGCTATTCAGAATGTTGGTTTTAAAACCATACAGGTTGAGGCTACCTAGGTGGGAAAATTAGAGACAAAAGTAATGAAAGGGGTAACCCACAGTTGAGGTAAGCAGTTGTGTCTGGATAGAACGTGGGTGGATGTCATTCAGTAAGGGCTCAAGAGCTGATGTCTGAGCCTGGAGAATGTTTCACTTCTTAATCGAGGAGGTGGCTTTGTGAGTGCCCTGTTTAATGTCTTTAAATTGTAAATGCAGTGCATTTCACAATAAAAATGAACTTGAAATATGCACAAGTGGTAACTGCATAATGGCCCAAGGGGCTTTTCTCTGAGTCAAGGATATGAGTTTAAAAGAAGGAATTTACGACTGCGGGGCAGAATCTTTTTGTTGGTTTTTGTTCACTTCCTAGTGCACAGCTCAGTTCTGGGATAAGCAAGCTTGCTGGATTGCTGAGCTATGGAATATCAACCAATTTTAGAAAATGAGATATGGAGAATATCACTATTTAAAGGAAACTTGTGGTGCCCCAGTCCCTCTGCGTGTCAGACTCAGAAGGAGGCTTTTCACTTCAGTTCAAGAACTAGAAATACCCAGCGTAGCCTGCTTCTTTGTCACGCTTCTCTAGAGACAGGCAGAGCCTGTGGTGACCCTAGGGCCTAACTTGGGGTGATATAGTTTAAAATGTGGGACCTGGGTAGAGAACTCTAAGCCCCACCTGCACGTAGAGTGTATGAGAAGAAAAGACCAGTGTGCCACCTTGCACCTGAGGGTGATTTAATGGCTGATGATTGTACATTTCAGACTCCACAAAAAGAAACCTGATCAATAGGGTGGCAGAAAAGTCCTTCTTTGGCTGCATATTTTTTTTCCTTCAGTACACTAACTACATTTTACTTTCTGGGAGTTGTTTGAACTCTTCCAAGTCACGTCTGACTTTACACAAAATCATTCACAAAATTACACAAAATCATTCACAAAAATTACACAAAATCATTCACATACGTGTTTACATTAAATCAGAGAGAGAGAGAGAGACAGAGAGAGAGAGAGAAAGAGAACAGATGAAAAGATAGATTGGTTGCTCTCCATGAATCTATAGATAACTTCATTAATTTACAGAACCTAACACAAGGATCGATTTATATTACCTGGCAGATTAAGACTGTATCACTCAGATGTCTGCAACTTGTTCCACCCCCTGTGTCCCCTAGTCTCTGGCATTCATAGACTTGGGGTTTGTGATTCTTTAAAAGAGCTTCTAATATAAAGAAGCAATGTAGAAAGAAATGACAATTTTAGGACATTTTCTGCTCACAGTATTTTATACCCAAATAGAATAGATGATCTTTGAAATAAAAGTTTGGAAAAATTTTTCTGTACGACTCAGCAATGCCAACTTTACACCAAATGAACAAGTCTCCTCTCCAAATGACAATTGCTAATAACAGCTCCTATTTACTAGAATTTCTATGTACCCAACACTGGGGCCCAGTAGGCACTTTGCCTCCATTTTGTTTATTTGTGTGTAAGAACATAGAAATCTGGGCTCACCCCCCTGGTAAATAAGGAAATTGACTCACCTGTGTTGGATCCCACATCCAGGAAGGTGCTTTGGGGGCCCTCTCTCCCAAAGTCTTGGCTTCACCCTCTGTACAGGGCAGCCCAGGTCTCACTGGCTGGAACACCAGAGACTCCGGGACACAGGGCAGGAAGAGGTTGCAGACATCCGAGAAATTGTTGAGAGACGGAGATTGGTGTTATTATTGCCGTCAGGTGGTCATGAGTTCTTTTTGTGCATAGGACAATTTAAAAAATATAGCGAGAGAATTGCAGAATCTTTTATTATTCCAGTGGTTCCAACCCACAGCAAGGTTAGGACACCTTCCCACTGGCAGCAAGTAGCTCTCTTCCCAGGTAGGGACATTCCCCTTGGGTGGTATCGGCATGAGAAGTCATTGCCTTATTTAAAACAAGTAACTCTTTAAAAAATTTATAGAGTATTCCGAAAGAAAGGAAGTTTTAAAAAAAATCAGAGTACAAAATGGGTGGTGAAAAGAAAGTCTCTCTTCTATCCCAGTCTCTGGGGCTGCGTTGTCCTCTCCTGCATTAACACCATTTCCCACATCTTCCAGGCCTTTCCAGAGGTATTCTGAGTATAAACAGCATTTACTGGGCATATTAGTCCGTTCTGTGTTGCTTTAAGGGGGATACCTGAGGCTGGGTAACATAAAGAAAAGAAGATTATTTGGTTCATGGTTCTGCTTGGGGCTGGCATCTGTTAGGCTTCTGGTGAGGCCTCAGGAAGCTCCTAGTCATGGCAGAAGGCAAGGGGGACAGGCATGTCACACAGTGAGAGCCGAAGCAAGGGAGAGGAGATGCCAGGCTCTTCAAAACAACCAGCTCCTGCATGTACTCAGAGAGAACTCATTAATCGCCACGGGAACAGCACCAAGTCACTCATGAAGGATCCACTTCCATGATGCCTCCCACTGGGTCCCACCTCCAACACTGGAGACCACATTTCAACACGAGATTTGAAGGGGACAAACATCCCAACTAAATACCTGGGGAAGCAGGGTTGACACACTGTCCTGCCTTTTGCTTTATTCACTAAAAAAAAAAAAAAGGTCTCTTCCAGATTATTCCACATCTACACTAGGGCATCTGCCTTATTCTTATTGGCTGCTGCAGAGCACAGATATAGCATAATTTATTTAACTCATCCTCTATTTGATGGACATAAGGTGATCTCCAGGTTTTTGATGTTACAGTGTGGTAACAAGAGACACATTGAACACGTCTCTAAATCCACTGCTTTATTAGAACTATGAATCATGACCTAATAAATTGCTTCCTATCTCTGCATTTGCTGCAGTACATAACTCAGCATTGATGCTTCTGCAATCATAATAGTAACTAACATTTATTAAAAGCTGACTGTGGGCCGGGTGCGGTGGCTCACGCCTGTAACCCCAGCTACTTGGGAGGCTGAGGCAGAAGGATCACATGAACCCAGGAGGTCGAGTCTGTGGTGAACCGTGATTGTGCCTAAGCATTCCAGCCTGGGTGATAGAGTGAGACTCTGACTCAAAAAAAAAAAAACCCAAACGCTTACTATGTAACAGGTTCTATGCCAAATACTTTGCACAGATTGTTATTTTATTATATCATCTCCATTTTAATGTTTGATGGTTATATAAATAAGTATAATATGTAAAATATAAAAAATATATTGTTATATACATATGTAAATTCATTACAGAAAATGTACTATAATAATAAATTAAATTAATAATATGTAATATTATTAGTTCATTATATGATTACCTTACCTCGATTTTACAGATGAGGCCGGTTAGTTTTGATGTAGTAGAGGTAGGATTTGAACCCAGGTACTCTGGTCCCAGAATCAGGGCGCTAAATTGCTCAGTCTGTTGTTCACTGTAGAGAATTTAAATGAGTTCCTGAGGCCACCACTGAGCCTCTTTAGAGCCACATACATGAGAATGTTGTACACAAAGGGAGCTCCTGACTGAACTTCAGGAAAAGTCTTAACAGAAATGATGATCGCATGTTGCAAGTTTCCAAAGCCCGTGACCCCTGGGCACCGATTCCCTGAGGTATCCTGTGGCCATGCTGCAGCCCCATCTGCCTGTCCCCAGAAAAGCACCATGTGCAGTAGAAGTCAGTATGTTAGATTAGATTCATCAGATATTTTGAGCACAACTCTCATTTTATTTTTAGTAGACACAAAAGTATTTCCTGGAAGCATCAAGAAGCAAGAAGTAGAAGCACGCATGACTTTGTCTGTTCCCCCAGTGGAACAGAAGCTCATTAAACATTTCCTTCCTGATGGGGCTAGTTCTCCAAGTGATGCCTGTCAGTCTAGCAACCTATCTGAGCCCACAGAGAGACGACATCAAAGCTTCTCGAAACCCAGAGTCCCTTTTCCTGGTTTTTTTTGCCCCTTAAAAGATGCGTGCACATCTCTGCAGGAAGACAATGGTACTCAGATAGAAAAAGAGTGCCCCAAAGGTAAGGAGCAGGGGTATGGATAATTCTGTCTTGCTATTCCTATGGAAAGTGATATGGTATCTTCCTGGGCCTGGTTCATACAAAGCTCATCTGGCAAAGCTGCCCCTTCTCTGACTGGGAGAACACAGAGGAGACAGGACCAGCAGATTTAAATGATGGGCAAGTAATACCACCCAAGCATCCAGGAGGCAGCCCTATGTGGTTCAGGGATTCTCAGTCCTACTGTGTGCAAGGCCAGTACTACCTGAGACCAATCAAGGTCGCCAACCCTCACCCACTGCAGGTACCCAGGCTTAACGAAGAGAGGGCTGACAGGCAGGCGTGGCGGGTGTCCCAGGCTGACCGAGGCCACCATGACTGAGCAGCAGGGGTCATGGCGGAGGGGTGAGTCTCCCACATGTGTCCCCCTCTTAACAAGCATGGACCCAAGAGATAGGCTTTAAACTCAGCCCCTCACAGAGGAGGGAGCCAAGAATTAGAACACAGTCATCATTTCCCAGAGGCCAAGCTGCTGACCACTATTAAACAGTGCGATGAACAATGATATAGAAAAGAACACAAGAATAAAATAGAAAAACGATCTATGGTAAGAGGTCACCAGTATGTCAGCGGAAAAATTTAGATTTCCCGTTGCTTTTAAGATTTTCTCAAATCTTAGAACGAAAGATACCAGATTGAGCTGTAAAAGATAAATGGGTTATGGTAATTGATAAAAAAATTTCATTGGGAACCCACGTTAATCCGTAGCTCTTCATTCATTCATCCTTTAATGAAGCACTTATTAAACACCTACTGTATGCCAGTTGCTGTGCTCAGGACCCCGGCCCTCTAGGCTTTCCCTCGGTGTGGAAGGTAGTCTTCAGCATAGCTGTGTGTGTGTGGTGCACTATGAGGAACCCCTGACACTCCTAGGAGAAATTAAATAACTTTGAGCAGGAACTTGAAAGTATATTAGAGGTTTAAAAGTCAGATCCAAGAACAAAGAACATGACAGGCTGAGGAATAGGCACACACACACACACACACACACACACACACACACACACACACAAGCAAAGAGCTGATGGAAAGAATGTGGCTGATTTAGGGAGCTGTAGAGGGTCTGGGGGCCAGGGCATGGGGGTGAGGGGGCAGCTGGCGTGAGTCTGCAGGGGTCACGTGGGTCAGGTTGAAGGCCTTCCCAAATCCACTGAGGAAGTTTGGACTGAAGACAGAGCCAAGCCTTTGAAGGGGAAGAGACATAATTAGATTTGCTTGAGAGGAAACTACTGTCTCGTGCACAATGTGGGAGACAGATGGGAGAGGAGAAAGGCTGGGGACAGCGGCCCAGCCAGCGAGGACAGCAGCCGTGTCACCGTGCAGGAGGGCTACAGTCACAGTGGTGGTTGGGATTCTGTGGACGAGTCTTTGAGCAGCGAAGGAATGGGATGGCTAGGGCTGTCCCTTGGGTTTCTGGTTCTGGTGCTGAGGAGGGTGGTGGAGAAGGAGGCAAAGGAAGTGTGGCTTTCCTGGATATGGAACAGGCTAGAAAAATGTTCACAGGAAGAAAAGGAACAGTGTGGTGGAAAGTGGGATTAACTCTGCAGGAGGGGGTTTGGGAGCTAGTGGTTGGGCCTAGACTAGCCCGGGCTAATAGTTAGGCCTGAAGGGAAGGGCGGTCACAGAGAAATCCTTCAGCAGGAACAAGAGCAAATGCTTGGACAAGTGAAAAGGCTTGACTTGAGACCGCCCAAGTGTGGTATTGCTAGAGTCTCAGAAGTGACATCTACCATGAACAGGCCGTGAACAGTCCAGTTGGCCTGGGCTTGTAGGTGGTAGGGACCGTGGGTGGATTTTGAGTGGAGGTCGGATTCTTGGTGCAGGCCAGGAAGGACCTAGGTGTGAATGATAACAGTGATAGTAGGGGTTTAGGTCATAGCGTCACGGGACCATAGAGATGGTTCCCTGGTCAGGTAAGCCTCCAGACAGCCACCTGCTGGAGACCACTCCCAGCAGAACTACCCTCTTTGGGGCACCTAGGCCTGCATGGGTGGAGACATACAGGGTGGACTTGACAGGTCCAGGCCTCAAGGGCGTCACAGGCTTGTGACACCATCTGCCGCACCTGGTAACAGATGCTGGTAAGTGGGTAAAGTGTGTTTCCCTGGGTTGACACAGCAGGGATGGGTCATGCCTTAGGAAATGGAGAGAGGTTTTTGGAATATTTGGATTCAGCCTGGAGGTATTGTAGTGGGAAGACAGAGAGGCTGTGACACTGAGGCTATTAGAGGAAGTGGCAATTTTATTATATAAGACTCAGCGAGCTAATGCTCTAAGGCTGAGCACCCCAGGGAGAGAGGAAAGGGGTTTTATACCTAAGTTTAAAAGTGAGGGAGCGGGGGTCGTGTTGGGCGATTACACATTTTCTTTGGAATTCACAAGGTTGTACTCAGCAAAATCAGATTTTCAAAGAACAAATGGTCTCCAGGAAATGCAGAGCAAGTAGGGGCTGTACACCGATAATTTCAAAAAGAGAGGATTTGGGTAAGTTTGTGAAGTTTGTGAAGTGGTCACTCTTCTGCATTTCCATGCAAGCCTTCAGTCTTTGGCTATTTGGTTTTTTTTTTTTTTTTTTTTTTTTGAGTTGGAGTCTCACTCTGTCTGTGGAGTGCAGTGGCTGCTCCCAGCCTCCGCAGCCTCACCTGCTGGGCTCCACGATCCTTCCACCTCAGCCTTCCAACAAAACCGGTCTGGTGGGTTTTCAGAGCTTGCCGATTGACTTTCAAAAGGAATACTTTCAACGGCTCTCAGCCCCCTTTCTGCCATGGTATGAGGTCACCAGATGGAGCAATCCAAGGGGTTATATGGAGATAAGAGAACACGTGGGGTGAGGAGTGAGGGTATTCTGCTGAGTTTCAGGACTAGAGTGGTTTGGGGGCTGTGGGTGGAGCAAGCGGTGGGTCAGACAGGGAGGGTGGCTAAGGATAGCCTGAAGAACATTGTGGTCCAGGCTGAGACATTGGCTAGTAAGTGGCCAGTGAATGTCCATTAACCCTTTCCCACTGCCCCAGAAGTTACCTTGCCTGAGGTGTTGCATTTCTTGCTCTCTTCCACAAAGGAGAGTCAAAATGGCCCCGGGGAAGAGGTTGAAACCAGCTCTGAGAATCTTTTCAATTACTTATGCAAAACCAGTGGTCCTCTCTAGCAAATGAATGGGCAGGATAAATAATTGAATACCGTCCTGATATCATTATTTGACAAACCCTAGATGGATGAATACACTGTTCCCAAACAACCAAACTGTGGTTAATTGTACAGGACACACTTCATAGGAAGCACTGAGTGGAAGGTTTCTTTTCATTTTAAGCAAAGGCGAATTCTAGCCATCGGCAGCCGAGGGACGGTCTCCGTGGCATAATTAGCTGGTCGTGAAGTCGGGCTGGATGTGAATGTTCCTCCTTGTGACCAGGGCAGCCAGGAGGCTTTGTGATGAGGCATGATCTTGTCGGCTTAACGAGTCCATTAATAACCCACTGGCATTTCTATTTTCAAAATTGTCTTCTGTGTCTAATGGTATTGAAGAGCCAGGTGAAAATCACTCAGTGCCCTCTAAATGGGATTCTAAATCTTCTCTCCTAGGAGATTACACCTGCTGTGACTTGGTGGTAAAAATAAAGGAGTGTCAGAAGAGTGAGGATCGTGCAACGTCCGAGCCCTCGCCTCCGTCCCCCTCGCCAGTGCCACCCAAGGGACCAGAGAGCCCTGGCCTGTCTGAAGACTGTTCTGAGCCTCAGCCAACGCCCGCAAGCTCCTTGACCTTGCAAGTAAGGCCTTCTCTGGGTCCTGGCTTGGTTTCCGCCAAGGGGAGATCTTTCCTGGGGAGTCATGGGCTCACGACCTCGCCTAACTCCCTTTCATGGGTGGCTGTGTGACTCAGACAGGTCCCCTGTGCTCTCTGGGTCTGGTTTCACTGAATCGTGGAAATAATGAAGTTCACTTCATAGGCATCAGTTCTTCCAGTCCTCCCAAGACACCTTGGAGGCAGGAGCTCCTGTAGACCCCATCTTCAGATAAGGACGTTGAGCCTTTGAAAGATTAAGGAAGTTTCCTAAAGTCATGCATACATGAATCTAGTGTTACGAAAGTTTTTGTTTAGTGTCTTTTCCCAATTATGGATGTAATATGCACATATATATTTTTTCTTTTTTATTATAAAGATATGGGGTACAATTCAGGGTTAGGTATACAAACATTGATTATATAGGTACCCTTGTTAATGAAGTACGCCCTTCCCTTCCCTGACAGTTTCCCACTACTGCTAATTGCTTTCTTATAGTATTATAATTGTTCAAGGTCTGCTTATGAGTGAGCACATTGGATACTCTCTTCTTTGTTTCTGTGATAGATAACTGAGTATGATCGACTTTAAATCCGTCCAAGTTGCTGCAAAGTGGATATGTTTGTCCTTTTTTATGGCTGCCTCATATTCCATTGTGTATATGTACCACAGTTTTTTAATCCAGTCCAGCTTCGAGGGGCAGCATGGTTGGTTCCCTGTTTTTGCTGCAACAAACATACGTGTGCAGATTAAAGTACAAAAAAAACCAAAGATTTGAAAACTAGGAGGGCAAACAACCTCTGAGAAAGGTCCTGCTAATAACTTATTATAGAGCTAGCCACACCTGCGAGGAAGACACTTTCTACTGTTGCAAACCTCCCTGCAGTTGTGGTGATGGCTCCACTGACTGACTCCTATACCCTCGGGGCCTCAGTGGGCCCTGGGTGAGACGTTCATGGTGCCCCAAAGCAATCCAAGTCTCCAAGGCTGACCCTGAGTGGGTGCATCAGAAGCAGCAGCCATATCTGGGCCAACAGGCCATTCCCAGGGTTCACCTCTCCAGGCCTGGAATTTTCCTAAACCTTCTACATACCCAGTGACTTGTGCCTTGGGGGACGCCATGGAGAGAGCCAGCTGGGAAGACTCCTTTCTGGCCCGGCTGCCAGGGACGTATACATGACAGTCTGAACCCATGTTGCCTCCCCCTGGGAAACCTGAACTCCCAGAGGGCTGGAAAAGGATGGGACAGAGAAGCATATTACCCACAGCACCCTAACCAGTGAGCTTTGGTTGAGCACCTACTATATGCAGGGTACCTACTATGTGAGTGATGCGTTGTCAGTGAGATGGCCCACGCCTTCCCAGGGCTCACAGCCTAGCGTGACATGCAGATGACTGTTACTTGAGGGCATCAGTGAAGTACCTGGACCCTGGAGGTGAACGGGGCTTCCTTGGGGAGATGGAACTTGAGCCAATGGGTGTGGCTGTGGGTGGCCCTCCAGGCAGGGGACGACTTGACCAGAGACATTCAAGGAAGAGAGAGTTCAGACAACGAAAGACAGTGCAGCCGGGCTCGGTGGCTCAGCCTGTAATCCCGCGCTTTGGGAGGCCAAGGTGAGTGGATTGCCTGAGCCCGCGGGTTCAAGACCCACCTGGGCAACTTGGCGAGACCTCATCTGTATAATAAATAAAAAAAAAAAAAAAAATTAGCCGGGCGTGGTAGCGCGTGCCTGTAGTTCCAGCGACTTGGAAGGCTGAAGCGGAAGGATCGCCGGAGCCCAGCAGGTGGAGGCTGCGGTGGCCAGGAGCGGCCACTGCACTCTGGTCTGGGCGACAGAGTGAGACTCCAACTCAAAAAAAAAAAAGGCCGGGCTCGGTGGCTCAGCCTGTAATCCCGCGCCTTTGGGAGGCTGAGGTGAGTGGATTGCCTGAGCCCATGGGTTCGAGACCCGCCTGGGCAGGCGAGACCTCACCTCTACAATAAATCAAAAAATCAGCCGGGTGTGGTTGCGCATGCCTGTAATTCCGGCTACTATAGGAAGGCTGAGGCGGAAGGATCGCTGGAGCCCAGCAGGTCGAGGCTGCGGTGGCCGGGAGCAGCCTCTGCACTCCACTCTGGGCGACAGAGTGAGACTCTAACTCAAAAAAAGAAAAAAAAAAAAAGAAAACAGTGCAAGAAAAGCATGGGACTCCCACAGTGGGGTCACCCTGTGATCCGCCAAATTCCCATGAGCCTCGGTGTTGCATCCCTCAAACAGAAAGAGGTATACCTGTCTTCCCACATTGAGGTGAGACTCCAAGAGCTGAAGAACGCACACGGAGCACCTGGCCCTGGGTCTGGCCCGTGGCAGACGGCAGTTAGTCTTTTTCAGGAGACCTGCATGGGTGGCTTAGTGCCTGGAAGTGAGGGAAAAGAGGCTGAAGGAGAGACATGAACACTTCTGACCTGTTTTGTGTCACCTGCAGATCCATTCTGGGTAGGCAGGCATGTCCTCTCAATTCTTTCTACCCAGGAGCAGAAGCCATTTCCTTTCTCCCTGCGTTCCCCCTGCAAAGGCATGTTTTCCACACAAGGTGGACAGAAGCAGGTGCCTCGTGACATTCTTATTCCTTTCCCACCCAGGCCTCTCTGGAATATGAAATGCAGGTCTCTCGGAGTTGGTCTTTTGGAAACGAATGATTTGACAGGGTAGACGGGCAAGCAGGAATTGTTGCCTCTGCACTCTCGGCCTCCACGTAGTAGCTAGTCGATCCTGGTGTAGCAAGTCCCGTGGCACTGCCGAGACTGGCCACCAGGACCTGTGTCGTTGACATGTCTGTTACCTTCTTTGTACAAGGTGGTGGAAGAAAATTGTGAGCGTTTGCCCCCTGGCTTTCGATCTCTTGTTGTTGTGTTTTGTGTTGGCCTCTTGGCCAAATCAGATCAACGGATGGGTTGCCTTTCTGTGTCTTTTCTCTTAAAAATCAAATCTTCTCTTTGCTCCGATTAGGAAGCACTGGAGGTACGTAAGCCTCAGTTCATTTCTCGCTCGCAAGAACGGCTGAAAAAGCTAGAACACATGGTCCAGCAGAGAAAGGCCCAGCGGAAGGAGGACCTGAGGCAGAAGCAGAATCTCCAACCCATCCGCACCAACAAGAAGCAGTTCACCGTTCCCCACCCTCTTAGTGGTAAGTTGCAGGTGGCATGGGGGGATTGGAGAAATCCTGGGGAGGGGTGGTTCTGGGAACTAAAGCCTTGACCCTGGTGGTGGTTGCAAATGATACCGCTGACATACACAGAACCTGTGATGGCTTCAAGTGGCGACCCTCCGTGTCAGAAAGCCTGTTCTGGGAGCCAGCCCGCTTTTGAGAGATTACACATGGGCATTGAACTCAGCAGAAACAGCTTGAGACACAAATTTACCATTACGTCTGAGAGAGAAGCCACACCACTGTAGCAGCCAGGGTAGCAAGTTCAAATTCTTGGCTCCTAACAGATATTTGCAAGAGATCCCCTTTGCCCTTTATGGATTGCAAAACAGATCCCGGGGTGAGAGGTTGACTCCAGCTTGTCTAATATCAACATTCGTCATCTTGAAACTCCTTTCCTGCTGTGAGCTCAGAGAACGAACAGCCAGCTTCCCAGCACTGTGAGGCTAGTGTCGCAGTGACCCAGTGGGGGGGGCATTCATTCGCTCATTGGAGATGGAGTTATCAGGAACCTTCTCTGGGTGTCATGCTGGGAGCAAGACTGACTTTAGTCTTCTCTTAGTGGAGCTTATAAACAGACTATTAAACTAACAAGAATAACAAGAGATGAGGGCAAGAATGGGGGGACATCAGATCACATACTTATGGTCAGCCAACCCAAATCTTAAAATCCGGAGGCCTGGGGAAACCTCAGTTTTAATCTTCTGGATAGAGGAGTGAGATCTCTCTTCCTAGGAAAATGTTTTGACCCCTAGGAGATGAAATCATGAGTATGACTCTGGATAAAAGTCTTCTGAGGAAATAACCCTTTTCAATAAAGTACAGCTTAGCAAACATTGCTAAGTTGTTTTTTTTTTTTTTTTTTTTTTTGAGTTGGAGTCTCACTGTCGCCCAGACTGGAGTGCAGTGGCTGCCTCCGGCCACCGCAGCCTCGACCTGCTGGGCTCCGGCGATCCTTCCGCCTCAGCCTTCCAAGTCGCCGGAACTACAGGCATACACTATCACACCCGGCTCATTTTTGGTTTATTGTAGAGATGAGGTCTCGCCAAGTTGCCCAGGTGGGTCTCGAGCCCACGGGCTCAGGCAATCCACTCACCTCAGCCTCCCAAAGCGCGGGATTACAGGCTGAGCCACCAAGCCCGGCTACTAAGATCTTATAAGGGGGACCTGGGGGACAGAGGGAAAAGAGTGTTGTAACAGAATTCCTGTTAACCTTCCCAGCCCACAAGCAGGCTAGGTTTCATTCCTCTCACCCAGAGCAATGCTGGTAGAGTTGTCTAAAGACTCGGGGGAAGGGTGAACTTTAATGCATCCTTTTCATGTTGAAGGATTTGGCAAGACACCTGCTGCTCTTTCCAGCACGTAACAAATAGAGGTCACCAAATGGATGTGCAAAGAGATCTCCCTTGGGAAAAATGTGTCTCTCACCGGCATTTCAAGTTGGTTGGCAGGTGCAGACTCAATGTGGGTGTGTTTGCAAGAGGGTCTTTCGCCTCTGGACCAACAGAGAGGGAGTTCAGGCATCGATGTCTCAAGTTCCTGTGAGGACCAAATGCCAGCCACCACCAGGAGTATCCTGGGGGTCTTTCATGCCTACCCTTGCCCTGGGCGGGTCTGGGTGGTGGTACTCAGGCTGGGTGGGCCACTCAGCCGCGATCATCCTGAAGATGCCACTTAATAAAATGGTTCGGCTACCAACTCTGTTCTCAACAAGTAGAAAGTGATGCCACTTTAGGGCTCAAGATATTCGCATGTACACACAACATGGCGTTTGAGGGGTGACTTCCCTTTTAGCCAGGTCCTTTTGCTTTGTGTGAGAAGAAATGGAGAAGCAGAGATATCAGAGAACTCATCCGGTGTGTGGCTCCTGGCTTCCTCCTCTCCTGGGCCAGCGTCTCCAGGCTGTGCCATGTGGCTGGCCACAAATGATCTGGAATACCGTCATCACAAATAACAGAGGTGATGTGGCCTTGGCCGTCTGTGTGGGTTTCCTAGAGCTACTGCAAGAAATTACCACAAACAAGGTGACTTAAAATAACAGAAACCTATTTTCTCCAAGTTCCAGAGGCCAGAAGTCAAAATCAAGCTTGCTTCTGGAGGCTCAGAAGGAAAACCTATGTTTGCTTCTCTTCCAGCTCCTGGCTTCTGACAGTCTTTGGTGTCCTTGGCTTGTAGATGCAGCACTGCAATTTCAAGCCTCTGTCTCCACGTCGCCTTCTTTCTTGTACCTGTGTCTCTGTGTTCAAATGACCTCTTCTCATTAAAAAACATAAAACAAAGCCGGGCTCGGTGGTTCAGCCTGTAATCCCGCACCTTTGGGAGGCTGAGGTGAGTGGATTGCCTGAGCCCGTGGGTTCGAGACCCGCCTGGGCAGCGAGACCTCATCTCTACAATAAATCAAAAAAATCAGCCGGGCGTGGTAGCGCATGCCTGTAATTCTGGCTACTTGGAAGGCTGAGGCGAAAGGATCGCCGGAGCCCAGCAGGTCGAGGCTGTGGTGGCCGGGAGCGGCCACTGCACTCCAGTCTGGGCGACAGAGTGAGACTCCAACTCAAAAAAAAAAAAAAAACAACAAAAAACCTAAAACATAGAAAAACCAAAAAAAAACCTAGTCACTGGCTTAGGGTCGACCCTAATCCAGTATGACTTTATTTTAACTTGATTATACCTGCAAAGGCTCTCTTTCCAAATAAAGTCATATTCACAGTTAATGGTGGGTTAGAACATTTCATTCTAAAGGAGACACAGTTTGACTCACTATGTCATCCAAAACAAATACCCTTAGAAGTTTATATTCCTTTAAGTGAAAATCTTAAAATTGTATATAATAAAAGGTGATTAGGCCCAGTCTCTAGTTTTGAATACTGAGGCATCATTTTTCTCCCCAAATTCCAAGACAGTCCTGATGATGGGTGTGCTCTCGGTGTGACTCGGCCAGCATGAATTTTGCAGCCATCTTGACTGTCCTTGCAGTATTTATGTGTCGATGAGAGCTTTACTTCTGTGTTTGTTTGTGCTAGGTCAGTAAAATCAGACAACCTCTGAAACCAGAACCTCGTGTGAGCTCAGGCAAGTGAGAGGGAACGCTTAAGGCCCCATTAAACAAGTCTAGAGTACACATCTTGTCTTCAGCCTGTCTGCTGGCAAGATGATAAAAGCAGAATGCAGATGTTTTTCTTACATGCTAAATTAGTTAATAAATCATATGCGTGAATGAGCTCTGGCTATAGTGTCAAGGCGTCTGGTTAAAAGATTCGTGTTTGCTTTTGGTGCTGGGGTAGCTGCCTCTGAAAGGTGCTCGTCGGACAGTCTTGGCCCAGAAACAGACCTGTAAGGTTCAGGTGGGAGCTCTGGCAGCTGACAATACTGGAGAAGCCAGTTCCTGGACTTGTGGGCATGATAAAGGCAAGGACCATGACGCCAACTATTCATGTAAGTTAGTGACTTCTCCTGAGTAGCCTTGAGACTTGGGGCAGAGTGATGCATGTGTGTGCACATATTAACGTGTGCACGTGCGTGTGAGTATTCATTAGGGATAGGACTCCTTGAATGGAGGCGGAAGAATTTTCATGGACAGCTGGGGACTCCAGAGGGACCAGGAAGTAGCACTGTCAAGGCCCTGGCTACTGTCCCCAGCCAGTCCTTACTATCTTGTCACCTGTAGTTTGAACTCCCAGAACCAATAAACAATGCACGAATCTCTTTTCTTGCCCGAGAGCCACCTGGGCCACCTTCACGTGGCTTTAGCAGTGACCGAAGGAACTACTTCGTCCATCTCTTCGTCCAACCTTGTTTGAGAACCCACTCTGTGCTAGGTACAGTCCCTGGTCTCGTCTTGTGGGAAAGCGGGGACAAAGGAGTGACTGCAGGGTTTGCTTAGTGCCACGAAAGGGGTTTCCCCAGGTTGCCATGGAAACCCATAGGCAGTAGACTGGCTCGCACCCTGGGGATACGGAGGAGACCTGTGAATTGCGTTAGGATGAGCCAAAAACGATGGTGGGCTGATATTCACGGGACAGGGTGGGTGACGAGGAGGAAACGCAGGGCTGAGAGGTCACCGGGACATGCAGCTCAGCTATGACTGGACCGTAAATAATGAGTGATGGAACAGGGCAGGGAGGCAGAAGGACCAGAGCGGAGCCCAGGGGAAGGTGACCTGTAGGTGCTGCTACTGAGTGGAATCTTATTCTGCGGTCAAAAGCTGAGACGGGAGCTGCGGAGTATAGCTGCAGGCAAGTTACAATAAAGGCGGGGCTCGGGGAGAGCAGTGGAGTGCAGAAAGGTGATGGACGTGAGACATTCTCAGTGGAAGAGGAGGTTCTCGGTGGAAGGTGGTGATTACTGAGTTGTGGAAAAGAGAAGCTGAGACCCAGGAGAGTGAAGGGAAAATGGCGGGAGGGCTGAGTTTTGCTTTCAGTCTCTGACATGACGAACGCTCCAACCTGAGGTCCTCTCTCCTTCTCAAATTGGAGCTCTATCGTTTGGTTCACCAGAGTTGCCTGGTAGCTCTAAGCAATGTCTCCCTATCATTGCTATGCAGCTCCTGGGGTCCCAGGTGAATGGGGTTATGTTCTAAGTAGATCTTAATATTCTTAGCGCGCGCGCGCACGCGCACACACACACACACACACACACACACACACACACACACACACACACACAAAACAAGCATACAAGGTGATGGATATGTTAATTATCCTCATGAAATCATTTCACAATATATACATGCATAAATCCCATCTCATATACCACAAATATATGCAATTTTTTTTTTTGAGTTGGAGCCTCACTCTGTTGCCCAGGCTGGAGTGCAGTGGCCGCTCCCGGCCACTACAACCCTGACCTGCTGGGCTCCGGCAATCCTTCCGCCTCAGCCTTCCAAGGAGCTGGAACTACAGGCGCGTGCTACCACACTTGGCTAATTTTTTGATTTATTGTAGAGATGAGGTCTCACCAAGTTGCCCAGGCGGGTCTCGAACCCTCGGGCTCAGGCAATCCACTCACCTCAGCCTCCCAAGGCGCGGGATTACAGGCTGAGCCACCGAGCCCGGCATATATGCAATTTTTATTTGTCAATTAAATCTCAGTAAAGCTCAAATAAAATGTGTGTATGTGTGCGTTTATGACAAGCTTAAACTACTTATTTAAAGAAACTTTGTAATGGCTCAAAATACCGCCTCACCATAAAACATCTGCAAGCCAGTGTAAGTCTGATAGAGTCACTGTTGATCCAGAAGTCACTGTTGACTCCAATTCCAGAGTTTCCCAGCATTTTTTAGAGAATCCCAAAATGTGATGATTGGTTGATGATTAATAAACGTTATGCTTGTTGCCAAGTAGATTTAAATCTGTAGTGTCACTGCAAGGTTATTGCTTGACTGCTTTGTGGAATACAGTCCATAGCAGGAAAGCCTGTGTGATGCATCAGGTACAGCCCCTGCAGGTAGTGAGAGGTACATCACCTGTGAAAGGTAAGGGGTACGACACCTGCAGATAATGAGCAGTATAGTACTTGTAGGTGGTAGAGGGTACAGCACATTGCAGGTAGTGAGCAGTTCAGAACCTGTAGGTCATAGAGCATACAGCACCTGCAGGTCAATAGATTGCTCAGCCAATGGCAGCCTTCACCACCCTCTACTGACACATCTTTGCCTTCACCCTGTGCCCACTGCAGGCCCCCAAACCTGGCCCTGGCTGTCTCTTACTGGGCCAGGGGCCCAGCTTCAGAGGCTCCTTGGATTCCAGTCCCCACCCTCAAACCCAGACCCCTCTCATCCTGACTCTGCACCTCTACCCTTCCCTGCTGGCCTCATTGGCTGTCTTTCCTTAACTCCAAGAACATCGGATCAGGGTCCCCAAACCACCTGATAGAAGCCTATCTGTTTCTCCTCCTCCTACACCACAGAATCCTGTCTGTCCTCTCAAGCCCATCGTAAGCTCAGCCTCTTCATTGAACTCTTATGTCCAGACCCTTTCCTCTGCTTCTTGTCCATGCATGAGCTGACCTATGCGGTGACTTTCACTTCTCATCTGAGCACTTTGCTATGAATCATTGCTGCTACCTGTACTCGATGCTACAATCAACTCAGAAAGCCTGACGGTGTTCAGGGTCCTCTTCCATGACTCTCCCAGGCTGTCGCCTTAATCTTTGAATGTGTAGAAAATCCATCAGAAACGTCTTCTTCCATGAATCCCTGTCTGATTCCCATTCTCTCTCTCTCTCTCTCTCTCTCTCTCTCTCTGTTCCCCACTTGTACACTCTTGGCTCTTGTATTCTTGCATCTGTCTAGATCACCTACCTTCTTACTATCTTCTCTTTGGATGATAGTCATGTGTATATGCTGGGAAAACCTCTCCCTAGCTTGAAGTGCTAATGGACACACGCCAGGCCAAGCCACTCTGGGGTTCCCTGCTGCATCTAGCAAATCAGACTGAATTAGTCTGAATTACATCGTTCACACCTCCCAAGGCGAGCCAAGTCAGTGCCATTCACGTCACGGACCAGGAGAGGAACGTAATTCTCTGGAAGGACTGGCAGAATTCCTTCTCCAACAAATCTGCCTTCACTGATGATTCTTGGTTGGAGCAAGTATTAAAATTAATTTGCATTCCCAGAGCATCTAGCTGAAGATGTGACCCAGCCGCTAGGGGATGGCAGCGGAAGTCATCCCAGTAATGAAAATGTGCTGCTCATTGTGCAGCTAGCTGGGCACAGGCCACACCATCCTTACTCTTGGCTGATCTCATTTATGAGCATTTTTCCATAAAGCGGTTTTAATAAATATTTGGGATTAGTCCTCTGAATATTACTCACCAGAGAATTTTTAAACGTGCTTATCAGATAAAATAAATTTTTATTTTATCGGTCCACAAAGAAAACAGGAAGCATAAATTGCTTAAAAGACTATTTCCCTGATTCAAAGACATTTATGTGTACACTGTTATTAGTGTCCTTCCCAGAGATTAGGCAGTGTTGAGTGTTTTGAAAAAACTTGGAAAGAAAAGATCAGCTTACATCTATTGATTATAAATAGATTTAAATGTCGATATTACTTCCAATTAAAATAACATAAAGTAAAAACACTGAACTTGAGAATGGTACGACTGTATGAGGGATTACTGTTCCCAATTGTCTTGATTTTCTTTTCCAAATGATTTCTCTTTGTATTCCACAAAGCAGTTAAGCAATAACCTTGCAGTGACACTACAGATATAAATCTATTCGGCAACAAGCATAACATTTATCAATCATCTACAAATCACCACGTTTTGTGTTTCTCTAAAAAATGCTGGGAAACTCTGGAATTGGAGTAAACAGTGACTTTTGGATCAACAGTGACTCTGTCTGTCTTACACTGGCTGCAGCTGTTTTATGGTGAGGTGGCATTTTGAGCCATTACAAAGTTTCTTTAAATGAGTAGGTTTAGCTTGTCATAAATGCACACACACACACACACACACACACACACACACACACATTTTATTTTAGCTTTATTGAGATTTAATTGACAAATAAAAATTGCATATATGTATGGTATATGAGATGGGTTTTATGCATGTATATATTGTGAAATGGTTTCATGAAGATAATTAACATATCCATCACCTTGCATGCCTGTTTTGTGTGTGTGTGTGTGTGTGTGTGTGCTAAGAATATTTAAGATCTACTCTCTTTAGCAATTTTCAATATATAATGATTTATTGTTAACTACAGTCCGCACGCTATCCAATAGCTCTCCAGAACTTATTTCTCCTGTCTCTCTGAAATTTTGTGCCGTTTAACCCACATCTCCCCAACTCCTCTGGCAACCACCATTCTCCTCTTTGCTTCTGAGTTTGACTTTTTCAGATTCCACATGAAAGTGAGATCACACAGTATTTGCCTTTCTGTGCCTGGTTTATTTCACTGAGCATAATGTCGTCCAGGTTCATCCATGGTGTCACACATGACAGGATCTCCTTTTTTGAAGGCTGAATAATATTCCATTGTGTGTGTGTATGTGGACACTAAGGTTGTTATTGTATCTTGGCGATTTTGAAAAATACGGAAATGAGCACAGGAGTAAAGCTATCTGTTCAGCATACTGATTTCATTTCTTTTGGATATATACCCAGAAGTGGGATCTCTGGATCATATAGCGGTTCTATTTTTTTCATTTTTTGAGGAATCTTCATGCTGTTTCCAGTGTACAAGCGTTCCTTGTTCTCCGCATCCTTGCCAATGCTTATAGTTTGTCTTTGGTAATAGCCATCCTCACAGTGGTGAGGTGATATATTTCATTGTGTTTTAAATTTGCATTTCCCAGATGACGAGTGATGTTGAGCGTTTTTTCACGTACCTGTTGGCCATTTGTATGTCTTCTTTTGAGAAATGTCTCCTCAGATCCTCTGTCCATTTTTAAATTGAGTTATCTGTTTTCTTTTTTTAATTCTTTTTTATAATCAATATTTTTTATTATGATATTGTGGGGTACAGTTAAGGCACCCTTGTTGATAAGACGTGTTTCCCCGTTCTAAATTTTTTTTTTTCTTTTTCTTTTTCTTTTTTTTTTTTTTTTTGAGTTGGAGTCTCACTCTGTCACCCAGGCTATAGGGCAGTGGCACGCTCCCAGCCACCACAGCCTCAACCTGCTGGGCTCAGGCGATCCTTCCACCTCAGCCTTCCAAGTAGCTGGAACTATAGGCACGTGCCACCATACCCAGATAATTTATTTATTTGTAGAGATAAGGTCTCACCAACTTGCCAGGGCAGGTCTCGAGCCTGTAGACTCAGGCAATCCTCTCACCTCTGCCTCCCAAAGTGCTGGGATTATAGGCGTGAGCCACCACGCCTGGTGTTATTGAGTTGTCTGAGTTCTTTACATGTTTTGGATATGAACAACCCCTTACCAGATAAATGACTTGCAATTTTTTTCCTCCCATTCTATTGGTTTTCTCTTCATTGTGTTGATTTCCCCCCTTGCTTTGCAGAAGCTTTTTAGCTTAATGAAATCCCATTTGTCTAGTTTCCCTTTTGTTGCCTGTACTTTTGGAATCATATCCAAAAGATTATTACCCAGACCAATGTTACAGAGCTTTAACTTTGTGTTTTCTTCTAGTAGATTGACAGTTTTAGGTTGAAGTTTTCAATCTGTTTTGACTTGATTTTTGTATATGGCATGAAATCAAACTCTAATTTCATTTGTCTGCAAGTGGATACACAATTTCTCCAACTCAGTTTATTGAAGAGATTGTCCTTTTCCAATTGTATGTTCTCCGCGCTTTTGTGGAAGATCAGATAAGCATAAATGCATGGATTTATTTCTGGGATCTCTATTCTGTTCCATTGATCCATTTGTTTTTTTAACAATACCATGCTGTTTTGACTACTATGACTTTGTAGTAGATTTTGAAATTAGGTAATGTAATGCCTCCAGTTTTGTTCTTTTTCCTCATAACTGCTTTGGTTTCAAGGCCTTTTGTGGTTTCCTATAAACTTTAGGATTGCAGTTTCTATGAAAAATGTAATTGAAATTTGAATAGAGATTGCATTGAATGTGTAGGTCACTGTGGGTAGTATGGACAATTTAATAATATTAATTGTTCAAATTAATGAGCATGGGATATCTTTTTTTCCCCCAAAAAACTATGAAGGCAATATAAGACATTAAAGGCAGTCTTGAAAGATTGGGTGTCTGGTAAGCAGGCACACACAGAACAAGCAATTTATTACCTAGTTGTAAGTTCCTCCCTCATTTCCTCATTGGCTGAGTACTATGGGGTGTACAGTCTTCCTGGACATCACCTAAATTTTATCATTCCCTTATAAGGCATTCATTGACCCCTTCCCTCTTTTCCTGCCCCTGAAAAAGGCCCACCAAATGTCTTGAAGAGGGTGAAGAACCAGGAGGTTAAAAAAAAAAAAAAGGCTGATGGCCAGCTACCATTTCAAGAAGTTAGGGCGGTGTTCCTGGGTTTTGTTTGTTCAGGGACTTTCCGAGAACGTGTACTTTCTGGAGTTGCTGTATCTGTCAACTAATTAAACAACTTTTGTTAAGCAGTCCTGTGAAAAGGAATCATTTAGGCTATTTTTCTTACATGGGTTATACTTTCCTGGAACTTTGCATGTCTTATTTTTTGTTGTCATTGAAAAAGGGACATTTTAGATAATGTATCGCGGCAACTTTCGACACAAGAATTGTCGTTGCTTGTTTGATTAATGACTTGGTTGAACTATTTCGTTAAAATCTATCTCCTCTACAGTGTGAAACCTCTAATGTTGCCCATCAGAGAGTTCTGCCTTGGGCTGTAGTAGGGAACGGCCACTGGACTGACAGTAGTTTTAGCAGGGCTTGTTGTTGTCTTTTTTTCTGATTTTCCTGGTAAACTCTCTGCCTCTGTGATGTCTCACCACCTCTTGGTTTTTACTAGTAGGCATCTTTTATTTTTTTACTTTGTACCTTTTATTCATGTCTTCTTCAGTTTCTTTCATCAGCGTTCTGTAGTTTTTTAGTGTACAGATCTTTCACATCCTTAGTTACATTTATTTCTATGTATTTTGTGTGATGCTATTGTAAATGAGATCGTTTAATAGGTAGTTTGCTAGTGTATAGAGATTTTACTGATTTTTGTATATCAATTTGATATCCTGCAACTTTTCTGAATTTGTTCTAACACTTTTGGGTGGAATTGTTAAGAGTGTCTGCATATAAGATCATGTCATCTGCAAACAATTTCACTCTTCCTTTCCGGGTTGAATGCTTTTTATTTATTTTTTTTTTCTTGCCTAATTGCTATGGCTAGGACTTTCAGTTCTGTGTTGAATAAAAGTGGTGAGTGTGGGCATGTATCCTTATCTTGTTCCTGATCTTAGAGGAAAAGCTTTCAACTTTTCATTGCTGAATATGATGTTGGCTGGGGGCTTATTATAGATGGCCTTTTGCTTTGAGGTACATTTTTTTCTATGCCTAATTTGTAAAGAGTTTTTTATTTTACTTTTGAACCATAAAAGGATGTTGCATTTTGCCAACTGCTTTTTCAGTGTCTTTTGAGTTGATCATATGATTCGTGTCCTTCATTCTGTTAATGTGGCATATCACACATTGATTTTTGTATGTGGAACCATTCTCACATTATAGAGGTAAGTCCCATTTGATCCTGGTGAATAATCTTTTTAATGTGCTGTTGAAGTCAGTTTGCTAGTATTTTCTTGAGAAATTTTGCACCTATGTTCATCAGGAATATTTGTAATTTTCTTTTCTTATAGTGTTAGTATTCGGGTAATGCTGGTCTCATAAAATGGGTTTGGAAGTATTTCCTCCTCTTCAATATTTTTTAAAGAGTTTGAGAAGGATTGATATTAATTCTTCCCTAAATGGTAGAGTTTTGCCATGAAGCCATCAGGTCTTTAAAAAATCAGGTCTTGGGCTTTTCGTTAATGGGAGATTTTTTAAATTTCTGATTCAGTCTCCTTAATCATTCTTAGTGTATTCATATTTTTCTATTTCTTCATGATTCAGTCTTGGTAGGTTGTATGTTTCTAGAAATTTAGCTGCTACTTCTAGATTTTCCAATTTGTAGGTGTATGATTGTTCATAGCAGTCTCTTATAATCCTGTGGTATTAGTTTTTTGTGACATTTTTGTGGTATCAGTTTTAATGTCTCCTCTTTCATTTCTGATTTTGTCTTCCATTTTTTATTTTGTCTTCCATTTTTTTAATCCAGCTAAAGATTTGTCAGTTTTGTTTTTCTTTTCAAAAAGCCAGTTTTTAGTTTTGTTGATGTTTTCTATTATTTGTCTAGTCTCTATTTCATCTATTTCTGTTCAGAATTTTGTTATTTTTTTGCTTCTACTAACTTTGGCCTTAGTGTTTTTATGTTTTTGTTTTTTTTTCCTAGTTCCTTGAGATGTAGCATTAGGTCATTTGATATCTTTTTTCTTTTTTAATGTAGGCATTTATTGCTATAAACTTCTGTCTTAGAACTGTTTTTACTGAATTCCACAAGCTTTGATATGTTGTGTTCCCATTTTTGTTTGTCTTGAGATTTTTTTAAATTTTGTTTCTTCTTTAACCCATTGTCCAAGAGTGTGTTATAAATTGTTCACATATTTGCAAATTTTCCAAAATTCCTTTGGCTATTGATTTTGAGTCTCATACCATTGTGGCTCAAAAAGACACATGATATGATTTCAGTCTCCTTAAATTTGTTAAGACTTGTGTTGTGGCCTCACATGTGATCTATCCTGGAGAATATTCTGTGTGTACTTGAGAAGAATGTGTATTCTGTTGCTCCTTGATGGAATGTTCTGTGTATGTATATGTCTGTATATGTGCTGAATGCGGTTCAGGTCCATTGTTTCCTTATTGATTTTCTGTCTGGATGATCTATCCGTTGTTGAAAGTGAGATGTTGAAGTTCCCTACTATTACTGTATTGTTGCATCTCTCCCTTAAGATATTATCTGTTTTTTCTATTTACGCCCTCTAATGTTGAGTGCAAATATATTCATAATTGTTATATCCTCTTAATGGATCGACCCCTTTATCATATTATGACCTTATTTGTCTCTTTTTACAGTTTTTGACTTAATGTCTATTTTGTCTGATTAAATATAGCTACCTCTGCTCTCAGCAGGTTGTCACTTACAGGGAATACTTTTCCATCTCTTCACTCTCAGTCCACATGTGCTCTTAAGCTGAAATGATTGCCTTGTAGGCCACATATAATTGGGCTCCCCACCCCCATTCGGCTACTCAGCAGGTAATCTCTTCTGAATGTAGATTTTGATCTATTTACATTCAAGGTAGTTATTACTAGGTAAGATAATACTGCTGCTATTTTGTTCACGGTTTTCCTGTTGTTTTGTAGATCCTGTGCTCCTCTCTTCCTTCCTTTATGGTTTCATAGTTTTCTGTAGTACTGTACTTTGGGTCCCTTCTCTGCTGTGCATCAACTATAGGTGTTTGCATCATGGTTACTGTGAGGCTTATGTAAAATGTTTTATATTTGTAACAGGCTTCTTTTAGCGGTTAACAACTTAACTTTGATCACATACAAAAATTCTATACTCTTCCTTCCTTCCTTCACATTTTATATTTTTTGTGTCACAATTTACATATTTTTATATTGTATATCACTTAACAAATTATTTAACCCTAGGTGTTTTTAAAAGCTTTGTTTTTTAGCCTTTCTACTAGATATACATGTGATTTACACACCACCATTATGGAATTAAAGTATACCGAATTGACTATGTATTTACTTTTATCAGTGAGTTGTATACTTTCATATGTGTTTATTTTACTAACTGGCATCCTTTTGTTTCAGCTTGAAGAGCAACCTTTATTATTTCTTATAAAGCAAGTCTAAAGTTGGTGAACTTCTCTAGCTTTTGTCTGGCAAAGTCTTTATCTCTCATTTATGAAGGACAGCTTTGCTATGTAAGGTATTTTTGCTGGCTTTTTAATTTAATTTAATTTAATTTAATTTTTTGGCACTTTTAAAATATATCATCCCATGCTTCTTGCCTGCCAAGTTTCACCTAAGTCATTTGATGATAGCCTTACAAAGTTCCCTTGTATGTGAGTGTGAGGCTCTTTTTTTATTTTGCTACTTTTAAGATTCTCTTTTTGTCTTTGATTTTTGACAGTTTGATTAGTATGTCTTGATGCAGTCTTCTTTGGATTGAATCTAATCAGAGACCTCTGAGCTTCCTGTAACTGAATGTTCATATCTTTCCCAGGTTTGTGAAGCTTTTAGCTAATTTTTCTTTAAATGAATTTTCTGTCCCTTTTTATTTTTCTTCTTGAATTTCTATAATGCAAAATTTAACTCCTTTAATGCTGATCCTTACAATCTGTATGCTTTCTTTTTTCTTTTTTTTTTCTTTGAGTAGATATTTTTCAACAACCTGTCTTTGATTTCACAGATTTTTTTCTACTGCTTGATTAACTTGACTATTGGTACGCTTTAATGCATTTTGAATCTCACTTGTTATATTCTTTAGTTCCAGAATTTCAATTTTGTTCTTTTTTAATGATTTCAATCTCTCTGTGAAACTTTTTATTTTGTTCATGTATTGTTTTCCTGGTGTCATTGAATTGTTTCTCTGTGTTCTCTTGTAGTTGACCGAGCTTCTTTAAAACAATTATTTTGAATTATTTGTCAGGGAATGTGTAGATTTCCATTTCCTTGGGGTGCAGTTTCTAGATTGTATTCCTCTGGTGGTATTATGTTTCCTTTGATTTTTCATAATTTGTGTTACCTTGCACATTTGATGGAGTGTTCACCTCTTCCAGACTTTATGGACTGGTTTCAGTGGAGAAAAATCATCCCTTTCAGATGTGTGCAAGAACATTGGCTGGATAGGTTATGGCAATTCTGGTTCCAGCAAGGGTGCAGTGGCATAGTCTCTGTGTAGCTCTGTCTGCTAAGGTTGGCATTGGCAAGGATTGTTGCTGTCCTCAGTGGCCAAAGCTGTGGGTATACGCAGCAGCAGTTAGAGCTGTTAGCATTTTGTGGCAACGGCTACTGGGATGTTCCTGATCTCTTTTTCTCCCTCCAAGGATGCTATGGCCGAGGGGAATCCCTCTTGGCATGGGGTCTAGATGATGGGTACACTTGTGGTGATGGTGATCCTGGTGTATAATGCATGATGGCAAAGGAGTGGCCCTGGGGCCAAGGTCTGAAGCATAGACACATATGGCAGCGCCACATCTCCAGGGTCTAAGGCAGCAGTGGCACAGGTGCCTGAGTGCAGACACCCTGATGCCATGTTAGTAATGGTGCACACACACAATTTGAAGAAAACGTAAAGAAAGTATGCCAGATGTTACACACACACACACACACACAAAACACACAGCCAAAAAAAGGACACACATTTTGAGTATGACATTTGCTCAAAAGATGGTATTAACCAAATGAATGCTAGCATCATCATGCAACAGGTAGGATAATCAAAGAAAATGGCAGAAGCACGGATGAGCGAATGTCATACTACGCATTGCTACAGTAATTCAATTCAACTTCGAAAAGTAATACATAGATAACATCTGTTAAAATGTGTATACACTTTTGGCATTCCGTGTGTGTGTGTGTGTGTGTGTGTGTGTGTGTGTTATATGTATGTATAATGCTATCCCGTAGGTACAGATAATTTTGAAAACTGAGAATTAATTATAACTGTGAATGCCCTGCAACTAGTCTTACTTTTTCCCAGTCTCCTCTTGCCAAACACTACCAACAACACTTTCCAGACGAGAACCAGTCCCTTTAGATTCCTTTGAGAAATATGTTATCCTTTGGATATTATATTCTCTTATAGGTGTGCAATGCTCAATTCAATGTATATTAAAGGTACTGATAGGACCTCCAGCAAAAATTTAAAAGCAAATTGCTTAAATTTGTTTTCCCCTGCTTTTTTTTTTTACTTTGGAATATCTTTATCAAATTTTTGGCAATCCACTTTAGAGACATCGCTTTAGGCATCTAGAGTGCATTGCTAAAGAAACCCCAACTGGAGTTTCAGCTTGTCATTTTCTATAGAAATCTCGGACTGTGGGAGAGCGATCTTACTCTCATTACCTGCGTTCCTTTGGTCTAGCAATGCCGGGAAGTGATGGCTAAGAGTCTTGTGGTCCCTCTGAGCAGTGGAGTACGGTGCAGATTTCCATCTGTGCTAGCTCGACCTCATTTGGAAGCTTGCCTAACAATGGGCTGTGCCTGGAGCTGTCTCCATGTGGGCTCCTCTGACATCTGCATCTGTGCCATCATGCTGGTACCCAGCACAAAGTCCTCTGGAAAAAAGAGTCAGTCACGTTCCCTCTGGAAAGTCTTTACAGATGTCACAATGTGAAAGAGCCACGGGATAAAGATCGGGGAGGGCTTATCCATACCAGCGAGCTGAGAGAATGGCTGGAAGAATCAATAAACTGCCAGAGAACTAGTTGTATAACAGAGGCTTGCCTTCCCCCCGAATCTCTGCCACATGCAGCTGCTTGAGACTATGACATCGGGACCCCACAGCTGGGGCCCTGATCATTTGTTGCCATGGGTTCTCTAAACACTCAAAGTAGGCTTGCCAGAGCTCACTAATGAAAACAGGATGCCTCGTTGCCTTTGCGTTTCAGATAATAATAAAACCTTTTTTTTTTTTTTTTTGAGTTGGAGTCTCACTCTGTTGCCCAGACTGGAGTGCGGTGGCCGGGCCTCGACCTGCTGGGCTCCGGCGATCCTTCCCCCTCAGCCTTCCAAGTAGCCGGAATTACAGGTGCGCGCTACCATGCCCGGCTGATTTTTGATTTATTGTAGAGATGAGGTCTCACTGCCCAGGCGGGTCTTGAACCCGCGGGCTCAGGCAATCCACTCACCTCAGCCTCCCAAAGCGCGGGATTACAGGCTGAGCCACCGAGCCCGGCATAAAACTTTTTACAGTATAAGTATGTCCAAAATATTGCAAGGGTCATACTTATGCTTAAAAAAGGATTTGTTGTGGATCTGAAGCACAAATTTGATGTCCTGTATTACATCTGGCAATTCTTCCTCAAAGCCTTGAAACCTGTGTAGGGACTTGGCTTTTTTCTTTAACACGTTTGTTACGAGTGGTCCTCAAACCTAGGCAAGCATCAGAATCTCTGGGAGAGCTTGCAAGGGCACAGACTGCTGACCTAGCCCCAGGATTTCGGATTCAGATGATCTGTGTACGGACTGAGTATTTGCATCTGTAACACGTTTCCGGGTGATACTGATATCGCCGGTTCAGGGGCTGGAAAGTAAGTGGATGTAGCATTTATGTGAAAATATAGGCCCCACTTTGAGGGCTTCTAGCCAACATATGACCACAACCTTGTATATATCCTGCAGAGAGTCTATCAATACTCAACTCTCAGGTCTCTTATCTACTTATTTGGAGACCTGAGGTAAGTTACTTAGCCATAAGACCCGTTTCCTCACTGTAAAGAAGAGAGAAGACCTGCTTTAGTGGGATGAACTGGAACATGAACTTGGGGCTAGGAGCCAGGTGCAGAGAAGTATGCTTGGGAAATGATGGTAGTTATCATTGTTGCTGCCATTAGCTTCTTCACAGTTTATAGAGCACTTTCATCTGCTCCATGCCCATCAGTCTTTCCAAGAACCTTTAAAGCAGATTCCTTTTCCTCACCAAGCAAAGGAAGCAAACCCTGCAGAGCTCAAGTAGTTTGTCTTAGTGCACATAACGGCAAACGGTGGCCTGAAGTGACTCGGGTCTTCAGCTTCAGACATGAGACAACTTTACCATGTTATGGAGTATCAGGCAAGCCGAAGGAACCACCAAATATAAATAAAAGCATAATGTTTAATTTTCTAACGCTCATATTATCTTTTTGGTAAGCAGAAAGAACTTATGAATTTCCTGTCCTATTTGGTGAGGGCATTAAGAATTGGAGTCATTAAATCCTAGAGGTTGGGTGAAGCTGGCCATTGACAGTCTGTCTTCAACTTCAAAGTGTGTTCATTGCAAAATATCTCCTGCATCACTGGGTCGGCCACTGCTGCGATCCCCTGGGGAAAATGCACATCTTAGACAACTGACCAGAGCCCTTAACTGGGGTGCACGTTGTGAGTTTCTGGTCTCCAGCAGGGATCTGGTTATCTGGAGATTCTTAAATCCTGCTGACATTTGGGCGAACTGAATTCACACAGAACTGATTTTCATATCAATGCCAGCGTCTGAATGACCTCCACTCACCTGCCAGCCCCCACCCTGCCCCCAACTAGCTGCCTGTCAGGCGCAACTGTCATTCGGCGGCAGGATTCCACAGAAGACTAGAAGTGACTTTAGAAATATGAGAATGTATACGCAGCATACAATTTTACCACCACAAGGGCTCTTCAGAGCCAAACAGCCTATGAGTCTTTAACTCACCTTTGTATGGTGTAACGACGTGGGCTGTTTAATTTCTAGAGAGCTAATTAGTCCGACAGACCACTTTCCGGTTGCTTACATCAAGCGTATTAGAGGTTCCACCACTTTGAGCTGAATAGAAATGATGTGCAAGTAACTGGATTTAAACCTTGAAAGCCATGATGTAATTACTCCAGTAGCAGGACGGACAGCTGCTCCGTGGCTTTGAAATGAGCGTAATGAACAGCCTTGCAATCTTAGAATGCACATGTATTGGGGTTCCCCTCAAACACGCCCAATTTCCATTCCTTTGGGGAAGGCACAGTCTTTAACAGAAGATTCGGGGAGATATAGACTTGTTTTCTATGCTCCAGGCTGGTCTGTGGGTTCCCTGCTGAATTTTCTCCAACAGATGTCTCTTGGTTTTGGTGTTTCTGAGACAGAGGAAGCGAAGTGCCTGGAAACATTCTTCAAAGTGCTCGGGGTGACTGCAGAAAGTGGGCTTCTGGAAGGGCATTGGCCTAATAAATCCGGTGAACTTGATTATCATTTAGATTACTTGTTCAATAGGGAAAATGAAGCTTTGCAATCAGAGCTGTAGATAAGGGCTCACATGGAGGAAAAACAGCTCCGACCCCACAAACAACCAATCATGCTGGTGGCATGGTGATCCTTGATGCCTACTAGGGACACTGTCAACTGTTTGAATGTTGAGCCCACCTGTCCCTGTGTGTGTGTGTCTGTGACAGGGGTACACACATGTGATGTGGGGATTGTCATAAAAGCTCACTTGTGTTTGCAGAGATTAGTAGGATGTCAGGACTTTGATTTTACTAGCATGGCCTCAGAAGCACAAAACACTTGGTCCCTGGTAGTTTGCTGACTTTGAAACAGGCAAGGACTTAAGGAAGCTGGCCTTGCCAAATTAAATTAACAAACAGGCACTATATTTTGGATCCAATAATGAGCCAGGTGCAAAAGACATTCGGGGGGGCATTAGGAGGAGTATTTTCCAGAAAAACAGAAATGGGCAATTTATCTTAGTAATTTTATTGGAGGGGGGTCCCCTGTCCTCTATTTGAATGATGATTGGAGGTAAATACAACTACAATCTTCTCTCTCCATATCAGTGAATTAGAATCCATGAAGCTTCAAGGAAAATCTATAAAAGACCCATAAGCAGGCTGAAAATTGTTCTCACCACTCACTTTAATTTTATAAAGGCAGAATTTCCATTAAAAGAGAATTTATAGATGGAATTTCGCTGCACTTTTGAACAAAGCTCATGCAGGACGGGTTTCCATTCTATGAAATGAAACGTCCATAGTCCGTGCTGTATGTGTCCTTAAAGAGCTGCCTCCACCTGCAGACAGGTCCTCATGGCCCGGGGTCACCCCTTCTCCCACCCCCCACTGCTCCAACCCCCCCACCCTCCAACCCCCTCACCCTCCAACCCCTGCTGGCCATCACGGGACATATCTCCCTGTCTCATGACTCAGCTCAGCTGTCTCAGCTGCCATGCAGTTCTCCCAGATTCCCTCTTCCCTAGTGGACAAGACAGATCCTTCCTGAGGCCTCCCTGCTCCTGTGCAGACTTGAGTCTCAGCACCTGAAGGCTTTACTTGCCTGCATTTCATCCTGGGCTTCGAGCGCTTAGTCTTGCTTATCTTTGTGTCTTTCCTGCCCAGCACCAAGGAGATAAAAAACTGAACAGTTGTTCAGTGAAGGAGTCATCCCCCTGGTCCCACAGCTCGGTTTCCACCTGTCCGGTGCAGATGAGTCCCATGGCTCCCTGAGAACGGCTGTCTTTCCTCCACCCAAAAACGGGCTTCTGGAATGGCATCCTGCAGTTGCCTGACCTGTCTCGCTGCTGCTGTTTCTACATCTCCTCCACCCGGTTCAATTTTGAAGAGCCACTGGGGCCATCTTTTAGCAACAGAAATCAGATCTCATGTTTAAAACTCCACTGGGCTCTCTGAAGACAAACTCCTTCAACGGGTTGGCTAAACCCAACACGGGTGGTTTCCAATTCTGGTGCGCACGGGAATTATCTGGAGATTCTGGCTGGGATTCCAATGCCCCCACACAGGAATCTTTGTCAAAATCCTCAGGTGGCTGTAAGGTGCCACTGGATGGAGAATCACAGTGGTCTTAGCTATGGCCTCTGCCCCCTCCCTGCCTGCCACTACAGCTGCAATGGCCCTCTTTTGGTTCCCACTGCGGGAGCTCCCTGTTTCTTTCTCCCAGATCCTCCCATGGCTGGCTCTTGGGGTCACTCAAGTCTTGGTTTAAAGGCCTCCTTCCTGCTGGGCTCGGTGGCTCAGCCTGTCATCCCGCGCCTTTGGGAGGCTGAGGTGAGTGGATTGCCTGAGCCCGCCGGGTTCGAGACCTGCCCGGGCAGCGAGACCTCATCTCTACAATAAATCAAAAAACCAGCCGGGCGTGATAGCGCATGCCTGTAATTCCGGCTACTCGGAAGGCGGAGGCGGAAGGATCGCCGGAGCCCAGCAGGTCGAGGCTGCGGTGGCCGGGAGCGGCCACTGCACTCCAGTCTGGGCGACAGAGTGAGACTCCGACTCAAAAAAAAAGAAGGTCTCCTTCCCTGGGGTGCCTTCTTGACACCCCGGTCCCTCTTTACCATAGGATGGTGTTTCGTTTTCATCAGAGCATATGCCAGATGCTTTGTATTATAGCTAGCCTGTTCATTGTTCATCTCCTCCCTCAACAAAGGAAATCTCATGAGGGGAGGAGCTTATCTATTATTTTTTCTTTTGAGCGTCCCCTAGCAACAGAGTAACAACTCTTTAAATGTGGAAGGAAGGGAGTACAGGAGAAACTAATTATGGGCTGGTCTCCTGGGAAATGGAGGCGCAGTTGCTTGGGGCTCCCAAAACAAATTCTACAAGCACAAGTTGGTAGCAGTGTTCTGGGGTCAGAAGCATGAATGGACCCGGATGGACTGACGTGGCTGGAGCTGGGCACTGGTGTTCACCCATTCCTTGCATGAACCTGAACCCTTTTGAACTTCAGTGCCCTCAATCCTAAAATGCAAAACGTCATGAACGCGTCACAGACTTGGTAGGAGGGCTGATTAGAATGATGTAAATAGCCTCATCAATAAACACCAGCAGTATCAGTATGAATCCTAGCAGTGACCACTCAGGTGTAAATGCTGCACCCCGCCTCCCTTGGCATATCCCCTCTGTGAGTGCCCAAATCTGTACCACGTGGGTGTATTTTTCTCACTCAGGTGAGATCACGATTCATGCACTTGGCTTTCTTCCAAACCACTTCCTTGGCTTCTCTCTTTTCTCTGGACTAGGAAGACCCCTGCAATCAGCCTGATGGGCTTGGGACTGTTGGAAAAACACAGTCAGCAGGAACCATCCTGCAACACTTCCCCAAGGTGAGGGGTGAAGCTCATTGTCAGGAGCCCACTTGGATACAGACCTGATTGTTACGCACCTCACATGGACTGCCGGGGCCAGTCTTGAAAGTTCTGCTGTGGCCCACCGGGCAGAGTTCAGAAAACAGAACCGTGGAGGAGGTGTCAAATAGCTCACATTTGCTTTTGTTTCCTCTTGGAAATAAAACCAAAGCTTAATTGTGGTATCAGGTGCTCTAAAGAAACAAACTGAAAACACAATCCAGATTGCCATAGTAGACCACATACAGTGGAACTGAGATGATCAAAATCCTACAAATGCAATTTTAATGTTTTTATCCCCTCAGGACACCATCCATCTGTTGACACTGGCCTCGCCCTAACCTTGAGGAGCTCACGAGGAAGGCTAACCCAGACTTGAATCTGATTCTTTGTACAAGGTTTCTTTTCCTTGTTTGAATGGGAGACTTCAGGCAGTCACATACTCGCTCGCCCTTGACCTTGATTCACTGAAGCTGACATTCCTGTTTTTGGGAAACGCTGTCAGGATTTTCCTGTGGTCCTTAGCTCTGGCCTGGCTATACGTGGGCAGGGGCTGGGCCGGGCACTGGGAGATGTCTTAGCCCATCACACTCTCCAAGGTGATGTTGTCTTTTCACCGCTGTGGTGGCCCCACACCTTTATAAACACGGATGACATTTTTCCTTCATTGGGAATATTCCAATTTCTTTCTTTCTTTTCCCTATTTTCCCTTGGAGTCTTGTCTTTGAAGTTAAACAGCGGTGCCATAGTCTTTTCTTTCATATGTGAGCAACTAGACAGAACACAAACTCAGCCACCGTATTCTTTCCATCTTGTACGTCAGTACGTGTGCTTGATTTCTCCAGAGGGGCAAAATTTCATAGAAGTCCTGTCTTCATCCCACTTTCTGGGTATCCCTGGGAAAAATCCACATATTCTTAAGCCTGAGAAGTCTTTGGTTGTTCATTGGATCGATGAGCAAGGAGGGCAGGCAGACCCAAGGATGGAGGGAGATGAAGAGACACACATGGGACTAGGTTGGGGATCACAGGGAAGCTACTCCATCCCTGTGGTGCATGGCGAGAGTACCGAGTTGCCTGTCTGCTTCTGCAGAGTGAGCTAGTTGCTGTCCAGGAGTTTTAGAAAGTGTGGCCAACTGCTCAGCTACACACCAGGCCACAAGCACCCCAGCAGCATTTATGTGTGCCAGACCCTTGGTTCATCTGTGGAGCTGAGCATCTCAGGGAATTTTAGAGTTGCTGCAAAACGTCCCTTTTCATTTTTGCAAAAGGGTATACACTACTTTTTAAGAGGTATCATTTCAGGTGTGCCATCTGTGAACTCACGACGATTATAATGTGTACTTGCGATGAAAAACGCCCCAGTCTCGTAATGATTTTTAGCCACTGCGGATGTTCTTAATCAAAGACACCGAGTATACATGACGATTACGTTGTTGTCCATTACTGTTCCTGACATTAGAAAAGGGACAAGGTTGTTTTCCTCTTGCAGAGGCCAAGCAGTTCCAAGGATGAACAATAGACGAGCTGAAATCCTCTCTCTTGCAAAATGCTCTAGGGATATCTGGGAAATTTCCTTGTCCTCAGAGGCCTCAAAAACCTACTGATTTTTCTGTGGTTGGAATGACTTTTCACTCGGGCACTTCCCCCCACGTGGCCATGACTCTCTGTTGTCAAAGGAGTCACTCTCCACAATGTGGGTTAGATGCTGACATTGGACTTTGCGCCCTTATTGAACTATCGTCAAGACTCATCTTATTGGCATTCGGTTGTCAGTACAACCACTTACCGTGTTTCAGTCTACAGAGCCCTGCAGTATTCGTAACAGACTGTGGCTTAGATTGAGGATCAATAACAGAGTATATACTAAACCCCCCACAGCGTTTCTAGAGAAATGTGCAATATCCTGTACCTTCTGAAATGAATCTTCTTTCTCTTTTTTCCAGACAACTTGTTCAAACCCAAAGAAAGGTGCATTTCGGAGAAGGAGATGCATATGCGATCTAAAAGGTACTGGGTTACTGTGTAGTATATTAAGATGCTGGGGAGGGGAGGTGGATTTAGGCGCTGTCCAATGGGGCCGCAGCTTCTGGGTGCATGTTTGAGGTCGGAGGTCCTTTTGGCCTCAAATCTGAAAAACTGGCAACAACACCTGCAATCATTGAGACGTACCTCTGGATGCTAGTGATGCTCTTGGAAAAACCTCAGGAAAATGGTGGGTCTTGGATTCTGAGCTGGTCAAGTCATTGGTCTCTGAGAGATCCCCAGACCCAGAGCTGGAACTCCTGTGTGTTCACATGGTCGCTCTGGGCAGGAGCTATTTGCTGCTGCACCCTGAAGGTAATTTTATGAGGCGGAGAGAGGCTGTTTCCCCTGAAGGTCTTGTCTGTGGCAGGACCTGAAGGAAAGGATCCAAACTTGGAAGCCGATGACGCTCAGGAGCCAGCAGAGCCGCAGAGGGGCCACAAGCCAGGTTTCCTGGCACTGGGTGGCTCGCAGACCTGGCCGCTCCACGGCACATTCCCCCAGTTCTGCTTGGCTGGTTGCTATTCGAGAGTCCCACTAATTTCTCACCAACCTGGTGCACACAAAGGCTGTCATTCTTTCTGAGACCTGGCCTCCTAACCAAAATGCAATAGCTCCATGGTGTTGGCCAAGTCCATGAAAGCAAAATGCCATTCGTTTATAATAAAGTATCTAGCACAGGGAGAAATTATAATAATTAAGTCCAATGGATAGCGCACTTAGAGAAACCACTGAAATAGGAAGAACACTTTTCTCCCCACCCCAGGCACCAAATCTCTGCTTTTACCACGATTACATTGTTCCGTGATAATGAGGTAACTTTATCCTCTACAGGGGAATCTCTTTGCAAATGAGAAAGTGGCAGTGAGGAGAAGGGAGACCATCCCATTAAAGACCTGATTCATAGCCTTCTAACTGGGGTTTTTAAAGGGCCACTGGGCTTTAAGACTTGCTATTTCAGAAGTGCCAAGTTGCATGTACCTCGTGCCAGAAGGACTCTCTTTTCAACGGAGTGAAAAAATTCAGCCAAATCTTTTCTTCCCTGTCTCCAAATGCAAAGCTGCTGTAACAGAGCCTTGCAAATGAAGGAATTAAAATAACAGATCTCAAAGCAACATTAGGAGTCAGAGTATTGCCCTATCAATTTACTGAAGGAAAGACAAACTTAAAGAGGACAAGTGTGCTAGGTGATTCTGCACTCCAAGTCATTGCCTTCCTCCAACTGGTCTCTGGTGGATTCAGTGCCTGGCTTTCACTCTGCTCTGTGCACTGTGGCCTGGGTGGTCTGACCCTGGCTTACCCACAGAATTGCCCAGAGCTTTCTTTCCTTTGCAGTCTTTGTTATTGATTATATTGTTAAATTACATCCTCATTTAAAAATTCACACAATGGAGATAAAGCTCAACTTTCTCATGACCAATCTTGGTCCTATTTCCTCAGATGCCCACAATTAGGTTTCCTGTGTGTCCTTCCAGGCCTTTCTCTCTGCCTTAAAATAGACTCTTATTTGTACATATACAATTATGTGGTTTCTAGCCATAAATGGTATTGTTCTATACATTATGTCCTGGTAGCTTGTGTTTATCACTTGGAAATATGCCACAGACGATTTTCCCTCACTGGTTTTGACTGTCCACAGAGTGATCCTTTATTGGATGATGATATATTGGAGAAGCTCTTTTAAGAAAATACTGTATCAGGAGGGACAGAAGTGTGGCGTAGGAGTGTCTATTGTAAACTTCACAGATGGTTCAGATGGTCAGTATCAGAAAGCTAGATCAGCCGGGCTCAGTGGCTCAGCCTGTAATCCCAGCACTTTGGGAGGCTGAGGTGAGTGGATTGCCTGAGTCCGCGGGTTCAAGACCTGCATGGGCAACTCGATGAGCCCTCATCTCTACAATAAATCAAAAATTAGCTGGGTGTGGTACCGCACGCCTGTAGTTCCAGCTACTTGGAAGGCTGAGGCAGAAGGATCGCCGGAGCCCAGCAGGTCGAGGCTGCGGTGGCCAGGAGCAGCCACTGCACTCCAGTATGGGTGACAGAGTGAGACTCCAACTCAAAAAAAAAAAAAAAAAAAAAAAAAAAGAAAGCTAGGTCTACATGGATCTGAAGGACTCTCCACCAGGGAGCTACCAGACACATCCACTTTCCACTGATTTCTTTGTAGTTTTCTCTCCTGGTCCTCTAGAATCACTTCTGAATGTGGCAACTGTGTGTCATTCATTCATTCATACATTCATTTAACCCTTCTTGATACCCACAGCGTGCCAGGAACCGTGCTGGGCACAGACCTCACGAGCAGCCTTATGCTACGTGATTGGGTGACTGTGATGCATAGAAAGAGTCAAATAGACCGAGGTTCGAATCCCAGCCCACCATGAGCCAACTGGGGGACTTTATACGAGTCCCCTGATCTCACTGGAGCTTGGGTTTCTAGTTTATATAACAGAGGGACACTGCGTGCCTCTTCTAGCAGTGGTGAGGATTCAATGAAATAATTCATGCCAAGCGATTCAAGCCTAGTACCCAATACCTAATAATGTGTCACCTGCTAATATTGTCATCATCATTATTTTATCCTTTGTACTTACCATTTTAACGGTGGAACACGTTGAACAGATTCTGTCTGGCCGGGCTCGGTGGCTCAGCCTGTAATCCCGCGCCTTTGGCAGGCTGAGGTGAGTGGATTGCCTGAGCCCACGGGTTCGAGACCCTCCTGGGCAGCGAGACCTCATCTCTACAATAAATCAAAACAAAACAAAAAAAATCAGCCGGGCGTGGTAGTGCATGCCTGTAATTCCGGCCACTTGGAAGGCTGAGGCGGAAGGATCGCCGGAGCCCAGCAGGTCGAGGCTGCGGTGGCCGGGAGCAGCCACTGCCCTCCAGTCTGGGCGACAGAGTGAGAGTCCAACTCAAAAAAAAAAAAAAAAGATTCTGTCTGGCTTTCATACATGAGAGAAAGTGAAAAAGAGGTGTCTTAGCTGAGAGCCCTGTGTGCAGCGGCCTGAATGCTCAAACTACAGTGACGCTACAGTCTCGGTAGAGTCTAGTATTGGTTGACATCAGTCCATGAACCATTTCTGTGAGGGAAAAAAGTGCCCAGAAGAAGGATCCCTTGGGCCTTGCTTGTATCTTGGAAGCTTCTAATTTTACCTCAGGACAAGAACGTAATACTTATGCCTGAGATGTCTTTGGAAACAACTTAATTCGAAATGCAATAGGTTAAGAGGTAAAAACCACACACACTGATGTGTGCTTTGTTTTGGTATCATAATCCCTGCAACTTCTGTTTCTTTGCCACTCCATTCCTAAGTCATAAGGAGGCAGAAACTGAGTGGCAAAAAGGTATTTGGGAACAAGTTTGTGACAGCGTAGCAAAATAGTATTTTTAGAATTCCTCATTTTACGATAATCATACAGAATGGAGGGACCCAAAAACGTGACTTCTAAGGAAATAACAAACACCTCGAGCTTTGCCCCTCGCTACGACCCTGCCTGTCGCTCTGCTCCAGAAGGCACAGGGTCAAGGCACTATCCCCTGCCATGCAACCCTGCTCTGGGGACTGTCAGGGAAGCCCTTCCTCTTGGCGTCTCACCATTTTGAGACACCCACGCAGTGATGTTCCCTTTGAAATAGGAGAGCCTGCTGACAGGACAGGATACAGCTCCGCTGCAGGAGCATGTTGTCATGCTACCACTCAAAATGTTTTCTGAAACTGTTTCAGAATCTATAATAACTTGCCGGAAGTTAAAAAGAAAAAAGAAGAACAAAGGAAGAGGGTGATCTTACAGAGTAACAGGCTCCGCGCCGAAGTCTTCAAAAAGGTAATGGCCTCGCCGCCAGCCGGTGTGATGTGTGTGGCGCACAGATGCCGAATCTGAACTTGACATCTTTGTTTCCCATTTTCCCCAGCAATTACTGGACCAGCTCCTTCAAAGGAACGCAGTGTAACTGTAGGCTGCCCCGCTGACCACACTACCTGGGCCTGGGAGAGCTTCAAATGCTGGATAAGCCATTAAACGTAGCATTATCTTCATGATGGGAAAACACTTATTTTCCTTTTGATTTTTTTTTTTGTTCATAAGGGAAAACGTCACTTTTGAAATGACTGACCCCAACCAAACAGAAACAATAGCCCTCGAGGAAAGAGGTCAACAATCTGCTGCAGAGAAATCAACTCAATGCAACCCCCTAGACATAGTTCCCTTCGTGTTTTGACTCCTGCATTTCCCTTTTCTTTCTGGTTTCTTGCTCCCTGCTCTTTCTGGCCCAACAGAAAGCCCTTACACATGCAAGCATCGTTAGATCTCCTGGGGGAATCTTTTTCATCAAGTTGCTAGGACCCCAATACATCCCTTTTTAAATACCAATCCCAATGCCTGCCAGTTCTGGAAACTACAAAATGTCGGTCATCACACAATATGTTTTAAAACTTTCTGGACGTGTGCACCGCCTCGTGCTAGAGGCTGACTTTGGAAATCAGTGAGTGCCATGCCAGAGGCTGCCAAGCAAGTGGTCAGTTTCTTTGTGACCCGGGGCAGCTACCCTTAGCCACCCACCCCACCCAACGCTTTATCCACCTCCACTCTCACCCTATCCACACCCCCACCCCACCCCCAGCACCTTTTCTCACTTAGCAAAATAATCCATTTCTATGGAAACTCTGAGATATCAACCATGCCCATCCCCCCCCATAGAAATAAAAATTTAAAAAAGCTGTGGTGTTAATAAATGTCCTAAAGGTTGCAACTCTGCAATTTGTTCTCCCAAACATTTGCAATATCTATTATTTATAAACGTGTGTTTTGGAAGTTAAGAGCAAACTAGTTTTACAACACAGATGGAAATAAATGCAATTATTACCAAAGTTCAAGTATTTCTGTTATGTATTCTGTGATGTGCTGGGCAGCTGGGATGGTAGTGCACAGTGTGAAATGCTGTCAAAGCCCAGTGGGTGCCACCGGCCTGTTTCTCGTCCTTTTCCACTTCCCTTGTGCTTCCAGGTGTCCCAGTGGAGAATGTCGTCTCCCAGACAACTGGAAAACTGTTGAGAGCAAGATTCAGGATCCTGAAAATCCCAGATTCTCTCTGGGAGTGAAACGGAAGTTCTGAGAGCCCTGGGGACATCTCTGTCCCTTTCCTGGGCTCGCCATCCTTCCTTGTTTCACAACAGCTCACACTGTCCCCTCTTTCTGGAATGCCTTTCTTTCGTGTGTCTGCTAGAAAACAATTTAGAGCTGGGCTCGGTGGCTCAGCCTGTAATCCCGCGCTTTGGGAGGCTGAGGTGAGTGGATTGCCTGAGCCCGCCGGTTCGAGACCCGCCTGGGCAACTTGGCAAGACCTCATCTCTACAATAAATCAAAAATGAGCCGGGCGTGGTAGCGTGTGCCTGTAGTTCCAGCTACTTGGAAGGCTGAGGTCGAGGCCGCGGTGGCCGGGAGCAGCCACTGCACTCCAGTCTGGGCAACAGAGTGACTCCAACTCACAAAAAAAAAAAGAAAATGATTTAGAAACTACCTGCAAGCATCCTCTCCTGATACCATCTCCTCTCTGCCCTGCCCTCTCATATGAATCAGAAGCCTCAGATCAGCACACACTGTATCAGACCCATGACGTCCTGCCCACAAGAGACGATCTGACGATACTGTCAGGAGTGGAGGCCGGAGATCCTGGCAACCTGGATTCAGCTTTTGGCTGCTGCTTTCTGCTCTGTGGCCTTAGGGGATCCATCTAGGTCCAACCAGGAGAGGGAAACCACACAAGCATATGAACAGGAAAGTTCAGTGTACTCAATTATTAACGATAACGGAGGATTGGAGTAGTAAGCCATGGGCTAGCAAGAAGTAAAGATTGCTCTCAAGAATATAGGTAGGCACAGCTGACAGAAAGGACAGCACTACCCCCCAGGAAGAGTGTTCCCTCCAACCCTGGGCTAAAAAAACACAGTTGCATCTCAGCAGATGGCAGATAAGTCTCTGTTGTGTCACGTGAATGGAACTTGTTGGAAAAATCGGCCCCCTAAAATTTGCCAGAAGTGTGCCCTCTAGAATGCACTGGGCGCCATCCCCTCCGAGACACTGCTGCGATACCACCTTGCGGGGGAAGTATTAAAATTAGACTTTAGGAAAGACCTTGAGGATTTCGAAAATTCCCAGTAGAATTTTACCATCATAACTTCAGTCATGAAATTCTGCCTGGAAGTGACTTATCTACATCTGAATGTGTTTGGGTTCTGGTTGCTTGGGGGAAGATGCTGACCACTGATTGCTGCTGACCTTGGCAGCCCTGCAGGAGCAAATGCACTGGATCCAGGAAGCCACATCGCCTTTTCCCTGCAGTTTCTCTCCAGCTCCCTCTCTCTTTGCCCCTCTGACAAAGCTGCACATCGTGTCAGTTTGCAAAGGAAAAACTATTTAAAGGGCCTGGATCCACTGTAACAAAGGAGGCAAAAAGGGTGAATTTGGAGGCAAGAGAGAATATAATCAAGAACTGGCACAACACGGTATTTAACCTGGCTTCAGTTTCCTCAACTACAAAATGCATGGAATGAGAGTGCTTCCTTCATGGGGTTTGTATAGGAATAGAATAAATCAGTGTGACAAGTGCTCAGAAGAACGCCTGATCCAAAGCAAACACACCATGCAGGCTTCCTGTTGTAAGGCGAGTTGGCAGTAGGCGTGTCCTGGGAAACTCAAGAGCACAGGGGCTGTGACCTTTTCATCCCTCTAAAGCCTCAGCTTGGCAGGGAGATGTTCCAAAAGACCATTCAATTCATAGATGTTGTCATACGCACAGGATGCTTTGTAAGCTTTTATATTCCTTCATGATCTTCTCGTGCTTAGAAATCATCTCAGCAGCATAGCAAGTTTACCTTAAGGTTAATTTCTGCTTTCTCGAATTAGGCCTTTTCCAGGATTCTAGTTGGAATTATTATTTACATTTAAGTTAAAAAGAAATTTAAACTCAAACCTTTGATATTAGTTAAGGACACTCTTTCTTAAAGATCCTGAAAAGCTTTTCTTATTTTTCTTTCATATCCTCAGAGAGTCTCCTAAGTTTTTTCTAACCAATCATTTAAATTCAGGTCCCAGTTCCTTCTAGACTGTTCTATGACACTTTTCAAGAAGAGGCTTTATGTCAACTCACACTTAAAGAGAGAATGCCTGGGTGGAGCCCACTTTTAAAAATGCCCATGGGTAGCTTACCCCCTTTGCAAAGCTGATGCCAAGTCTTAAAATCTAAAGAAGAAATAAAAGTAAACTTGAGATTAAATGCCATTGAATAATAATGCATTTCTGAGGACAGGTTTTAACTAAGGGGCCCAAGGTGGCAAATCAGTTAGGGATATGTGATGTCTGGTGTGAGCTGGTTTTTCCTCTGGACAGCTAGCATAGGACAAAGCTGGAAAGTGAAGTTTGGATTTCTGTTGAACTGGTTATTTTCCCTATCACTGCTGTAGTTGTTTGGCTCTTAATACTGGCAAATGAATTTCAGATAGCCAATATATTTTTTCTGTTATAATAAGATTTTAACAGAAGTATGATTATGCTATTGTTAATATGGAAATAAAAAATAAAAATAAATAAAACTTATTTTATAAAAAAAAATAAAATTAAACTTCAGGAAAGACTGACGGTTTTGAACATTCTAAGTAGAATTTACCATCATAATAACTTCAATAATGAAATTCTGTCCTGGAAGTGATTTATTTACATCTGAGCGTGTTTTTGTTTGGGCCTAGACTAGCTCTTCAGTGATGCAGCAGGTAGCAGGAATCAAAGACTTCCAGCTCATAATCATGATCTTAGACCAAGCAACATCTGAAATAATTTGAGATGTCCAGGTGGTAGCAGCACCAGCGGTCTCCATGACCTCATGTCAAAGGAGAAATTTCTATTTTGGCTATTTGTCCTCTCTGCCAGCTGGTAATGGAATAACGGAAAAAACAATTGCCTTGGTTTTTGGAGCCGGTGTCTGTTGCCAACCAAACTTCCTGGAAGTTGTATGCTCCCTGAGTGAGTCAGCAAATGCTTGCTCAGATGGAGCAAGGCTCTTTGAAAGAACTATTTGTGAAACAGCCAGTTGTGGGAGAGCAGTTGAAAAATCCGATGCCTTGAGACATTCTCCCGTTTCAACACTTTGTATAAAACTTGCAGGCAACGGGGCTGGTCTCTGACTGCACCAAATGACCAACAGTCTGAGTATGAGGGACTTCGGATGCAGAATGACCAGACAAGGGGAAGTGGGGTGACGTGGCCTCCTGACAGGAGGTGATCTGACCGTTGGTACACGAGAGTCCTGGGTTAAGGAAATAAGAATGCGCTAGAAAAATAATCTGTGGGTTTATGTGAGAGTGTGTTTGCCTGTGTATTAAGAACAAAGGAAATGATCTGGGAGATGATTCCAACGAGCCCATCAGCAGATGGTTCTGCATTTCCAAGTTTGTGACATTTGTACTTTTATCAATACCTCGTAATTACCCACCAATGTCTAGCTCTAATAGAAACCTTTGGAGCTGGCTGTCACCGGCTAAAGCAGCCTGCACCAGGGACAGAATCGCTTTGGAAAGCCCGTTGGTCTCCTCTGGTGTGCCCCATATTGACAGGACATTCCCCCCTCAGGCGGCAGAGCAGACTGTTCAAAAGTTCCTGGAGATTCCATCGGGTACCCCTTCCTGCCCATAGTCAGCTGCTCCTCTGGGAGTGGCAGACTCTTTCACTCATGCGGACGTTTTAGCCACGTGGAACGTAGCAACAACTTTGGCATGTTGCCCCAGGACTAAAGGTTTTTTTAAAAGTTGGATTTGTTGTCTCAGGCACAGAGACTGTCTGAGGTCATGGTCTGGGGTGTGTTGGGCAGGGGGGTTGAAATCCTTACTTTTTTTTTTCTTGCTTCCCCTAGAAGGTTTTTACATACACATTCTGGATGCTGCTGTGACCTGCCAGGGCTCAGCCCGAGAGGTGACCTCCACAGGGACCTTTCTATCAGATCTCAGAGCATCAAGAAATTGCAGAGGGGAGGGGGGAAGAAGGGGCTTCACTTACCTCCAGCATCTTTAAAAATGCCGGGTTCTTCTTATCAAAGCTTAAAAGGGAAGAAAAAGAAGCTTGTGATCTAAATTTCAACTGAGGGAAAAAAAGTGAAATTATTTCCATCATTTTTATTAAACAGCACCAAGAGTGAATGAAATAGGGGAAAAAAGATGTCTCTGATGACTTTCAGTGCACTCGTTCTCTGTTGAAACGTCTTTACTTTCTTGACATGCCCAAAATGGTACAACAGCTGCAACTGACATCAGGAAAAAGATATTACAACTGTCACCCGTGTTAACTACCTACGTTGGGCAATACTCTTTCATTAACGCCAATGAGGCTGCCTGCTTTACCTGCCCAGTGATGTCAGTGAGAGGAAAATTATAAATCTTTTCACTGCTGCCAAGATGTATAGAAATAAACCCACCCTTTCATGTTATATCTACTGTGTTTCCTCTCGACCAACGTTATTATGTGGATGCCAAAGGAATTCCTTTCAAAGCTACCGAGGACATACCCAGAATTTTTGTGTTGGTTTTTAAAATGTACCTGAGGGCTAGTTAGGCCAGATTTTATTATATATATTTTTTTAAAGTAAATTTTGGTTTATTTTAGAGCTGTGGGCTACCGGTAGGGATTTGCTGCATAAGTAGGTTGTATGCAGGTGAAGTTTGGGCTTCTAACTGGCCTCTCCTCCCGATAGTGGACCAGGTACCCAGTGTGTGGCCATGGACACCTCCCCTGGTCACTTTCCCCCCCACCCCCAGCAGTGCCCAGCATCTGCCGATCCCACTCTTGTGCTAGTGTGATTAGTGTTCAGGGCCTGGTTATGAGTGAGAACATGCGGTATTCAGTTCTTTGCTTCTGTGATAGCTCACTTAGTATGATGGCTTCCAACTCTATCCAAGTTGCTGTGAAGTCCATGACTTTTTTTGTTCTTTATGGCTGCATAATACTTCATCAGGTATATGTACCATGCTTTCCTTATCCAGCCCACTGTCTATGGGCATCTGGGTTGGTTCCATGTCTTTGCTGTTGTGAATAGTGCTGCAATAACCATGTGTATGCAGGTGTCTTTTTGGTAGAGCGATTTATGCTCTTCCGGGTGTATTCCCAGAAGAGAGATTGCTGGATTGTATGGAAGCTTAATTTGCAGTGTTTTGAGAAATTGCCACACTACTTTTCACAGAGGTTGGACTAGCTTGCGTTCCTACCAACAGTGTGAAACTATCCCCTTTTCTCTGCAGCTGCATCGGCACCTGTTGTTTTTCGACTTCTTCATGATAGCCATCTCTGCTGATATTAGGCGGTATCTCACTGCGGTTTTGCTTTGCACTTCTCTGATGATGAGTGAGGCTGAGCGTTTTTTCATGTGTCTGTTGGCTGCTTGCATGTCATCCTTCAAGAAGTGTCTGTTCAGGTCTTTAGTCCACTTTTCTTTAATGGGACTGTTTGCTTTTTTCCTTTCACTTCGTTTGACTTCCTTGTAGATCCTGAATGTTAGGCCTTTATCACTAGGACAGCTTGCAAATATTTTTTCCCATTCCGTGTGTTGTCTGTTTACTCTCTTGATGGTTTCTTCTGCTGTGCAAAGGCTTTTCAGTTTGATAAGGTCCCACCTGTCTATTGTAGCTTTTGTCGCATTTGCTTTTGAGGACTTGGTCATGAGTTAATTGCCTATTTCGATGTCCAGAAGGGTGTCCATACGTTTTTTTTTGTTTGTTTTTCTGCGATTCTTATAGTTTGAGGTTTTACCTTTAAGTCCTTGATCCATTTTGAGTTAATTTTTGTATATGGTGATAGGTAGGGGCCAGTTTCATTCTTCTGCATGTGGCTAGCCAGTTTTCCCAGCATCATTTGCTAAATATGGTCTCCTTTCCCCAGTGTTTGTTATTGATGACTTTGTTGGAGATTAGTTGGTTGAGAGACTGTGTTTTTATTTACAGATTCTCTGTCTTTGTTTTGTTGGTCCATGTGCCTATTCCTGTACCAATACCATACCATTTTGGTTACTGTAGTCTCATAATATACCATAAAGTCTGGAAGTGTGATACTTTCAGCTTTGCTCTATTTTCTGAGGATCGCTTTGGCTAGAGCTGCTCTTTTATGCTTCCATATGAATTTCTGTATTGTCTTTTCTAGGTCTGTGAAAAATGATGTTGGCAATTTGATAGATATCGCATTGAGTCTGTAGATTGTCTTGGGTAGAATGGATATCCTGACAATATACAATTCTTCCATTCCATGAGCATGGGATGTTTTTCCAGATTTAATTACTGTATGCTGACATAGTTATAAGTATAATACAAGTCTTGCCTTCTCAGCTGACATGACATAATAATTTAGGAAATTATTATGTCAATGACAAAATAATTTAGGATTTTTGTCTTGGGTAGAAGGTGACATTTCATTAGCAAGACTGAGCCTGCCTCTTTGCAATGGATAACAGATGTTTTCGCACAGGTTCGACTGAGGTGTGCTGACATCAATATTTCTAGATGGCAGGATTAATTCAGATGGGCAACATGTTTTTGTTGAAACCTTTGTTTAGATTAGGGTGTTTCGAGCCTAATTTTCAGTTTCTAGTTGAGTAAGATTCTCCTCCTCCCACACCCCTCAGTACATAAAGTGGCTTTTGGCTGGTTGACAGTGAACACCCTCTGAACAGAGAAGAGAAGCTGAGTGGAAAACCGCTCATCTCAGTGTATTCCAGATGACTCTCAAAATAATAACTTAGAAAATTTGGGGGTAGGGGTGGCTACCCCATGTCACTCACTTGTCTTATGCTTTACATATCTGTTGGGTTGCAGCACCCTCAACTCACGCAAACCAGTTGTCACTTCTTTCTACCCCATTCCTGAATTGATCCATCCTAGAAGCTTCCACCCTACTGCCAAGTGAGGAGACAGACTTTTAGCATCTTGTCTCTTCTGTATCCAATTATTCCACTTCACTTAAAGGTCCTGTTTGAAGTGAAGCCCTGCCTAGGCTGACACTTGGCCTTCCCCTTCCCAAGATGGTGGCTAGCCACGGGCTGGGGTTTACTGGGGAGTGGGTAAGTGAAACCAAGTGTCAGATCTGCGTCCAGGGTTCGTGGGAAGCCATGGACCTGCTATGGACTGAATGTTTGTGTCCATGTGTTGAAGTCCTAATCACAGTGTGGCTGCCTTTAGAGAGGAGGTTAACTGATCCAGTAGGACTCATTTCCTTAACAGAAGAGACAATAGAGAACTCTCTCTCTCTCAAAGAAGAGGCCCTATGAGCACACAGGGAGGTGATGGCAGCCTACCAGTCAAGAGATGAGACCTCACAATGAAACCTACTTTGCTAGCACTTTGGTCTCGGACTTTTCAAGTCCCAGAACTGTGAGAAATAAATTTCTGTCATGTAAGCCACCCAGTCTGTGGTATTCTGTTGTAGCAGCCTGAGTCCACTAATAGAGGACTCTTGCTATTTTTCTGCTGTCATGGTGTTCCTTGCTTGTCCTACTGGCATCTGCTGCCCAAGTCTACAGCGGGGGAACTCTCTGCCTGAGCATAAGCTCTTCTTACTTATTATCTTCTACCTTTCAGGGGGACTGTACATCCCTCCCCTGAGGTCTGCTGTGACTCCCAAAGATCCCAGTTCTGTGGGCTACTCTGCAACACTGAGCTACAGGAGCTCTCTGTTGATGCTGGCATGACTCTCAGGCAAGTTAGACAACCAGTACCATTGGATTCCTTTTCCCATTTACCCATGGGGTATATAAGACCTTCCCAGCACCTGCCTGCATGCCCCAAAGGAGGGCCTGAAACATGTTGGAGAACCCAATGAAGGCTCTTCCTCTGTCCAATCTGATGGTGGTGGATTTCTGCTCTGGGTTATGGTCACTGAATTCTGGCATCTCTGAATTCCCTCTGCCCCAGACAGAGGGATAATCTTCATGGCCTAGGTCCTTAGGCATAGCTCTTGATATGCTAGTGGGACTCAAGAAAATTACTCCCCCTTCCCCCAAAAGGTCTGGCTTTCAAGACAATTCTCTCAAAGAAGATGTCAAGAGAGTGGGTCTCAGGGTTTAAGGCGCTCAGGGGCCTCTTTTTCATTTTCAGAGATTTTCCCATCCCTTTTTATTTCCTGAGTGAAAATGTCTCGTGGATAATGAACAGATGTTCCCCAGACATTTACAAATCATGCCCTATTCATGTGCCCTGGGAGGCAAGAGGCAGGTTGGTTCTGGACAAACTTCCTCAGAGGCTGGAGGTAGGTGGGGGTGAGTGAGAGTTTTTAAAGTCAGGTGCAAATGCAGTCATATCAGAATCAATCTTAAAACCCCCTTAGGTGCCATCCTGAAGACAGACTGGCATCTCTCCGTTCAGGTCAGCCTACACAGATCGTTTCCTCCAGCTCTGAAACAGATCGATTGAGCACCAGATGAAGAAGTTGGCATGTTTAGGGGACATGATGTACTATAAGAGTTTCCTTTAAAATACTGGAGTCGCGCTCAGCATGGTGACATGGTCATGCTTGGAGAAGCAAGGGAATTATAGATTTACATCTCCCGTCTGGTCCTGCCTCGGGGCAGACACCAGAGTGGAATGATGAGCAGTCATTCAACGGCTGGTTAAACTGTCCACTTTCTTTCTCCCCTGAGCTCAGCTCTGAATTCAGAGAAGCACAGAGTGTGAAGACCTGCCCTGAACAATCTCCAGGGTGCACGGGGAGATGGAGTGAGCCAGGGGAACACGTGGAACTCGCCAGGTTGTTTCATGTTGGTGGGCTGGGGTGGGATTTGAACCACGTCTGTCTCCCTCCAGAACCCTCAGCTCTTATGCTAACGTGCTGCAGATGGTGCAAGCGTGCCTAAGAAGTGAAGACGCAGACATCATCTTGGATTTCACTAAAATTTTAAGTAATTTTACTGACCCTTAAGAGATTTAAATTATGGAATAGGATCCCTCAAAGCTTCAGGGAAATAAAATTAGAAAGTATTTGCTTTGGAAATTTGCATCCTTAGCAGTGAAATGTCAGGTTCGGCAGAATAAGAAAGAACTGTGTAAGTTTATCGTGACATGAGAATCACTGGATGATGCAATGTTTCAACCAGCCTGCAAGTGTCTGGGGTGTGGGCCACGTCATGTTTCTCTTCCCCAGAAACTGATATGTAGGGGTGTCAAGACATTCTTCTCTCTTTAGTGCCATCCGCCATCTGGCTTAACTTTTTCTTTACATCACCAGCTGTTTCTCCCTTTTCTTTCCTTATGGGCCTCATCTGGGAACAAAAACATCACTTGAGTTCTGTCCTCAAAGTCAAAAGCAGTGGCAGAGACAGACCCTTCTGAGCCGAAATTGCCACTAGGCTTCGATCGCCTTCTAAGAGGCGAAAAAGGCTTCTCATGGATGGGGTCTGACACATTCGCTGTGTAGAACAAGTGCTACATACCTCATTGCTGAATGTCACTATGGTCACCTTCGAAGTACTCCCCTTGGGAAGCTGTGCACTGACGCCAGTGCCTAGTACAGCCGTTGCCGCAGTTTTGGAACTCTTTCTGGAATGGCCATCAGAGCTGTTGCTGTGTTCCCTTAGTGTCCTGAATGACATAAAAATGTCTTCCTTTATCTTCGGATAAAGACAAAAGCCACTGGGGGCCAGGTGAGTAAGGAGGGTGTTCCAATACAGTTATTTGTTTACTGACTAAAAATTCCCTCACAGACAATGCTGTGTGAGCTGGTGCATTGTCGTGATGCAAGAGCTCCTTTGGGACCATTTTGCACACACCTTTCTCCTGCCAAGATTTTCATTTAGGATTTTTCTACTGTTCCTCTATCAATGTTTATTTGGTCTGCTATGCTTCTCACAGTCAGCTGATGATTTTGACGCACAATTTAACAAATTTTTGCAATGTTTTCATCAGTTCTGTTTGTTGCTGGCTATCCTGATCTTGCTTCTTCAGTGATGCTTTCTCTCCCCTCAGGAAAATCTTAAATCCATTAGTACACTGCCCTTTCCTTCATGGTATTATCCCCATAAACTTGTCCCATATTTCACTTCCACGCCTACCAAGTTTAACAAGAAATTTAATGTTTGTTCATTGCTCGAACTCAAGCTCCGACACGCTCACGATGGCACACAAAAGCATGCAGCAACAATAACGAATGCCATCCAGCAAGACACAGCCACACATTGACACAGCGGTGAGACCTTGACATACCAAGGTGATGAAACCTTACTAAGTTGTTTGTACAGTGCCAACATAAACACACAGTGGCAAGTTTGTGAACTTAATTGTCAAGCCTCGCATACCCATAGACAAGTGCCATTCATATGTCCCAGACTGTGGTTCTTCATAGTGGATGTTTTCCCATTGACGTGGTCAGCTGGGAATGAGGTGCATGGTGGGTAAAGAAAGGAAGAGGTATTGGTGGCAAAAATCTGGGCCAGAAAGTAGAAACAACCTCCTGAATTCTGAACCTTCCAGGTCCCATCAATAAAGAAATTTTATTGTTGATACAAGCAAACAAACAGACAAACTGAATAAACAAGCAAAGTGTCATCAGATATACGTCACAACTGCACTGTGATACAAAGATGTGAGAGTCAAAGTTGATAACTTTCTCATCCTTCTATTGAATACATGCATTTCCCTAAACACATATATTATTAATAAGCCATAAAATATTAAATTCATCTAAAAATGCATTATTAACAACATAATCTGCGTAATACACGCATTAGTTTTCTCCAGACACTTTAGAAATTCCATGTTCTTTTTTTTCTTGATGTCGGTGAAAAGAGACGATTCTAGAAATGCTGATTTATAACGACTGAGAGAGTTCATGATCTTTTTTTTTTTTTTTTTGAGTTGGAGTCTCACTCTGTCGCCCAGACTGGAGTGCAGTGGCCGCTCCCGGCCACCGCAGCCTCGACCTGCTGGGCTCCGGCGATCCTTCCACCTCAGCCTTCCAAGTAGCCGGAATTACAGGCATGCGCTACCACACCCGGCTGATTTTTTGATCTATTGTAGAGATGAGGTCTCGCTGCCCAGGCGGGTCTCGAACCCGCGGGCTCAGGCAATCCACTCACCTCAGCCTCCCAAAGGCGCGGGATTACAGGCTGAGCCACTGAGCCCGGCTCGAGTTCATGGTCTTGTAGTCAAGGAATCAACACAGAATCCATAATTCTGGCCAAAAAGCAAAATTTAAAATCAAAGATTGTTCCCAAAGTCGAGAGAGCACAGAGACACTGTGGAAGCAGTACGTCTTCAGAGATGCAATGTGTGTCATTTTGTTTTGTTTGTGGGTACTTTCTAAAATGGTATCTAAAGCCCAGGAGCTGCAACTAAGCCCACCACGGTGGATGCTATTGTTGTTTTCCATGTATGTCCTCAAAGACGTCATAAGAAGATTTGCAGTGACCGTTGACTTATTGCCGCAAGATCGTAGACGCTACTTTCCACTTTAAAATAATACTCTGAGCCGGGCTCAGTAGCTCAGCCTATAATCCCGCGCCTTTGGGAGGCTGAGGTGAGTGGATTTCCTGAGCCCACGGGTTCGAGACCCGCCTGGGCAGCGAGACCTCATCTCTACAATAAATCAAAAAATCAGTCGGGCGTGATAGCACATGCCTGTAATTCTGGCCACTCGGAAGGCTGAGGTGGAAGGATCGCCGGAGCCCAGCAGGTCGAGGCTGCGGTGGCCAGAAGCAGCCACTGTACTCCAGTCTGGGCAACAGAGTGAGACTCCAACTCAAAATAATAATAATAATAATAATACTCTGGGTTTGCTCTCTGCAGACAAGCCCTGACAAGATCTATGAATTCTCAGAAATCATCAACATCAGAAGGTGCACATCACATTCAAATCTCTGAAGAAGAAGAAAGAAGAGGTTGACTTCAATCTTCATTTAGTTCTGTTATGGGACTTGCAGACTTTGAAAAAAGCCCATCCCTACTACTGGCTGAAGGATATTGTCCTGGGAGAAGCATCTTTCACATATGGTTTGAATTCAGTTAGCCAGATTTTCCAGGAGCCACTAGGGTACCATTCAGGACATTGCTTCTTGCATTCTCATTTGCAGCCTTGCAAATAATTTTCAAAGGTCATTAGACCATAAGAGTTTTCATTACCCTTCACTGGAGGCAACAGTAAGCACCTACTGATTGAGGGCTTACTTGGTGCCCTCTGCTAGGTACGCCTAGGAATGTCTGAGAAGAAATGCAGTGCAAAAAATTCAGTTGGCTAAAAGAAAACATATAGATAGATAGCTTTATGAATGTACAGAAAGCAAAAATTTTCTGTTAAAAACAACAGAAGCGGCATTTCTATAAAGGTTAAACTGTAAGTAAAAAACAAAAGAAAGGAAACAAGATGAGACTTAGATGTGATTGTACAATAATGAGAAACTGCTTGCTATCATCTGAATAGCTGCTACCACCCCACCGCCCTACCCACAACAATTCATACGGTGAAATTTAATTGCCAATGTGGTACTATTAAGAGCTGGGGCCTTTAGAAAGTGATAGAATCAAGAGGGCAGGACCCTCGTGAATGGGTTAGTGGCCTTATACAAGGTTCACAAAAGCGGGTTCATCACTTCACCATGCGAGGACATATAAAGAGAGAGCATTGTCAAAGCAGAGAGAGAGAGAGCCTTTACCAGACACTGAATCTCCTGGTGCTTGATCTTGAATTTTTCAACCTCCAAAACTGTAAGAAATACATTTTTGGTGTTTGTTATAAATTCCAAGTAATTAAGTTGCAAGAATAACGCATGAAATTCCCGTATATCTTAACCTAGGCTCTCCAATGATGAACATTTTGCAGAATACTATGCAGCCATAAAAAAAAAACAAAATTACGGCCTTTGCAGCAATGTCGGTGGATGTGGCCGGAGGTCATTGTTCTAAGCAAACTAACGCAGAAACAGAAAACTGCATTCCACATGTTCTTACTTAAAAGCAGGAGCTAAACACTGGGTATACAGGGGCAGAAGGATGGGAACAACAGACACTGGAAACTTCTAAGGAAGGAGGGAGCAGGTGGGTGTTGCCAAACCACTCATTGTGTCCTATGCTCGCCTCTTAAGAAGTGGTACCATGTTATCTTAAGAAGTCAATTGCAACCGTTTATCTCTAAAAATTTTTTAAATAATTTTTAAATTACTGGCTAGACAGTAAATTGGTATATTCATTTGAAATCAACTTACACATGCATATTTAAGCATTAAAGACATTCCTTTTGAACTAATAATCCCACATCTGGGACTCTAAGAAACTATTCTAAAAAATTTAAAGGACAAGATGTACAAAATGCACTCACAGTATTCTTGTCAAGGAAAAAAACATGTCCATAAGCCAAATGGCCCACAGCAGACAAACGATTCTGAAAACGAGTCAAGAAAAGAAGAAAAGCATTTGTGAAGGACTCACTACACTGAGAAACACATGGCAGCAGACATGGGTAAGCTTACCGAGGGTTTGGGTGGGAGGCTGCATAGCGGGTGAACCTAAAAGACTCCAGTGGTGCCCTGGAGTAAGAAGCCTCCCTAAATGTGGAGCCATCTGCTCTGTGAGCCAGCCTCGCCTCTCATGATGAAAAGCTCTGAGTCCACAAAGAGCCCATGGGTCCTGCACATCACTGACTCCTCTGATAGGGACAGTGAGCACGGCGGACTCCACAGGAGATGAACAGAAAGATCTCACTTCTCTCCATCCGGTGCCCAAAGCAGACCTCATGAGCAACTGTCATCTTCCAGACACAGCCTTCCTGGAAGCCACCGCACGGACAGAAGGGACCCTATGAGATAAGCCTATCTGTCGCCTGAGCCAAGCCTGGAGATAAAAGTGGAAGCATAGGGCCATTACACCGGGACAGGATAGGGGGCAGAGTAAAAAGCAGGTTGTCAGTGACCGGAAGCCATCAGTATCCTGATGGTGAAGAACCTCCTCCAAAAAGGTCCACAGTTAAAGCGATGGTTACTGGCCTTGAAAGAAAAGTTTATTCTAAAATTGGGGGAAGGGTCATGGTTTCACTTTCACCTCACTCATTCATTCCCCCCAGGCTTCTTCTCAAGGCTGCTGTAATGACCTGAACGATTTAGTGTCCTTTGGGGGCAGGGGTGGTAACTGTTTCCGAGTCATCAGCTCGGCTCGGTGGAAATTCAGCCGTATGAAATCATCTCCTAACACGACCATGACTTTGAACGGCTGGGATTTTTGTGCCAGCCTTCTTGCTGGGATCCAGGACAAATGCCGGAATGCAGGCGGTCACTCCTGTGCGGGCCAGACAACCCAAGGAGCAGAATTGAACTTGGTGACATGGTTCTCATGGAGGCCTGTCCAGGACGTGCTGAAATTGATCACATCTAATATGATGCATCCAATCTTACCAGGAAAAAAAAAATCATTACTAAGATAAATGCAGCCATAGTTATTGCAGAAAGAGAAAAGAAATGTATTTGAAATAGCAATATTCTCTAGGCCAAATGCACAATTGCTGATGTCCTCAGGGATGTCTCTCTCTGTAAGTTCAGATTGGAAAGATTTAGAAACAGCGAGACACTCCAGGATTTATAAGATCGCCCTATATGTCAGGCTGTTGGACCCACGGGGTGAGCCTGCAAAGGCAAAAAGAGACTCGGTCCCTAGGAATAAACATCCAAGTGCAAGTCTCAACTTAAACTCCGGTTGGTTCATTTATGCCAAAGATCTGCAAGGAAGTGACATTTTAAAGGTTCCCGTCGTGGGAGAATAACAAAGACAACCATTATGCTGGAAAGAGCAGCTGCTCTTTGATGTTTTAAAGGGCAGCGCCAGAGTGCCCAGGTGGAATTAGGGTTGGATTAGGAGGCGAGTTTAGGGAAGAAGCTGAAAGAAAGGGCGCTATCTACGGTTTCAGATGCTGGTCTGCAGACAGTGTAGCACGTGGAAATAGACGACACACTTGGGTCCTGGGGAAACCGGGGCCACAGACAGCTGCCGACTTGGGAAGATGCAACACTTGGGAGGGGGTAGAGAGGAGGGGTTTGGGCACAAGAGTAGAAATGACTGAATTATTCTAAGATACAGAGTCTTTAAACTACAGTGAGCAGAGAGTGACATTGTTGTTCCATCTCCTGCTCGACAAAGAGCAAGAAAGAGCTGAGGTCATCTTGGCAAAGCGGAGCCAAGCTAAACCTCAAGAGAGCACTTGCGGAAGAGCCTTTGACTTATCTGTATCTCAGAGGATGTAAATGAACTCCCCGCCCAAACAGCTGCTGCTCATTTAAGTAGCTGCTTGGAATTCACGTTTTTACAAGAAAACCCAGATCAGAAAACACCCTGTGGCTCACAGTTTCAGAATGCATAAGGCTGGCACATCGTACCTGATGCTGTCTGTCTGTCTGCCAAGTCCTACTTGTAAGTTGGTTGCAATTAACTGTGCTTAATTCTGTGTCAGCAAATTGCAGTTCTGCAGCAGGTTGTTGCTGAAAGATTAGAAGGAGCTCCGTTTTCGTCTCCCAGGTAATGAGTATTTTGATACCATTGTCCCCGGAACGGGGTTTTCTGGCGTTTGGAGCATTGTTCTAGGAAAATCTGGTTTGTGCAGTCCTTTCCTGGAGCAGAGATTGCAGCTCTTTCAGAGGGAAGTCATAAGTCACTTGTCAAAAAGGAATCTTCTGAAGGAAACAGTGATCAGACCCAGATAAGAGGGTGGTCTTTGGGAGCGTGCTTTCCAAACACTCCAGCGTAGCAGTGCAGAAGGTGCCCGACGGTCTGGCACGGATCCAGGCATCCTCCACCCCTCCCCAGCTCGTGCTCCTGTCTGGGACTGTGAACCTCTCTGCTGCAGAGACTGTATTCTGGGCTTGTTCCTCTGCATCTTGGGCCAGACGATTCCCACTACCAGGAAAGCCATCCCAAGTGTGTCCACCTGCTGAAGTTGCACGTTCTCTTCCAGATCTCTCTTCCAGGCAGGGGTTCCTGACCCCACCACCATGTTCCCACACCCCATACGACCTTTACATAAACACTTCCAAGATCTAATTAAAATTATGTTTTTAGGGAAAGGATAATTTATCCACATGGGTAACTGTCACTATTTATCCCGCAAAAATCGGCTGTAGGAAGTATGCCCAGTATGATTTTCAGCTGGGTGGAGGTAGCTAAATAAAGATACAGCTAAACTAAAGTGTGATTATCTAGGGTTAATAAAAGCACGGATGGTTTCGCTTCTTTTTATGTTAGTACAATTCCTAAAATTTTTATAATGAACATTGGCTCCGTTTTCGATTGTTACTGTCACAATTGATCATAAACAAAGCAACACAAATTTGTGATTTTGTAGTTCTGTGGGTCAGGAGTCTGGTGTAGGTCTCACTGGACAAAAATTAAGCTGTCAGCAGAACAGGGATGCCTTTCTTTCTGGGGGATCTGGCGTTGAAGCCACTCCCAGACTCATTTAGGTGGTTGGCAGAATTCGGTTCTTACCTTGCCGTTCCCTTGAGGTCTCTGTTTCATTGCTGGCTGTCAGCAGAGGGCCATTTCCTGCTTCTAGACACCCCTCACATTCCTTGGTTTACGGCACCCTTTCTCCCTCATCAAAGCCAGCAATGGTGCCAAGTCCCTCTGAACCCTCAAATCTATCCTTCCTCTTTGTCCCTGGACTCTTTCTGGCTGACACCTCTGCTTTCATGTTCTACTTTTAAGGTCATTGGGCCCACCTGGATAATCTGAGCAGCGCCCTATTTTAAGGTCAGCTGATATTAGCAACCTTAATTCCATCTGCAACCTTAATTTTCTTTTGCCTGGTAACTGACATAGTCACAGGCAAAACACAGCTTTCTGGAGGCCAAAATCCTGCCTAACACAGACATTCACTTTTAAATAATTTTTTAAAAAGTCATTGACAAAGGAGCCAATTTACATGAGGTGAAGGAGTGTCCACCATATGTTGTCCTTAAAAAAATAAATAAATATCAAGTGAATCAGACTGACTGCAATGGCTCATCCATACTGTGAATGACTGACTTTTTTTTTTTAAAAAAACCTCTGGCTTCTTGCAACTCTCAACCATAAGTCCAAATCTCTCAGCAAAGCTTTATTCTATTTTTGTTCTTTAAAAATCAACTTCTTTTTTTTCTGGTTTCAGATGTTGTGTGTGTATTTCTACATGGCCACCATGTCCCTACCCCTGTGTGTACAGGCTTTTGCAGAGTGGTGTGACAGCACCTCCCTTGAAGAGACAGAGATTCCCCTCCACCCTCCGATCCTGATGTGACACGTGGCTCGCTCTGGCCAATGGACATGAGCCATTGTGGTGCAGGCAGAGGCTTGAAAAGAGCATTCACTTTAGGACTTAGCCTCTTGCTCTTTAGACCCCTGAGACCATGACATAAAGAGGCTCAGGCTGGCCTCTGGGAGAATGAGAGACAACATGGGGTATCCCAGGTCAAGTCCTGAGACCAACCAACCTGCCAGCTATGAGAAATGTGAGTGTGGCCACACAAGGGAATCAACTCAATCTGGTTGTCAGCTGACCACAAGATCCACAGAGACAACCTGGACCCAACGGTCATCCCCACGGACCCTTAGAAATGTGAGAAATCGTAAATGTTTCTTGATTAAGTCATTAAATTTTAGAGTTGTTTGTTATACATCAAAGCCCTAACTAAAATATATTTTAAGAAAAATTTGAAGTCGCAAAAAAATTTTAACAAGAAAAAAGATTCACAATTCCATCAGCCCAAAATAATTAGTGTGAATCTGTTGACGTATATTGTCTACGAAGTTGTATATCTAATTAGTTACATGGCAAGAGAGATAGTGATAAATAGAAAGATGGTAGAAATTTACACAAAATTTACGATATTTTGTTAAATCTTGCCTTTTCTCTAATTAGTATTACTTCATGTCATTAACTATTTCTAGAAAGTGTGGCTTTCATTGACTTGGTAACATCTTTCAAACACCACAATTTCCCTGGTGGTCACTTTATTAAATAACATCACCTGTATAATTCCAATATCTGTACCTATTCATTTAAGCACCATAAATATTTGTTCTAATTGATTTTAAATGAAACAAGCAAACCTTTATAGGTAATCTTATGCTGTTCAAATTTTTTCTGAATGCTTGACTAGAGGTTTGGTTGGTCCAATTTGCCTTGGAAGCAGGAAACAGGCCGTGATACCCTGGGTTTCCTACAAAATGTATGGTTTCTTGGTGCTAGAATGCACCCTGAGTGAGAACTGAGCCCTGACTTGAACCCTGATTCCTTCTCAGTGCACCTGTACCCACTCAGCCCCAAGCTATGCTTGCTGCGGGGCCCAGATCTGGGTGGGCAGACAGGTAGGGCTGTCTCCTGCATGGTCCTCGTCCTAGGCTGATGGCTAATAGGAAGACCCAGGCTACCTAGAGAGAACAGACCATTCTAGGTTAAGGGCCACCTCATTTTTAGATTTGTTCACTTCTGAATCCCAGGTGGAGCAGGGAGTATGGGTGTGTCCTCCTTGAGCCATGGCTGGTATCAATCCCAAGAAACCTGGTTCAAAAGCCACACACAAATCCATAGGAAGTCCGGTCCTTTCTTTTGGGACTCTCAGCCATAACACCCAGGAACTTTCATGCCGGAGACCAGCTTTAGCTGGGTTCAGGGTACCCCAAAGGTGGAGACAGCGTCAGTGATTGTGGGGGAAGAAGAAAGAGAGAAAGAGAGAGAGAGAGAAAGAGACTGGACTCCGGTCTAGTGCAGAAGCGATGTGTGTTATTGGGAATTACAACAGGTCTTTTATACACAAAGTCAGATGTCAGATGTGGGAAGGGTGTCCCCCACCCACCAGAAACCTTAATCCATGAAAACTTAATCAATGATTGCCTTTAAACCCTTTTCATATGATAATCTTAAAATCCCATAGCAAAGGATAACCTAATCCGTGACTGACATATTCTATAAACCTTTTTCATCCTAAGCTGATTGATTTATGCCAAGTTAAACAATTCTATAGAAGCTTCAGTATTTACTTTACAAACGGAAGTGGCCCATCCCAGAATGTTTGGCATGTGGCCCAGTCCAAAGTTCACCGTGGGCTACCTGCAAGTAACCCAGTCGCGTTCTTTCAACAAAATGGCTGTCTTCTAAAACTGTATTCTACAATTTACACCTTCAATAAATCTTAAGATCACGACCCAGAAGCCTGTGACCAATACTAAGGCTCTTAGATGTGACCCGAGTTTGAATTATAAGTTGTGTGAAAGCCAAAACCGCACTTTGTGGAAGAATGGGAGCAATGAGCTTCTAAAGTTGGCTTGTGTTCATCCTGGTCTCAGAGTTTTTATGTTTTGAGCTCACCGGAGCTTAATCTGGTTAGTGCTGAGTAGAAAGGGGGAGGAAACGGGGTCAATAGCTCCCGAACGCATCCTAGTGGTCTCGGGGTCAACGGCCCTTCCTGATCCCTAGCGCTCAGTGGGCCTCCGTTGCCGGCTCCCCACACTCTCACCCCACGGAGCTCATGTATGCTAAGTCAGGGACTCAACGGGGTCATAGCTCCGAACGCCCTCTAGTGTCTCGGGGTCAACGGCCCTTCCTGATCCCTAGCGCTCAGTGGGCCTCCGTGGCCGGCTCCCCACACTCTCACCCCATTCTTTGGAGTCCTCCATTTCTAATTCTCTCCACCTCAACTGTCACTAGAACCTGAAGCTCATGGGTTTCCATCTACACTTCTCTTGCCGGTCTTTCTTCTCCCTGTCTCTTCTCCTAAAGCGCAAAGTCCAGGAACCTGCCTGGCAAAAATAAACTATCCCCTATACAGGATTTTCTTTCCTGGAGGGAGACGGGAGGTAAGTATGAGAACCCTCAGAATGCTCCCACAATAATAAATGTTTTCAGTCCAAACTGCAAAGGGCCATCTTCACCCAAGTTTCAGAGACGTGCGGAGCCAAGGGAGCTTGACTGGGGCCATGCATCACAGTTCGCTGTCAGAGCCCAGCACTGGCCATCTGGCCCTTCCAAGGTTTCCTATGCTTCAAGCTGTGTGGGCTGGAGGTAGAGATGGGAAAGGTTAAGGGCATTCGTTCAAAAGTACACAGTCCTAGGGGCAACCTTGGAGTTAGGGGCTGAGTCTTGTGGCTTAGTTTGGGCACAGGAGCCAGCAGAGAAAAAGCAGTAAAATAAAGAAAAGAAAAGAAAATGCAGTGAAGAACCAGATAGATGCAGTAAAATGCAGTAATGGAGGCAGCCTCATTGGTCACCCCAGGCTGACGGGATGTGAAGAAACCCCAGTGATACTAGAATTACATTTGTCCCAATTTCCTCCATCTTTCTCATAGCTCTGCCCTTGCAGTCTTCGGTTTTTTTTTCATTCCGCAGCACCCTCTGCATATACAAATGCTCCTAAATTGCTCACAACCCAAGCTGCAGATGTCAGTCTATTGGTGAAGTCATTTTGCGGAAGTTCAACAGAAGCCAAATATTTGTCTGAAAGATGGGCTTTTCACTTTAATTGCTGGTTGTTACAATTATCTCCACAAGCACCCAGGTTATTTTAACCTAGCAGTGAATTCTCAATCCACTACTATCCAAATGTCAACCTTTCTGTGGACATGTCCATTAGAGAATCCAAAATATCGTCTCTGTGATCATTCTCCCTTTGGTGTGTGAACCTGGACTGCAAAGTCACTGCTGGGAATTCCTGGAGGCTGGAGGCAGAGACAGGCCCGAGTGGGCATAGTATTTGCATCCCATCAAACCTCCACACAGAGAAGATTGCTGGTCTTGGCAAGTATGAAAAATGCAGCGTTTGTAAATGCTCTTTTCTGTGATCGTGGCAATATGGTAACCGAGGGGAAAAGGTGGACTTTTCAAAACAGGTCTGCATGGTCTAAGCCAAGGGCCAACCACGGGGGATTCCTCAGGCAGCCGATTCTTGCTCCTTTGCAATTCTAGGCCTGGTGCAAATGAGGCCTTGGAGACAGGAAACATTTCCCAGTTTCTGGGAGCTCTCTGAATTTCAGGCCAAGCAAACTCTCCCTGTGTGTTGCAGCTATGGAAATAGGTTCACATGGCCCAAAGAATTTAGATAAAATGCACATCAAGTCCTACCAGGGAAGTAGGTTTAGGCTTTTAAGAGTATTCACTCATCATCCTCTATGGAAAAGAGTGTGACAATTCCTAAAAGAACTAAAAACTGACCTTCCATATGATCCAGAAATCCCCCTCCTGGGAATACATATCTGGAGGAACATAAATCGTTCCACCAAAAAGACACCTGCACACGCATATTTATTGCCACACCCTTCACAATAGCAAAAACATGGAACTAACCCTGCTACCCATTGAAAGTGGCCTGGATAAAGAAAATGTGGGATGTTTACACAATGGAGTATTACACAGCCATGAAGAAGAACAAAATGATGGATTTCGCAACCTGGATACAGTTGGAAACCATCATACTAGGCGAACTGTCACAGAAACAAAGAACTGAATACTGCGTGTTCTCACTCATAAGTGGGCCCTAAACATTAGTCATATTAGCATAAGGGTGGGGTCAGCAGATGCTGAACACTGCTAGGGGAGGAAGGGTGAGAAGCACATGGCAACACAAAGGGTACCTAGTCCACTACCAAGGGGAGTGAGTGTCAGTAAGAATCCCAAACCTTACCTGCATGCAGCCTACGTATGTAGTTAATCCTCACTTGTACCCCACAACTCTATAATAAACATAAATCAATATTGATTGATTAATTAATTGATGAATGGATCTGTCTATTCATTAAATGAACCATTGCTTGAGTCAGGCCCTGTGATAAGTCCTAGGAGCCCAAGAAGATTACGATACTGCTTCTGTCCTGGGGGAGTTTAGATTCTAAAGATAGGCAGGAAACGAAAGATTATGCTAGAAATAATATGATGGTTTATGATTCCATCCAAGTTGTAGCAGAGACAGGGAGAAAATGCTGGGGGCGGCAGAGGAGGAAGTGCTAGTTCTGCAGAAGAACACAGGGCATCTCGGAGAATGTTTCCAAGACAGGGTGATCCCAGAATGGCTAAAACAGTTTCAACCCCTGGTGTCCCTATGAATACGAGGCAACTGGGTCTTGGACACTGTGTCGGCAGGAGCAATGATTGGTTCAACCATGTTGGAGACTTTTCAGCAGTTACCCACTAAAGGTAAATATGTGCTGATCCTATAACCCAGTAATTTCGCTGCTGAGTTTATACCCAAGGTAAGTATGTGCATAGATCTACAGAAGACTTTTATATAAATATTCGTTACAGGTTTATTGATAAGAATTCAAAATTGAAAACAACCCAAATTTCTATCCAACAGTAGGATAAATAAAGAAACTGCAGTATAAGCATACAATGAAATACTATGCAGCAATAAATAAAAATAAGCTACTGCCACATACAATATAATATGGATGGGTCTCACAGACATAAAGATAAGTGAAGAGAGCCAGACACATATAATTACTCAATATGAGGCCATCTGTATCTGTGATGATGGAAATTAGCATAGTTGTTACCTATGGGGACAAGGTTTTGACAAGGAAGGGACCCAAGGGGTGGAGGGTGCTAGAAGTGTCCTGCATCTTGATCTGGGTGGCAGTACAATGCTTGCAAACATAAGTAAAACTCATGAAGCTGTGAGCTTCATGTTCCGGCATTTTGCTGTATGTACGACTCAATAACATTTTAAAGTAAAAAATCAACTAACAAACAAACAGGATGCTGTCACTTAATGCTCTAGAACACCCAAAGGACCCCCAAGCAGTAGGAATTATGAACAATATGCTAGATAAAATGTTCTAGCTGAGAGAAGCGTAGAGAGAGCACAGAACTAGACAGAGACCAACATGGAATCGCATCACGGCACTGTGATCCTGGGAGATGCCTCCAAGACCTCACCTTCAAATTGGTGTTATTAACGCTTAAGGTAATATCACCTGAAGTTGTCTAACATAGTTTCTGAACGTAAAATTGGATCAATAATGTCCAAAACAATCATATCAAATGTTTTTTAAAGAGATACCCACATTTTTAAGCATGAAAAACTATTTCGATTTTTCCCAATGACGTGCTTTTAAATTTTTAATTATAGATACAACTTTCAAGCATATGGAAAAGTGGAAAGAACATTAAAAAACCACTCTATCAATCCAGTTTAAAAGTTGTACATTTTGTTATATTTGCTATATAATTTTTCTGAGTGTCTTTTCAAAAATTATTGTAGAAAGTTAAAAACACCGAAACAGAGTAGCATGACGAACTCCCCTGTGCCCAGCACTGTAATTATGAAGCTACAGTTCATCTTGTTTCAGTCACACCCCTGACTCCAATTTTTTTCACCTACAATCCCGGAATTATCAAGAAACACATCCCAAATTGACATCATTTCACACACAAATGTTTAAAAACGTGTTTTTGAAAGAAAAGTCTTTTTAAAAACACAATCATAAGACAAGTATCATATATTTAAAAATGAACAATGATCTCTTTATATCAAAACCAAGTCAATATTCCGATTTCTCCATTTTTCTCATAGAAGATTTTTACAGATTTTTCAAATCAGTGACTCAACAAGGTTCACATAGTGCATGTTATTTATATTTTTAAAAATTATTTTTTAATCTATAGGTCCCCTAAGTTGTTGTTTTTGTTTTTGGGGAGGTTTTTTTGCAGTTCATCTGTTAAAGAAACCAGGTTGCTTGTCTCACATAACAATGCTTCTCACATTTTATCACGGAAAAGAGTCCCCTGGGGCAAGCTTGTTAAAGTGCACATTCCCAGGTCCTAGCCACAGAGAGTTGGATTCAGTAGGTCTGAGCTAGAGTCTGACCGAGAATGTACATTTTCAACAAGCTCCCAAATAATGCTGGTCTGTGGACCCATATTGAATAGCACCAGTTGCGTCCCATTATCCAGATTTAGCTAGTTGCTTCTTTAGCATGTGTGTGAACATGTTTTTCTGCTCCTTACATATTTTGAAATCTCCTCCACTAGATTTGTACATAGAGTTGTATACCTTCATAAGGAGAATTACCCTCTGGTCAGTTAGTAGCCACTGAGGATCATCATTCCTAGATCTATTTCACCAGAGGTTGCAAAGTGGTGATACGCTGATTCTAGTGATCCGGCTTCATTTATTATCTGGCCTAATTCTATAAAGAAAGACTTTCTCTCATCAACTATTTGGATATCCTAAAGTAGAGTTCACATAGAAAAGTCAAAAAATGACTTGGTTCCCTAGCATTCTAGGCAGCTAAAGAGATGTTTTGTTAGTTTGCTTGGGGTGTGTGTTTGTGTGTGTGTGTGTGTGTGTGTGTGTGTGTGTGTGTGTGTGGCGTATGTATTTAACCTAATAAATTCATGAATACAAACACACATATTTGGTGTGTTTTGGTATGTTAAGCTTATTAATGTTGCTCAAATCATCCCATCTTTGAAAAATGGGAACTGAAGTTAGCTCCTGGATTTTTTGACATGACTCTGGTGATCTTTGATAGCTTCCTTTCTTTTGATATGACAAAATATTGCAGGCTCACCTTATATATTTCCTGTCCCAGATCTGGAATCAGTCATGTCTCCAACAAGCCCTGGCTGTGTTTAGGGAAATAGTACATACAACACAGACCACACTCCAGGCACTAAAACCATTAATTATTAATGGGTTGGTTGTTGTTTCCAGACTTTTTCAATGCATAAAACTAGGAAATATGCTTTATTTTTCTAAAATAAAATGCATCATGAGTTTATATAAATACTTTCAGTTAGAGTTTAAGGGGTATTTAACTTGATTCCAACAGTCTTAAATATCAGAAGGACTACTCTAACCCTATAGTTGATAATATGAGTATTAAAAACTTTTGAAGCTGTTTTCCTTTTTTATGTTTTTTTTTTCTTCTTCTTCTTGTTCTAAGGGTATGTTTTTCTAAGAATGTACACACAAATTAATTTTTTTTTCTTTTAAAATTGTGGGGTACAATTCAGGGTTAGGTATACAAATATTCATAGTGCAGGTACCCAGGGTTAGGTGTGCAAATGTTTATTATGCAGGTACCCTTGTTGATGAGGTGTGACAGTTTCCCTTAACTGCCAATCCCACCCCCCTCACCTGGCAGTTTCTCAACTACTGCCAATCCCTTTCTTATAGTATTATGATAATCGTTCAAGGCCTACTTACGAATGAGAGCATATGGTACTCTGTTCCTTGTTTCTGTGATAGATCACTGAGTATGATCCACTCTAAATCTATCCAAGTTGCTGCAAAGTCCATATGTTTGTTCTTTTTATAGCTGCATAATATTCCATTGTGTATATGTACCACATTTTTTTTATCCAGTCCAGCTTTGATGGGCAGCATGGTTGGATCCATGTTTTTGCAATTGTGAATAGAGCTGCAACAAACATGCATGTGCAGGTATCTTTTTTGTAGATTGATTTGAGTTCCTCTGGATATGATTCCCAGTAGGAGGATTACTGGGTCATATGGAAGGTCAATTTTTAGATCTTTCAGAAATCGCCATACTGTCTTCCAAAAATATTTCAATTTGTTTCATACGTATGTAAAAATATTTTCCTCATTTCAAAATCAAATCTACAAACCAAAGTATATTCAGAGAAGTTTGATCTATTCCTTTCATGAGCCCTTCATCACCTTATATGAGATAAATTTTTAGATATTTATGGTCTATCCTTTTATAAAAAACATAGTATATGTATAATGTTATACCCATACACCTATATTTATATCACAACTTCCCAGACAAATGGTAGCATAGTGTATACACTTTTGTGCACCTAGCTTTTGAGATCACTTTATATTGTCAGCAATTTTGACACTGAATAGTAGTCCCATTCTTGGCATTCATTGGTTAAGAAAATACACGATTCATCAAAAAAAGGAGTCGGAAAGAGTCGGAAAGATGGCGGCCAAACCAGTTTGACTATGTGAGTCCCCATGTGACTGAGTGTATGGAAAACTTTGTGTACGTGCTGGTGAGCGAGTGGGTGTGTGAGTGGCTGACAGAGTGAGGGCTAGGGAGCTGGTGGTCAGGGCTCTCCTGGTGCAATGGCTGGTGCCACAGCTACTGGGCTGGGACCCTAGCTGAGCGCCATTTTCTTTTTCTTTCCTTTTTTTTTTAAATCAACAAACCCTCCCTGGGAAGAAAACGCTGGGAGAGACGAAGTGAGGCTTGTGAGAGAGTGGCCAGGCCCCTGGTGCAACAGCTGGGGCTGCAACTTCTCTACTTCATCCCTGGCTCTTCCCAGGTTGCAGAGGTTGAGCGCCATTTTTTTTTTTATGGACAGAAGTTTTCCTTTGAAAAAGCAGCAGGGAGAAACTATCATCCCAGGCATTCCCTTACCATTGAGGCAGGAGACAGACTGCCAGCTCCTGGCTTTGCCTCACCACTTCAGCACCTGGCAAGGCTCTGGCAGGGGCTGCAGAGGGAGTACAGATGCAAGTTTCCACAGAAGAGGACAAGAGAAGCACCCCGCCACCATCTTGAAGGCGGGGCAGGAAAGTGCTTGACTTGTTCACCATGGACCAACAGACCCGATCTCTGATCTCTGGGACTGGAGGATCAACTACTCAGGGATTCATCGTGGCCCAGAGGGAATATCCTGAGAGCACAAACTTCAGAGGGACCTGATGAGTGCTGGGTTCTAGGTGTCCCATCTCCTACCCTGATCCAGGCGTGGGACAAAGGGTGTGGCCAGAAAAGGACAAGGAAGAACTCCAAAGAGATCAGTGGTGAGTCAGGGCTGACCCAAATCCCCTCCTCCCCAGCAATCCTCTGAATGTCAGACCCACCAGCTGGGCCATGACTGAGAGGGACAAACCCAGGTGGAGCCTGGACGTCCGTCACAATAGGAGAATCCCATTCCAAGATAAGTCTGGCTAGGGCACCCCTGGTGAGAGTGCATACCTGGGGAAGACACAATCCCACACCTCACCATGGGAGGAGATCTCCCTGACCACAGAGGAGTGGGAGGGGAAACTGCCGTCCCACCCACCTCCATGGTCCCTCCTCCTTCCCTGCTTTGATCCCTGAGGATGGAGTGAAAGAGGTGGATCTGTAGGAGAGACCTGATTAGAGGAACAATTACAGAGCCTGCAACAAGCGGGCAGGGGTTTTTTTTTTTTTTGGTTTGTTTTTGTTGTTTGTTATTTAGTTTTTATTTCTCTGCAATCCAACTAGACTGGGAAGGGAATAAGGAAAATATGGAACCCAAAGAATTGTAGCGAGAGCACAAAGATTATAGGGATACTGCGAGCAAATGGGATGGAGAGGGTGCTCTCCTGAGATACAGAAGGAATGATCTGGTAGTTTAAGATAAAACAAGTCAAATTTATGAGAGTTGTCCACAGTCAGCAATGGTGATTTTCTTGCTGGTCTTGCCATTCTTGGACCCAAAGCCCTCCATGGCTTGCACAACATTCATGCCCTCTTTCACCTTGCCAAAAACCACATGCTTGCCATCCAACCTTAGTAATGCAGATGAAAAACTGGGAACCGTTTGTGTTGGATCCAGCATTTGCCATGGACAAGATGCCGGGACCTGTATGCTTCAAGATGAAGTTCTCATCATCTAATTTCTCCCCATAGATGGACTTGCCACCAGTGCTATTATGGTGTGTAAAGTCACCACCCTGGCACATAAACCCTGGAATAATTCTGTGAAAGCAGGAACCCTTATAACTGAATCCTTTCTCTCCAGTGCTCAGAGCAGGAAAGTTTTCTGCTGTCTTTGGAACTTTGTCTGCAAACAGCTCAGAGGAGACACGGCCCAAGGGCTCGAGGTCGAAGAACATGATGGGGTTGACCATGGCTGATGGGAAAAGGCTCAAGGTGGCGGTGACTGCAAAGCCAGGTTTTTTTTTTAATTTTTCAATTATTTTTTAATTTTTAAAAATATTTTGACTGTTTGTTACTTCCTCTACTTTTAAAATATCTTTCCTTTGTCCATGAATGTGTATGTGAGGATTTGATCTGCACCCCCCTCCCAAATTTTTTTTCTTTTCTTTTTCTGTTTCTTTCTTCTTTAATTTGTCTTTTTCTGTTTATGTGTGTATGTGAATGATTTTGTGTTCATCTTTCAATTTTGTTGTTGTTGTCGGGTTTTGCTCTTTTGTTCTTCTGGTTTTTTTTTAATATTCACTTTTTTATAGTTTAAGGCATGTGTCAATAGATATGTGAGGTTCAACCTGAATCCCTTTTTTATTTTTATTTTTATTTTCCTCTGGTCTTTCTGTTTTTCTTCTCTATTCGCTTTGTACTAGGCATGTGTGTGTGTGTTTAGTTTTCTTGAGGTTTTTTTGTTGTTGTTGTTTTTGTTTGTTTTGTTTCACTTTGCTGTTATTCCAGTTTGTTTTGGGGTGTGTGTGTGTGTATGTGTTCAATTGCTTTTGCATTGGTTTCTGCTTTGCATCGTCATATAGAGTGGTGGTGGGGAACATATACCACAATAAGTGAACATTTTAATTTGCAAGTAGTGTCTGATTCCTAGCACTCCATCCCCTACTTTATTTAAATTTCAAAGACTACAAGAGACAGCAAGGCTTTTCATCCACCATCCTATTTCAAAATAGAACAAATCCAGAGCCTGGATCAGGGAAGAATAGAGGACTGAGCAAACATCAGAAGGAAAAGCCTCTCCCACTGACACTAAATAGCAGAACTAAAGAGAAAAACAAGAGATCTTTCACAAATGAGGAAAAACCAAAGGAAGGCCTAGGCAATTTCAAGTGCACCAATGACAAAACTCCTGAAAAGTCAGACCTTGGTGCCCAAACAATGGAAGTCACCAATGACTGTTCCCAGAATATGACAGGGAATAGGGAATGGATGGAAAGAGTGGATGAGACTCGAGAAAGACAAGATGCAACTCTGAAAGAACTTGTAACAGAGATTTTGGCAATAAAAAATTCCATCCAGGAAATAAATAACAAGATGACAAGCATGGAAAGCAGAATTAATCTAGCTGAAGAAAGAATCTCAAACTTGAAGACCAAACATGGAATTAACTCAATTAAACATAGAAAGACAACTCGGGAAGAAAGAAAAAAGCCTACAAAAAGATGTGTGATTATATCAAGAGGCCGAACTGATGCCTGATTGGTATCCTAGAAGAAGAAAGGGAAATGGAGAACAACTTGGAGCAAGTATTCCAGGAGATAATCCAAGAACATTTTCCCCATCTCACAAGAGATGTGACCAGCCAAACACAAGAGATACAGAGAACCCCCAAAAGACATCAAATGAGAATACCAACCCCTAGACACATAGTAATTGGCCTACACAAAGTAGGAACAAGAGAAAAAATCTTAAAGTGAGAGAGAGAGAAAGATCAGACTACCTACCAGGGAAAACCAATCAGAATAGCAGCAGACCTACTGGCAGAAACACTACAAGCAAGAAGGGACTTGAGCCCTATATTCAAAGTGCTCAAAGAAAAACAATTTCAACCCAGAATTTCCTATCCGGCCAAGCTCAGCTTCATCAGTGATGGAGAATTAAAATCCTTCCCAGACAGCCAATCCCTAAGAGATTATGCAGCTTCCAGACCAGCTCTATAGGAGACACTTAAAAAGGTATTAAACACAGAAAAAAAGAATAACCACACATTTCCCAAGAGAATAGTAGAGCACAGAAGAGAAAACAGTGCAACAAGAAACTTGAAAACACACATACATTAACCCCAAAGCGAAAAGGAAACAAGCAAACAAACAAACAAAAAAAACGTTATAAGAATCTCATGACAGGGAGAAACAATCACATTTCAATAATCAGCCTGAATGTAAATGGACTAAATAAACCACTGAAAAGACACAGAATGGCAAACTGGATAAGAAACTATAACCTAATTATTTGCTGCATCCAGGAGACTCATCTCACCACCAGGGGTGCACACAGACTCAAAGTTAAAGGATGGAAAATGAGTTTCCAGGCAAATGGATCACAAAAAAGGCAGGAGTTACAATCTTAATATCAGACAAAATAACCTTTAAGCTATCAAGAATTTTAAAAGATGCAAAAGGACACTACATAATGATAAAAGGTTAAATCCATCAACAAGAAATATCCATCCTAAACATATATGCACCCTATACAGGAGCACCAGCATTGATAAAGCAACTACTAAATAAACTAAAAAAAGATATTGACTTTAACACTATTATAGCAGGGGACTTGAATATACCACTGATAGCCCTAGATAGATCATTGATGCAAAAAATCAACAAGGAGATCCAGAACCTAAACTGGACACTTGACCAAATGGACTTAATAGATACCTACAGATTATTCCACCCAACAACCACAGAATATACATTCTACTTATCACCACATGGAACATACTCCAAGATTGATTATATCCTTGGCCATAAATCAAGCATAAACAAATTCCATAAGGTTGAAATTTTGCCACGCACCTACTCAGACCACAGTGGAATAAAAATAAATATCAACACTAACAGCATTTCCCCAAAGTCCACAAGGACATGGACACTAAGCTGCATGATGCTGAACAACTACTGGGTCAACACTGAAATCAAAGCAGAAATTAAAAGAGTCCTGGAAACAAATGAAAATGAAGAAACATCTTGCCAAAACCTCTGGGATGCCATGAAAAACATTTCTAAGAGGGGAATTTATATCTCTATGAGCACACATCAAGAAAATGGAAAGATCACAAGTGGAGAGCCTAACAAATCACCTAAGGGAGCTGGAAAGAGAAGACCACCAAAACCCCAACTTTAGTAGAAGGATCCAAATCACCAAAATAAGAGCCCAAATATGGGACATAGAAGACAACAATATCATAGAAAACTTCAACAAAACAAAAAGTTGGTTCTTTGAAAGAGTTAACAAGATTGATGGACCCCTAGCCAGAATTACCAAGGAAAAGAGAGAAAAAGACCAAATAAACACAATCAGAAATACAAAAAATCAAGTCAAAAGCTGACCCTGAAGAAATACAAAAGATCATCAGAGATTGGTATGTACAGCTGTATGGAAACAAACTTGATAACCTAAATGAAATGGAGGACTTTCTGACATCACACAACCTCCCCAGGTTGAAACAAGAAGACATTGAGACACTAAATAGACCAATAACAATCCAGGAAGTTGACTCTGTCATAAGAAAACTACCTACAAAAAAAAAGCCCTGGACTGGATGACTTTCTTGCAGAATTCTACAAAACATACAAGAAGGAGCTGATACCAATCCTACTGAAAGTATTCCAGGCAATTGAGAAAGATGGAATTCTCCACAAATCATTTTATGACGCTAACATCACACTGATACCCAATAAAGATCCAACAACAAAAAAAGAGAACTACAGGCCAATATCCCTTATGAATATAGATGCAAAAATCCTCAACAAGACTCTAGCAAATCAGGATGCAGGGCTGGTTCAACATTCACAAGACCATGAATGTAATTAAATTCATCAACAGGAGTAAAAACAAGAACCATATGATTATCTCATTAGATGCAGAAGAAGCTTTTGATAAAATACAGCATCCCTTCTTGATAGAAACCCTCAAACACCTAGGTATAGAAGGAACATACCTCAAAATAGTGTCATCTACGATAAACCCACAGCTAACATATGGACAGAAACTGGAAACATTTCCCCTGAAAACTGGAACAAGATAAGTCTGCCCACTCTCAACCCTCTTGTTCAATGTGATGTTGGAAGTCCTAGATATGGCAATTAGGCAAGAGAAGGAAATCAGGGGTATACAAATAGGAAAAGAGGAAGTCAAGTTATCCCTCTTTGCTGATGATATGATCCTATACCTCGAAAATCCGAGAGAATCTGTCAAAACCCTGCTTGCTCTGATAAAGGACTTTGGCAAAGTCTTGGGGTACAAAATAAATGTGCAAAAGACAATTGCATTCCTATACACCAACAACAAGCAGGCAGAGACCCAAATTAAAAGCACAATCCCATTCACAATAGCCACACAAAAAATGAAATACCTTGGCATCTTCATAACCAGAGAAGTGAAAGACCTTTATAATGAGAACTATAAAACACTGCTCAAAGAAATCCAAGAAGACACAAACAAATGGAAAAATATTCCATGCTCTTGGAAAGGAAGAATCAACATTGCTAAAACGCCCATTCTACCAAAGGCAATCTACAGATTCAATATCCATGAAGTTACCAACCTCATTCTTCTCAGACCTGGAAATGACAATACAGAAATTCATATGGAAACATAAATGACCACGAATAGCCAAAACAATCCTTAGCAAAAGAAACAAAGCAGGAGGTATCACACTTCCAGACTTCAAACTTTAGTATAAGGCTACAGTAATCAAAACAGCCTGGTATGGGTACAAGAAAGAACAGGCACATAGACCAATGGAACAGGATAGAGATTCCGGATCAAAGCCTCAATTCCTCAACCCACTCATCTTTGACAAAGTCTCTAACAACAACCACTGGGAAGAGGAGAGCCTATTCAGTAAATAGTCCTGGAAAAACTGGCTGACCACATGCAGAAGATTGAAACAGGTCCCCTACCAATCATCATACACAAAAGTTAACTCTAAATGGATCAAAGACCTAAATGTAAAACCTCAAACTATAAGAATCTTAGAAGACGCTGGAGACATCCTTATGGAAATTGTAACTGGCAACCAATTCCTTTTCAGAACCCTAAAGTTCAATACCTTAGAAATAAGACAGACAAGTGGGGCCTTATCAAACTAATGAGCTTCTGCAAAGCAACAGAAACCATCAAGAAAGCAGGGAGACAGCCCACAGAATGGGAACAAATATTTGTCAACTGTATATCTGACAAAGGCCTAACATCTAGGATCTATAAGGAACTCAAACACGCCAAAAGGAAAACAGCCCCATTAGAAAGTGGGCAAATGACATGAATAGACATTTCTCAAAAGAAGATATACGGGTAGACACATGAAAAAGTGCTCAGTCTCACTCATGATCAGAGAAATGCAAATCAAAACCACACTGAGATATTCCCTAACCCCGGTAAGAATGGCCATCAATAATAAAACAAACAACAGATGCTGGTGAGGATGCGGAGAAAAAGGAATGCTTCTACATTGCTAGTGGAAATGCAAACTAGTGCAACCTCTCTGGAAGACAGTGTGGCGATTTCTGAAAGAACTAGAAATTGACCTCCCATATGACCCAGCAATTCCCCTATTGGGAATTTACCCGGAGGAACTCAAATCATTCTACAAAAAAGATACCTGCACACGCATGTTTGTTGCATCTGTATTCACAATAGCAAAAACATGGAACCAACCACGTTGCCCATCGAAGCTGGACTAGATAGAAAAAATGTGGTACATATACACAGTGGAATATTATGCAGCCATAAAGAAAGGCAAACATATGGATTTTGCAGCAACTTGGATGGATTTGGAGTGGATTATACTCAGTGATCTATCACAAAAACAAAGAACAGAGTCTACTCATAAGTGGACCTTGAACAATTATAATACTATAAGAAAGGGATTGGCAGTAGTGGGAAACTGTCAGGGGAGGGAGCGGGGATTGGCAGTTGAGGGAAGCTACTAGGGGAGGGAGGGGCATACCTCGTCAACAAGGGCACCTGCATGATCAACGTTTGCGTACCTAACTCTGAATTGTACCCCACATCTTTATAATAAAAAAAGGAAAGTATACAAGGACAACACATTCGGTAGCACTTTTAGATACGTTTGTTAATCCTAATAAACTGATGTGTAATTGAAAAGTGTTACCCCACATGTTTGCTCGGCCTGCAATAAATAGTACTTGGTGCAAATCTTACTTTGAATAGCCTAGACAATCAGGAACCACTGGAGAACTAGAATTTATTTTCCATTTTAAGTTGTGAAATAATTTCAGATTTACAAAAACGTTGCCAAGTCCGTGCAGAGAGTTCTCCCCCATCCTTCACTCATTTTCTCCGATTGTCAACATCTAAAACAGCGTAGAACATTTCTCAGTCAAAACTGAGAAACCAACATGGGTGCATCGCTTTTAACTAAACTCCAGACTTTTTTTTCAGATGTCTCTGGCTTTTTTGCTCAAGTCCTTTTTCTTTTCAGGGTCCATTCCAAGATTTCACATGCACTCAGTATCCTTCCCTTTTTAATCAATCTAAAAATTGATCGGTGTTAAAGAGTATTCTCATTTTGCTGGGGTTATGGGACAGAAACCAAGTGGTTTTCTAAACATAGGATGAGCTCAGCATTTAAGTACAAATTTGAGTAGAAGAAACTTTTACAAGCAGCAGTATGGTTTAGGGCAACAAAATGTAGACTTTAGAATTGTCCTAGTTTGAGTTTGCTGCTTACAAATTGTGAGATTTTTTTATTAATATCTTGGTTATCTATAAATCAGGAAACTGAAACCTCACAGGAAAATAGGGAAGTTTATAGATACATATGTGAAGTGTTTGACCAGAATAAGCGTTGAGTAAATGATCATTGCCGAGTTCCACCAACCCCCCACCTTGGGGAGGTGAATCTCTCCTCTCTCTTTCTCCCTCTCTCGCTCTCTAATTTACTGTCTAAATAAGCTGTATTTTCCAATCTAAAAAAAAAAATGATCATTGCCATTATCGTAGCATCTCGTTGGGTAGGACTCACACTTGGGAACTGAATGTTTGGTCATTTGCTATCCAGAACACAACTCTCCCCCGTAAAACAGATATGTAATTTTTATCCCTCGGCTTTCTGTGGGGTTACAGCTCAGATATGCAACCTCTGATTAAAGTGACACTAACCAGGGGGAGAGCTTGAGAGAGGCATTTCACCTAAATCCGCCATGACTCATACAAGAGTTACCTGGTTTCTGTTGATAAGATGAAACTTCCCCCACCAACTCCCTTGCAGGTATTTTACAGAAAAATGAGCATTTAATAAATTAACGTGTGTGTGTGTGTGTGTGTGTGTGTGTGTGTGTGTGTGTGTGCGCGCGCACGCGCACTCAGAGAGAAAGAGAGTTTAAAAAGGACTGTGGACACTTTTTAAAGTCTTTTCTGACAAGTTTAGTTTTTCTTTTCCTTTGGTGACAGAAAACAAACGGTCCATTCTGCAAAGTCACTCCAGCCTCGATTTCTGGGCTGTGAGTGTTCACGGGTGTCGGTGCATGTGTTTCTTCCCCTTCTTCTTTTTGCAGGGATACAAGAGACTTTTGTGTCACTTTCCAAAATAGAAATTAAAAGTAGGTCAGTCAAAGAGCTGCAAAATAGGCCAACTGCCATCAATCGAGGCAGAAGAAGGAAGCAGTTCTCCTCTCTAGAAAGAGCTCATGTTTAACCCTTAGTGCCTGCTCTGCTGTGGCCTATAAGACCCCTGGAGGGGTGGAGGGGCTGGGGGGTGACACCAGGCACTCTACTGTACCATGGTTAACTGCCTGAGTTTTCTGTCTTGCAAGCTGGCAGATTCAGGTCTGATGATCCCTAGGACCATGGGATAGGGGACAGCATTCTGCTTGAGGATGAATCAACAGGGTGGGTACTTTCTCCCCTCCTCAGCTAGGTGAAGAAGCAGCTGGTTTTGAATAGTAAAACCACATTCTTGGGTCATGCTTCTGGTATTCCGGTGCGGCGGGGTTGGACATGGACTCCTATTCCACGGCACCCCCACCCAGAGGGATGCTGTAGTTCCCTCTGTGCTGCTGGAAGTGTGCCTGAAAGGATCGGGCTGCAGGAATGGCTTTACCTTCCTTTCACAGTCTCCTTTAATGACACTTTTGCTGTCCTCACCACTGCGGGGCATTTTCCATACGGCACACGAGACTGTCTACAGTCTACTCTCAAAGGAGACAGCATTTTCCTGACGGTGCAGGCTTTTGATTTCCCAAGACTCGATTTTGTAAGCTTTTCTGGCACTCTACCAGGTGGAAGAGGCCCTCTCCTATATGAGATTGTAGTTTTTTAAAAAAAAACCATCAAATTTGATGTTGTTACCGAGACCCTTCCATGTGACTCTCTGAGTTATTACCAACACACATTTCTGGTTTCAAATGATTCTGATTCATGCTCATACTTATTTTTTCCATTGCTGGCAATATCTCCAAGTAACCACAATCCTTATCCATTGTCTGATTACCAGAACAAAACATATTTTGAGGTTGTTTGGAGCCTTAAAAGAGTTTTCTCTTGTTTCTATTACATTCTAAAATAGGACCAGAAGAGACTTAGTTAAAAATCACATATTTTAGAAAATAAAACATGTCCCAGTACAGATTGCTAGCTCTGTGAAAATCAGTTCTAACTTGATTTGCAACGGTAATGAGCCTTAACTGGAATAATTAGGGAGGTTATTGGGAAAACGGTTTGGGAAAGAAATGAGATATTGTCCACTTATCTTCTTGGACTTCAGCAATAAATGCACTCACATGAAATCACTGTTCTTAAGCCTGGATTGGAAACCATATAGAAAGAAAAGTTCTTAAAGACCCAGGCGGGAACACGGTCACACATCGGTTCGTTTATCCACTCAACCAGCAATTTCTGCCCCTTTGTTTTGCCAGGTGCTGGACTAGGCATGGGCATGGCAGATATGGTAGTGAGCCAGGCAGACCCGCCTCCAAGGGGATCCCTGTCTTGTATGGTGGATGGGCTTGCACAGCATTCATTATAGCAGCAAGTAGTAAACCGCGCGTTAACAGAGGATACACACACTGTGGAAGTGAAAAAAGGAAATCTTCGTTTTTCCAGGATGGGTAGAAAAAGCATCACAAGGGACATGATACTACTCCAGACGTTGACGTTTTCCAATCCTGGGTCAGCTGTGGAGAAGAGAAGGACATTCTGACAGGAAGAGAAGCAGGTGGGAAAATGTGGCATGTTAAGCATTTTTGCAAATGTCGAGTGGCCCAATGTGACTAGCAAAGGGAGTTGTGTGTCAGCGCTGGGTAGGAGAGGTGCCAGACAGACTCAGCCTCCAAGCCCAGTTGTACTACTTTCAAGTTTTGCCTTCCCAGAGAAATCACTACACAGTCACTATTTCCTCTTCAAAAGAGGAAGAGTAATTAACAGATTAGATGCCGGGGTGGGGGGGGGTTGATGAGAGTTTGGAAGCCTTGCGTGAGAGTGGCAGCGGGACAGATGCTGTCATGCTTATTTCAGGGAGGCTCAAAGCCATTCTCTGTATCAGGAGACCAGGAGGTGTTTGAGACAGGGTCCGTGAGACAGGATCCGTGTCTGTGTCCCTCACCTCTGGAAACATCTGCTCAATTTTTGGCGCTTTGTTTTCCAGGACAAAAGAAAAAAAAAAAAAGAAAACTGAAAAATTGCTTGTGAGTGTGGCTTAGGAATATTAGGGTAAAGGAACACTTTATTTCCAGGGAGGTAGAGGCACGCTTACTCCGCTCATATGGAGTCAGAGGGGCATATGGCAGTAGGGAACTGCTAGATCAGGATATGGGGGAGATGAGAATTCCAAATGCTTGGTAACTGCTAAAAAATTAAAGTAGCACAGATTCCAGGCCAGGGTTTAGTGTCAGAGGAAGAACAATTGACCCCAGGCCATAGAACTTCTGAGCTGTCTCTTCTGCCTGAGTTTGTGGAGAAACGTGCCCTAGAGCCGGGCTCGGTGGCTCAGTCTGTAATCCCACCCTTGGGAGGCTGAGGTGAGTGTTTTGCCTGAGCCCGCGGGTTCGAGACCCGCCTGGGCAACCTGGTGAGACCTCATCTCTACAATAAATCAAAAAATGAGCCGGGCATGGTAGCGCCCGCCAGTAGTTCCAGCTACTCGGAAGGCTGAGGCAGAAGGATCGCCGGAGCCCAGCGGGTCGAGGCTGCGATGGCCGGGAGTGGCCACTGCACTCCAGTCTGGGTGATGGAGTGAGACTCCAACTCAAAAAAAAAAAAAAAAAGTGCCCTGGGGAGAAGTGCTCACCAGGATGCAGAACTGAGAATAACTAGAGCAGCAGAGAAAACTGAGTTCCAGGAACTGGACTGAAATACGAGGCCTGGCAATTAATTGCTATACAGCAGTGAGGGGTGTGGCACTTTTTCTAGGATGAGTTTGTGAACTTAATTGTCAGTCCTTATAACTATGGCAAAGGACTGCCCGCACTACAAGCATGGCTAGCGGGTGGATGCAAGGGAGGGCCAGCCACCCTGCACCCAACCAGAATCGCTTCTTCCTCCCCAAAGAAGAAACTCGTTTAGGTCTCCAAGGAGGAGGTAAAAATCTCCACTGCGGAGAGACCCCGCAGACACAGCTCTCTGGTTCCCTTGGCTTCGTGCAGACCTTGTTAGAGCTCTGTGGCCACATTTAGCTTCCACGGTTTAAGAGGAATCAAGAACTGGAGAGGATCCCGAGAGCAGCAAACATGATTAGAGAGAGTGAGAATAGGACCCCAAGGGGCATGTTAAAGAAACTAGGGTTGATTTGCCTAAAACAGTCGGGACTAAATGGGGACTGCATTCAAGTACTTGAACAGGGACAAGTGTCCAGTTATTTTCAATGTCAAGGGCACAGAATAAGAGGCAAATGGTCTAATTTGCCACAAGAGAGATCAGGTAAAGGAGTTTCATACTGTGTGTAGGTCTTAGGGAGGCCTTCCCAGCAGTTATTATAAAATAGGTCTGGCCTCTCTTCCTGGAAGGAAACCTGCTGGAGATTAGATATGGAAGCCCTGGCGTGTCCCCAGGGTGCCTTCAAGTCCCTACCCCAGCTCTCCTGGCTTCTGGGAGCCTGTGCATCCTTCAAGTCGCCAGAAACCTGACAAGTGCGTGGCCAGCCTGGGTGAGTGGGAGAAGTTTCACTTCCTCTGGTGAATCTCTCCAAGAGCAAGCGTGACCAAGAGCCAGCATGGGCTTTCATCACATTTTCTCTCCGACACACTCAAGATAGTCACCAGCAAAACCCACAGGTTCTTTGCCAGCTGGTAAAAAAATGTCATACAACTTCCGGCAGTGTTAGTCCAGATCGGATTGCTATGTGACTGGCTAACTGGGCATTGAAAACACTCAGAGAAACCCCGAGCGACTTGATGTCCCAAGACAGTTTTGCTGTGGAGATTTACCTATAGACAGGATAACTGCAATTAGCTGCAAATCAGAGCCTTTGTGGGGGTGAAAGGGATGCTGTTCATAATTATGCTAGGACTCATGGCCACCCTACCTACACCCCATATTCAAAGCTCAAAAACAAGAAGGGAGGTGCCCTTGGTATTGAAATTCTTGGGAACTTTTGGAAGCTGGAACAATGTACAGAAATGGAATGTTTGCTTTATTTTATTGATTTTTTGAGTGGGAGTCTCACTCTGTCGCCCAGACTGGAGTGCAGTGACCGCTCCCGGCCACCGCAGCCTCGACCTGCCGGGCTCCAGCGATCCTTCCGGAACTACAGGCGCGTGCTACCACGCCCGGCTCATATTTTGATTTATTGTAGAGACGAGATCTCGCCAAGTTGCCCAGGCGGGTCTAGAGTGCGTGAGCTCAGGCAATCTACTCACCTCACCTTCCCAAAGCGCGGGGTTACAGGCTGAGCCACTGAGCCTGGCTATGTTTGCTTTACTAAACGTGTATTCGTTACGGCTGTGTAAAAAAACTCTCCAAATTATCTCCTCACTTAAGTTCTGCTCTGCTGGGCTGCTTGGGTGCCCCCACAACATGGCAGCTGGCTGCCCCCAGAATAAGTGGCGTAAGTCAAGGAGGAAGCCGAAAGGCCTTTCAAAATCTAGCCTTGGAGCTTACCCACTGTTCACTTTGGCTGCATTTTTTGCCAAGCCCACATCAAAAGGTGGGAGCTTGATGAGGCTCTGTTTCCTGAATGGAGTATCCCCAAATGTTTGTTCATTCTTGTTTTGGTTCATGTCTGTCTTGAGAATTCCTTTTTTCCTTTCTCTGAGCTCTGTCTGCACTCAGCCTGCCCAGGTGACAGGGGAAAGATGAGTACGTGTGACCAGGAGGGCTGCTCTACCACTGGGGTTGCGGGCATCCTCCGGTGCTGTCAGTGGCTTGGCGTACTTACAATGGAATCTCTTGGCGGCGTGGTAATGAGTTCCCTGTCACCATGGGTCAATGTCGGAGCGCATGTGTGGTATGGATCCATGGATGATAATGGCGCTACCCAACACGGCTGTACCATTTTAAACCTTTCATACTGTATTTTTACTGCACCTTTTCTATGGTTAGATATACTTCAGTACGCAAATACTTAACTATCGTGTTACAATTGCCTACGGTATTCAGTATAATTCAGTAATGGGCTGCCACACGTGTGTAACCTGAGAGCAATACGGCCCAGGTGTGTAGTAGGCTATACCATCTAGGTTTGTGTAAGTATACCTTAGGATGGTCACGCCATGATGAAATCACTTAACAATGCATTTCTTAGAATATATCTCCGACAACGCGTGACGCATGACTGTATACATACGAGGGGAAGTTAAATGGCCAACTGGCAGGTGACATAGATGAATACAGATGGGGTGACCTTTCCTGTCCCTTGTGGCCCAGAGAAGCCATGAGTTCTTTACATCCCCCCATCTCCAGGAGCCTTTTTCTTTTTTTGCATTTTCAAACCGATTCTATGCAATAAAAGATGCATCAGAGACAGAAGGGTTTAATCTGTCCAGAAGAGATTCTTGGGGGCAGGTTTCTGAGGAGGTGAAGGTATATGGATTCTTGAAGTGAGAAGATCTATGAAAAGAGAAGCGGACTCCATGTTAGTTCAGGCTGAGAGGAGCAGTTGTTTCAATCTCCCCAAGAGACGGAATTAAAAAGATTTCCAAGAATCTTAATCACGGGGCGACTGTGTTTGTTTACGTTTGCAGCAAGCCTTGGGAATCATGCTTGGAGAGATAAAGGCTGTTCTGAGAGCTGTGTCTGAAGTTCCCACCCTTCACTTACTGCAGAAATCAGGAGAGTCTGCCTGTAAATTCCTGGCTTAGGAAAGTGTACCTCCATTTTTCATCTGCTTGGACTCAAAGTGGATTCAGCTTATGGGAGCTTGGGGAAGACATAAGTGCCCTGTTCATTGTGAATGCCCAGGCTGTTACCCAAAAATAGCACACAGGAAACGGTGTTGCAAAGGTCAATTCTTCTAGAAAGGAAGGGACAACAAGCCATCTATCTGAAATTTTAATGAGCAGATCCTGGCCTCTGACCCCACACCATTACCTAACAATCCAGTATTGAATGTGATGTCGGCTTCCATTTCCTGTGAATGAGGAGACAGAATTTCTATCCAAAGGCAGACCATCTGCCGGACGCAAGATTTACTCTTTGCCTCGCTGGCTGTTGTTGACACGCACAAAGTCTTTATGGATAGAGTGTCAGTCCAGGCCCCCTGCTTCACAGAGATGGTGAATTAGAGGGTTGAAAACCAGGGCTTGTGACTAGGATTTTCTTTTTCTTTCTTATTTCTGCAATGGCTGTTTTTGTTTTGTTTTGTTTGGTTTGGTTTTTTTTTTGTTTTTGTTTTTTTGTATTCAGTCAAAAACCAAGGACAGTCTTGGGGGCACATTTAGCCCTTTGGAGAAAACTTTGCAACTTCCAGGTTAAAAACAGACAAACAAAAGCAAAGACTGGATTTCTACGGTCAAGGGTAATAGCTGAATATTAAAGAGCAAAAATAAACAAATAAATGAATAAGGAAATTAAGAAGGAAAGCGTACAAAGCCCTCAGTCCAGTGCACAGCACATATTAGGTCTGTTATGAATTAACCATTCAGTCAGAATGACAGGAGGCCAGCAGAAGGGGTTATCCTAATGCAAATCTGGCCTATTGAGCGCCAGGGAAACCATTTCTAACTCTTCTGTTAAGGTTTTCTATAGTTCTGTGGCCCACAAGTATTAGAATCATCTGAGTACTTGCCAAAGCTGTCCTTCCCAGAGCTTCCTAATCAGAGTCTCCAAGCAAATGCCGGGGACTTTGAATTCTCAACAAACATGCCAAGGATCAGGCTTGCAATTGTTCATTTAATGCTCACAGCTACCTAGGAGGTTTGTGTTTTACTTTCACTTAACAGATGCCAAAACTGCAGCTGGGAACTCAGGGTTAAAGACACGGGCTGTATCTGCAAACAGATCTGAGGTCTGGCTCAGACCTATTTCTTAACTGTGGTTAGTAGAGGTTAAACTAGTTAACCTCTACACGCTGCAGTTTCCTCGTCTGTATATTCAGAGTTTCACAACGAAATAATGCGGGCGAAGGACATGAACGCAATAGTCAGGTTACATGAAGTATGTAATAAATAGGGTAGTTTGAAAACAAACCTAATCATTATCAGAGAGGTTAAGTAACCAGCTCACACCGTTCAATAATGGTGATTTATGGGTTCGTCCTACCACACAGAAGGAAAAGATGGTAACGGAGTGTCCTCAGATGCCGACGAGCCTCTTAGATTGGGGGCCCAGGCAGGAATGAGTGGGAGATATCCGAACCAAGATGGAATTTCTGCCAGTGGTTCTAGGCCTTGACTGCACAAGAGTCACCTGTGGCTTTGAAAACTATCCACGCTCCGCCCTCTTTAGGACACCCAGTTAATTGGTTTTGGTCGGGTGGCACTCTCTTTAACCCTTCCTATTCATGGAAGCCCTACAAGGCTGGTGTCCACCATCCTCAGTATGGTCCAGCCACTCCACCTAATCGGTGCTACTTCCCATGATCCTGGTTAGGGCAACAGGCCCGGTCACAAAAACACACGGAGGTTCATGAGACTTTGGGCCGAAGGGGAGGAGCTGCCCGGGGCACACGGATTGGAAGGCAAGGCGCTCCATGGCTTTCACTGGTGCTTCTCCCAACACCCGGATGCTCCCCGACGCCACAGCCTGGTGGGTCTCACTCTGAAGGCGTAGGGGGGTGCCCGGGAATCTGCATTTTGAACAAGTCAACCCAGATGCTTCTTAGATCAGGGAAGTTTGGGAAACATCGCGTACACCCTTTCTGGGTCCAGAAAAGAAAAGCGAGCCCGCCTCCACGTCAAACCCACACCGCGTATCCAAAAGTAACGCCCGGCGGCCGCGTGCCTGCGAGTCCCGGCTCGTTCCTGGGGCGCGAGACGCCGGTTCGGGGCCGGGCCGGGCCGCGGACCGCCTTCCAGACCCGCGGCCCGCGGCCCCAGGGCTCCCGGCGGGCCGGCCGGGGAGCGAGCCGCCGAGTCATCGTTTCCAGCCCGAGTGGAAAGCTGGACCGGGCCGCCGCGTGCGCTCTTGGCAGCCGGGCGCGCGGGGCCCGGCGGCCACATCATCCCGGGGCGGGGACGTGTGCGCTCCGGGCGCCCGGCCGCCACGGAGCCACGTCTGTGCCGCCGGCGCGCGCGGCCCGGGGGTGGGGTGGGGGGTGGGCGCCCTGCCCCGAGCCGCCCCCGGGGGTGGGCGCGCGGCAGCTCGGGCGGGGCCCCGGCGTCCCCCCGCCCCCCAGCCGCCTCTAGGACCCGCGGGACGCCGCCGCCGGCGGGCGGGGGGCGCGGGGGCGCCGCTAATTTGTTCCGCGGTCATGAGGCCGGTGCCTGTTGGCCGCGGATCCGTTTCCCAGGCCTGCCCGCCCGCCCCCCCGCCAACGATCGTCGCCGTCCCCGGGCCACCTCGGACAGTTTGCTCATTTATTGCAACGGTCAAGGCTGGCGCGTGCCAAAACCGCGCGCGCGCGCGCACACACACACACACACACACTCGCACACACACGCGCGCACACCCACACGCGCGCGCGGGGGTGGGGGGAACTTCTTTCCAAAAATGAGAGGCTAGACCAGCTCCTCGGCGGCGCGGGCGCTGCGAGGGGTTCGGAGTCGACTCGCGGCGGCAGGAAATCCCCCCCGATCGCGCCCCCCGGCCCCGCTCGGCGCCCGCGTGGGATGCGGCAGCGCCCGCCGCCGGCCCCGAGACCCGCTCCACGGAAGGCCGGCGACCATGGCCGCGCGCCCGCCGCCCGCGCCCCCCGCCCGCGCCCTGCTGCTCGCCCTGGCCGGGGCCCTGCTGGCGCCCCGCGCGGCCCGAGGTAAGTCGCCGATCCCGCGTCCCCGGGCGCCCGGCGCTCCGGGGCTCGCGCTCCCCGCGCCGCGAGACCGACTCCCCGCCCCCTCCCCGGGTACCAACTCCCAGAGGAGAGGCGGGGCGCCCGGCCCGCAGTCCCGCAGCCCCGCGGCGGCCGGTGCCCGGCTGGGACGGCGCCGCCTCCAGGCTGGCCCCCTTGGGCGACCCTGGCCGGCGCGCTCTGGGTATCTTGACAGTTACACGTGTCGCTCGGGATGATGCTCGGGGTGATCCTCGGACTGGCCCGTCCCGTGGTGCATCCCCCCGCCAGACTCGGAGTCAGCCCTCCGCGGAGTGTCCTTGGCACCGTCGGCCTCCCCCACCGGTGCGCTCGGGGGGGGGGGGCGCGCACGAACCCCGCAGGTGAGGCAGCCCCTGTCTCCGCAGGTGTGCCTGCTGCGCTCCACGGCGGACTCCGTGGTTGTCAGGGGACTCTCCGACCTACTTCCTTCGTTCTCCTCCACCCCCCCCCCGCCCTTTTTCCAGGTGGTTCCCCGGTTTGGGGTGGCGGGCAAACTTTAGCGGAATCCTTTCACCTCTCGCCACTCGGCTTCTCGGCCGTAAAGAATCACAGCAACCTCGTGCAAAGAGAGAACTTATTTCGGAGTCAAATTCACGTACGGATATGAGAAAACTGCTTGGCAGGCTTCAGTTTCCCCGAGTGGGAGCCTCTCAGCATCGAGCACCTGTGGATCTTGTTTGCATAATGAGGGCCTCACCCAGCAGGTGTCTTTGCAAAAATTCGGCAGCTTCCCCTGGTCGCCGCCGCCGCCGCCATCTTTCCGCCGCTAGGGGCGCTGTCGGCCCAGCCATGAATGACTCACCTTGGCCCCCAAGCTCTAAATTTCTGTGATTTTATCTAACAGGCACTTATTTTTCAACTGGCCTCAATCACGAACCGTTAGCACTTGATGGTACACTTTATTTTTGCAGTTGCCACTGTTAACCTCCACCCCCATCGTGTCAACTGTAATGCGGCTAAAACCCAGTTCTTGTTAAAATCCACACGACAATGGAGACCCACGTGGGGATTAATGGTTAAATAAAAGGATTGCACAGACCAGCGAAGAAGCAGTGAAAATGCCAAGAAAGAACACTGCTGAGTATTTAGCTAAAAACTCTATGACCTGCAAGTGAAGATGATAGTAATCAAAGTACTTTATACAAATGGCTCCTTTTGAGTGTTTGTTAAGAAAGAACTTTTAAAAAAAAACTGAGAGTCTCAAAGTATGCCTGAAGTGGTCTTTATCTTGGCACATGCTCTGTATGCAAAACAGGAGTTTACTGAGCATGGACAAAATATTATGTTTTTTACAAGAAAATGTTTATTGAATCCGACTAATAATAGGAAATTCTTTAACGGGGGGACTTTTATTCACTTTGGTGGGAGAGTTTTTCCTTGGGATAGCTATGACCCCAAATAGAAAACCAGTTAGCCCTAAACACTTTGATTGGGTTGCGTATTGTGGTATTCCAAGATTCATTGCTTGTTTATTCTTGGATTCTCAGTAACAAGTCTTCGACAAATGATTGCCCCAAATCATACCATTGAGGTTGTTTTAAAATCCAAAGATATAATAAAACATTTTTTTGTGTTGGCAAGAGAAAAGGAGGAATTACTACTTATTAAGGCTGAGCGTATTCTGGGTTTGTCTCTAGTTTGTTACTGGAGCCCTGGCACAGTTCCCTGCTTGGTACCTTCCAGGGCAACTCAGCCCTGACAGGTCAAGAACAGAACCCCAGAGCTCTAATCCCCCCGCTCGAAAATTATTTCTTCCCCAAGTTGGTAATAATGTCCTCTGTCTTCTCCAGATACCTTCCTAACACTTAGGAAGTCATTCAGTAGTCTCTCTTGTAACTCCATAAGCCACCAGCCTCCTAAATGTATTCTCAGCTACCCACTTCCTTCCATCCCAAAGCATGCCTTTCCCAATCCGAGCCAATTAAAAAAAAAAGAAAGAAAAAACCTCTTTCGCAGCAGCCTCTTATTTCTCGCACAGCAGCTTCCGTACCGGTCTTTCTCCTTATGCCTACATGGCCCGTTGTTCTCAATGTTTCATTCAAAGTCATTTTTTAGTCATGAGTTAGATCATACAAACCTCCTGTTTAAAACTCTCCAGTGACTTTCTATTGCCCTTAGGGAGGAAAATCCAAACTTCTGCATGACCTAATTTCTGTTTTCCTCTCTGATCTCTTTTCTTGCCATTTTTCCCCTTGCTTCTTTTCAGTGTCCCAGTAAAATAGTACCATAATTTTTAAAAGACAGTATTCAGTGTTTGCACTCTAAAGGCTGCAGGTGGTTTCTAGAGTTTTGCCATGCAGTGTTCTGTTTCATCCCTCTTGCAACTTTTTGTTTTTCCTAGAGTTAGCAATTGCCTTGTTTTTGTTTTACGGTCATTGGCTTTGTTTTCTGTGTACTAATCTTTGATACTGTCACATGATAAAAACTATATATATGTATGCATATTTGGCTTCTGCTCCTGTATCCCAGTAGGCAGCTCCAAAAACTCTTGAAATCTCTGGAGAGTTCAAAGTGTCTTTTGTATGCTAATGAGATGATTGGAGGCTGGGGGCCCCTAGATAACTTTCTGACAGGTCACAAGAAAGACCAAGGCTTAATTTCTAGAGTTGGACTTTTATTTATTTATTTTTGAGTTGGATTCTCACTCTGTCACCCAGACTGGAGTGCAGTGGCCACTCCCGGCCACCGCAGCCTCGACCTGCTGGGCTCCGGCGATCCTTCTGCCTCAGCCTTCCAAGTAGCTGGAACTACAGGCGTGCACTACCATGCCCGGCTTATTTTTTAAAATTTATTGTGGAGATGAGGTCTCGCCAAGTTGCCCAGGCGAGTCTCGAACCCACGGGCTCAGGCAATTCACTCACCTCAGCCTCCCAAAGGCATGGGATTACAGGCTGAACCACTGAGCCCGGCTTAGAGTTGGACTTTTAGCCCAGCTCCAGGGAGGGGAGAGGAACTGAAGCATGAGTCAATCACCGATAGACAGTGGTATAATCACTCTTGCCTGTGTAATGAAGTCTCCATAGAAGTCCAAAGGGAGAGGGTCTGGAGAGTTTCCAGATTACTGAACATGTGGAGATGCCTAGTGAGGGCATAGAAGCTCTGTACCCCTTCCCATATTCTTTTCCCTATGCATCTCTTTCATCTGCTTTTCATCTGTGTCCTTTATCATATGCTTTATTAATGTAATAAACCAGAAAACAAGTTTTCTGGAGTTCTGTGAGTTATCCTAGCAAATTAATGGACTCCAAGAAGGGGTGGCCGTGGGGACTTCGGTTTATAGCCAGTTGGTTAGAAGTATAGGTAGACAACCTAATACTTGTGATTGACACCTGAGGTGGGGGTGAGGGAGTCTTGTGAGACTGAGTCCTTAACCTGTGGGATGTGATGCTGTCTCCAGGTAGTGTCAGAGCTCAGCAACTGCTTGAGATCCACTGAAGAACTGGTTATTGTAGGGAGAAATTCCCACACATTTTGGCGACCAGAGGTGAAGTGTTCTGTGCGGAGAGTGACAGTAGGAAAAATACTTGGTTTTTTGGTTTTTCTTACCACGTGCACAACCTGCATGTTACCACCAAACTTTCTGGGAAACTATTACACTTTTTTCGATATGATCAGAAATGTTGGGTTAATCTATCCATTACTTTTTCTTAGTGTGGTCTTTTCTAGAACCCTTTATCTTGCTGTTCCAGTATGAACTGGTTACTTTTTAGGCATACAGTGTTGCCTCAAGACTACCTGAAAATCATCTTGGATCCTTCCTTGTTGGGTCACCTGTATACAGAACACCATAACTTTCTCTTGCTTTGTTCATTCCCCATTTTTGGAGATATCTTTCAGTAACTTCCTGCGGAAAAGTGTTTGGCAGATGCAATTGTGTGATGACTTGTGACTGTGTTAGGGATGCTTTCAGATGCAAATGACAGAAAACCTGACTATAGAAAACTTTTTTGAAAGTTCCTTTATGCATGATGGAATATTATGTAGCCATTAAAGAAGGACAAAATTATAACTTCACAGCAACGTGAATGGACTTAGAGTCTATAATACTGAGTGATCTATCACAGAAACAAAGAACTGAGCATCAAATGTTCTCACTCATAAGTGGACCTTGAACAATTATAATACTATAAGAAAAGAATTGGCAGTAGTGGGAAACTGCCGGGGCTGGGAGTGGGTGGGATTGGCAGTAGTGGGAATCCGCTGGGAGAGGGAGGGCACACCTCATCAACAAGGGTACCTGCATAATGAACATTTGTACACCTAACTCTGAATTGCACCCTACATATTTAAAATTAAATACACACACACACACACACACACACACACACACACACACACACACACACATAAAAGAAAAAAAGAAAATGCCACTGTACTCCAACCTGGGAAACAGAGGGAAAAAAGAAAGAAAGAAAGAAAGAAAGTTCCTTTACATAACAGTTACAAAGAATAATATAGTAACTGGTGTCACTGGCATAGCAGGTTAATATGATCAGGGACTCAAGTGCTTTCTTTTATTTGTATCTGCCATATTTAGATATTGACTTTTGCCTTTATGCGTACTGCCTCGTGAACTCATGATGGCTGCCATATCTTTTGGCATCATATCTGCATTCCAGGCAGTAATAGAGCAGAAGAGAAAAAGTCAGTGCCGGCCAAATCTACTTTTATTAGGAAAATAATATTTTCCATAAACATTTGTAGCAAATTTTTTTCTTAGATGTCATTGGGTAGATTGTGACTCAGGGACCACTGCTAGTTGTATGGGATGGTAGAAAAGTAAATATTTTTAGCTATGCACATTGGTGCTTCAAATATAACAAAATTCTGTGAGTCAAAAAGAAGGTCAGAATGTGTGTCTGGTATACCTTGCATGCAAAACAAAAAAATTATATATATTTTACATATATTATAACATATAGCATATTATTGTTAATAGATATAATATATTACTATATATTTTTTTTATATATAGTAATATATATTCATTCATTTGACCTTCAATTGCTAGTTTGTTTAGGTATAAAATTCCACAATGGAAGTCATGTTTTCTTAGTGTTTTATAAGGTATTTCTTCATTGTTTCTATGCCATTACTGCTTGAGAAGTTGATGGTCAATCCTTTAAATATAGTCTTTTTTTTTTCTTCCTGGAAGCGATTATCTTTTCTTTTTCACTTGTATTTTTACATTTCTTGGTGATAGCTTTAGTGAACTTCTTTTTTTTTTTATTGTAGTTTGGCATCTCTCAATAGTGTTGTCGGTTTTTTAATTTTAATATTGTGGGGTACAGTTAAGGGTTAGGTATACAAATATGCTTCGTTCAGGCACCCTTATTGATAAGGGGTGTCTCCCCATCCCCAGACAGATATTGACTACCATTAATCCCATCTCCTTCCCCTCCCCCCCATAGTTTCCCACCACTGTCAATCCTTTTCTCATAGTATTACGATAGATGTTCAAGGTCCACTATATGAGTGAGAACATGTGATACTCAGATCTTTGCTTCTGTGAGAGGTCACTCAGTATTATAGACTCTAGTTCCATCCAGGTTGCTGCAAAATTCATGATTTTGTTCTTTTTTATGGCTGCATAGTATTCCATTGTGTATATGTACCACATTTTTTTAATCCAGTCCTCTTTTGATGGACAGCGTGGTTGGTTCCAGGTTCCTGCTATTGTGACCAATGCTGCAATAAACATATGTGTGCAGGTATCTTTTGATAGAGTGATTTGAGTTCTTCAGGGTATATTCCCAGTAGGGAGATTGCAGGGTCACATGGGAGGTTCATATTTAGAGCTTTTAGGAACTGCTTTCCACAGAGTAAACTACTGCTTTGCACTAATTTACACTCCCACCAACAGTGTATAAGTGTTCCCTTTTCACCACATCCTCTCCAGCGTCTGTTATTTTTTTGAGTTATTGATAATGACAATTCTGACTGGAGTTAGGTGGTATCTCGGTGTAGTTTTAATTTGCATCTCCTTGATGATTAGTGAATTAGTGAACTTCTTATCATTGATTGTGTCAGGAACTCATTGGACCCTTTCAGTTTGAAGATTCATGTTGTAAAGTTCTAGTATACTTTCTTGTATTATTTCTTCAATTATTTCTTCCTGTTTTTACCACACTCTTTTCTGAACTGCTGTTAGCTGGATGGCCCAACCTCCTGAAACATCCTTTAATTTTCTAATCTATTTTTTATCTCTTTGCATTTTGGTCTACTTTTTGAGAGAGTGGTTTAATTTCATTTTCCAACACTTCAATTTAAATTATTTGTTTCTGCTATCATGCATTTAATTTCCAGGGGATGTTATTTTGTGAGAGTTTATTATTATTATTATTATTATTATTATTATTATGGCATCTTGTTCTTTTTTGTAACAGATGCAAGATTGCTACTAGCTCTGAGTATATTAATAATTATTTGTTAAGTATTCTTTGTTCACTTCATTCTCATTGCTAGCTCTGATATTCTCTTTTTCCCCCATTTGTCATATTCTCTGAGTTTCTTCAAATGTCTAATTTTGGGCTCTCTATTGATACTTAATAATGAGACATTTCAGAGCTGATTGGAAGTTCTGTATACGTCCACAGATGGATTTATTGACTGGTAGGGTTGCATTTTGTTGAGGGATCTCTACATATCACTGACTTCTTTTTTCTTCTTAGACTGGCCAGTTTCTCCAAAGAAGAATCCTTTAGTCTCCTGCTAAGGCAATTTAAGCCTGTAGGGTCTATGAGCTGAGCAGAGGAACAGAGTTAAAGAGGATGTCTTGCTATTAAGTATGCTTTCTATTTTTATTTTTAACTTGACCTTTCTGTTTTCAGTTTAGCACTTTGCTACCCTTTCCTCAGGATACCTGGGCGTCCTTAGGTATAAAAATTCTCTACTTCAGTGTCTTCAGGAAATATATCTCCATTTCTGTCTGTGGGGGAAATGAGTAGTCACCTAGCTATGCTGGTTTTGCAAGGGATCTAGGGCTCTAACTTCTAATGCGGTTTTTCAGCCCCACCCTGTGTTGGTCTTGGGAGGTACCCAGTGGCCACTATTCCCAAGCTTTTCCTGGCTTCTGCTTGCTCATCTCACCTTCTGATGGCTGCCCTCCTCGCCAGGTCTTGGGTTCCAGGTCTCGTCTCCCTGCTAAATAGGTAACCACTTGTCCATCTTCTTTCTATCTTCCCAGGCTTTGATGCTTTCTCCTACCTGTTGTTGTCATCTCTCCAATTCCTTGGTTTTTTATTGTTTCTATAATTATTCCTTTATTGTAGGATCTCAGGAGGGATTACAGATCAACCTGTGAATCTGCCATGTACATTTAGAGGTTAGCCCATGGTTTTATTAGCACGCTCAACATATAGATGTATTTTCTTTCTCTCAATTGTCATTTGACTCTTTCTATTCCTTTCTGTGGAAACAAAAATTAAACTCATTTTTAAATGTTTCAAAACTTTACTTTCAAAATCTACAAAAACTCAAAGTCAAAATACACCTAATTAGATAAATGTTGCAGCTGTGGAAACTGTGAAAAAAATTTTAAGGCATGCAGCTACATCATTTAAAGAAGCTAAGCACATTTCTTCCTGGCATAGATGATACTGTAATGAACTCATTACAGTTGCAACAAAACTTTTTTGTATCAGCATGTGTTTCAGAAGCCTCTTTAAGCTAAATTGTTCCTGCAGTATCTGTGATTTATAAAGACAGGTGTGAGAAACAATTTCAGATGTTTCTTCTGTATCAAATGGCTAGCCCTACAACCCTTTGGCTGTGAGCTCACTGTGGGCTGTATTAGACAGCTCTGGAGTATGTATATGTTCTTTATCAGGTCCCTGGGATTGAGAAGTGAAATTGATGTAATCTAGACAGAGTGTTTTCGAGGGTAGTGTCTATCCATTTTTAGTAGCTGTTTCTCATGTTTGGTTAGTATTTTATTAAACCTAAAATGTTCATATCAGCACGTATTTGCTTAAAAAGGCATTTATTGAAGGCTTCAGCGCCAGGAGCTGTGCCAAGGTCTTTGCATGTACTGTCTCTACAATCCTGGTGACAGTATTTTGCAGTCAGTCTCATTACTGCCCTCATTCTACAGAAGAGGAAACCATGGCCTCAGACAGTGAGTACTAGCAAAGTGGCAATCTCTGGATGAAGACCAGGTCCTAACCTAGGTGTGGTAAACGTTTTGTAATCTATGTGCTCTATCTTTGGGATAATTACAGTGTCTGCAGCAGTGAGATTGCAATTTGGTTTAGTTTTAAGCAGAATGGCAGTGCAGTTCAAATAAACTTTATTTGCCAGTTGATATGTGTGCATTGAATATTACACTTTCCCACAAGCTGCCATTTCAACCTTCTACTTCCTCCAGCTCATTTTTCACGCTGTTTCTTTGTGTTTTATTTCATGCCCAATATGCCTTGCCTCCAGTTGATAGATGGGTGCAGAAGCCGAATAATTCAGTATTGTATTGATGTTTTTTATCCTTTAAGCTTTTATGTCATCCCAAGGTTACATTAAGAGCTTAGCTTCATGGCAACTGCTTTTAAAAATTGGACATCTGCATTGGATAACTCTGGACCTTCTGTTTACCTGCTCCCAGAAGTCTTGGCCCCCCTGTGAGTTTAGATGATCCATTCTCAAAAATGTTGGCACATCCTGTCGTGTCTTCCCCTAGCAGAGTATAGGGAGCACTGCCTGCAATTTGATGAGAAAGTTCCTTATTTTGTGTTTTGCTTTGTTTGTAATTAAAGCCAGGATAAGATGTAAGCATTTCTTGTGAGATCTAGGCTCACTTGAATCTGAACGCGATCTTAGAACCTGGGCTTGCTGGTTTGGTTTGGCTTTAATCCTAAATTTTTTGGTAGTGTTCTTGGGACTCCACATTAGAATTTAGAGCCTGTGTTCGATCTTAAAGTGCAGCTGCTCTCTGGTTTATAGAAAGGCACATGCCTGAAATGAGGCATATTGAGTAAAAATATTACACTAAAATAATTTTTTTCAGTCGATTTCAGTAGAATTTGAGATATGGTTATTTTAAAAAGTTGAAAAAGAATTTAGGCTCCATCATTTATTTTTATAAAGTATGAAAACTTTACAGTTAGAAAAAAGACATAAAATAAAATGCACACCCATATTTTTGCCAGCCAGATCTTACTATATATGCTTCAGAATTTTTAACATTTAAAGGTATAAAGTGTTAAAGATTTGTTTATAGCCAACTCCCTTTCTTCCCACCCATCTAATTCTTCTGCTGAAGTTTTACTACTAGAAGTTAGTGGTTTTGTATATATCCCTAATCAAAATCTGATACTATCTTTGTATGTAAAAATTAAATGAATGAGCTGGGTTCGGTGGCTCAGCCTGTAATCCCAGCACCTTGGGAGGCCGAGGTGAGTGCATTGCCTGAGCCTGTGGGTTCGAGACTAGCCCGGGCAACTTAACGAGACCTCATCTCTTCAATAAATCAAAAACTAGCCAGGCATGGTAGCGCGTGCCTTTAGTTCCAGCTACTGGTGACGTACAACAGGTGATACCTGCCAAGGGAAAATAACTGCCAACCTAGAATTCTAATCATAGCTAAACTAACAGTCATGAAAAAGACCAAAAAAAAGTTCCATGCAAACAAAAGAAGAATTTGCTACTTAGAGACTTTCAACAGAAGACGACTTTGATAAGTAGGTAAACTGGACCCAGAAGTTTAAGGCTGACGCGGAAGGTTGCCAGAGCCTAGCAAGTCGACACTGGGGTGGCCATGAGTAAACCACTGCACTCCAGCCTGGGCGATGGAGTGAGACTCCAACATAAAAAAATAAATAAAATAAATAAATAAATGAATAAAATTAGGTAAACGGTACTCTACTATGGATGACAACCTTCTGCAACTTGCTGTCATAAATATGCATGTGTGTTTGTGGAGAGAGAGAGGGAGGGGGAGAGAGAGACAGAGAGAGAGACTGGGAGACTGACTTATTCATGTTGCTATATGTGCTTGGTTCTTTACTTTGAACCGAATAATTAAACCATAAATTGTGAACACTTCAGTTGATAAATATGTTCCCCCCCCTTTTTATATTGCAATGATGCAAGAATTCTTGTTCTTGTCTCCTTGAGTACAATTGTGAACTCTAGGAAATCTATGACAAGTGAATTGCAAGTTGTAGAGTCCACCAGTTTTCTACTTTAACATATTTTGCTCACCTGCTTTCCAAATTGGTTGTACCAATTTACGGGCCTGCTGGTTGGAGAGTTCTGGTTACTCTCTTTTTGTCAAGCCTTGGTATTTTCAGATTTTTTAATGTTGCCAAGCTGGATGTAAAATGTTTCATTGTTTTAATTCCCATTTTTTTTCTGATTAGCGGAGGTTCAGACTCCTTTAAATATTTATGTGCTCTTTGTATTTCTTCTTTGGGTCCCTATTTCTTATCATTTTTCCCGTGTTTCTTTTCTAGTTTCATTTCAGCAATTCTCTTTCCTGAGTGCCAAAGGAAGTTTTTATAATTTCTTCTAACTTTCATTTACAATTTCAGCAATAGCTGAAGGGTAATTTACACTTTCTTCTTCTCAGTTCTCTTAATTTAGAGGGTATATATTCTGTTTTCACAGTTTTAGTAACGCTGTTAAATCTTTAACAATTGCACTTTAGTAACAGAGTCTGGAGGTAGTCAGCAACTCTGATCCTTCTTCCAAACAATTCTACAGGCTACACATGTTTTAATGCCTTTCATTGCTCATCTCATTAATTATTATTATTATTATTATTATTATTGAGTTGGAGTCTCACTCTGTCACCCAGACTGGAGTGTAGTGGCCGCTCCCGGCCACCGCAGCCTCGACCTGCTGGGCTCCGGCGATCCTTCCGCCTCAGCCTTCCGAGTAGCCGGAATTACAGGCATGGGCTACCATGCCCGGCTGATTTATTGACTTATTGCTGAGATGAGGTCTCACTGCCCAGGCGGATCTTGAACCCACGGGCTCAGGCAATCCAGTCACCTCAGCCACCCAAAGGCGTGGGATTACAGGCTGACCCACCGAGCCCGGCTTCTCAATAATTATTGTTGTCCAGTATTTGTCTTTTTGTCCAGGGAGGCATTTTATTTGTACATATGTATTACATTCCTAGAAAAAGAATCCCAAGATTTTCCCCACTGTGTGCTTCTGTCTTACTTGTTTTTGGTCCATGATGCCAGCTGAGGTTGTCAGTACAATGAAACCAAACTGATGGGATGGGAGTAGATTATTCTGCCACTTTTCTGGATCACTGAGTTGCACATCAAACCTGGGGCTGATCAAATTACATTTATTTAACCTGCCTGTGAGGTTCGCAACAATTTCTGCAGCTCTGTGGTCATCAATTATTTCAAATTCGCCAATGTAAGCATTGAGAGCAACAACCAGGACATTCATGAGTACTCTTGAGAGCATCAACCAGGACATTTATGAGTACTATGATGGCGACATGGAGAGGTGGCAGAAAGAGCTGTTGTCTAGAATTTTAGTTCTACCATTTTGAAACACATTTTTCATTGCAAAATGTAGTGGGGTGGTAGTAGGCTTTGTTCTGTGTTTAGCAGTCCAGTCTTCTTTTGATTTATCCAATGTAACCAGTTCCTTTTATTATCACTGCATCTTGCAAATTGCTTCTACTTCTGGATCCGGTTTACTTCTTATCAAAGGCATCTTCCATTGAAAGTCTCTGAGTAGCAAAACTTTATTTGTTTGCCTGGAACTTTTTTTGGGGGGGTTTTTTCGTGACTGTTAGCTTAGCTTTTTAGAATTCTAGGTTGGCAGTTATTTCCTTTAGCAGATATCACCTGCGGTATCTGGCCTCTCCTGTTATTGTTGCCTTTCATTTATTGATTGTTCCTTTGCGCTAAACCTGTCTTTTCCTCTAGTTGCCTTTAAGGTAGTTCTTTGTGGTTGTCCCTGTGTGTGTCTGAGGTTCTGTAGTTTTATCAACATGCACTTTTGCATGGATTTATTTTTAATTTATACATATCTGGACTTGCTGATCTTCTTGAATCCAACCAATTATGAAAAAAAAAATTGCCATTATCTCTTCAATTACTGCCTGCCCTTTTTTCCCCATTACCTCCTTTGGAGCATTTATTATATATAACTGGACCTTATTATTCAATCATCCTGTTTTTAGCTTTTTTTTGACTCCTTTGCACTCTTTGCTTTATATTCTGGGTGATGTCTCTGAGTCCTATTTCCATTTCACCAATGCTCTCTTGAGCTGTGTCTAAGTTGCTGTTTAAATGGTCTATTGTCTTACTTTACATTTTCCAATGTCTTCAAGTTTTCATTTATGTAAGATTTATTTTGCTCTTTTTCAAACTTGCTGAATCTTTTTATTTTTATTTATTTATTTATTTTTAGTTGGAGTCTCACTCTGTCACCCAGGCTAGAGTGCAGTGGCATGATCATGGCTACCACAGTCTCGACCTGCTGGACTTAGGCTTTCCTTCTGTCTCAGCCTTCCAAGTAACTGAGACTACAGGCGTGTGCCACCATACCTGACTAATTTTTTTTTATTTATTATAGAGGCCGGATCTTGCCATGTTATCCAGGCTGGTCTCGAATTCTTGGGCTCAATCAATCCTCTTGCCTTGGCCTTCCAAAGTGCTAGGATTACACGCATGAACAACCACACCCAGCTATTATTTTAAAAAGTAATATTCTTTCATTAACTTTTATTATGATAAAAGATATTATGATTTCTTTGTATTCTTCCATGTATTTAATATTTTTATGCATACATTATCTGTTTTAGATTTTTCTATTATCTTGAGTTCATAGAGTGCTGATTCTGTATTATCATGCATTGTCTCTTCCAATGCCTTGCAATATTAAATTGTAGGCTTATTTTCAGCTTTTTATTCCTGTACCATTACCCCCTCCATGGGAGTACTGTGTAACCTAGATTATGAAAGTTTCTGTAGAGCAGAGTATATTTATTTGTAATAGGTGCCTCAGGAATTTCATTTATCTAAACCAAGATTTTTGTAAATTTCTCCTTGTGGGAATTTTATACTACATGGTTATTGTAATTTTGGTCTCTACACCCATATGACAAGGCTTGAAGTTTTTATTTCTCTTGGGAAACTCTCTAACCCTCACCAGATCTCTGGGTGGACATTTGTCACTTGGACATTTCCCTGGGGCGTTTGACAGTTTTTCTAGCCCTAATGACTTAGAAGGGCATTCCTGCAAGAGCAGGATTTTATTTAAGGGTTTCAGCCACAGTTTTCCATCTTGTGTGTTCTCCATCTTATGGGCTACTAAACCATAGCTTCTGAACTGAAGCCTACATCTGCTAGGCCTTTTGGATTTCCAAGTATTGGCAACATTTGAATACTCTGGCTAGGAATTCCTTTAATTCCCTCATAATTTTCTCTCTCTTCTTTCTAGTTTAGTTGTGTGTGTACTCTAAAAACGCCACATTTCATTCAGTGTTCTTATGTGTTTATAGTGGGAAGGTCTTCTATCTGCATCAGCTTAGTCCATTGTGTTTTCAGAAGTCCCCAGTATTGATTATTTGGGTCTTTTAGTCAACATGTTCATTTGCGGCCTATTGTAATCATAGATTTGTGCCAGGAACTGGGGATATATTGGTGAAAACAACAGACACAGCCTCTCACCTCATGGGCATGTAGATGGGTGGATTCTAAAGAGGTACAGAAAATTGAGTTGAACCCACCTGGTTCTCAGTTTCCAGTACTCCAAATGCTCAGTCAGAAAAGTCTGTCAGCTGCTTTCCTGCTAGCATGTGAGCCTTTGCGTTGGCAGCTGCAGGGGTGAGATGTGCTAATGATGGGGCCAGGCTGAGATTTGGGGGTGAAGCCATCAGCTGTTCCCATCTCCCTCTGGCTGAGGCAAAATGAGAACAGCTGGGAAGCAGGGCCAATATACCCTCCCAGAAGCTGCTTCTCTGCCAGCAGAGGTGTCAAACAGAATTTCACTCATGCAAGCCTTCCAGGAGTATATACTGAATTTGTTCCACATTTCCAAATTCTAAGATACAGAGAAGATTGTACAATGGGGAAAACCAACAGTGGAAACGCTCATCTGTATATCTTTATGACCTTGGGAGTGGATGCTATGATTCCACATGGAGTGATTTCTCCAATGATTTGTTTAGAAAACTCAGATGGCTAATCTGTCACTAAAATTTGGACGCATGAGATTCAGTCTATTCAGTTCATTAAGTTTTACTCCAGTTGATTTGTAGAGAGAGTTTGTTCCTTGGAGCATAATTTATTCAGCTGCAGTAGGTGATCCTCTGAAAACTTTCACAGTTTTCTGTCACATATCTAGTCTCTTTTCTCTGTTTACCTCTAAAAAGTACTTTTCTTCCTTCTTTCTCACCCAGCGTGGCTAAAGACTAAGCCATTAGTTAGAAAGGCTCAGTGAAAAAGCAATTTCCAAAGGGGGTGACAAAACAGATAGGGTACAGTTTGAAAAGCCAAATCAAGACAACTGTTTTTAAGCACAAAAGGTTCCTAACAGAAGCTTCTGCTTCTCTTATGGACATCAATGACATAAAATAATGAGATTTCTTTAACTTACCTCCCCTGACACTACTTCCATGTGGATTTAGTAAGTCAAGGGTGCTGTGTGTTCTTACACTGTAGTTATAAAATTGACAGGTGGCTTGGGCCAGAATTCTGCCCTTGGAGTGAGAAGTAGCTCTGGGTTCTGGCTTGATCTCTTTAGAGCTCTAGGTCCTCGAGGAAGCCTCTAAATCCTTGTCAACTCAGTTTCTTTGTCAATGAAGAATAAGGATGCAGCCTACCACTTGGTTTGTGGTGAGCACTAAATGAGGGGAATGTTGGGGAGCGTCTTGTAATTTAAGGTCTTCTCTTTAGATCATATAGAGAGACATATGGTACCATTGTTTCTTTGCTCATTCATTGACATGAAGTTTGCCTTCATGCCTTGGAAAGCCCAAGTTCTCAGCATGCACGAGCCATCGTCCACTCCTACTCTTGGTAGATGGGTGTCCAAATTAATTCCAAAGTTCGACAGAAAAAGTGGCAGAGGTCTGGGAAGCAGGGTAGTGTCTGTTCCTTTTTCTCCCACTTTAAATCTTATGCTTCAGTCTTTGTTTTTGATTGATCTGGGATTAGGGGAATCTGTTTGTTAGCCAGGACTATTTGAGATTGTCCTAATAATATCAACTCTTTCAAATATCATTTACTTGTAGCTAACAAAATGGTTAGCAATTTCCTCCCTTTCTGTTGTATAGGACATAATATATAGGCTGGGCGTAAGGACCGGAGAGAACAAACAGTAGTGGAGACCCAGGCCAAGAGTGTACATTTTCTGGCTCCCAGCTTCCACTGGCTTCTTGAGAAGGAGGTTTGGAAGGAGGACTGGGAGGCAAATAAAATGTAAAATGCTCATCAGGGTGTGGGTAGGCATTAAGAAGAATTGCAACAGAGATAGGAATCTCACATTTGTGGATGAACATATACGTAAGCTCTTTTGTGTTAATCACTAATTTTAGCATGTGATTACAGTAGAGTAGCCAGTTAAATACTCCATATCCTTATGGTTGCAAATGATAACAAATTTAGAACATTCCAAAATCTGACAGAAATGTTTCAACCTAGGGCCATATATTGGTGGTATTTTCTCAATTTATATAAAAAATATTTGAAAATATTTCAGCCGGGCTCAGTGGCTCAGCCTGTAATCCTGCGCCTTTGGGAGGCTGAGGTGAGTGGATTGCCTGAGTCCGCGGGTTGGAGACCCGCCTGGGCAGTGAGACCTCATCTCTACAAATAATAAATAAAAAAAATCAGCCGGGCTAGGTAGCGCATTGCCTGTAATTCCAGCTACTTGGAAGGCTGAGGCGTAAGGATCGCCAGAGCCCAGCACACCGAGGCTGCGGTGGCCGGGAGCGGCCACTGCACTCCAGTCTGGGCAACAGAGTGAAACTCCAACTCAAAAAAAAAAAAAAAGAAGAAGAAAATATTTCCCCCTTCTATTAAGATAGTCTATCTCTTGAATCTTAAACTCCAAGTTTCAGCTACCGTTTCTCCTGAGTTGCAAGGAAGCAAATGAGTTTTCCAAAATGTCCATTCAGCTTTAATTAATTGCATTATCAGGTAAAACTCAAGGGCTCCTGGTTAATGTTTTACCCGTGTACCTGGAGAACAGTCATATTTCTGATGGTAATTCCTCTTGCTTTGTGGAACAGAATTGAGGAATTTCATCAAGTAGTTTTGCCTTTGTGGTTTCTGTGTATTAGCACCGTTTTAAGAGTTTCCCACGCATCCTGAGTCCGTCCTTACCACACCTAGGAGGCAGGTGTTAGGACCACTCTCTCTTCCAGATAGGAAAGTCAAGGCTAGGACATCTAACTCGTGCAGTGTCATGCAGCTGGCCGACAGCACAGCTGAGATCATACACATGAATGACTGTACAAATGGATAATATAGCAGAAATGGGACTTCAATAACAGCAATAGTGATGACACTCACGATTAACATTCAGCAGGCTCTGGACTGAGCCCTTCGTAGGAATTATCTGATTAAAATATCACAGCTGCTTGAGGTGTAAGTTATTATTATTACCATTTTAGAGATAAAGACACCAAGGCATAGCGAACTTGTGATTTGCTTTATCCCCTGTATCTTAGAAGAGGCTGAGCCAGGACCAAATGGTGATTGATTTCAGGGTTCACATGCTAAACCACTGGGCTACCACTGTAGGAACTGTGGTCTCCAGGTGCCCTTCCAGACTTCAAATGCTTCATGGCTATCTCAACTAGTATTGATCTCAGGGCATTAGGGTTTAAGGAGAGAATGGCTCGTTTTTCCAGAAAGATACTGAGGCAGAACAATACTTGAGTCTTTCACTGTGCAAATCCTAGGAACTTGTCCTATGGATCTTAATCTACAAGAACTGGCAGGAAAGATAGGACAATGGACCCCTTTTCAAGGCCTGACAGCTTTGAGCCTTCATTTCTACATTAAAGGTACAGGTGGACTTATCCGCTAAAATTTTTTCTCTCTAGAGGAGAAACTTACTGTTTAATTATTAGGTATACAATCCTCTGCTTTCTTCCACAAACAAAATGCAGGAGTTGCCCTAATAACTCTTACCCACGATAATTGTAGAAAACATTTGTAAATATTGCTAACACACAAATGTATTTTTAAATCTATTTCTGTGTGACAAATTGTCACAACTCAGTGGCTTACAGTAACACCTGTTTATGATGTCACAGCTTTTGTAGGTCAGGAATCCAGGCACAGGCTACCTGGGTTCTCTAATTCAGCTCCTCTCACTGATTCAGCTGCAGTCAAGGTGTTGGCCCGGACTGGGTCTCATCTGAAGGCTTGACTGGGAAGGATCTGCTTTTAAGCGCACATAATCATGGCCGAATTCAGTCCCTCAAGCCTTTGGACTGAAAGTCTCAGTTCCTAGCTGGCTGTTGGCCAGAGACCCCTCCCGTTTCCCTAACAATAGAGAAGATTGCTTCATCAATGCATTCAAGCTGAGAAGTTAGTCGAGAAAATCTGCTGGCAAAACCAAATCACGAGTTTTCTCATCTAATCATGGAAGTGATTGTCATATTCTAGTCATTAAAAGCAAGTCACTAGCCCAGTCTACTTTTGACCCTAATTCTAACCCTAACAGGGAGTGAATCCCAAGAGACCGGGGTCATTGGGAACCTCTCCGCATTGGGAACCTCTCTCAGTCGACACAGCGAGATAACTAGATAATGAGCATTGTTCATATCAGGTAGGGCTTTGACAGCTGGAAGCTTCTGTTTTCAGAGATGTCCACTCACTCCATACAGGTATCAAAACTGGTGGCAGCGTCCAACTGGCAAAGTGATTCTGTTTTGGAGATTTTTGTGGCTTAACAGCTCTGCGTCGTTTTTTACTACAGTGTCTTTATTGCCTCTGCCTGATAGTTCTTTTTCAGTCTGCACCCAAACACTTAGTCTAACTCCTCCTTGGCTTTAACTTCACTTCTTCGCAAGGTATCTATTTTTGGTCCTTCCCACCTGCCCCCAGTCAAGGGAAGGTCCTGCTGCTAAGTGCTCTTAAAGTGAGATTTCTCTGTCAGAGCACTTATCACAATTGGAATTGCCTGTTTGTCTTCCTGGTTAGAATTTAAGCTCCATGGGGGCAGGACCACATCCATCTTGTTTTCTGTTGGGTCCCCCATGCCTGGCGTATCACAGCTGCTCGATAAATACTGGCACGATAAGTGAATAGTCTCACTTTATATGCTGCTTTCCCCCCACCTTTCAGCAAATGTGTTTCACTAAAGCTCTGTTCTTTACTTAGTTTTTTGTCTTTGCACAGCCTTTCATATACATAAATTGGCTCAATGGAAAGTCTTTTTAAAATAAAAAGATCATGTGTCCTGGTATTTGGTATGGAAAAGGTAGTTAGTATATATTAGTGATCCGAAAAGCACATCACTAGGGAATATTGTGACACTATTATGAATGCTGATTTTTGTATTGGATAGAAAATGTGAGTTGATAATTTAATAAAAGTAGGAGGCAGACTCTACTAATTTTAGCTTGGCCAGGCTCGGTGGCTCAGCCTGTCATCCCGCGCCTTTGGGAGGCTGAGGCGGGTGGATTGCCTGAGCCCGCGGGTTCGAGACCCACCTGGGCAGCGAGACCTCATCTCTCCAATAAATCAAAAACTCAGCGGGTGTGGTAGTGCATGCCTGTAATTCCGGCTACTCGGAAGGCTGAGGTGGAAGGATTGCCGGAGCCCAGCAAGTCGAGGCTGCAGTGGCCGGGAGCGGCCACCGCACTCCAGTCTGGGCAACAGAGTGAGACTCCGACTCAAAAAAAAAAAAAAAAAATTTTAGCTTGTTCCTCTGATCTCCCCGAAAAACATACAGGTGCGAAATGGGTATGAATAACTCTATGTACTTATTTGGGTTTGGGTTCTCTATAGCTAGCGTTTAGTGACCTGATGATAAACTTAACTGTATATTTCCTTCCCCCCCCTTTTTATTCCCTCTCTCCCAACCTTATTTTAAACTTTTGAGTGGTTTTGACCCAAATGAGTCAAAATTCAGTTGGGAGATAAAATGGTTCTTTCTAAAATAGGGCTCAACTTCAGGGACTACAAAAGCAAGCAAACAAACAAAAAACTTACATCAGACTAACTTGAAAATCATAAATTTCACTGTGTTTTATATTGCTTTCTTATATTAACCTTGGTTATCCTTTTATTTATATCCACATTGGATAATTTCAGTGGTTTGGGGGAAAACATTTTTATATACAAAAGTTTGAAATTTTAGCATGAAGAATTATTATTGATAAACTCAAAGTAATTTTAAAAGGACATTTCTTAAAGTTATACCCTATTTTTTTTTATAATTCAGTTTTCTCTCGGTGGTTTACCATCAGTCCTTTATAGAAATAGCATAAAAACTAAGCTGAAATCATAAAATTGTAAAGTAGGTCATTGAAGGAATAATAAAATTCATGTGTCTGAAGAGTTTTAATATAATATAAATAACAACTGGGTGGCCTCATTAGTTACAGTCCTGGGAATATGGACTACAAGATCTATTTAAATAGAACAGATTAACATGCCCATTCATTTCTTGTTTATCCTGTTTAATATACGTATATGTATATGTAAAGTGAGAACATGCAGAATATGGTTTTCTGTTCTTGAGTTGGCTCACGGAGGATGATGTTCTCCAATTCCATCCAAGTTGCTGTAAAATACATCATTTCATACATTGTGATAGCTGAAGAGTATTCCATGGTGTATATATACCACATTTTCCTTATCCACTGATCAGTTTTTGGGCATTTGGTTTGCTTCCCCGTCTTTCCATCTGTGAATTGTGCTGCAATTAACATGCAGGGGCAGGTGTCTTTTTTATATAATGACCTCTGTTCCTTTGGGTAGATACCTAGTAGGGGATTTCTGGAACAATGGTAGGTCTACTTTTATCTGTTTGAGGAATCTCTGTGCCACTTTCCATGGAGGTTGTACTAAACTACACTCCCACTAACAGTGTATAAGCATTTCCTCTTCCCTGCATCCATGCCAGCATCTATTGTTTTTTCAATTTTTTTAGTAGTGCCATTCTGACTGGTGTAAGGTGGTATCTAATTGTGATGTGCCAGAGGTTTTGATAACTTGTTTTATTGTTGTCATTTGTTTTGAGGAATCTTAAAATTTCCATCTCGATTATCATTTTTGACCAAAGGGTCATTCAAGAGCATATTACTTAACTTCCATGTTTTTGTTGGTTATATGAGTTCTTCAGGAGTTACTTTTTAGTTTTATTCCATTGTGGTCTGAGATGGTGCTTGGTATGATTTTAATTTTTTTGAATTTGCTGAGACTTGATATGTGTGGTCTGTCTTAGAGAATGTTCCATGTGCCGATTAGAAATATGTATATTCTGTAGTTTGGGGATGGAATGTTCTGTAGATGTTAGTTCCATTTGCTTTAGGGTCTAGTTTAACTTAGTTTTGTGAGAAACAGAATCCTTGGCTGACAGTTATTCTGTTTGAGGAGCTTGGAGATGCGACCCCAATTCTACAATGGAATGCCACTTAATTCCACTAATGATGACCATCATTAATAAATTTTAAAAAAACAATAGATGCTGGTATGGGTGAGGAGAAAAGGGAATGCTTCTACACTGTTGGTGGGGGTACAAGCTGTTAGTCTCATAGGTTTAACTTTGTAAGTTATTTGATGCTTTTGTCACACTTCTCTTAAAATGATTTCCTTCAAATTGACTTCACATAACCAGATGATTATATGTCTTGTGGATGACCTTTTTGCAATGAAACTCCTGGGGGTTCGTTGGACTTTTTGTTGAAATCTCCATCAAGGCCAGGGAAGTTTTCCCCTATTATTCCTTTGAATGGCTTTTCCAAACCTGTTACTTTCTCTTCTTCCTCAAGAACACCTATGATCTTAGGTTTGGACATTTTACATAATCCCACATTTCTTGGAGACTTTTTTCTGTTCTCTTCTTTTTTCTTTAATGTCAGATTTGGTAAATTCAAAAGCTTTTTCTTCAAACAAATCTATGCTCATGGTTCAGATGAATCAATATTTTCAAGATGTCCATCCTATCCAAGGTAATTTGCAGATTCAATGCAACACCCATCCAGTTACCAGCATCATTTTTTTCAGACCTGGAAATGACAATACAGAAATAGTATGGAAACAAAAAAAGAGCAGTAATAGCCAAACAACCCTCAGCAAAAGGAACAAAGTGGGATGTATCACACTGAAATTTAAGGCTACAGTAATCAAAACAACCTGGTATTGGCACAAAAATAGGAACATAGACCAATGGAACAGGACAGAGATTCTGGAGGCAAAAGCTCGGTCTCTCAACCAACTCGTCTTCAACAAAACCTCTGATAACAGCCACCGGGGAGAGGAGACCATATTGAGCAAATGCTGCTGGGAAAACTGGCTGACCACATGCAGAAAAATGAAACTGGACCCCTACCTATCACCATATACAAAAATCAACCCGAATGGATCAAAGTCATAAATGTAAAATCCCAAACTATAAGAAATCTAGAAGAAAATGCAGGAAAAACCGTTATGCACATTGTAGGAGGCAGCAATTTCTTGACCAAATTCCCAAAAGGGAATACCTTAAAAGCTAAGATAGACAAGTAAGACCTGATCAAACTGAAAAGCCTTTGCACAGCAAAATGAACCATCACAAAAGTGGGGAGATAGCCCATAGAATGGGAAGAAATATTTGCAAATTATGTATCTGACAAAGGCCTAACATCCAGGATCTACAAGGAACTTAAACAGAGTGAAAGGAAAAAAAACAAACCACCCCATTAAAAAGTGGGAAATGGATATGAATAGACAATTTTCAAAAGAAGACATAAAAGCAGCCAGCAGATAAATGAAAAAATGTTCAGCCTCACTAATCATCAGAGAAATGCAAGTCAAAACTACAATGAGATACCACTTAATTCCAGTAAGGATGGCCATCATTAATAAATCAAAAAACAATAAATGCTGGCATGGGTGCAGAGAAAAGGGAATGTTTCTACTCAGTTGATGGGAGTGCAAGCTAGTTCCACCTCTATGGAAAGCAGTGTGGCAATTCCTAAAATAATTAAAAATTGACCTTCCGTATGATCCAGTAATCTCTCTTCTGGGAATATACCTGGAGGAACATAAATCATTCTACAAAAAATACACCTGCACACTCATGTTTATTGCCACACTATTCACAACAGCAAAAACATGGAACCAACCCTACTGCCCATTGAGAGTGGCCCGGATAAAGAAAACGTGGTACGTATACACATGGAGTATTATTCAGCATTAAAAAAAAACATAATCATGGTCTTCACAGCAAATTGGATGGATGTGGGGACTATCGTACTTAGTGATCTATCACAGAAACAAAGAACTGAATACCACAAGTTCTCACTTATAAGTGGAGCCTGAACATTAATCACGTTATCACAAATGAGAGCTCAGCAGTCTCTGGGCACTGCCAGGGGAGGGAAGGTGATGGGAGGAGGGGCATGCAACAATTCAAAGGGTACCTGGTCCTATTCCAGGGGGAATGAGGGCCAGTTGGAGACCCAACCTTTACCTGTATGCAGTCTACTTGTATAGTTAATCCTTACTGGTATCCTACATCTCTATAATAAAATAAAATTTAATAAAAAATTGTTGCTATCCTTCGAACTAAAAAAAGCTTTGTCTTCAAGTTCTGAGATCATTTCTTTTGCTTGTTCTAGTCTACTGTTAAAGTGTTCCACTGAATTTTGTGCTTCCCTAAATGTTTCTTTCATTTCCAGAATTTCAGAATTTTTTTTTTTTTGTCTGTCTCTTTGGAGAATTTTTCATTCGTGTCCTGAATAGTTTTAAATTTTTCTTTATGTTGGTTTTCAATTTTCTCCCGAAGTTTATTGATCAATTTTATAATCAACCTTTTGAATCCTGTGTCTGGAATTTCAAAAATTTTATTTTGGTTAGGGTTCATTACTGAAGAGTTGGTATAGTCTTTTGGGAGGTAGGTGCTGGGAAACTATTTTTTTATATTGTCGGAATTATTTTTCTGGTTCCTTCCCATTTGGGCAGACCATTTATGTTTATTTGAGGTTGGTAGGGGGCTGACATAGGCATCATAGCGTTTCCTTGGTTATATATAAAATTGTGGTGAGTTTCTCAATCACCAGCTGTAGCAGCCCAGTGCTGTGTACCTGCACTGGCTCACAGCATCCCCTTTGGCTGGAGTGACTTGGAAAGTTTGTTAGCTGGCACTTGAGATCGGGCCATCCCCAAAGCTGAGATACTGTATCCGATGTGGTGGGAGGTACTGTTGACCTCCAGCCAGGAGTAGGTGCTTGTGGAAGAAAACCAGCCATGATGGTGGTTGTAGTGCCTCTTCTTGGTATGTGTTGTCCAAGGAAGTGCCCATCCAGCCTCCATGGAGGGTAAGGTTCTGGGGCTTTCCCAACTTTTCTGTCTGTTTTGAGCCTTAGCGGGAAGTGCAGGAGACAGGAAGCATTTAAAAATGTTGCCAATGTTTGCAAACCAACTTTGGTTTCAAAGATTTTCTCTTTTGTTTTTTATTTCACTGATGTCTGTTCTTTGGTGTTACTTTCCCTCTGCTCTGCTGTTAAGTTGTTCTTCTTTTAGCTACTTTTGGTAGATCCTTAGACTATTAATATAAAAAATTATAGTATAACCATCTGGAAATATAAATATCCCTGTAAAGTACTCCTTTAGTTGTATATCAGAAGCTTATAGGATGTATTTTCATAATTGTTAATTCAACATATTCTTAAAAAATTTTTTGTAATTTTTTCCTTGACTTATGGCTTATTAAAAAGTGTATTGGGCTGGGCATGGTGGCTCAAGCCAATAATCCCAGCACTTTGGGAGTCTGAGGCAAGAGGATTGTCTGAGCCTAGGGGTTCAAGATCAGCCTAGGCAACTTGGGGAGCCCTCGTTTACACAATAAATCAAAAAATTAATTGGGCATGGTGACATACACCTGTAATTCCAGCTACTTGGAAGACTGAAGTGAAAGGATCGCCTGAGCCCTGCAGGTCGAGGCTGCGGTGACTGTGAGCATGCCACTGTACTCCAGCCTGGGCAGGAGTGAAACTTCAACTCAAAAAAAAAAAAAAGTGTATTTCTTAATTCTACATGTTTAAGATTTTTAAAGTTATCTTTTTGTTAATTTCTTATTTAATTTTCTTCTAATCAGAGGATGTATTCCTTATTACTTTGATCTTTAAATTTGTTAGGTACTTTTTTATACTCCAGCTTATAGTCTATATTGGTGGACATTCCATGAGCAGTTGAAAGGGATATGTACTCTGCAGTCATTGGATGAAATAATGTTCTGTAAATTGGATGGTTAGTTGACAGCATTATCAGATATTATACAAGCTTGCTAATCTTTTTTGTGGACAATTTCTATCAACTACTGGGAGAGGAATAAAACTTTTTAACTAAAGTTGTCAATTATCTATTTGTGCTTTCAGTTCTATCAGTCTTCGTCATGCATTTTGAAATTGTTTTTAGGTTTATGCACATCTAAGGTTGTTATGTATTCTTGATCAATTGAGTTGCTTATCATTATGAAGTTTCCTCTTTATCTCTGGAAGTAATTCTTGTCTTGAAGTCTACTGTGATGTATATTAATACAGCCACCCTAGCTTCCTATGCTTAGTGTTTGTACCTGTATGCTTGGAACATTTCTCTCTCTCCTTCCTTCCTTCCTTCCTTCCTTCCTTCCTTCTTCCTCCCTCCCTTCATTTATATTTATACTTAAAGTGCATTTCTTATAAACAGGGTATATTAGCTTTGCATTTTTAATCCATTTTGAGGGTTGCTACTTTTTAATTGAAATATTTAACCCAATTACGTTTAATTATTCACATAGAGAGTTTAATTTATTATCTTGCTATTTAAAAAAATATTTGCCCAATATGGTTTGGTTTGGGGTTTTGGTTTTATGGTTTTTGGCTTTGTTTTTTTCTTTTCTTCTGTTTTCTTTTGGATTGAATAGTTTTAGTGTTCTATTTGTTGTTGTTGTTTTAGCTGTATTTCTTAGTTTTACTATTATATTTTAATGGTTGCCATAGGGATTAGAATATGTATCTGTAATTTATAGAGTTATAAAAAGGAGCATGCATCCTACTAGGAGACCCAGAAAGGCTGCATGAAATTAGTGTGGAACCAATGTTTTCGTTCAGTAGTTTTATAGCTTTATTTTTTACATTTAAATCATTCATGCATGTAGCATCTATTTTTATATAGAGTGAGAACAGGATTTCATTTTCTTTTCAGGTGATTACTCAATTGTATTGTTTTATTTCTATTGATTTGAAATGCAACCACGATCATATGCTAAATTTTTACACACATTTGAGTCAATTTTTCTCATTTTCATTCACTTCTATTGATCTGTCTATCCATGTGCATGTACTCCATGCTTAATTATTATTACTTGGTAATTCTCATATTTGGTAGCTATAAACCTTTATAATAGCTTTCAGAATTTTTTGTGCCTTCTTGATTATTTTCCATATAAACTTTAGAATCTGAAAGAAATCACAATAAATGTGAGCAGGATTACATTAAGAACGTAGGCAAATTTAGTGAGGAGTAAACACCTTCTAAAATTTGTGCTATATGTTGCAATTTGCCTTTCAAAGACTGTTTTCTTTTATGTTCCTCTTAACCCATTTCTCTAAAGCCTCTTCATTCCTAGCAGTATTGTTACCAATTACTATCATATTTTCTTTGCCAGTTTTCTAGGCTTAAATATTTTCATTTGCTTTTTAAATTTATTGTTGAGGTTTCAGAAACATATTGAACAACACCTTCCTGTCCCTCTTAGGTTCAGAACTCATTGATTACTCAGGAGGCTAAATGTTAGTGCTCAAACGATCAGTAGTTACTGAAAAGCTGATTGGAAAGTTTGGCTTTAGATCTTTAGCTAAGATGGCTTGCTGCTACTTCTGTTTCAAATTTGAGAGTCACCAGTCCTACTGGACAATATCAACAATGAGGAGGCTTGCCCGACAGGGCAAAGGGCAGATCAGAATGAATGTACTGTAGACAGATCCAAGAAGACGGAAGGTCGCTGAGGGAATGAGTCATACAATCTAGTTCCTCCTCCAAAACTTTTATGTCATATACATTACTGTTTCTTCTTGGGAGGAGGCCGGGAGTAAGTGACTAATGGAAATTGATGCCCACAGAAACAAAGATGAAAGTAGGGTCATGGTGGAGGAATTGGGGAAAGGAGATTCTCTTTAAATACTTACTAATGCAATTTAGTTTTTCTCATTTTTTTTTAGCAATTTGTGATTCTTTTCATGAACTGTCAGGTCATTTCCTTTGGTCATTTTGTTACTGAGGTATTTGTCTTCTCTTAGTTGATGTGTTAAGAACTGTTTATATATTATGGCATTACCCTTTGTGAGCCATAATTTGGGATGAACAGCATACTATTCATTTCCTATAAAACATGTTTAGGGTTTTTTTCCTAGTATTTTTTTTTTCTTTTCTTGTCATTATAAATGAGATCCAATTTTCAATTTTATTTTAGTAATAATATTTTCTTGTTTTGATTTATATACACACATTTTTGGACTGACCTGTTTATTAAAATATCGTGCTGGTTTTAGTAGATCCGCAGTTGATTTTCTTGGGTTTCCTAGGTGACTAATCATATCAACAATAAATAATTTTTCTTTTCTAACATTTATTTTCCTGAGTTTTTATTGCTTTGTTGCAGTGTCTCAAACATAAAGAATAGTCTTTAAAATTGTGTACAAATAGTAATAACCCTTCTTTTGTTTTGGTTTTTAGCATGAAGTCTCCTGGTATCTCACCATTGATTTTAGTATTGACTATTTAAGACGCAAGCCTGTTTTTTTTTTATTTTTAAAAATTTATTTATCTATCTGTTTACTTATTTTAAAGATGCGGGGCACAATTCAGGATTAGGCATGAAAGTGGTTGTCGTACAGGTAAAGTTTGGTTTGAGATCAGGTACCCTTGTTGATGTTATGTACTCCCTTCCCTACCCTGGCAGTGTCCTGCTACTGCCAATCCCTTTCTTATAGTATTATGGTCAATGTTCAGGGTCTGCTTTTGAGTGAGAACCTGTGGTACTGAGTTCTTTGTTTCACACTGTTTTCCATAGAGGTTGCATTAGTTTGCATTCCCACCAGCAGCGTAGAAGCGATCTCTTTTCTCTGCATCCTCACCAGCATCTGTTGTTTTTTGTTTTACTAATCATGGCCATTCTTCCTGGGATTAGGCGCTATCTCAATGTGGTTTTGATTTGCATTTCTCTGATGATTAGTGAGACAGTACTTTTTCATGTGTCTGTAGCAAGCCTATTATTGTAAGGAAGAATCTAGTTCTAGTTTTCAAGTATTTTTTAAAAAATCAGTATTGATTATTGAACTTTATTAACTGCTTTTTAGACACCTGCCGAGGGATCGTTTCTTTTTTAAAATCTCCCTTTTGGTTCTGTGACCTACTAATATAAATATTAATTGGCTTATTACTATAATATATGAATAATAAATATTCATTGATGAATTTCCCAGCATCAGAATATCTTTATGTTTTTGAAATATGTCCAACTCTATCAAGGTGTATCATATTTTTAATATGTTGCTGAATTTAATTCCGTAGTGTTCTAGTTAAAGAGTTCTCTGAATTTACATTAAGATGGCAAAATGGTCTTGTATTCTCTATTTATACAAACTCAGTGTCTTATAACAATGAAATGTCTTAAGCTCATGTGTCTGTGAGCTAGTGATTTAGGTGGGCAGTTCTGGTCTTCCCTAGGCTTTCTGCCATGTTTGTGGGCCCTTCACTATTGATAGGTAACTTGGCTTTTCTCCATGTCTCCCATCCCTCCTGCAGGATATTCTGGCACATTCTCATATCAAAGGCAGAGGCACAAGAACAAATGTGTCCTTATATGCAAGCCTATTTCCACACTCTGCTAACTAACCTACTCTCACCTGCTAACTAACATTCCATTGACATTTCAGGGAGCCAAACTCGGAATCAAGGAGTAGGGAATAGGCTCCACCTTTTAAAAGGAGACATTTGCAAAGCCATATCTCAACCCTAAAGCAAGGGGTTTCTTGATGCTCAGATAGATAGAGAGTGAAATATTAGGGCCATTCTAGTAATCAGCTGTAATCATAAAGTTACTTTTATCTGGTCTTTTGGCTGTGTGTATGTTTTGGGGGGACAGTAAAAATTATATGAGAATAATCTGTCTTGGGGGCTTTAGAAACTCTTTCTTATAAATATCTGAACCCAGTATCTTTATGGGACAAGCATATCTTACAGTTTTTTTTTTTAGCTTCTTACATACTTATTGGCTTTGCGCTTTTTTTTAAGCCAATTTTGGTAACTCATTCTTTCTTGGAAAATAATTTATTGTCCTCATGTTTTCAGACTCAGTATAAAAATGTGTAATACTAGATTATAATTTAATTTTTGTAGCTATAATTATACACATTTCTTTCTTAAAATTTATTTTTATTATAAATGGACAAATTATACTTGCATGGGATACAAAGTAATATGATGATTTATGAATACAACAGGGGATAATTAAATAAAGCTAATGAACATATCTGTCATCTCCAATATTTATCATTTTTTTGTGGTGAGAACATTTGCAATTTGGTCTCTTAATGATTTTTAAATGTACAGTACACTATTGTTAGCTATATTCACGTTGCTGTGAAATAAAAACTTATTTCTCCTAACTGTTCCCTTTGACCATCATCTTCCTATTTCTTTCACCCCCAAGCTTCTGGTAACTACCATTGTTTCTTTTTTAAGACTCCATAGTATTCTATTGTGTAGATATGCCACATTTTCTTTATTCATCTGCTGATAAACACTTAGGTTGGCCCTATAACTTGCCTATTATGAATATTGATGCAATGAACATGGGAGTGCAGACGTCTTTTTTGACATACTGATTTCACATATTTTGGGTAACAACCCAGAAGTGGTGTTGCTAGATCATATGATAATTCTATTTTTAGGTTTTTGAGAAACCTCGTATAATTTTTCACAGTGACTGTACTCATTCCCACTAACATTGTACAAGTGTTTGCTTTCCTCCACATACTCTCCAACACTTGTTAACTTTTATCTTTTTGATAATGGCCATGATGGTGGGTATGAGGTGATATCTCACTGTAGTTTTGGGGGGTTTTTTTTGAGTTGGAGTCTCACTCTGTCGCCCAGACTGGAGTGCAGTGGCCGCTCCGGGCCACCGCAGCCTCGACCTGCTGGCTCCGGCGATCCTTCCGCCTCAACCTTCTGAGTAGCCGGAACTACCAGCGCGTGCTACCACACCCGGCTAATTTTTTATTTTTTTTTTTTTTATTGTAGAGATGAGGTCTCGCCAAGTTGCCCAGGCGGGTCTCGAACCCGCGGGCTCAGGCAATTCACTCACCTAGGCCTCCCAAAGCGTGGGATTACAGGCTGAGCCACCGAGCCTGGCCTCACTGTGGTTTTAATTAGCATTTCCCCAGTGATTAGTGATGTAGAGCGTATTTTCATATATATTTAGTGGCTATTTGTGGCTCTTCTTTCGAGAAATGTCTATTCAGGTCTCTGGCCTCTTTTTTAATCAGGTCAATTGTTTTCTTTCTATAGAATTATTTGTGTTCTTTATATATTTTAGATATTAACCCCTTCTTGAATATGTAGCTTGCAAATGTTTTCTCCCAATGTATATGTTGTCCTTTTATTCTATTTATTGTTTTCTTTGTTGTGCAAATGATTTTTAGTTTAATTTGTTTTTGCTTTTATTGCCTGCACTTTTGGGACAAATATGAAAAATCATTGCCTAGGCCAATGTCATGCAGATTTTCCCTGATGTTTTCTTCTAGTACTTTTATAGTTTTGGAATTTTTTTTTTTTTGAGTTGGAGTCTCACTCTGTCACCCAGACTGGAGTGCAGTGGCCGCTCCTGGCCACCGCAGCCTCGGCCTGCTGGGCTCCAGCAATCCTTCCGCCTCAGCCTTCCAAGTAGCCGGAATTACAGGCAGGCGCTACCACGCCTGGCTGATTTTTTGATTTATTGTAGAGATGAGGTCTCGCTGCCCAGGCGGGTCTCGAACCCACGGGCTCAGGCAATCCACTCACCTCAGCCTCCCAAAGGCGTGGGATTACAGGCTGAGCCACCGAGCCTGGCTTAGTTTTGGATTTTATGTTTAAGTCTTTAAACCAGTTTGAGTTGGTTTTTGCTATTAATATATGATGTGAGACACTGATTCAATTTCATTCTTCTGCATATGAATATCCAGTTTTTCCAACACCATTTTAAAAAGATACTGTCCTTTTCTCATTGTATATTCTTAGAATCTTTGATAAAAAATCAATTGACAGTACATGTTTGTGCTCATTTGGGTGCTCTCTATTTTGTTCCATTGGTTAATGTGTTTATTTTTATGTCAGTACCATGCTATTTTAATTACTATTACTTTGTAATGCGTTTGAAATCAGGTAGTCTGATACCTTCAACTTTGTCCTTTTTGCTCAGTATTGCCTTGGCTATTCAGTTTTTTGTGATGCCATATAATTTTAGAATTGTTTTTTCTATTTTTATGAAAAATGACATGGGAATTTTGATAGGGATTGCATTGAATCCATAGATTAACATTTTAACAATGTTAATTCTTCTGCTATCTTTTCATTTATTTGTGTCTTCTTCAATTTCTTTCATTAATATTTTATAGTTTTCAGTGTACAGGTCCTTCAACACCTGGTTTAATTTATTCCTAAGTATTTTATTTATTTTGTAGCTATTGTAAATAAGGTTGTTCTCTTGATTTTTCTTTTGGATAGTTTGTTTTTAGTGTGTAAAAATGCAACCTATTTTTCTGTGTTGATTTTGTACTCTGCAATCTTACTGAATTTGTTTATTAGTTCTAAGTTTTTTTAATAGAATCTTTAGAGTTGTCTTTATATAAGAACATGTCATCAACAGTGACAATTTCATGTCTTCCTTTCTTATTTGGCTATCTTTTATCTCTTCTCTTGCATAATTGCTCTTGCAAGGACTTCCAACACTTTTGAATCAACATGATGAGAGTGAGCATTTTTGTCTTGTTCTAGATCTTAGAAGAAAAGCTTTCAATTTTTCACCACTGGGTATGATCGTAGCTATGGGTTTATTTTATATGTCCTTTATAGTTTTGAGAGGCATTCCTTATATACCTGAGTTGTTGAGAGTTTTATTATAAAAGGATGTTGAATTTTGTTAAATGTTTTTCTGCATCTAATGAGATCATAGATCTTTTGTTCTTTATTCTGTTAGTGCAACATAGACATATATTGATTTGTCTATGTTGAAACATCCTTACATTCCTGGGATAAATCTCACTTGATCATGGTGATTGATCAAATTAGATTTATCCCAGGATTTTAAGTGTTACTTTATTCAGTTTGTTAGGCTTTTGATGAAGATTTTTATATGTATGTTCATCAGGGATCAATATAATCTTCTTTGTTTGTGTGATATCCTTGTATGATTTTGGTATTAGGCTAATGTTAGCCTGATAAAAAGCATTTGGAAGTATTTCCTCCTCTTCAATTTTAGAAGAGATTGTGAAGGACTCATATTTATTCTTCTTTAAATTTTTGGTAGAATTTAGCAGTAAAACCATCAGCTTGTGGACATTTCTTTGATGAAAGACTTTTTTAATACTGGTTAAATTTCCTTTGTGTATCTGGGAAAGCATTTATTTTTCCCTAATTTCTGAAGGATAACTTTTCGGGGTAAAGTATTCTTGGTTGGCAGGATTGTTTTTCCTTTAGCACTCTGAATATATCATCCCATTCTTTCCTGGCCTACAGATTTTCTGCTGAGAAATCCACAGATAGTTGTATTGGGACTCCTTTGTATGTAATGTGTTTCTTATTTTTTACTGCTCTCAGAAATTTTGTTCATCTTTGAGTTTTGATAGTTTAATTAATTTGTGTCTTGGTGGACTCCTCTCTGGGTTGAATTTGATTAGAGACCTCTATGCTTCCAGGACCTGAATGTTGGCATCCTTCCTCAGATTAGGAAAATTCTCAACCTTTATTTCTTGAAATATATTTTCTGTCCCCTTTTTTCTTTCTTCTTCTTCTAAAATTTTTATAAGACCTTTTACTGGCGTCCCATAATTTCTGTTGACTTTGTTAATTTTTTCCTTTTTTTCTGTTTACTACTCTGATTAAATAATTTCACATGTTCTATCTTCTAACTCATTGATCCTTTTTTTCAACTTGCTCAAGCTTGCTTTTAAAAACTTGGCGAGACCTCATCTCTACAATAAATCAAAAAAAAAAAAATTAGCTAGGCGTGGTAGCACATGCCTGTAGTTCCAGCTACTTGGAAGGCTGAGGCGGAAGGATCGCCAGAGCCCAGCAGGTCGAGGCTGCAGTGACCAGGAGCGGCTGCTGCACTCTAGTCTGGGCTACAGAGTGACATTCAAACTCAAAAAACAAACAAACAAACAAACAAAAAAAAAAAAACAATCAAAACTCTTCTTTGTATTTTTTAGTTTGGCTATTGTATTGCCTGCCACTAGGGTTTTCCAAATCTTATTTAATTTTTATTATTTTAGTTCATTTAACTTCTATAAGATAAGTATTCTGAATTAGTTGTCAGTAATTTTATAGATCTTGTTCTTCAGGATTCAGTTTTGTAGCCTTGTTGGTTTCTTTTGGAGGTGTTATGATTTCTGAGTCTTTGTGATTCTGTATCCTGACTTTGATGTTTGTGCATTTGGGGAGACAACCACCTCTTCTGGCTTTAACAAGTGGTCTTTGACAGGAATAGACCTTACTATTTAGCCTATGATTCTTGATGGGCCAGCTGGTAACCACCCTGAGCAGGTAAAACTTGCTTTCAGTCTCTAGGTGGCTGGGTCACTGTCTTTACTTTGTGTTCATGGTAGAGTAGCTGACTGGGCTCTGGTGTTAGACTCTGGTCTGACCAAGCTCTTTAATTTGTCATAACAACTGACTGATCATTACAATTTCCTCTGATTGGACCAGGATATAGGGTCTATCTCCTGGCCAGGTGGTACCACTATTTGAGTATCTCTGAGGATAGGTAGAGTCATTGCCCAGAATGAATGGGACTAACTGCTATGCTCAGTAGAAATGTATGCTTGAGGTTTGCCTCTTTGCCTAGGCAGGGCCCTGGTGGGGGTTTTGAGCTTGAGTTGAGTGCTGCTTAAACTTCTAGGTACGGCAGAACTAGCTCCTTCTCTTTACCAAAACGT